>OZ010678.1:31138065-32338065 GCA_963932185.1 Troglohyphantes excavatus
TCTGCAGATACACTAGGCGAATACGTATAAGTGTGGTGAATTGTTTGATTTCGCACATGTACAAGTGAATCTTCAGATTCCCTAGTGACTATGCAGATACTTTGATAGACACTCGTGAAAGTGCAAATAAAATCATTACTCGAACCACAGCAAGATTTTTATACGCTCATCGGACAATGCTTTTTAAAAAATTAAGAAAATCAGGCGCGTTGAACCAGTCGGTCAACCCCTAAATCATTGAAGATGACTGGTGATTTTTGGTGGTGAGATGCCAAAATCTACTGCTCCGAGGAGATGAGGCGCCCCAAATGACTGCTCCAAGGTTGTATTAACTGTCTTTGAACAGTTATTCTGATACGAGATTGTTAAAACGACTGCTCTAATGCAAAAACCGACTGCTCGGAATTACTATGCAGTGTTCATGGGTCTTTCTTTCTGGATAGACCACGAACCGTCGCCAATAGCCCACTGTGTAAATTTAGTGTGATGTTAATTCAATCTACCGTATTGGAATATCTCATTTCATACATTCACGCTTCTCATTGCAGCTTGGCATTCCTGCTTTGTTCATATAAACATATCTAAATATATACTAATATTTATATAATAGACATCTAATTGACCCCAATTAAATTTTAAACCGTCTCCAAGTGTCCATGTCTCGTAATTAAATAAACAAATTCGTATCATTTCTATTCCCTAGTGAAAGTGCGGAAAGTTCTTAGTTCATAGATGATTCCGCACTTTGTATGAACAAACCAAGTACGGAAGTACGTTGTATGCTTCGTCATTAAAAGCTTAGTTTCTCAGCAAATATCATTACTCCTATAGCGGAAATACTATGCAACTAAGTTAAGTATAAATATGAAATTTCAAACCAAAAAATAAAATTTTTATAAACTTTTTAGAAATTTTTAATATATAATTAAAATTATATTTTAAAATACTTTTATACCAGGATTTTAGAATTATACCTTTGTATATTAAAAAAGAAATTATCTCGGAATTTAATTGCTTAAATGAAAACGTTAGATTTACTTAAGGGCACATTTTGAAAAGCAATGTGCCGTTTATATATAAATATGAAATTTCACAATATACTAACTATACTTACAAAAAAATTAAATTAATATAAACTTTCTAAAAAATTCTTAAAATTTTCTAAAAATTATATTTTAAAATTGTTTTAGTACCAGGTTTTTAGAATCACGCTTTTAGATATAAAAAAAAGAACTTATCATAGATTTAATTAAAAGCACATTTTGAAAAGCAATGTACCATAACCCAGTGCCAAAATTGACTACTCTAAAGGTGGTCAGAAAAAAAGGGCAGTGAGTATTTTTCGCCTAAAAAATGGTAACCCTCAGTGTTTTATTTCTTGGCCACACACGATATTGATGTGGAGATCACATAATAACAGCTCATTAATTAGCTCACACTACTTAGGCAATTAAAGAAAATTGATTATAATGAGTTTTTAAAACAAGTCAATGTTAAAGGTTTAATGCCGTCCTATTCATTACTCTAAACGAGTTGATATAGTATGACTCTGACTAAATGGCCTCTGTGACGTCACTTTGTTTACATGGTTTCGATTAGCTGATTGGTCATTTCTCTGAAACTCGTTTATTTATTCGCGAAAACCAGTATTGATGGGGGTTACCTGACTGTTAACTTAATGGAACCTGACTATTTATGACAATGACTTCAATAATAACAAAGGAATTAATAAATATAAAAATATTTAATAAATATTAAAATATTTAATAAATATTAAAATATTTCATAAATATTAAAATATTTAATAAATATTAAAATATTTAATAAATATTAAAATAATTAATAAATATTAAATTATTTTATAAATATTTAAATATTTAATAAATATTTAAATATTTAATAAATATTTAAATATTTAATAAATATTTAAATATTTAATAAATATTTAAATATTTAATAAATATTTAAATATTTAATAAATATTTAAATATTTAATAAATATTTAAATATTTAATAAATATTAAAATAATTAATGGAATTCATACATATTAAAATATTTCCTATAATTATTAAATACTAAAATAATTAAGATGTACGTACACACTTGTATTTTTTTTTAATTATAACTTTTTAAAATCTAGTATTTTTCATGTAGGAAAATACTTTAAAAAACCTCCGAATACAGTCATATGCTAATTAGATAATTAGCATTTTATTAGCTAATTAGCATATTTTTCCAAGCACAATTATGTAAGTTGTAATTCATCTAGAGGCATAATTTTTGTTGGAAGTTACATGTAGTATAATTCTTAATGTTATGAATCTCCAAGAGTACTGTAACATGTAAATTTTTTTAAGTAATTTTTTACTTCGAAAGTTTCACTAAAATTATTTTTTAAGGAATGTTTAAAATTGAGGTTCCTAAAATCATAATAAAGTTGAATAGGAAAATATATCTCCGCAAAAGTTTGAGAAACTCGAGTTCTCACGTTTGAAATGTAGTGACATATGGAAAAAAATACAATTCTTCAGAAATTGTGTTTAAATGTTTATAAAATGTATTCCCATTGCAAGCAGGGTCTAGAATAACACTTTGTAAAAAATAAAGTTTTTGGAATATTTATACAATCTTGGTATCAATAGGGCAACATTCAAGACAAAAACATATTTTGTAATTTTTGGTCGATTCCCGTATTTCCCAATGTGTATGCTAATGGAATTAATAAATATCAGATTTAAATATAAATGAATTTAATAATGAATTTTTTAACAAAAGGAATGAAATATTGGTATTAGTACATTTTATTATTTTTATATTATTTGAAATGAGTAGTCATTTCAAAGTATTTCTCACTTCAAATAAATTGAAGAACAATGGGCCTTTGCCTGTAAAACCAGACTTGATAACTTTGACAAATTCCAAAGAAATCTACTGAGAGTTTACATCACGAGGTCCAAATGGTTCCTACACGACATCGACATAGCCAGCTCACTACATATGCCCTCACTACTTCAATTTATTGTCAAGCTAGCCACTAACTTCTATGGATCAACAGACCATATTGACAATAAAGAGTTAAATGATCTAGTGGTCTATGATCACACAGATCCCCTACATATTCACCGTCCAAGGGCGGCGCTCTTGCTAGCAAGTTAACTCTCGTAAATCCTTGATAACCTTCTGTAAATAAAAGTATGTAAAGAAACGAAAGAAATTTTTAAAAAAAATCCCGAAGAACTAACAACCTGCCTAATACTCCTGTTCAACAGTTATGCCAGTTGATAGGACCCTGCCTTAACCGAGATGCCCCCTTCAAAGTTCATGGTACTTCATTCATGTAGCCTAGAGCTAATGTGATGTTAAATTACTTGTGATACTGGAGGCGAAGGCGTCTACGAAGCCACGACCTTCGTAAACCCTAAATACTCAATATATTATTTTTTTTTAATGTTGTTTTACGTTTTTAATACAAACCAATTCATTCCAATCCCGGATTCACTACTGATTTATGAACTCTTAGTGACAATGTCACTGTATCTCACTGTGGGAACCATTCATCAGAACGCACGTGCTTCAAGTCATCAATTTGTCATCATTACCCGAGTTCCTCTCCACATACCGAACACTCATGTTGCAAAAAGTTGTCAGAAAAAATCACCAGACCCTGAACTTGAAAACATTTCCTTCCTTTTAACTCTAGAAATTACCAGAAGTTGTTCTTTTTTTAAAAAAAGGGAATCTGTTTTTCTTCTGTCGCTTCGCTAATCAAGCTCGTTTTCTCTCTTAAGAATTTTTCTTCCGTCATTTGTTTGATGGTTTTGGATTATCGTTTGGCGTGGAATTTTCTATTTTCCTTCCGAGAACCGTTTGGTTGAGTTGAGTCGTTTATTCCTCAAGTTTTTAATTGCAGTGACTCTTTCCATTTTTTAATTTAGGAAATATCCATCTTGTGTAGGTTTGGTTTGGTTTTGTTAATTAACGTCGCACTAGAGCTGCACAGTGGGCTATTGGCGACGATTCGGGGTCAATCTTGAAAGAAATACCCGGGAACACATACACATTCACACACACATTCATATATGCACCTCGTTATTTTAGAACCATGGTCAGATGACGAGGAAACACCTGAACTGGCACCCAACGCCTTCAATAGACGTCGGGACTTTGTACCCCGATCAGATTTATCGTGCACCAGTCCCGTATACACGCCAGTATAATTAGTTGGATATTCTGGACGACTTCCTAGTATTTTTGTAGCGCAGCTGGCAACCATCCAATCGCAATATCACTACTTTTTTACTTTTCTATGTCAAGTCCATTTCCCGGATTCGAACCACCAATTCTCTGATTAGTAGCTGAACGCCTTACCAACTGAACAACTGGGGCTCTTTCGTCTTGTGTAAGCGACTGGTGTACTTTAAATCCTTTACGTGGATTTAACGTACGTGGTCCCATACGCTCACACCTATTCAGTTTGCATGCGGTGCCAGCTCATGTACTATTCTCGTCAGCTGAGTATGGTTCTCGTGGCCGAGTGGATTAAGGCGTCAGCTGGGAATCCAAAGGGTCCCCGGTTCGAACCTTTGCGCGGACTAGACTAAAGAATAGTAAAAAGTAGTGATATTGCGATCAGAGGGTTGCCAACTTCGCTACCAAAATACTAGAATGTCGTCCAGAACATCCACAAAAATTAACGGCGTGTATACGGGACTGGTACACGATAAATTGATCGGGGTCCAAAGTCCCGACTTCTATTGAAGGCGTTGGGTGCCAGTTCAGGTATGTCCTCGTCATCTGACCATGGTTCTAAAATACGATGCATCGTTCCTGGGTCTTTATTTCGAGATAGGCTCTGAACCATCGCAAATAGCCGACTGTGCACCTCTAGTGCGACGTAAATTAACAGAAACCGAAACCAATTGTCGTACCGATTGTACACACACTATAGAATTCATGCGCTCAACGATTTTGCAATAAAAATATTTATAAAATCTCCATATTGAAGGTGTTTTTAAAGCTATAGGCACAAAAAAAGATAACAGAACATTGAAAATCATATTTATTTCATAGAATATATTTATGTCATATATCAAGAAAACGGTATTGCAACATTAGTAGAACTAAAAAACAGTATGACACTGCATGTCCGAAATAATACGAGTAATTTACTTGTGGCAAGCGGTTTATCATGTAATTTATCTCCATCAAATGACTCACATTTGTAATAGGAAATACATTGAGCAATATCGCATAATTCGCTTAAACTTCTGAGGTTTTTTGTGAAAGAATTGTGCGTTCCAAAATTCTTTTTTCGTTTTCTGTGCATATAATCTGTAACACTGAACTCTAACTGTAACTTCTGGAAGGCTCAAAACTTGTTTCCTCTATGGGCGCGTTGAAGCCAGTGTTTAAGCTGCTATACTCTAACCCAATTTTTTTTTAATTGATTTAGTGGTGTTTTTTTTAACACAATAGCCTTGTAGAAATATTAAATGTGTATAAATATTATTATTTCTTCTTATAGAATTTACTTTTACGTTGCAAAACAAATAGTTTTTTGCTATTGCTTTTTAACCACTTTTACTTCCAAATGACTTTCGATTTTAATAGTAGATTTAAGATGGGTTTTAAAAGAACATAAAAAAAATCAAAAGCCATACATGTCAGCTTATTTTAACATGAACAATATACGAAATATTGCGGTAGCGATGAAAGTGGAATACAATTCTTCAATTGGCTTCAAATCATCAAAATGTCCTGCTCAATCCAGAAGTTATATTTATAGATCAGCGAGCTGTAATAGCGCATTCAATAGATCGATTTTATTACAATTCCATATATCGTTGAGCGTTCGATAGTATCGTTGCTATATGTGTACACATTTTGGTGTATTTCTGACTATTGATTGCAACTGCAGAATGCTTTGAAGAAGCTAAATTATATTATAGACATATTGATATTGTAATAAGGTTTTATTGTCAATTCTATTTATTGTAACTACACAACCGATAATCAGTCGTATTAGCAGTGGCGGCTCGCCCACTACAGCAAGTACAGCCGGGCTGCACCTAATTTTATTATATTTTAAAACTAAAATTATATATTTTACTAATTTTCATAAATGAAGATTGGAATTGGAAATGGAGATTAAATTTCAACTTTAAGTAAAAAAAAATCTCCGATAAATGGCAAGCGTGTTTCCGTAATGCACAAATTCAGGAGAAGAAAAAACAAAAACTCCATTCAATCAAAATTGCAGCTAAAAAGCGAAGTTCGAATTCGGCTGCATCGTTGCCATGGCAACCTTACGTAGTATGACTTCCCCAGCACGCTAAAATGGAGGATGTGACGACACAAACGTAGCGCAAAAGGATTTTTTCAAATTAGCTGTACTAGGGATTTCCGATTAAATGATTGGTTCATTGCTGAATCGGCGAGGCGGGGTGGAGGAAAACGATATTTTCGAAGAATCTCTCCAAACGGAAATAGTTTTCGATAAGTTTGCACGTGTGTTGTTGTTTCTTTACTTAAATTAATATTAAAATTGACCGTTTGATAGAAGTTTGATAGGAGGATTGATTTAATTTTCAAAAAATAAGTAAGTGTTTTCTATTATTTTTACATGTTATCTTTCATAAAAGTTGAAAGGAAACTTTGGTTTGAGTAATAAATTTTAAAGAATGTCCGTTCGTGTATGGTTGTGAAAAAGGCGAGGGGGTGGGGGGAGTTACATGTTTTCGGCTGCACTAACATTTTTGACCACGGGCCGCCACTGCGTATTAGATATGATTTATACATGAAACCCAAATACTTAACTGAATAATACTTAACCAAAATATGTAAATGTAATTTTTTTAAAAATAATTTCATGTATTATGATAGGGAATTGAATGTAATTAAAAAAAATAAGGATCCTCAAAAACCAGATTTTCGTATTTCTGAAATGCTTTTGGTTTGGTTTGGTTTGGTTTGGTTTGGTTAATAAACGTCGCACTAGAGCTGCACAGTGGGGTTATTGGCGACGGTTCGGGGTCTATCTCGAAGGAAAGACCCGGGAACACATACACATTCACACACACATTCATACATGCACCTCGTTATTTTAGAACCATGGTCAGATGACGAGGAAACACCTGAACTGGCACCCAACGCCTTCAATAGACGTCGGGACTTTGGACCCCGATCAGATGTATCGTGCACCAGTCCCGTATACACGCCGTTTATTTTTGCGGATGTTCTGAACGACTTTCCGCTCGGCCACGGAGGCCTATTTCTGAAATGCAAATGATTTTGAAAATAAATAATTCCTTTTTTTTAACAGCCTTCCGGAAGGAATATGTGTACGGGCGGTAGGACTAAAATTTACAATCGTATAGAAGAAAATTTATAAATTTCTGAGTTGGCGCAACAAAAAAAAAAGAGCCCCAGTTGCTCAGTTGATAAGGCGTCTATTGAAGGCGTTGGGTGCCAGTTCAGGTGTTTCCTCGTCATCTGACCATGGTTCTAAAATAACGAGGTGCATGAATGTGTAGGGTTCAGTTCATCTACCCGATACTCCCACTCAGGCTAAAGTGATCACTTTAGCCTGACCGGCACAGTATCGGCGTAGCAAGCCGAAGTTCCTCGGATCCAAACCGAGCGGTGCCAAGTAGTGCATAATGCATCAGATAATTGCATCGCACTGCAATTGGTGACTTCCGGACTACTGATCAACGCAACCTTCTATCCCAAAAAAAAAAAACCTGCAACACCGGCAAAACTGCAACACAATGCAACACCGGAAAAACTGCAACACCGGAAAAAATGCAGCACAAGACATCAGCATCACCTACTGCCCACGTGATAACACTTCACGGGCATCTCAATCAATCGTTCCTCCGTCCGACTCACTGAGAGGGGGTACTGTAGGGTTCACTTCATCTACCCGATACTCCCGCTCAGGCGAGAGTGATCACTTTAGCCTGACCGGCAGAGTATCGGCGTAGCAAGCTGAAGTTCCTCGGTTCGAAACCGAGCCTTGCCAAGTAGTGCATAATACATCAGATAATTGCATTGCGATACAAATGTGTGTATGAATGTGTATGTGTTCCCGGGTCTTTCCTTCGAGATTGACCCCGAACCGTCGCCAATAGCCCACTGTGCAGCTCTAGTGCGACGTTAATTAACCTAACCAAACCAAACAGTGATGGTTTTGCTCGAATAAGTTACACTACTCAAACAAAGACGCGTTCTCTAGCTTAACACATCACTGGTTACATTTCATTTACAACACCATCGAATACGAAACACTTCTTAAACAATGAAAGGTATCGCAATCTTAGAAAAAAAATACTGAGTCTGTTATCTTTTGTAATAATACATTATTTCCTAAAAACAAACGATCCGCAATTATCGTTTAACCTTTCCGCTGAAAAATTCCAAAAAACAAACATTCATAAGTGCGCTTCCGTTATCTTAGAATATCAAACAGGTTAATTGTTCCAAAAAATCGAAATTCTAAGCAGTTTCCTTCCTTGTTTCCAGGAAAACTAAATATAATGTTGCGCAAAAACGTTGCGTTTCTGACAGCACTTGAAATAAACAGAAAAAAACAGAATGTCGCAGTCCATTACAATCTATTATCCTTGGTCAGTCTTTCTCTACTCCGGTAAATGCAAATTCTTCGTCTGCCACGCTACGGTTGCCATAAATAACTAAATAAAAGAGGGAAGTCGTTCGTCTCTTGACGGAGCAGATTGGAATTTTGTCCGGTTGGAATGACCATGACACAAACACATCAAGGATACAAACTCGGGTAAAATGGTGGAAAAACAACTCTGAGTTCTTTTATGAAAGCAAGCTTAGAATGATTTTCCTAAAATATATAATTTTTCGCATTGGAATTTACTGTTAATTCCTATCGAGCTGTGCTTCCTTTTCTTAGCTCGGTTAAAATTTTATACATACATACATTTTTAACCGAGCTAAGAAAAGAAAGGGCAGTTGTTTTCCGGGAGAAGGCTATTGAAAGGGCGTTCAGAGTTGATCCGCTTAGTGCAATTGGCTTATTGTTTTATTTATTTCACAACTTTTTTAGTCATAATTTAAAATGTTTTTTTAAGGGAAAGGGGGGAGCAGCGTTTTTTACTCTTTAAAGTTTTTTTAGTGGGGGGGGGGGGGGGGGAGGATATCAGTCATTTTATTTCAACCCATCGTTTGGAGTATTTCAGACCAATTGCCGTTGAAACTTTTTAAAAATTACTATTTGTTTCCCCGTGTCATTAGTTTAATCCGATAGTTCAAGAAATAATTAATTACACGCGCTGTATTAAAAATTAGGATTTAATTAATAATTTCGTTGCCAACTACTACGAGATATCCCCCCTTCTTTCACCCTGTTGGATTTGTGACGTCCTCACTTTATCTCACTTAACCAGCAATAGGGAAAGAATGGCCAATGGGGGAAAATATTCAAAAATTTTAATTATTTGAAATGCTTCTTTCTTCATTAATAATTGTCAAAGTAAAATGAAAAAATTTCTATCGAATAAAGGGAATTTTTATATTTCAGACGGTAATTTTTTTATTTTGTAGAGCGTATTATTTACCAATAATTTTAACTTTTACTAAGCCGCTCTAAAACATAATTGGCTTTAGCGACCGACAGTGGAAGAACTTCATATTAGGGTATTAATTGCTTGATGGCTAGAATTTTGGCTTTTAGGATTTAATTACCTTTATAGTTAATGAAACTTATAAATAATGAATATTATAAAATAAAAGTAATGAAAGGGCCTAGTGATGCTATAAACCTATCATATAAGCTATTAATCAAAAGAATCGGTCGCATAATGTAATGTCTAGCTTGTTTAATAAATTTGGGCTTCATAATTTGAAAAAGTGACAAATCGACTAACATTACGCAAATTAAAAAACTCCGTATCTCCTTTGTTTTTCAATTAAAAAAATATTCTTGTATTAAATTAAAGGTTGTACTGATACGGTTCTATCAATACTAGTTTTATTTTTTTACGAAACGTAGCTCGGGTTCTGGCATATGTTTTACGGACGTGGCTTTACATAAGGAGTTGTGCAAGAGTATATAAATTTCTAGTCCGGTCGGGCGTTCGCTCCTTGTTGGCGAGATTTTGTTATTTCTTCTTTTTTGGCTTAGCGTTGCGAACCCGACCGGGTCGCTTGATCTCTCTCTCTCTCTCTTTATATATATATATATATATATATATATATATATATATATATATATATATATATATATATATATATATATATATATATATATATATATATATATATATATATATATATATATATATATATATATATATTTATATCTGTATCTGCCTTTCGTAGTGTTTATGTTAGTTTAGAAAAGTGTTTTGTATCCGGATGTTGTGTTTTTTATGTACTTAGTTGCATATTGGTTACTTTGTAAACAGGTTGCTCGAACCTTTTCTAATAACGTGCTTTTTTCCCCGTTCGATTTTCCAATCTACAAGATGTTTAGATGTTTACTTCCTGCACTTTACAAAATACCGCATCCCACACTATACGCAACACACACGCAAGGTTACCTCACTTCAATAAACTTTCAATTGGCACGCGTGTTTATCAACTTGGCGTGCTAAATTCTCAGCCTCTTTTCTCGAAACATCAGTCTGACCGCCAAATCCATTCTGGTAAGTTTTTCTTCTTCTTCCCCAACCATTTTCGCCGCATGTTTATTCTATTTTTGACCCCTTTTCCACACAGAAGAAACGATGAAGATACAAAGAAACATCGAAAAATTGTTCCTGATCTCGACTCTTGTCTAATTATTGCCCAATGCCGAGCCACAGGCTTTCGACTGACCTTCATATGTGAACGCTCCATGCTTCTTTACTTCAGTTCAGTTTCTATTCATCTTTGAGTGCCGGTATAAAAATAAAAATTCTTCGGTTGGCAAGACCGCTAGCTCGAGAGCTGTGAAGATTCTTATCAAATTTTCTTCATCAGTGATTTAAAATAATACGAACGCTATAATATTCGTCTTATTTCCTTTTTTATTGTACGAAGACATTTTCATTTGGAACGTGTGCCAGTGTTTTGTTTGATTGAGGAAAATATGCAAAAACTTTCTTCTAAATATACATTATGATTTTAAAAAAAATCAAACGATTTTTCATTTCTGTGAGAAAAATTATTCCTCGGGTTAAATTGTAATCTGGCTGAAGAATTTTAGATTAATTTTTCATTTTCGAAATCATCCAAGCAAATCTTTTCAAATCACCGAGAAAATCCTGCGTGTTTTTCCCGTTGGTGTAGAATGGAACTAAGAATGCAGATACTATTTGTTTGTTTCATATTTCACTCGGATAATAGTATATAACATAAAAAAAAGCGTGTCTAAGAAAAATCGAACCTTTCCTCAATTACTTTACTTATTATTATTTCTAAGTTATTCTTATAAAATTAATCTTATAAAAATGAAAACAAGTATTTCCAAACAAATTCGATTCCATTTTTTAGAATAAACTTTTATATAAATGAAGAAAAATGAAGGCAATCTAGGCAATTTAATTTTTAGGATGAATAAAAATAACGAACATCATGTGTATGTGTTTGTATGTCTGTGTGTATGTATGTATTCACGTAACCCGCAGCGGGGTTGCTACTCCGATAAATCATCTCCCTATTGTTTTGGGGTATAAAGAATAAAAAACCGTGTAATAAATGTGTTCTGTGTATTCTGCATGGATTTTTAAGATATCATTTGCAAAAAATTCGCTTAATTGAAAACAAATTGTTTATTATATTAAAAAAAATAATACTTTATTACATTGCAAAATCAACAACAGATTTTATTCAGGCGTAAAATTATAGTAAAAGACATAATTTTATTAGTTTGAACTACTTTTGATTTCATGTCTTTCCAAAGAATGGCCGACATTTTATTAAAGGAAACGTAACTTTTACTCTCATAATGAAATTTTTTTAAAAAGAAAAGTTTTATATTTCACAGAAGAAAACTAAAAATGTGGTAGTTTGGTAAACATAAAATAAATACCAAAATATTATTGTAACATATATTGGGTTTTCTCGCACTTTCTTGGATTTTGCCCCCGCACTCTTTTAATATTGAACTTTTTAAAATAATAAGCTACATATTTTACTGCACTGCCACACCATTTTTTTTTTTTTAATTTCTTACCATATCCCGTTACCACACTACAGACGATGGACGCACACCCATTTCCCCTCTGACACTTGTACCACGTGTTGGAGGAGTCTACAACAGAAGTTTTTGATTCCGCCCACATAACTCCTCGTATTTGCATACCATCATATAAAGAAAGGTAGGCCGCATCGACCAATCCGATTATTAACCCCTTCCGTCCGCTGACTTTTGTACCCCATGAAGGGAATGTCGACCTTAACTGCAGACGATTTCGTCCCGAGGAATCTTGCTGTGGGTGATGAATGACTTACCGTCGTATAGGAAAGTGAGTCGCGTCGATCAGGTCGTTTGTTAACCCATTTTTCCTTCAGGTTCTTTATACCGCATGAAGGAAAATTTCACCCTTAGTGACAGGCAATATACGCTTCCAATCCAATAATTCTACGGGAAATCATCCTTCTTGGATAAATGAAATTGTTTAGAGGAAGGTAGACCGCGTAAACCAGATTGACTATTTTTACACTCTCCCTCAGACCTTCCTACCACGTGGGGTCCAAAGAATTCATGAACCAAATATTATGGAACAGTGGGATTTGTACCTATCCGATAGCTTACGTTTCCTATATAAGATATAAGTAACAACTCTATTAAATTTCATCTTCATGGGTATACAGCCTGTTAGAGAATTAGTGATGAGTCAGTGGATAAGTGGCGAGGATTTTTACTTTTGGCAGTTAGAGTTCAAATTTTTGAAAATCCTTTCTCAGTGAGCAATGTTGGCTTAAATGTACAGCCGGGGGGAAAAATCGAACAATCCTGGTTTCTCGGCCACTATTTAGTGTAAGGTTAAACTTAATATACCATTTTGTAGGGAATACAGTCCACTATACATTGATATACATAACATTTGCATAGGGGACTATCTTCATACTCGAATCCGCACCAACTTCAAAATTTTCAATAGCAACACCTACTTTTGATATCGCAGAAATGTTCCCCGCTCTCAAAATAATCTAAATATAAATTTTCGTTAATTTCCTATGTTAACATGCAGATATATTGGACAATATGTATCGATCTTATTTGAGGGGCTACCTCCACATTGAACAAAGTATTAGTTGGACTACGAAATGAAGGACGCTAATAGAAAATGTATTGCCGTTCTTAAGCGTGGTCAGACTCGCCTATAATTGTTCTAATAATAAGATACAATATGCTTTATACTTAAAGATATGTTACTTAAATGTGATTTTATAATGTATTTTTGATGACGTCAAATTTTATTATTTGTATTCTTAGGATGTTCTGAAATTATGTAGGCAAATGAGATCGGGCTTGTCTTAGGTTATACAGGGTGCCCCAAAAGTATTTAAATACTTTTAAAACTCATTTAAAAAACAAAAATATGCACATTTCTATTTAATAAAGAAAGAATCAAGATTTTTAACAATGTTTATAGCACTTCAATGGGCGCAACATTTTTGCATCTTTAAAAAATCAGTTTTTATGTAAAGCCACATATAGTGTTGTGGTCCAAAAACTTTACAAATCTTACAATATCCAATATTCAAGTAATAGCAAAGTAAAGCAGATTTACGAATTTATTTCAAATATATTTATTTTTACTTAATAAAATTATTTCTAATAATATAATTATTTAAATCGATATTTATAGCCACTTCTTAATAACTATATTTTTAAATTTGCTGCTTTAATGAGTAAAAAAACACCATACCAGTAATTTAACATTTGAATACTATTATTTATATAATATTATTGTAAGGATTAATTGATAGGCTCCTCCCACATGTTCGGATATGGTTTATGAAACTCAAATGGCAGTCTGCTGTTTGTTTGTCGGTTTTCTTCGTTTAAATTAATGCACATTCTTTTAAAATTCATGTATTCCTTTAAACATGTGTATTCCCATTTTCATTACATGCTATGTTCATACCGGAGTAATGTCCTTGATTGGACGCATTCCATGCAAAAGGCACAAACGAGAGGATTAATTGAAAATTATAAAAGTATATTTGTTGGATAAAAAATTCTTCTGAATTTTTAAGGGATGTGTGTTCGTTTATTTGAAAAAGTTGACATATTTAAAATATCTTAGCAATAACATGAAAAGTTACATTGATTTTACAAAATAAACACTATGTAACATTTGCCAACCACTGCCCTAGAAAATTTTCTACGTGATGCGAAATCTCCTAGTTGCTGCCCTACAAAATAAATTTACGAGTATCTTCTATGCAGTCGGTTAATTAATTTATCAGGCTACATTTTGTTTATTAGCAGGAAGTATAGTGATTGTTTTGATTAATAAAAACTATCTTTATCCGATAAGTACGTTTTATTAAATAGCACATCTGAATTAGATAAAAGACTTTCAGTGTGGGCACCTTTTTTCGATTTAGCAAGGGCCAACTTTCTGTTTAGTGTCGGAATAATTTATACCTTGTGCAATATCGTGTTTTCAATGGATCTGAAAGCCTTTCCTCACACACAGTCAAACGTAAATAAGTTTTATTTTACTAAAACTTCCTTCATTTTAATCACACTCATTGTTACTCAGACTTGTTGAATGGGTGGAAGGGCGACAAGGATAACAAAAGTTTAGAGCGATACCGGGTGTTATAAAACTAAATTAAATCACATATTCACCTGCGTACTTTAGTAATGTTTACTATTGATGTTTAGTAAAATTTACACCGACTGAATATACAAGCAGCTACAGTATTAAGGGGGTCCGATACCTTCGACATTTTTTTTTTTATTTTTATACTTGTACAATCCATTTTTTTTTCTCTTTCTAAATATGCATAAAAAACCATTTTAGGACGCTCAATTTTTTTTTTTTTTAAATTGCACATTTATTTTTAAATTAAAATTTTAGTACATTTTTTAACGATTTTAAAATTCCTACTCCTTTTTTGTTTTTCAATATTTTGAAGCAATTTTTTTTATTTAAGATCTTGAATAATATGTAAATAGATGTATGCATTCAAATTTTGATTCAGATACATCACTTTAAAAAAATAAAATATATTAGAAATTTTGGAAAAAAAATTGACGAAAAAACTAAAATTCCATTTTAAGTGGTTTTAAAAAACAAATTATGTTAAAAATAGGAAATCTGAATGCATACATCTATTTAAAATATATTTATCTTGCTATACACACAAAAATTATGATTTTAAGTATAATAGTAAAAAAGCCTTAGCATTTTTAGTGTTCATTAAATTTCAAAACCACGAACAGAGATATTTGCTTTTAAAGTTTACATATAGTGATACAACTATGTTATAGGAACACATCATTAATATAGTGTCTCTTTAAAACATTTATAACTAAAAAAGTAATAGGAATTTTTTGAAGCAGTTTTTTGTGAGTTATTAAGATAAGTTTGAATATTATTTTTTAAATATAAAAAAAAAATTACTTTTTTTGCGAATTTTGGGTATCGGACCCTCTTAAGGAGCAAAAGTTTAGGGCGACACCGGGTGTTAAAAAACTAAATTAAATCACATATTCACCTACCTACTTTAGTAATGTTTACTATTGATGTTTAGTAAAATTTACACAGACTGAATATACAAAGAGCTATAGTTTTCTCCGTATGATTTGATTTTGGCACACCCCAAAGGTAGCACACAGGTGCGGTTGCACCCCTCGCACATAAGGCCACCTCTGAATCGCTGCCGCAGTTTCCCCCTAGCAGCCGCAAAATTAACGAATACCAATGAAATATGTGGTATAGGTATTTCAAAGTATGTGCTGGAGACTGTCAACGGTACCTGTACAACACAAAACACCGACGCAAACATAAGAAAAAGGTGCCGTAGACCGTAATTTGTTAAGGCACGAAAAATTTCCTCGCGTTTTTCTTCTGTGGCGGATGCGTTTTTTCAATCAATCAACCAATCCAGTCCACCAGGAAACAACGCAATGGCTACATAAGAAAAACGCAACATGTTCTGTCTTCAGTTGTACAAATGTCCTGATTATCTTTTTTTAATGGTTAAATTCAGCATTTTTCTTTGTATTTCGTCAGCGTTTTTTTATGCTACAGGTAACGTTTAACGCCAGCCATGGTTTTACCGGTCACTAAGCAATACAAAAAAAAAATGTGTATTGTCATTTAAATTTTGCGAAATTTTATCACTTTAACCATGAGATCTTTTTTTTTGTTGTTCTCCTCAGTCCTCGGGACCTCCACTGGATAAAGGCGTTCAGCTAGTAAACAGAGGATTGCTAGTTCGAATCCGTGCGATGGACTTGACAAAGAAAAGTAAAAAAAGTAGTGATCTTTCGATCGGAGGATTGAAAGCTTTGCTACAAAAGTACTAGAAAGTCGTCCAGAACATCCGACAAATTATACTGGCGTGTATAAGGGACTGGTTCATGATAAATCTGAACGGGGTCCAATGTCATAACGAATATTGAGGTTGCGTCGGATGCTAGCTCAGGTGTTAAACCAATCAAAAACACGATGCATCGTTCCCGCTAGGGGCTTTTATGATAACAATGCTAATTTGGCAGCACCCTTTATATATATTAAAATGACTCGTTGGTTGCTTTCAATTTCTGCTCGGTATGGCAAATTGTTGATTGAACAGTACTTACACGTACCACTTTGAACTCTTTCGTAGACCACCAGTAGTACCCCGACCACGGTTTGGGATCAGCTGGTTTAGAGCTTTCAAAAATGGAAGATTGCAGTTTACTAAAATATGAACCGTATTTACGTTGTTTGGAAACATAATAATTTCCTTGCATAATTTTATTTTAAAAGATATTAGTAAGTTTATGTATACGAGGCAGTGCATATAAACTTGCGATATTAGTAAGCAATTAGTGTAACAATAGCGGTAAATTTACATGCCACCATTACTTTAATATTTTAATTTTTTATTAATAAGGGAATACATTGTTTTTCTCAATGCAGTTTTCAAATAAAGTACTTGAGCAAAGTGTCTGTCTATGGCAGACATGCAATCTAAATTAGTTGATGAAATACTCCTGCTTGATAGCAGGGGGACGGGACAGTGCACTGTTTGTAGGGAGTCCAACAATGGCAGTTTCTCATGTCACTCGCAAACTATCTCCTTTTTCTTCACACACGGTTTGTAACAGTCTTTAATCACATTTCACCGATAAATACTGTCGATGCATGTCGTAAAGCTTTCGGATAATCACAAATATGCTAATTCAGACAAAAGGCAAGATTAAATTAGCACCGTTAGCGGTTTTAATAAGTGTTTAACTTAGCGTAGGAAACGTTAGCGGTTTTAATAAGTGTTTAACTTAGCGTAGGAAACGTTAGCGGTTTTAATAAGTGTTTAGCTTAGCGTAGTAAGCGTTAGCGGTTTCAATAAGTGTTTAGCTTAGCGTAGGAAGCGTTAGCGGTTTTAAAAAGTGTTTAGCTTAGCGTAGTAAGCGTTAGCGGTTTTAATAAGCGTTTAGCTTAGCGTAGGAAGCGTTAGCGGTTTTAAAAAGTGTTTAGCTTAGCGTAGTAAGCGTTAGCGGTTTTAATAAGCGTTTAGCTTAGCGTAGGAAGCGTTAGCGGTTTCAATAAGTGTTTAGCTTAGCGTAGTAAGCGTTAGAGGTTTTAATAAGTGTTTAACTTAGCGTAGGAAGCGTTAGCGGTTTCAATAAGTGTTTAGCTTAGCGTAGTAAGCGTTAGCGGTTTCAATAAGTGTTTAGCTTAGCGTAGGAAGCGTTAGCGGTTTTAAAAAGTGTTTAGCTTAGCGTAGTAAGCGTTAGCGGTTTTAATAAGCGTTTAGCTTAGCGTAGGAAGCGTTAGCGGTTTCAATAAGTGTTTAGCTTAGCGTAGTAAGCGTTAGCGGTTTTAATAAGCGTTTAGCTTAGCGTAGGAAGCGTTAGCGGTTTCAATAAGTGTTTAGCTTAGCGTAGGAAGCGTTAGCGGTTTTAAAAAGTGTTTAGCTTAGCATAGGAAGCGTTAGCGGTTTTAAAAAGTGTTTAGCTTAGCGTAGGAAGCGTTAGCTGTTTCAATAAGCGTTTAGCTTAGCGTAGGAAGCATTAGCTGTTTCAATAAGCGTTTAGCTTAGCGTAGGAAGCGTTAGCGGTTTCAATAAGTGTTTAGCTTAGCGTAGTAAGCGTTAGCGGTTTTAATAAGCGTTTAGCTTAGCGTAGGAAGCGTTAGCGGTTTCAATAAGTGTTTAGCTTAGCGTATGAAGCGTTAGCGGTTTTAAAAAGTGTTTAGCTTAGCGTAGGAAGCGTTAGCTGTTTCAATAAGCGTTTAGCTTAGCGTAGGAAGCGTTAGCTGTTTCAATAAGTGTTTAGCTTAGCGTAGGAAACGTTAGCGGTTTCAATAAGTGTTTATCTTAGCGTAGGAAGCGTTAGCTGTTTCAATAAGTGTTTAGCTTAGCGTAGGAAGCGTTAGCGGTTTTAAAAAGTGTTTAGCTTAGCGTAGGAAGCGTTAGCGGTTTTAAAAAGTGTTTAGCTTAGCGTAGTAAGCGTTAGCGGTTTTAATAAGTGTTTAGCTTAGCGTAGTAAGCGTTAGCTGTTTCAATAAGTGTTTATCTTAACGTAGGAAACGTTAGCGGTTTCAATAAGTGTTTAGCTTAGCGTAGGAAGCGTTAGCGGTTTTAAAAAGTGTTTAGCTTAGCGTAGGAAGCGTTAGCTGTTTCAATAAGCGTTTAGCTTAGCGTAGGAAGCGTTAGCTGTTTCAATAAGTGTTTAGCTTAGCGTAGGAAACGTTAGCGGTTTCAATAAGTGTTTATCTTAGCGATGGAAGCGTTAGCTGTTTCAATAAGTGTTTAGCTTAGCGTAGGAAGCGTTAGCGGTTTTAAAAAGTGTTTAGCTTAGCGTAGGAAGCGTTAGCGGTTTTAAAAAGTGTTTAGCTTAGCGTAGTAAGCGTTAGCGGTTTCAATAAGTGTTTAGCTTAGCGTAGTAAGCGTTAGCGGTTTTAATAAGCGTTTAGCTTAGCGTAGGAAGCGTTAGCGGTTTCAATAAGTGTTTAGCTTAGCGTAGGAAGCGTTAGCGGTTTTAAAAAGTGTTTAGCTTAGCGTAGGAAGCGTTAGCTGTTTCAATAAGCGTTTAGCTTAGCGTAGGAAGCGTTAGCTGTTTCAATAAGTGTTTAGCTTAGCGTAGGAAACGTTAGCGGTTTCAATAAGTGTTTATCTTAGCGTAGGAAGCGTTAGCTGTTTCAATAAGTGTTTAGCTTAGCGTAGGAAGCGTTAGCGGTTTTAAAAAGTGTTTAGCTTAGCGTAGGAAGCGTTAGCGGTTTTAAAAAGTGTTTAGCTTAGCGTAGTAAGCGTTAGCGGTTTCAATAAGTGTTTATCTTAACGTAGGAAGCGTTAGCGGTTTTAATAAGTGTTTAACTTAGCGTAGGAAGCATTAGCGGTTAACTCTGTTCTACACAGTCAAAATTGAGTTTTTCCACTAAAGCTGATTACAACTATAGTGACATTTGATATAATGATTTATATATTTGTTACCGTGAAAGTGCGAAAATCAGTGTATCTGCAGATTCACTAGTGACTATGCAGATACACTAGGCCGGTACACCTAAGTGCGGAAAATTATTTGATTTTGCACGTGCACTGGTGATTCTGCAGATAACTTAGGGTATCTGAGGATACACTGACTTTCACTTGTGAAAGTACAGGGCCTCCAATTGCCAGGTGGATAAAGGTGTTCAGCTGGTAATCAGGGGATTTCTAGTTCGAGCCCGTGCGATGGGCTACACAAAGAAAATTAAAAAAAGTAGTGATCTTGCGATGGGAGAATTAACAGTGTCTAAAAAGTCGTCCAGAACATCCAACAAATTAGACTGGCGTGTATAAGGGACTGGTGCGCGATAAATCTGATCGGGGCCCTATGTCCTGATGTCTATTGAGGTTGTGTCGGGTGCCAGATCAGGTGTTTCCTCGGCATCCGACCATGATTCAAAATACGAGACATCGTTCCCGGGTTTTTCCTCCGAGATAGGCTCCGAACCGACGCCAATAGCCCACTGTGTAGCTCTAGTGCGACGTTAATTAACAAAAACCAAACCAAAAAAAGCCAACCCTTACATCTATATTATACCATACAAAAATTAAAAATTGTTTGAAAATTCAGATGTAATTTTTGATGGTGAGATGCCAAAATCGACAGTTCGGAGGTTTGTTGGTTTTTAATTAACGTCGCACTAGAGCTGCATAGTGGGCTATTGCCAACGTTTTGGGACCTATCTCGAAGGAAAGACCCGGTTTGGTTTGGTTAATTAACGTCGCACTAGAGCTGCACAGTGGGCTATTGGCGACGGTTCGGGGTCTATCTCGAAGAAAAGACCCGGGAACACATACACATTCACACACACATTCATACCTGCACCTCGTTATTTTAGAACCATGGTCAGATGACGAGGAAACACCTGAACTGGCACCCAACGCCTTCAATAGACGTCGGGACTTTGGACCCCGATCATATTTATCGTGCACCAATCCCGTACACACGCCAGTATAATTTGGTTCTGGACGACTTTCTAGTATTTTTGTAGCGAAGCTAAAAACCCTCCGATCGCAAAATCACTACTTTTTTTTACTTTTCTTTGTCAAGTCCATCGCACAAGTTCGAACTAGAAATCCTCCGATTGCTAGCTGAACGCCTTTATCCACTGAACCACTGGAGGCCCCACTTGACGGAATGAACATATTTAAGCAATTTGAATCCAGAATCTGCCGAGAGAGGGTTACTAGTCAAGAGCTTGTAATGCAGTCACCCACGCTTAGTAATCACTCCAGGTTTTTTTTAGCTCATTGGTCCCAGATGCATGCTTTGAAATACGTATACCTCGCATTTTATTTTAATTCGTTGGTTCTTGCGGCCGCTAGGGTCTCCAATAACGGCTATATTACTTTGAAATCACCCTGTGTATATATTACAAATTACTCGTTGGTTGCTTTCAATTTCTGGTCGATGCGGCAAAATAAAAATAAATATTGTGGGCTGAACAATATGTTCACGGACCATTTTGGACCCTCTCTTCGACCACCAGTGGTTCGTGGTACATCCACCAGGGTTTAGGATAAGCTAGTTTAGAGTATTATTCTTTCGATAATGGAATATTGCAGTTTACGAAAAAATAAACCATGTTTATGTTGTTTGGATGCATAATACATAAGTACCTTGCATAATTTTATTTTAAAAGATTTTTTTTTGCTGTAATAAATAAATAATAATTGGAAGTATTTGAGAATTTTTGTGTACCACCATTACTTTAAAATTTAAATTTATTATAAATATAGAATTAATGATTTTTGTCAGGATCTCAATATCGTCTTCAAGAACTTCTAGCAAAGTGTCTGGCTATCATATGGACAGACAAGCAAATCTAATTTAGTTGTTGTATCCTGGAACCGTTAGCATGGAGTACGAACAATTGCAATTTCTGAGATCACCCACAAACTACCTCCTATTTTTCATCCACGTTATGTAGCAGTCTTTATTCAAATTTCACCGACAAATATTTTCGATGATTCATGTAAAGCTTTCGGGCTATCACAAATATGTTAATTTAGACAAAAGACGATATTTAATTAGTATCGTTAGTGGTTAAGTCTGTACAGTCAAAATTGGGTGTTTCCACTGAGGCTGATTACAGCTCTAGGGACATTTCATATAAGGGTTTATATATTTGTTACAGTGAAAGTGAGAAAATCAGTGTATCTGCAGATTCACTGGTGACTATGCAGATACACAAGGCTGATACGTGTAAGTGCGGGAAAATATTTGTTTTCGCACGTGCACTAGCGAATCTGCAGATTCTCTAGTGCAGTGGTCGGCAAACCGCGGCTCGCGAGCCACATGCGGCTCTTTGGCCCGTAGAGTGTGGCTTTTTCAAAAAATATCACGTGCGGGCTTGCACGTGCAGTAGCCAGCTTTGGTGTACCCTAATTAAATTAATAACAATGTACCTATCTATATAGTTTAAGTTTAAAAAATTTGGCTCTCACAAGGAATTTCAATCGTTGTACTGTTGATATTTGGCTCTGTTGACTAATGAGTTTGCCGACCACTGCTCTAGTGTATCTGCGGTTACACTGACATTCACTGATTTTTTTTTCATATAATATACACTTATTTGAGCTATTTTAAAAGAAAAAACTGGTATTTATTTGGAAGTTTCAGATATTACACACTTATTTGAGAAATTTTTCAAAAGAAAAAAACTGAATTTAGACTGAATTTATTCGTCTAGGTGCCTAGAAGCGAAGCTTCTTTAACCCTTCCTATGAATTTATCTTATCCTAAATATTTGCATGATTTGTTTAGCATAAGGAAAGAAAAAAACTGGTATTTTGGCAGTTTTATATAATTGACTCTTATCTGGGACTTTTAAATAAAGAAAAAAACTGGTATTTTGAAATTACACATAATATACACTTGATTGGGAAATTTTTAAAAAGAAAAAACTGGTATTTTGAAATTACACATAATATACCCTTGATTGGGAAATTTTTAAAAAGAAAAAACTGGTATTTTGGAAGTTTCATATAATATACACTTAATTGGGTATTTTTTAATAGAAAAACTAGTATTTTTTGGAAGTACACTTGATTAATATACACTTGAATAATGTAACTTGATTTTGGATTTTTTTTTTAAATTAACATCTGCCCTTAAATTCGGTAGCTCACCATGAAAATAAAATCCCAGCTGTCCTATCTTCTCATCAAAATCGTTTGCTGAAAGGGAGAAAGGGGAAGGCGGGGGTGGTCGAAAACCTGATCGTCTGACGGGGTCAAGACGCAGGGGATGGAGAAAAGTTCGATGACTCTGCTGGGCAGCATCTCTTCAGCTTAGATTCGAGTCGAGATATTAATGGAATGATCGTTTGCTGAAACGGGGAGTTGTAAGAAAATCGTTTGATAAATGGCTTTAACGGGCCATTTTTTTTTTTCAATATGTTAGAAAAAAGGTCAGTCTCCAAATTTGGAAATTTGACTTAAACACGCAGTGTACTTCAAATTCATAAAATATTGTATTCAGT
Source organism: Troglohyphantes excavatus (assembly GCA_963932185.1). Lineage (NCBI taxonomy): Eukaryota > Metazoa > Arthropoda > Arachnida > Araneae > Linyphiidae > Troglohyphantes > Troglohyphantes excavatus. The sequence goes on from OZ010678.1 coordinate 31,161,226, forward strand.
AGAACCTCATTGTAACGGTCCTTCTTATACATGCGGATCGTTCCTTCGAGATAGATACCGAATCGTCGCCAATAGCCCACTGTGCAGATCTAATGCGCCGTTAAGTAACCAATAAATCCATAGAAAAATTTTGTATCCCAATCCCCTCTCACAACAGTACTACTGACGGTGAATGTATGTACTCATGGTGGTAACACAACCTGGAAATCAGGGAATTATCATGGAATTTTTTTATTCTGGAAAAATCAGGGAAAAGACAGGGAAATTTTTACAAGAAATCAGAGAAATTTTCACAAAAAATCAGGGAAATTTTCAAATTTGGATCATTAAAACGGCAATTATCGTATATTATGCCCTCTATTCTATATATACGAGAGAGTGTTTGCGGGTCTTTCCTTCGAGATAGATACCGAATCGTTGCCAATAGGCCATTGTGTCGCTGTATGCGACGTTAAGTAACCAATAAATCCATAGAAAATTTTTGTATCCTAACCCAATCCCCTCTCACAACAGTACTACAGACGACGAATGTATGTACTCAGGGTGGTAACACAACCTGGAAATCAGGGAATTATCATGGATTTTTTTTATTCTGGAAATATCAGGGAAATTTTCACAAAAAATCAGGGACATTTTCCAATTTGGATCATTAAAACTGCACTTATCGTCTATTATATCATTGATTTTTTTTTATTCTGGAAATATCAGGGAAAAGTCGGGGAAATTTTCAAAATTTCACAAAAAATCAGGGAAATTTTCAAATTTGGATCCTTAAAACGGCAATTATCGGCTATTATGCCTTCTATTCTGGGTAATTTAGTTGTCAATATTCCCTTTTAGTTCTGAAAAAGAATTTTTTTTTTAAAAGCATGGTATGCGCATTTTTGTATTTTCAGTTTTATTTTTGTAAAAACGTGAATCACTGCTGGGCGCAGCAGCAAAAGCAGAGTGCATTGGACCTTGAATATGGGATTTATTGAAGATTGGAATAGGAAATATGAAGCATATAACACATTTAAAATTATCTACAAAAGAAATAATTTGAAAAACTTGCTATTTTTGCATTATCTGCCTCCAAAGAACATTTTAATTACTATTATTCCTCTTGCAATTTCGTAATTTGTGTTGTTCCCATAAATTATTCTTTTAACTGTCAATAAGTATTGCGTAGAATTTTTCATTTATAATGAAATATATTTATAGTATTATCGTAGCGTGGATACTTTGTTCCTATACGAAGCATGTATTGCAACATTTCTTAATGTAATTGTAAAATCAGGGAAATTTTTGTGACACCATCATGGAAATCAAGGAAATATCAGGGAACTTTTTTTCCAGGATGTTGTTGCCACCCTGGTACTGAACAAGTAAATGCGTCCATTGGAAGTAGTGAAACAAGGTTAGACGTCATTCGAAGTGTTCAGTCTCTGTAACTAGTATTTAAATAGCTGCTGAAAAGTAAAACTACTAAATAGGAAACAAATGGAAAATGATAAAACCAAAAGGATATGGTTGAATTAAAAATGCAAAGAAAATCAAATATGAATCAGCACTAGAGCAGCATGAAGCATAACGAAAGATAATGATTAATTTAAAAATAGAAATAATAAACTTATGTTAAATTAGAATTGAAATGTAGCAAGTGTCATGTATGAAAAATAATAAATCTAAAAATTAGAATTCTTCAAGTATAAAAATATATAAATAAATAATTCATGAAGAAATGAAAGACATAATCAAAACGGTACTTCATCAGAGGGGGTAGGACCGCATTAAATACAGAAATAGTTCTTTGACTTTTCAATGCGGTCCTACCCCCTGATGAATTACCGTTTTGATTATGTCTTTCATTTCTTCATGCATTATTTTTTTTTTTTCCTATTTTTTAACTTTAAGAATTCTAATTATTAGTTTTATTATTTTTTTATACATTACATTTGCTACATTTTAATTATATATATATATATATATATATATATATATATATATATATATATATATATATATATATATATATATATATATATATATATATATATACTGTAAAACAATAAAATATATTAAATTTAAAAAAATATAAATAAAAATAAAACACTTTAGTTAAATTAAAATAAAAAATATGGCAAAAGTGAAAAATCCAGGTAATAAAACTAAAATATGAATTATTAAAGTAAAAATTATACTAATAAATATTTTATTAAAAGGTGAAAGACATAATCAAAACGGTACTTCATCAGGGGGTAGGACCGCATTGAAAAGTCAAATAGAGCTCTTTCTGTATTAGCAATGTTAAAAACAAATTGCCAATCCAACCCCAAGAGCTCTAAATACTTCTTTAAGTAGTCTAAAAGTTACTAAATATATACAAAAGTTACTATATATATTCAATGCGGTCCTACCCCCTGATGAAGTACCGTTTTGATTATGTCTTTCACCTTTTAATAAAATATTTATTAGTATAATTTTTACTTTAATAATTCATATTTTAGTTTTATTACCTGGATTTTTCACTTTTGCCATATTTTTTATTTTAATTTAACTAAAGTGTTTTATTTTTATTTATATTTTTTTTAATTTAATATATTTTATTGTTTTACAGTATATTTTTATCATTATGCTTCATGCAGCTCTAGCGCTGATTCATATTTGATTTTCTATGCATTTTAATTTAATTATATAATTTTGTTTATCATTTTCCATTGTTTTCTACTTTGTTTTTATTATATATATATATATATATATATATATATGGGTACACGCATTGTTACATAAAATGAGAATGGTGTGCTTATAGAGGAATTTTATATAAAAAAAGTACTTTATTTGAAAAAATCTACAAAATGAAACTCATTCTCTTTTTTACCAAGCAAAACAAAAACAAACAAAAAAAAGGCATGTATCAACCTTGCTTTCACTTTTGTGCTTTGGTAGTCTGCTACCAACTGGCGCGACAGCCAAACGATTTTTTTTGTTCGTTTCTTTCGATCCGGTTTCCTGACGATCGCCGCCCCCTCCGTGTTTACCTGTGCTCCGAGAGCAGTGAAGAAGTGAAGAAGCGATCACCTCTCACCCCGAACCCGGACGCTGCAGCTGCTCGTCCCTTTTTAATGATACACATCAGGGAATCCGAAAAGTGTGGCCGGCCACTCAGCTCAAAATGGCGACGGATTTTTAGAATTCGCTTTTTGAGTCATGCCAATGTCGTGCCATGGACATTTAGCATCCGTGTATTAAATGTTTTTCCCTTTCCCAACCTTCTAACATAGATCCTTCATAGTAGAGAAACCATAATATTATAATCAAATATTATAATCAAAAGAACATCCACAAAAATTAACGGCGTGTATACGGGACTGGTGCACGATACATCTGATCAGGGTCCAAAGTCCCGACGTCTATTGAAGGCGTTGGGTGCCAGTTCAGGTGTATCTTCGTCATCTGACCATGGTTCGAAAATTCGTGCATGGATCCTTCATAGTAAAGAAAACATAATGTTATTATCAAATATTATAATCAAAAGAACATCCACAAAAATTAACGGCGTGTATACGGGACTGGTGCACGATACATCTGATCGGGGTCCAAAGTCCCGACGTCTATTGAAGGCGTTGGGTGCCAGTTCAGCTGTATCTTCGTCATCTGACTATGGTTCGAAACTTCGAGCATGGATCCTTCATAGTAAAGAAAACATAATGTTAAAATCAAATATTATAATCAAAAGAACATCCACAAAAATTAACGGCGTGTATACGGGACTGGTGCACGATACATCTGATCGGGGTCCAAAGTCCTGACGTCTATTGAAGGCGTTGGGTGCCAGTTCAGGTGTATCTTCATCATCTGACCATGGTTCGAAACTTCGAGCATGGATCCTTCATAGTAGAGAAAACGTAATGTTATAATCTTGCTAACATCAAAGTGAAGCCCACATGCATGGCCTCAGACACGTGGTTAATTACGTCATTCCATTCATAAATTTTCACTGTTACACATTTCCCAATTCATCAGCCAATCGCGAGTATTTCTTAATTCATAATTTTGAAAAGAAGTCACGTGTCTGAGGCCATTCGGTTTGAGATGTTAGTTTCACGATGATGACGTCATATTCGCTCTACTACAGTCCATTCATGCTCGAAGTTCCTAACTAGTACTGTTGTATAGTAGCTCACACTTTGCAAACCTGAAACTAATATATCTACAGTGTTCACTCTAGGTGTTTTTTGAAGGGCGGTCCGCCCTGCCCGCCCTTTTTTCATCTCGATAGCACCCTCATGCCCCTTTTTTAAAAAATGCCGCCCTCTTTTGAAAAAATTCCGCCCTTCTTGCCCTTTTCGGTCACGCACACGCATCATTGCTTCCCTAGTTACCTTTAAAAAAGGCATCGATTAAAAAAAAAATTGTGTAAATTTGAATTAAGTGAATTATGACAGTAGAAAAACAAACTCCTTTATAACTACGCGTGTTGCGAAATGGCGATGATTCCGCTGTAATTTCGAGCACCGGGCATTCCACAATTCCTATTGGTTGCCTGTGCCTGCATATGAAATTCTAAGGTTTTTTTTCTGTGTTTTTTTAAAGAGAATATGGTTTAGGACTAGGTAGGGATTGGTTTGCATGACTAAGCATTTTATTACTACATTTTGGATTCATTGCTAGAGTGAACACTGTTGCATATAAACGAAATAGAATACCAGTATTTTGATATTTAAAAAAAAACTAAATATTTAGTAATTAAACAATTTATTTTAACAGCTGAACAAATCGTGCCACTATTTGCCTGTTTCTCAAACAACGTAAATCTTTTTAATACATATATCACGAAGACATTTATTTCCTATTCAGTTTACTGTTTTTCTCAAAGGATTGTAATCGTTTTATTCACCGCCCTAATAGATAAAGTTTAGATATGTTATTTAACGAACCACCGCATTAAATATAAATTGTTGAATATAACGAGAAACTAAAATTAGAAATGTTTTTAAAGGTCAGATTTAAAAAAAAAGTTCATCTCTGAGGCAAAACGCAATCGCTATATATTTAGATGGGTAAAAAAACAATTTTTATTTAATTTAAAAATAATCTAAATTTTTAATACTTTGGCTCGTAATGCAGTTGTGGGATATTTGATTAGAAAATAAATGTCATGTGCTGTTACTATTGTTCTGTGTTATGAAGCAATATTGCAAATTTAAATTTTATTATGCATCGACTCACCATTTTTAAAGCTTATAGTTTTAATGTATTCGGCAGTTTTCTAAATATTAGGACTTACTATTAGCTTTAAAATAAAATTAAAGCCATTTATTTTCTGTCAAAATTACGAATTTTTCAAATAAAATTTACAAAATTTTCAAATAAAAATGAAAAAATTTTCAAATAAAAATTATAAAATTTTCAAATAAAAATTTTTAAATAAAAATTTAAAAAAATTTCAAATAAAAAATTTAAATAAAAATTATAAAATTTTCAAATAAAAATTAAAAAAAATTTCAAATAAAAAATTTAAATAAAAATTATAAAATTTTCAAATAAAAATTTATAAAAATTTAAATAAAAATTAAAAAAAAATTAAATAAAAATTTACAACATTTTTAAATAAAAATTTACAACATTTTAAAATAAAAATTTTCAAAATTTTAAAATAAAAATTTTCAAAATTTTTAAATAAAAATTACAAAATTTTAAAATAAAAATTTACAACATTTTAAAAAAAAATTCATACAAATATTATTCAAATATATCTTTATGCAGAACCAAAACATTATTCAAATATATCTTTATGCAGAACCAAAACATTATTCAAATATATCTTTATGCAGAACCAAAACATTATTCAAATTTATCTTTATGCAGAACCAAACAAAAACAAGACGTTGACACTTCTTCGCTTCAGTTCACAGTTTAGATTATATTATTAAAATGTGCGTGTCTACTCGATTGGCACGACGAGACCAAAGGGTTAACAACCAATCACGATTCAGCAGCCATCAAGGGACATTTACTTCCTCCATTGCACAGAAATAACCGACTCCGTAACCATAGGGATTGAACCCTTTATTGAAACGTCTCAAAAGAGTCCACAAAAGATTCTTTTTAGGGTCCAATCGCATTGGAGTCACGTACGGAATCAGTGATCCGATCCGATTGGACGGTTTTCTTCGCGCTCAAAGATGGCGGATGGAACAATGCAAAGAGTTGGGGATTATTTATTAGCAAACGATATCTTCGCAGACAACGGTTGTTTTCTCAACTTTCACAGTGCATGCGCATCCGTTGGGAACTTGAACTTTCTTGGGAATATGGCAACGGAGAGTGAATGCAGACGACTAATTGGTAATGTGTAGCAGAAAGCTTCTTTGGAACGGGAAAAGAAAGGCTTCTAAAGAAGACCGGGGTTGTTTAAAATTCTATAGATGATTCTTTCTCACATCGTCATTAAACAAAAAGTTCTTTGGTTGATTGCCGTTCATTTTAATCTCACGGTAATACTTTTATTATTATTATTATTATTATTTTGCGGAACTGAATAAAATAATTTTGTCTATTGAACATGAGTAAATGGCAGTTTTAGAAACTCTAAGTAAGATATTAATATTAAATGAAATACAAAATATATTTAGAAAAAAAATTAAGAATTTTAAAACTTCACGTGCAAAACATGACCATATTTTTTTAATTATCTACAGTGGCTAATTTTGTGCGGTCCATTGTTTTTAATAAACAGATACAATTGACTAGTTGTACATTTCTATATCCAAATAATAGAATTTACGGAAATAATACAGGTTACAGGTTTTTAAAGGATTGAAAAAGTATGTAAAAAATGAGTATTTCGTCAGTTTTCGAAATTAGAAATCCAATTTCTGTCATATATGTATTGTAAGGTATCTTTTTATAGCATTTAAAGAGATTATTATTATTATTTTTAAGATAGCAGTAATATAAACTAAAATACAAGAAATGCTTATTCTGTCAGTTCGAAAAAGTGTATATTACTATAATTTATTTTTTACAAACGAAAACATTTGGAAGCATTTCATGTTATATTACATGCTAAATATCAAACTACTACAATGTGTTTTTTATGCATACCTAAAACTTATGTTAACAAAAAAAAGTTAATAAGAAATTTAAATATATACTATAAAAAGAGGTTTATTAAAAATGAGTACATGTACATACTCGTTTTTCTTTGAGTACAATTGCATCGTAAATGAGCGATGACGCACTAAAATTTAAGCAATCGTACTTTCTCAAAAAGGAGTAGTGTGATTTACTATTGCTAATCTCAGCTTCTGTTCAAACCATCTTAACAAAGTGACCTGACAAACCTAAAATATTTGTTCAGAAGATGGTTTTCCACGTTATTTGATATCGATTACTTAAATGGAAACTGAGTTATTACAATTCAATTATCTTACTTCCCATTCTTTGGCACGCCTTTTTAACTTTACTTCTGTTTATATCTTCTTCAAGTCGCTATGGTAGATTAACTGATAAGGCTCTGGACAGCGGTGCCTGCCGATCTGGGTTCGATTCCCAGTAAGTATTGGTTATAATTGTCAATATTTATTGAAAGTGATTTATGAAGGCAACCTATGTAGGCCAGCATCTGCTCTTTTTATTCATTTTTACTCAGTGCACACATTTTTAAGTACACGTGTTCTTCAAAAATGAAGCTTATGTATTCGGAGCCATGATAAGCATCGAATGTATTTAAAAATGAGTACATTAGTTAATTTTTAATACCTATTTTTAACAGTGTAGTTGAACTCTAATTATCCGGATCAATTGGGACCAGATTCCGTCCGGATAATCGAATATCCGGAAAATTGAATAATTCAAGAAAAAAATTTATTTTTTAGTAAAATAAAGAATTTGCCATTAGTATATAATATAATTTAATGACTAAAATATCATTCACCAATAAGAAACTTTTAAAATGGGGATTTTATTGATTTTTTTTCCCTCACACCGATTCGGATAATCGATTATCCGCTTTGTTTGATCCGAATAACTGAATAATTGAAGTTCTACTAATCAAGACCCTACTTAACATTCTCCTGGTATTTAAATTTTGTGAAAATATTGGAGGGGCTCGGGTCCACTTGACCTAAATAATAATAAAGAATATTAACAGCCTAATTATCAAACATTTGAACCGTTTGAAGTTAAAAGGAGACTTCCGACAAGTTTATAATTGCACAGGAAGAGAAAAAACAAATGGGCTATGAACAGTATCCAAATTGGGGTCCAAGATGCTTCTAATGTAAGTATTATGAACCTCGGACGCTGTAAAAGATGAACCTATTGACAAGTACTAAAAAATATTACAATTCTATATTTGGCGAGTATTAAAATTTTGTCCCTTTTTGACACATCAAACGGTATAAATCTTGCAGAATTTTAGAAAAATTTTATGATAAAGCCAGGAATACCAAACAAACTAAAAAAAAAAATCAAAATTTTCCTATTTGCAAGTACCTAAAATTTACTTATTCAAGTTTAAAAACTCAAATAAAATAAATTCAATTCAATCGGAAATCATAAGTAACCATTTAGCGCCTCGATCAGAAGGTCCTTACACTTTAACTTGAATATAAAATAGTTCGAGGCACCAACCCGAAAGAATTTTTCCTCTTCATCTAACTTGGGCCTATAGGCAACTATATTTCTGAGATATCTGGATTTAAAAGACAAGGGACAGGACAAATACAGAACATATACAAGAAAAATATAAAAACTGTGAATGGCTTTTGATTATGGTACAGAGAGTATACAAGTAAAAAGAGTAACACTTAGATCGAAAATATAAAATCTGATATAGTGCCAGGCTACTGGTTCCGAAATATATAATAATATGTCATCAGGTAAAAGCAGTGTGCGGAGCACATGATATATATATACATATACATGCACACATACACACACAATACACAAATATATACACATGCATGAACACATATACAAACAATCTATAATATATACAAAAACGGCTCAACAGCAGGCAGCATCAATTATATATAACAACTAAAAAAATGGAAAATACATTAAGCTTGAAAAAGATATAAGCAAGGCATCCGTATAACACTTTAATCGAAATTAACTTTACGGTGTGTCGACCAGAAGTCCTTACACCTTCATCTAATTAAGGGGGTCCGATACCTTCGACATTTTTTTCTTTATTTTTATACTTGTACAATCCAATTTTTTTTTCTCTTTCTAAATATGCATAAAAAACCATTTTAAGACGCTCAATTTTTTTTTTAAATTGCACATTTATTTTTAAATTAAAATTTTAGTAAATTTTTTAACAATTTTAAAATTCCTACTCCTTTTTTGTTTTTCAATATTTTGAAGCAATTTTTTTTATTTAAGATCTTGAATAATATGTAAATAGATGTATGCATTCAAATTTTGATTCAGATACATCACTTTAAAAAAATAAAATATATTAGAAATTTTGGAAAAAAAATTGACGAAAAAAAATAAAATTCCATTTTAAGTGGTTTTAAAAAACAAATTATGGTAAAAATAGGAAATCTGAATGCATACATCTATTTAAAATATATTTATCTTGCTATACACACAAAAATTATGATTTTAAGTATAATATTAAAAAAGCCTTAGCATTTTTAGTGTTCATTAAATTTCAAAACCACGAACAGAGATATTTGCTTCTAAAGTTTACATATGATACAACTATGTTATAGGAACACATCATTAAAACATTCATAACTAAAAAAGTAATAGGAATTTTTTGAAGCAGTTTTTTGTGAGTTATTAAGATAAGTTTGAATATTATTTTTTAAATATAAAAAAAAATGACTTTTTTTGCGAATTTTGGGTATCGGACCCCCTTAAGCCTAATAAATAGGAGAACTTTATCGGGTTTTGAGTTTGAACAAAGAAGTTTACTAAATTAAAATGTTGGGGTGGGGGCCCGTAGGCTAAACGCGAGTTCGTTATAAAGAATCAGAAAAGCAATATCAGTAGTTGGTTGTGTGTTCGAAATTAGTAACACAACAAATGCTTTGTATTACATGTTTTATTATTATAAGATACAACAATGCACACTCATAGAGTAATGATACAAATAGAGAAATAAAAATGATGATTTCCGTGTGTCCATCACTGAAACCACGTGATATGTGGAAATGCCGATTCATTCATGCGCCAATATTACTTGGCAGGCCTCGGCGACTTTCAGAACTAAACCGAGATCGAAGTATTGTAATATGGTTTTGTGTTTAATTTTGTATTTAAATATCGTTTTTTTGAACGAGTGGCACAATTTAAGGGAGTTTAACATATATATTAAGGAGATTTTTCTTACTTTGTAGTTTTGAAATAATTGCGTTACGTTTTTATGTAAAAAATTTACCATACGCGAAGTTCTTTCAATTGTTATTTTGTATACTTTAAAAAGAAAATATAAACAATAAAACCTGAGAAATATAAAGAGTTTCGCTTCTTCGAGTATTGAACACAAATAAAATATTTTCGTTTCGTTAATGAAGCGGAAATATTTAGCGCATATTGTTTGAAAATAAGTAAATACGTACATATATGTTAAAAAGTTGAATACAGACAGAACTCCTTATCACCAAAAAAGAAGAAAGTGCGCCAATTTTGAAACTCCTGCAGATATCTGAACGCCAAATGTGGCAGCGCTATATCCACGTGATGTGAGTTTTTCTTTTCAATGTTGACACTGCGGCCTTACGAGAGCCTGGTATTGAAGGCGCTCTCTATTTAATATTACAACTCTGTGCACACTAACTTTCAAAAGCACTTTAAATTCAAAAGTTATTTATAAAATTTATATAACAAAATATAAAAAGTGGTAATAAATTCGGACATTTTTTAACTTCAAGCGGTTCGTTTGATTAAACGTTACATTACAACTGGAATTTTTTCAAAATACCGAATTTTAACGGTACAAGAACACATATAAAATTCCCCCCAAAATTGAAAATGTCAATGAAAGTAAACGATTAGTTGTAATCATACAAACCCTCATTTATATCTTTGAAGTTCTACGACAACTTATATGGCGTAGTTTCATTTAGTGAAAATTTGATATTTTCTAACAAAATTTCTTTTTAATGTTGTTTGTATACGCCGATTTTTTTTTTTTAAATTTATGTTGCGGAACTTTTTGGATTTTTGATAATTAAACAAACAGTTATAAATCTTATACGAAAATATCATAATAATTTTTCGCGCTACAATAACTTTTAACAAACGAATTTCATGACCATTACGATCAGGAATGCTTATTCTCCTCTGGTACCTAGATTATTCGAAATCATAACAACCATTTTTGGTGAAAGAACAATAATAAGCCAATGAATAATACAGTTTTTCATGATGCTAAATTCTGATGATGCAAATGTAATAAAATTTGGTATATTCTAGAAGATTTGAGAAAACGTATTTTCAAGTTTGAACTAGTGAAAGTTTTTTCATTCCTTCTTTATAATTTAATCTGGTTTTTAATATTTCTTTCAAGTCATGGAACACCTATTCAATGGCCAATTATCGAAAAATAAATTCCGGCGATAGAATATCATCAGAATTTAGAATATATAAAGTTTTATATCTTCATAAATGTGTTTATATATAAACTCGTTTGAGTTATTTTTATTTCGCACTTATTTTAAACCTGAACCTTTTTCAATTTAGTAATTTTGAATTTAGCACAGTAGGACATATATTATAATTTTTTTCGTTAAATATTTCGACTTTACGGACATTCCCCATCTTGAATTTTGAAAGTTCCTTAAAAACATTACCTTAAAAATATTCTTTACCAATTCAATTAAGTAATTCGGAATTTAGAACACCAGGTCAGACACATTAAACCGTCGCATTTATTAAACAAACCCGTTACTTAAAAAACCCCGACCGTTCATTATAAAAGGAAAAGCACACAAAAGAACATTAGAACCCGCTTCAATTTAAACACCTGCTTCGAGACTATTTTCACCTCGCTGCTGCCACAACTTCCAACTTAAAAATTTATTCCAAAAACTTGCCTACCACTTTCCTCGCTCATTATTAGCAAACAACGCTCTTAGAATAACCTACTAACCTTCGGCCTACGCTGGACAGTTTAAATTTAGAGACGTCAGCCAACGGGTTCCGATTTTAATCATTAATTCACACTGGAACTGCTGCATAAAATTAAGACTCCATTCATCATCTGATAACAGGTTGACAAGCGAATAGGAAAATGACTGTTATGGCTACGAAGTGAAAATGGTATCGCTTTATTTTTGATGTCGGCGATTCCGTATGTTACTGACCCCTCTCTACAGATTGATAGAGCCCTTGGGCAATGATCAAGGAGATTTGAAGCGTTATTAATGCTTATCTATATTTAGTGAATGGTTTCTGATTTAAAGTAGGAAGTGTTGTTTAAATATTATTGCTTTTGAAGGGTTCGCTAGCCTTTTAATAGGTTTAAGAACTTTTGAAATCCAAGGAAAATTATTGATTTTATATGTGTAACAGATGCATACTTATACAGATATACAATGATTTCCTCTTTTTTTTTAATTTTCGAAATTAAGTTTTAATGCTAAATAACTTCCTTTTCTTTTTCATTGATGGGATTATTTTTAAAATTTTCAGGAATGAGTTCTTCTGTTACTTCCTTATTATTTTTTTAATATTTAAAATAAGAATCACCATAATATCAATATAAGTTTTGGCACTGAAAAAAGGTTCCGCATACAAAACATACTTTTTTTAAAGAAACAATAACTATCTATTCGAAATCTCGCTTATACACAAATTACGAATAACAGTGAACTAAATGCAAGAAACATATTCAAAGTTTTTCGACCGTCCTGAACAATTTTGAAACTACGTTTCAATTGTAATAATCCATTTCCGATAACTTAGTTTAATATATTATTTCCTTTTAATAACTCCTTACTTTCCTTATTATTTCCTGAATAATTTAGTTCTTTATATTATTAAAAACGGTAGAACATCTTACAGTTCAGTACGCTGACTTAAATTAGTATATCAGTTAACTCAATCCGGAAATGAATATTTATATATTATATATAAACTCAATCTGGAAATGAATATTTATATATTATATATAAACTCAATCTAGAAATGAATTTTTATGTATTATATATAAACTCAATCTGGAAGAAAAAAATTCTGTATTATATATAAACTCAATCTGGAAAAAAAATTCTGTATGATATATAACCTCAATCTAGAAATGAATTTTTATGTATTATATATAAATTCAATCTGGAAGAAAAAAATTCTGTATTATATATAAACTCAATCTGGAAAAAAAAATTCTGTATTATATATAACCTCAATCTGTAAATGATTTTTTATGTATTATATATAAACTCTATCAAAAGTTAAAATTTTATATGTTATTTATTAAAATTATATAAACTAAAAAAGTGATAGTAATATAATTAAAACAAAATTAAAAGTTATGAATGCTGATTTTTTTAAATAAAATTTTATATCGAGTGAAAAAAATCATTAATAAATATTTCAGATGTGAAAAATGCGTTCAGATGTTTAAAATAAGCTAAAAGGACGTATTAGAATAGTAACATCCTATTTCGCTTTTAGAGTAATATTAGGGCCTCCGTGTTATTATAGATCAGTGTTCACAATCTCCAAAATGAAGGTGAAAAATCGCCAAACTCATATTAACGCAACCCATACAAAATCGCCAAATTTTCGCTTATTTTCCAAAGCAAAGGTATCTTTTGCAATTAAAAGTTGATGCTCATTGAGTGGATACAATTTGAATTATTTAGTGTCAATTTTACACTTATTACAACTGTTTGAAGTTGGTGCCAATTTACAAAAATCCTACATAAATTTTAGCGCCGATTTCAAAAAGTTGTAATAAGTATAAAATTGACATTAAATAATTCATTAATAATTAAAATTATTTTTTAATTTTTAGTGTATTTTTCTTAAAGTCGATTTTTTTTTTTTTTTTTTTTTTTTTTTAAGAGTATATTATCAAGGTCGCACAGTAGTCACAGAAGCAGTGTGTGTTTTTAATTAACCTCGTGCCCAGATGTGTGTTTTTCTCGTTTTATAATAAATCTCGTGTCGCCCAAAGTTCGCATTCTCCCTAGCCTCAAAGCGTTCTACCTAATGACCGAGTGAATGTCAGAAGAGGATGTGCGATCCCTTCAAGGCTGCTTTATTAACATGAATGAGGTGTTGTAGGAATCCGGTAACGCATCCGCCATGCTGAATAGAGGAATTGCCTAATCACACAGTGACTCATTTCAGATTCTTCGAAACAATGTAAGAATGGTTGAATATGAATCATTTACATGATTGTTACCAGGGGCGGACTGGCACTCAGAAACGGCCTGGGAAAATTTTGAATTTCGGCCACCAAAAACATTTTGAAACTGATGTTTGTTATTAAAATAACGAGCAAATAATTTGATTTGGTTTTGGTTAATTAACGTCGCACTAGTGCTGCACAGTGGGCTATTGACGACGGTTCGGGGTCTATCTCGAAGGAAAGACCCGGGGACACATACATATTCATACATGCATGCACCTCGTTATTTTAGAATCATGGTGAGATGACGAGGAAACACCTGAAATGGCACCCAACGCCTTCAATAGACGTCGGGACTTTGGACCCCGATCAGATTGATCGTGCACCAGTCCCGTATACACGCCGTTAATTTTTGCGGATGTTCTGGTCGACTTTTCTAGTATTTTGTAGCGAAGCTTGGCAACCCTCCGATCACAAGATCACTACTTTTTACTTTTTTTGTCAAGTTCATCGCACAGGATTGAACTAGGAACCCTCTGATTCCTAGCTGACGCCTTTATCCATTGGACCACGGTGGCCCCCTTGCAGAGAAGATAGGTATAAATATATGTTGTGGCTCAAATGTTCTCACTTTGGTTTAGGTGCGGAATTTCGATGAGTAGGATGCTAACCTCATGTGTCATACTTGTCATATGACTATAGTTTAAAATTACGAGGTGTTGCTCCCGGAACTTTAATCGGAGATAGACACCGAACCGACGTCAATGAAAATTACGTAGCTATAGTGCGACGTTAAATTCAGTATCATTTTTGCGACCTAAACTATAACGGTTTCCAGTGGATAAAGGCGTTCAGCTAGTAATTAGAGGATTGCTGGTTCGAATCCGTGCGATGGACCTGACAAAGAAAAGTAAAAAAGTAGTGATCCTGCGATCGGAGGATTGCCAGTTTTGCTACAAAAACACTAGAGTCGTCCAGAACATCCAAGAAATTATACTCGCGTGTATAAGGGGCTGGTGCACGATAAATCTGATCTGGGTTCAATATCGTGACGCCTATTAATGTTGCATCGGATGCCAGCTCAGGTGTTGTCCTCGTCATCTGACCATGGTTTAAAAATATGAGGCACTGTTCCCGGGTCTTTCCTTCGAGATATGCCCCGAACCGTCCCCAATAGCTCACTATGCAGCTCTAGCGCGACCTTATTTAACCAAACCAAACCTAAACTAATCTATTATTCTTTCTCATTCCAAACATTTTTTTTCTAAAGCGCATGAACTTTTATTTAGTAAAGTTCTAAACCGATTTGAGGCTTGGCGATAGCTGCGCTATTTTGGAATGATGTTTAAATGATGTTGATGTTATTGATAATGACGTTTTTATGATGATGAGACGAGCTGTTTAATGATTTGTTTTAGGAAATGTATTTTTTGTCTATTTAAAAGATAACGAGGACGGAAGGTAAAGTCGAAGCATCCAAAAACTTCCAATTAAAATAATAAGTCAATTTAATAATTAAAAATACATAGGAAGATATTAGCGTAAACTTAAAAGCCTAAAATAATAATGATTTTAAAGACATAAATGACACTGGAAGGAAAATAAATTCAAAATATTGCTTTTCATTCTACTGTTATCCACTAGCTGTTACCCGTGGTTTCACATGCGTATAAAAAAATGTTCGCCCATTGGTTCGTCTCTGCAGTGTATTTTTTTTTTCCCTCGAAGACAGAAATAAATCGAGTACGTCGACTCCCACTGTACCGTAAAATGTTATTCTTGGAACCATTTGGGCCCCACGCGTTACAAAGGTCAGTGGATAAATGGCCAACCTGGTTGATGCGGACACCTTTTTCTACACAATGGTAGATCGTTTTTCCTTAAACTACGATTTTCCATGGAGTTATGGGTGAGGAAGGGTATACTGCAATCATGGACAACATTCCCCATCACGCCTTAAAAAGATCAGAGGGGGAATCAGTTAACAAACGGCGTGATCAACGCGTCTCACTTTTCTCTACACGATGGTATGCCATTCATCTACATAGAATTATTCCACGTAGAGTTATATTGGATGAAGAAGTATACTGCAATCATGTGGGATAATCATCCCACGAGGTATAATTGTATCAGAGGTGTACATGGATTAACGTTTCACTTTCCCGTGCACGATGGTGTTTAATTTATTCCCATATGCTGAATCCAAGTGGAGTTACCATTGATTTTACAAATATCGATTTTTAGTTTGTGACTCCGCCCTATAGCGAAAGCAAAGATGTATCTTTGTCAAAAAATGGTTTATTGTTCAGAAATAGCTTACCTATATCAAACGAACCATTTCGTTTTCTTTCAAAAGGATACATCAATAAAAAAAAGAGTTAAATAATCAAACTTTATTAAATATTATGGCCTTTCATTGAAAAAACGCTGTTCTTTAAAACGTTTCTTTGAAGTTCGATTCACTTTCGTTCTACTAATTGAAACATGTTCAAACTTCAAAAACTTCTAGACAATGTAATTTCAAAGTAGGCTGTTTAAACAAATCGAAAATTATAATATAAATACATTATTCATTATAATATAATAATACCAAAAAATTATATATAATTTAATAAGAGTTAGCTTCTAAGTCAGCAAATTAAAAAATGCACTCATTTTACTAAGAGAATTAAAATGAGTGTACCTTTTTTACTAAAGTTAGTTTCATCTCCGTGTTGGCACAAAATAAAAATACTCAAGAAAATGCTACAATATTGTTCTAACCATTGAAAAACTTGATTTAAGTTATCAACCAATACATTATAGAATACTTGCAATACACTATTCCTATTTAAACATAAATAACTTTTACAATACCTAGCATACGAATTTTATTTCAGTAAATTTTACAATATCTAGCATATGAATTTTATTTCAGTAAAGAGTTGACTATAATACAATTTAAAAAATAAAATTGAGACGAGTGTGTAATGCAGTATGGCCCCTGTGTTGCCCTTGCGCCAATAAAATACCCAAGAAACAAACAATACACTATAGAATACTTGCAATTGTGATTTTTCATTTTTGGTAACATTAAGTAGATTATTTCTAACGTATTTAAAAATAAATGTTTTTCCTTTTATTCTGAGGTATTTTATTTGAATATATAAATGAACGAGAAACAATGGAATATATCAAATATATTTCAAGCTTGCCTAGTAGATGGCAGCACTAAAGTTAATTTTTTACATATAAATACAATGAACAATGGAGTATCAAATATGTTTCAAACTTGCCCAGAAGATGGCAGCACGAAAACTTAATTTTTTACAGTCGTCAAAATCTTAGAAATTATTTTTTTATTTCTGAAACTAAGTAAATAATAAATATAAAAGACTTATTCAGTTTCGATGCTGACAATGATTTGCATATACAATTTCGTTTTTTTTTAGTATGAATATAATAAATGAAAAAAAATAACTATCTTTTACTAAACAATCTTAATATTTTCTTACGTTTCAACTTTGAAACTTTTTATTTGTATTTCCATGTATAGATGGCGACACCAACACTTTTATGAATAGTTGTTCCAAGTCAAATTGGAAGGTTAACAACTGGGAAAGGTTTTTGTATACATCGGATTCAGTAATTGTCGATTTATTCAGTAATTGTCGAAACAAAATTAAAAAAAACTGCACCATAAACTCATTACATAAAAAATCTCTAATAGCAATGTTTTTTTTTTTTTTTTTAATTTAAAAAAAAAAAAATTTGAAATCCTCAAATTTTTTTTAAGTTTCTTGTTAAAAAATCTCAAATTTCATAAAGGAGGGAGAGAGATAAGTATCAAATAAAACAAATTTCACAAAATACATTAGCAGTAAAACAAATAAGGACGTTAATACCAACCAAACAAAAAAGAAACAGCTTCTTCCAAAAATCAATTTTTATAACTCCAAATGACAAGTCCTAAACTTCAATTTCGTAAATTAAATTATATTTTCAAAAAATTTAATCCAATTTTGTTACGTAGTGCCAATCAAATCTTGATGAAATAGAAAGTGGTGAAGTATAAACATTTATTCATCAGATGCAAAAGGATTGTAAGTCTTTCAAAAGAGATCGCAGCAGATCGCGTTTAGTGAATTTCTACAATTTTAAGGTTTTTATGAATGAAAAAATTCTTAAAAGAGAGCCATCTGGAAGTTGCATTCGTCAGAGGCAAACGAAATTAAGAGCTATAACCATCTTAAATTTTGTGTGATATCCTCGTTTGACGAAGATCGCAAATATTCGGACAAAAGGGATAAAAAGTTTACTATTTTGCTGATGTGAAAATTGATTATAGGAATGGGCAATTTCAAAAAAGGGGAGGGGAAAATCTACAGGCATTGTGAGGGAGCGAAGAGCATCACAATAAGGGGCGTTCATTTTTTGACAGGAGTCATTTACAATCCTTTCTTGGGAAAATACCTTCCTTCAAAGTAAGCAATTTTTGGATTGATGCATTGTGAATTCCGGCTCAACTGCCGCCCCATTTCAAGTGTTAAGAAAAGTAATCCTTTACACATGTACAAACAGCCTACAATTATCTTTTATGTCACCAACTGGTTACCTATAGATCTCAGAAACGCCTCTTTACTTTAACTACGTTGTTCAGCAATGTCACGTGGAATGAGGGTACGATTGGGATACCAATACCTACAGACCTACGTTTTTCCGGAAATATATATTTTTTTTATTACAGGGCGCAAAGAAGATACTGAAAAAAGCAGGGCACATTTTTCACATCTAAAAAGGGCAGGGCGCATCGGCACTTACAAAAAAAAGGGCAGGGCGTGGCGCCCTTTGAAAAACGAATAACAGGAACACTAATTAATAAGTAATGAGTATTCCTAATATTCTGTATATTTGTAAAAAAAATTTCCAATATTTGAACAAATTTATCAAAAGTGGCAATTTTTTTTTACTGAAATTTGTATTAACATTATTTTTAACAAACTAAGTGAGGGGTTAATATTTATATAAAATGTGTTATTTGGGGCCCCTCAAAAATGTAAAGTGTAAGACTGAACTTTACGAGCCAATTCGGTAATCAGGTCCTGAAAGTAGAATTTTAGTACTTTAGTATATATAAGAAAAACTTCAAGACATTTAATTTATATTTAGAAATCTCATTTATATATGAATCCAAAATTAAAAGAATTTTTTTTATTGTATTACATGATACTAAGTAAAAATAACTTTAAAATATTATTATTAAAACTCGCAAATAAAATACTGATAAAATTTTGGCAGTATCAACATTCAGCTTTGTTTTCTTTTGAGACGTACCATTGTCATTCAGCTTCGTTTTCTTTTGAGACGTACCATTGTCATTCAGCTTCGTTTTCTTTTGAGTGGTACGATTGTCATTTAGCTTCGTTTTCTTTTGAATGGTACCATTGTCATTCAGATTAGTTTTCGTTTGAGTGGTATCATTGTCATTCAGCTTCGTTTTATTTTGAGTGGCACTATAGTCATTCAACTTTGTTTTATTTTGAGTGGTACCATTGTCCTTCAACTTCGTTTTATTTTGAGTGGTATCATTGTCATTCAGCTTCGTTTTATTTTGAGTGGCACTATAGTCATTCAGCTTTGTTTTATTTTCAGTGGTACCATTGTCATTCAGCTTCGTTTTATTTTGAGTGGTACTATTTTCCTTCAACTTCGTTTTGTTTCGAGTGGTACCATTGTCATTCAGCTTCGTTTTCTTTTGAGTGGTACCATTGTCATTCAGCTTCGTTTTCTTTTGACTGGTACCATTGTCCTTCAATTTCGTTTTGTTTCGAGTGGTACCATTGTCATTCAGCTTGGTTTTCTTTTTGTGGTACCATTGTCATTTAGCTTCGTTTTCTTTTGAGTGGTACCATTGTCATTCAGCTTCGTTTTCTTTTGACTGGTACCATTGTCTTTCAATTTCGTTTTGTTTCGAGTGGTACCATTGTCATTCAGCTTGGTTTTCTTTTGGTGGTACCATTGTCATTCAACTTCGTTTTCTTTTGAGTGGTACCATTGTCATTCAGCTGATAACCGGAAGCGTAGTCATCCCAACTACACTTTAAAATGAAATACTATCTTTAGTAAACAATTTATGTTAAATAAGATAGATTGTTTTCAATTAATAAATTATTATTACAAAATATATATTCAATTTAATATATCAGTTATATTTAATAACTGCATTGTACCATATTAGATGGTGGTGGTCCGCGCTTTGTATTTTAAGTCGGTAATCCATGGCTATCTAAAGTTAAGGTTTGGAACCACAGTTACAGGCTGATTCTACCCAGAGTAATGGGATTTATCTAGCCTTTTTATGTTGCTCACGTTTCTACCAATCTGCTAATAACTTCTGAACCCGGCCCTCTTTTAAAATTATATTCACTTACAAAACGGGGGGATCCAGCGGCCCGGTAGATAAAGGTGTTCAGCTGGTAATCTAATCAGAGGATTGCTAGTTCTAATAAGAGCGATGACAAAGAAAAGTAAAAAAGTAGTGATCTTGCGATCGGAGGGTTGCTAGCTTCGCTACAAAAATACTAGAAAGTCGTCCAGAACATCCAACAAATTATACTGGCGTGTATACGGGACTGGTGCACGATAAATCTACGATCGGGGTCCAATGTACTGACGCCTATTGAGGGTGCGTCGGGTGCCACCTCAAGTGCTGTCCTCGTCATCTGACCATTGTTCAAAAATACAAGGCATCGTACTCGTGTCTTTCCTTTGAGATAGGCACCGAACCGTCTCCACTGCGCACTGCGCAGCTCTAGTGCGACGTTCCTTAATCAAACCAAATCACTTACAAAATATTTTGGTTTTGGTTTGGTTATTGTTAAATAACGTCGCACTAGAGCTGCACAGTGGGTTATTGGCGACGGTTCGAGGTCAATCTCGAAGGAAAGACCCGGGAACACATACACATTCACACACACCTTCATACATGCACCTCGTTATTTTAGAACCATGGTCAGATGACGAGGAAACACCTGAACTGGCACCCAACGCCTTCAATAGATTCGGGACTTTGGACCCCGATCAGATGTATCGTGCACCTGTCCCGTATACACGCCAGTATTTACAAAATATATAGGTTTGGTTCTGTTAATTAACGTCGCACTAGAGCTGCACAGTGGGCTATTGGCGACGGTTTGGGGCCTATCCCGAAGGAAAAACCCGGGAACGATGCCTCGTATATTTGAAACATAATATATATATATATATATATATATATATATATATATATATATATATATATATATATATATATATATATATATATATATATACACCACATTTCTTTGGTTCTACATAACTCCACCTTCTTCAAATTACCAGAAATGTAAACAACCCCTTCAAGTAATAGTTAATCCTTTATGCATGACGGACCAGAGCCCTAACTACCAACTGAAGACGAGTGCATTCGCATCGCAGCTCTTTTCCAGTCACGTCAGTAGAGCCACCATGTCGAACTAATAGTCGACTGTCCCAAACTTCAAAATTTCACGAAGAGAGAGTAATACCCCAATGCTATCCCGCACTCACGTTCCGACAGTTGGTAATAGGTACTTGCAGACTTCTGGCAAACAAATCCGATGTTTCTAAATTTTCGAGAAAGTGCTTCGAACAGTCATTTCGCCCTTTAAATGATCCGAAATGACGATCGGATGGCCGCTTGGGGGAGTGTGCGGCAAAGCAGGATTTCCGCATGCCTGCTGCAGCATTATCTCGACGTCGAGGGAACCTTGCGAAAAAATTCCGAAAGCATCAGAAAAAAAAATCGCCACCTGTCATTACTCGAAGGGTTGCCAGTTTTTGCAATACGAAACTGACGAACTAAAGCAGAAAAGTTGCCGAGTTTAAGTAAATGTTGCCAGTAGTGGCCGAAAGTTGAGGAGGTCGGACCTTCGAGCATGGATCCCTCATAGTAGAGAAATCATAAAGTTGTAATCTCGCTAACATCAAAGTGAGGCCAACATGTATGACATCAGACACGTGGTTTATAAGTCATCCATTCATAAATTTTTTCTAATTCATTCATAAAAATATCCTGTACTTCATGAATTGACAGATTTACTATTATTTCCAGATCACAAGTCAATCGCGAACGTTTTTACATTAATAAATTTTGAAAGAAAGTCACGTGTCTGGTGTCATTCGGTCTGAGATGTTCGATTCACGATGATCACGTCATAGTCGCTCTACTACAGTCCATTCATGCTAAAAGGGTCGGATTCGGCATCTGGTGCGCGCAGGTTCGAAACCCCGCATGTTGATCGAGTAATCGCAGGGTTGTCGGAAATCGTTTCTTGGGCAAAACTAAAAAATATCTCTAAATTCGTCCAATGTTTCAGGTTGCATCTCCGGCGAGGTGCCCGGAGGTACGGAATTCGGCTGGAAATCAGAGGATTGCGAGTTCGAATCGGCATAAGAGCTTGACGAAAATAATGAGATACGCTATTAAATTATAAAAACCGCCTAAAATTATCTTCAATAGCCACCATTGTTTTTAAGGGACTGATGTATGTTAAATCTTATCGACGTTCAATGTCCAGTCGTCTATTGAGGTTGCGTCGGGTGCCAGCGCAGATCATCTGACCGTGGTTCAAAAATACGAAGAAGTATTCCCGGGTCTTTCCTTCGAGATAGACCCCAAACCGCCGCCAATAGCCCACTGTGCAGCTCTAGTGCGACTTGAATTAACAAAACCAAACCTTCGAGGTAGACCCTGAACCGTCGCCAATAGCCCACTGTGCAGCTCTATTGAGGGCATGCGAGTTCGATTCGGCATGAAGGGTTGATTAACAGTTAATATGTAGTGATCCCGTAATCGGTAGGTTGCCAGATTCGCT
This sequence comes from Troglohyphantes excavatus, assembly GCA_963932185.1. Classification (NCBI taxonomy): domain Eukaryota; kingdom Metazoa; phylum Arthropoda; class Arachnida; order Araneae; family Linyphiidae; genus Troglohyphantes; species Troglohyphantes excavatus. Next base: position 31,184,401 of record OZ010678.1, read on the forward strand.
ACTAAATTACAAATGTCGCCTGAAATTTTCTTCAATTGCCGCCAGCGTGTATTCGGGATTGGTTCACGCTAAATCTGATCGGGATCCAATGTGCGGACGCCTATTGAGGTTGCGTCGTGTGCCAACTCGGGTCTTGTCCTCGTCATCTGGCCGTCGTTCAAAAATACGAAATAGTGTTCCCAGGTCTTTCCCTCGTGATAGGCCCTGAACCGTCGCCAATTGCTTACTGTGCAGCTAGCTGAAGGAAACTTTAATGAACTAACAAACCAACCAGATTACGTCAGCTGATGTGTTGTCTTTGTCAGCTGACTTGGGTTTAAAATCACAAGACAGTGTTCCCGGGTCTTTCTTTCGTTATTGATACAGTCCACTGTGTAGCTGTAGTTACGTCATTGCCGGCCTCCGTGGCCGAGTGGATTAGGCGCCAGCTGGGAATCCAAGGGTCCCCGGTTCAAAATCTTGCGATGGACTAGACTAAAGAATAGTAAAAAGTAGTGATATTGCGGTTTGGTTTGGTTTTGTTAATTAACGTCGCACTAGAGCTGCACAGTGGGCTATTGGCGATGGTTCGGGGTCAATCTCGAATAGTGATATTGCGATCGGGGGATCTAGTATTTTGCTAGCGAAGTTGGCAACCGCTAGCAAAATACTAGAATGTCGTCCAGAACATCCACACAAAATAACGGCTTGTATACGGGACTGGTGCACTATAAATCTGATCGAGGAATGAATTACCCGCGATAAATAACAAAATTCCCACACTCTCGGTTTGGTTTGATTAATTAACGTCGCACTAGAGCTGTACAGTGGGCTATTGGCGACGGTTCGGGGTCTATCTCGAAAAGGAAAGACCCGGGAACACATTCACACACATACTCATACATGCACCTCGTTATTTTAGAACCATTGTCAGATGACGAGGAAACACCTGAACTGGCACCCAACGCCTTCAATAGACGTCGGGACTTCCCACACTCTCGGAATCAAACAAATCCCGAAACAGACGATATTTCGCGACACATGGCAGAACTGCTAAAACATTCATGAAAAAGACCGAAATTGGAAAAAGAGCGCCACCTGTCATTACTCGACAAGTGAAAGATTTCCTGATGGTTATCGTCACGGCTCAATTACTCGTCGTCTCAAGGTCATGGACCGGAAAATGTCCTCCCTGCACTGCATACACCTCGGTCTCTTTGAAAAGTTTTTGTTTTAGAGACAAAATGGAGGTTCTGTTTTTTAAGTATTCTTTCAAATGAGTGCCTTTGTCTTGATGAGGAGTGGTCTGATATGAGCTCATCACCTTGTCACCTTTTGTTAGATATATCAACGCCTTGGGCATGAATAATTTTCAGCTTCCGAGTTATTAAAGACGTGGGTTCAAGAACCAGACAGCTCCACTTTTTTTCTTATTTCCGCCTTTTCCACTGTTTTCCATAAAGAAAAAAAACATCTATTGAGATTGGTTCAAAAACCAGACAACTCTAAAAAATATCTACAGAGAGATGATATCAAAGGGTCTGTACTTTTGTATTATACACTGTAAGAAACGTTCATCGTTCAAAAACCAGACAGGTCTAGACAATAGCTACAGATATATAAAGGAAAAGGATCTGTACTTTCGTATTATACGCTTCAAGAAACGTTCATCGTTCAAAAACCAGACAGCTCTAGACAATAGCTACAGAGATATAAGGGGAAAGGGTCTGTACTTTTGTATTATACGGTGCAAAAAACGTTCAAGCGTTCGAAAACCAGACATCTCTAGACAATAGCTACAGAGATATAAAGGAAAAGGTCTGTATTTTTGTATTACACGAAGCAAGAAACATTCAGCGCTCAAAAACCAGATAGCTCTAGACAATAGCTATAGAGCATTGTATAATAAAAAATGCAGATATTTCCCCTTTATATCTTTATAGCCATTTCTTAGAGCTGTCTGGTTCTTACACCGGCCGATAGAGGATTTTTTCTTTATAGAAATAAGTAAAAAAGTATCAATGAGTAAAAGTGGAGCTGTTTGGTTTTACACCCACGTCTTTAATTATAGTTAGTTGGGGGAATTAACGTTGCACTAGAGCTTCACAGTGAACTATTAGCAATAGTTATGTCTATAGCCCTGGGATCACTGCCTCTTATTTTTGAACCATGGTCAGATGACGAGGACAACACCTCAGCTGGCGTCCGACGCAACCTGAACAGACGTCAATCAAATTTAATGTGTACCAGTCCCTTATACACAGCTGGTGTACTTTAAATCTGAGGAACGAATCTCATCTCGTAAGCCTCCGATCACGACTCGTTACAATTGTCAAGTCCACTTCGATAATTGGACTTACCATCTTCCGACGTACCCAATGCTTTGCTGCGGGTTAAAATTGTACACTTAATTCTTTTAAACGTGGACTTGACAATTGTAACGAGCTCGTGATCAGAAGGGTTACCATACTCGTTCCTCAAATATAAAGTATACAAAACCTTGAATTATTTTTGGTTAGTTTCAAGGTGTCAAGAAATGTTAACCCTTACAGTACAAGTTGTTTTCGAAACATTAAAAAAATATTTTTTTATTTGAAATTAAATATACGTTGTTCTGCAGAGAGGGAAGTTAAGTTTGTAGCGCAGTGTATTTAACTGTCACTCGGAATCAAACCCGGGACATTGAGCATGCTACGCCAATACTCAACCGATCGGACTAAAGTAATTACCCGAGCCCAAGTGAGAATATCGGGTGTATGAAGTGACTACCACAGTACCCCCTTCGCAGTGCGTCAGACAGGGGAATGAATGAAGACCACCCCTGAAGCGTATCACGTGGGCGAAGATAAGCAAGTTTCTGTGAATATGTGGTAGTAGAAGCTATGTTCAGGCCGGGTCACCAATATAGCGCAATGTTTTTGGCTGCCCGCCTGAAACGAACCCGGGATGTTGAGCATGCTACGCCAATACTCAACCTATCGGGCTAAAGTAATTAATTACTCGAGCCGAAATGGGAGTATCGGGTATTTGAAGTGACTACAAAAATATAATAAAATATTGGAGTAAAGTACGCCGTTGTCGGTATTTAAAAAAAAGGCGACGGTAAAAAAAAAACCGTTGGCGATCGTGAAATTTATTTTTTTTCGAAAAAGTTTATATTTGATTACCCATAAAAAAGTTTATATTTTAATAACAACTCGTGAGACCGCTCAGAGATTAAATTTATTGAATTCGACCGTTCATGATCATTTGAAACGCCTAGGTTTAATCTCAAAGCTCGACATATGGGTTCCTCGTGTTCTAACGAATAGAAATTTGTGCCGTCGCGTTGACGTCTGTGATTTGCTTCTCAAACGTCAAGAAAATTATCGATTTTTGAAGCGGATCATCACTAAGGACGAGAAATGGGTTGTCTACAACAATGCTAAACGCAAAAAATAATGGAGTAAAAAAGATGAACCGGCTCAAAGCACTTCGAAAGCCGATATTCATCATAAAAAGGTGATAGTGCAGTTGCTTATGTCGTCATTTTGGGGGGTCCGTGGGATTTTTAAGGAAGGAATATAGTGTATGGTATGGATAGATAGCTTATGAGCTGTATAATCACGTACCACCGGGTGTTTTGTCTGAAAATGTGGCCGATAGCCGCTATGACGTCATAATTCCAAGATGGCCTCCATAGCAAGTATTCATTTCTTTTTAATATTAAATTTCTTTTTTGGCGATTTTAAGGTAATTGGTTAATATATATATAATTTCAAATTATATAAAATTAAAAAAAAGTTGATTTAAGAAGGTTATTGCAAATTTTTCGATATCTCTGTTAGTGTTCGAGATATGATTTCGTGTAATGTGGAAACCAAAAAATGAGTGATAACCAATTTAACAATGATGAAATAATTACTCATTATACTTAAAAAACTAATATTTCCTGAAAAAATATACGTTTCTACAAAAATGTGGCCGAGAGCCACTGTGACGTCATAACTCCGACAGCCGCCAAATTCATAATTCGTATTTTTTCAAATTACCCTTATTTTATGCCGGTTTTAAGCTAATTGGTTAATAGATTTTTTATTTCTAATAATATATTGTGTTAAAAATATGATTACAATTGGTAGTTAATGATATTATTTATATATCTAACAGTTTTAGAAAAATAGTTTCATGAATTAAATTGTCAACTGAATATGTAATAATGTATTAGGTATGAATAAATAACTTCTTATCCTTTAAAAACATTATCTTCACCTCTAAACATATAAAACATACTTGTATATTAAAATATATAGGGTAACGTAACTTGGAGCTACTTGGACCCAAAACAAAAACTTTAAAATCACACCTTAGCCTGCCGTCATGAAAATAGAGACATGATTCACTATATATCAAAAAAATAGTGACAGTAACTAGTGCCTGAGGAACTAAACTATGTTCCCGCTTTCCCTGTCTGTTTCTAGTGCAGATTGTGTTGCTTTGAGGTAAAAACACAAATATTTGTGAGCTCTTAACTTTTACATTAACTTTTTTACACACTGCAGTCACATGCATGGTAATGAGACATTTATATTTCATATATAGTCCTTAAGAAAATAACAGCAGTTTTAGCTAGATAGAGAACCAGATAACCACTTAACACAGTAAAATTAGAAAGTAATGAATAGTGTACTGACGAACTACAAATGGTGATACTTGGACCCAGCTAGGAAGTGAATCTAAGTAATCCTTAGTGCCATATTTAATTATACATTTTCACATTTCATCATAAAAATAATTAATATTACTTTTCACCATAACTGATTGCATGGCACCTACTAAAAAGGTTGGGAATGACCTAGAGAAAAGGACGTTTTATACTACGTGGTGCCATAGGTGTAAATTTTTCGAAATTACGGGGGAAAACAGCGCTTAGGCCTATGAACCCAATACAAGTATACGCTTATGATTTGTGCTATATAAGAAAGATATTTAGTACCGCCAAAACTAATGTTTTCAGTTCCAATGTAAAGTAGCTTTTTCATATATTGTTATCATTAGTATAAATAGTTAGAAAGATATAAATTGGCGCAAAATATATCATTCAACATTACAGAATTTTCTTATAAAATTTCGATGTATTTTTAAATTTAATGTCAAATTATATAAACATTCTTAGAACTGCAATGTCCCTAAGTGTTTTATTTTCATATCCTAGGTCCTTCTTTTTTTTTTCTCATGGGAAATGTATATCTTGGGTCCAAGTAACCCCAACCCGTGGTTACTTGAATAAAAATTTCTCTAATTTATTATACATCTGAAATTAAAATTTTGGTTTAACAAAAACCAAGGATCTTAGAAAAAATCACAAAATTATTAATAATTAAGTTATTAGCAGAATTAATATTTTTAAGGCTATCTTTGGTACAAAATGTTCATTTTTTGGATCGAAGTAAACCTCAGTTACGGTACAATTTAAAAGAGATGCTAATAAAATATTGGGGAAGTAAACTGGGAGACTGTCCAATCCATTAACGTATGAGAGGGAAATTACTCATTAATATGGTATACAAAGGTCATTTGTTCGAGAAAACCATTCGAAATGAACAAAACAATCCAAATGAATGAAAGAGAAATTCAAATGTACCAAACAATTAGGAGAAACATGAATTAAATCACACAGTTTCATCCTTTGGACGCCAATAAAAAAAGAAAATTATGTAAATATGTCTAAAATTATCAAAACAATTGTATCATGAACTATAATAGATTTGAAAGCAGAATGTACATTAGTCACATGTTTACTAATTGTTTCAAGAAGTCGAATCGACACAAATCTACAATTAATGAAGATAGCAACAGCATTCTTACTGTAAGAAAATTTCAGAAGGTACAGATTTTGCAGATGAAAATATGTCGTCTCCACCAACACCTTTAACACCTAAATCCTTTTCTGTAGCTATCCTTGATCGAATTGGTGAATTGCAAGATCTTCACAAACCTTCATATGTGAAAATATGCTATGCTATGAAAATATGCTATGACCTTTCAATTGAGTTTAACAAGAAAATATAACTTTACCTTTTAAAGTAAATAACATGCATCTGGTGTTCGTTCTGCATATACCTAGAGAATTCTCTTAAGAATAGTACGAAAGGAAAAATAGCTGGAAAAGCTACTACTGGACTCTAAACAATAAACTACATAATAAAAACTGACCATCAGATCCCACTTTTCTCATTATTCATGTTTGTGACAGGTGTTGGATCTCATAAAAGACTTATTGAACTGAACCATGTATGTTAGGGTTAAAAAAAATCGAAGCTTTATTAGGCTTCATGCGCTTTCTGGATGTGTTATTAGTGGACCCTTAAAAAATAAAGGACAGTTAGTTATCTTTCGGAAAGCTTTTCAGACTGCTGAAGAGGAAGTTATCGAGGCATTGTGATGGCTTGGAACCACACAAAAAGTTAAAACTGAAAATGACCAATGAACAGAACGATTCATATGCAATGTATATTTACCTGGGAAAAAATTCAGATATTGGTCAGCTGCGTTGGTGGATGTTTAGTAAAAAATACATGCATAGTAAAAATCTACCGCTAAGAAATATAACCATATATCTCGAGGATTCATTACCAAGTAATGGAGTGGAAACGTGCTGATTTACAACATCCAAATCTCTCAGAGACGTCACTGCATTTAAATAAATTTATTTAATTAAGTTTTGCAACATTACACTACACCTATCCGTATATTACTTTCAGAAAAATATATAACTTATATTTTATTTTTGCTGAAAAAAATATTCTTGACACTGCATACCACTTTATCCTGCCAAATTCTGAAAGTTGACCCTTAAGTGAAACCAACTTACATATAATTTTCAGTTGACGAAGTTAGAAAATTTCTATAATAAACAAATAACCCAATTTGTCAAATTACTCATGAAATTATCGATTTGAATTTTTTTTCCCTTGGGTCACAACAATTCTTTGACCCGCCCTGTGCAACTGGTATGCTGTAACTGTGACAAGAAACAATGTGCTGCAAATTGCAGATGCTAAGATCAGTCTATAAGGTGTACAGAATTGTGCATGTGTAGCGGAGATAAAGAGCATTTGAAAATAGTGATTATGGAGACATTGAGCATGAATCAGATTCAGATGACAACCTTTAAAACCTTAATTTATCTCAATTTTTTTTTGTACAAAGATGGGAAATAATATTTTTTTAAATATACTGAGTAATTATTTCATCATTTTTAAATTGGTTATCACATATTTTCCTGTGTCCGCATTACACGAAATCATATCTCGAAAACTAACAAACATATCGAAAACTCTCCAATAACCTTCTTTAAATAACTTTTTTTTAATTTTATATCATTTTAAAAAAATGTATATATTAACCAATTACCTTAAAATCGCCATTAAATGAATTTAATATAAAAATAAATGAATACTTGCTATGGCGGCCATCTTGGAATTATGACGTCATAGCGGCTATCGGCCACATTTTCAGACAAAACACCCGGTGGTACGTGATTATACAGCTCATAAGCTATCCATCCATACCATACACTATATTCCTTCCTTAAAAATCCCACGGAATTACACATGCCCCTGCACTATGATGTAATCTGTTTGGTGGGATTTCAAAGAAATATTTTTTTCGCTTCTACCGGACAACACAACGATCAATTCTGAAGTGTACTGTCATCAGCTGGACAAATTGAGTGATTCACTTAAACAGAAAAGGCCAGAATTGATCAATGGAAAAAGTGCAGTGTTCCACCAAGATAATGCGAGACCTCATACAAGTTTGGCATCTTGCCAAAAGCTTTTACAGCTTGGATGGGATATACTGCCACACCCACCATATTCTCCAGATCTGGCACCTTCTGATTGTTATTTGTTCTGGTCTCTAAAAAAATTGTTTAGACGGTAAAACCTTAACTTCAAATGAGGAGGTCAAAAATCACCGTGATCAGTTTTTTGCCAGCAAAGAACAAAATTTGTATGAGCTTGGAATCATGTTACTGCCACAAAAATGGCAAAAGGTATTGGATCAGAATGGACAATATATAATTCAATAACATATTTATTCTCTATAAGAAAATCGTCTTTCATTTTCATAAAAAAAAAAACTTTATTTCCGAACAACCCAATATAAATAAGCTAGTTAACTAGATTTGCATTTATTTCTTTATATATTAATGAGATTCTATCATATAAATATCTTGTTATCATAACTCAGTAGAATTTAACTCCAGATTTTCTCATTACTGAAAGGGAAACTTAAATTGTAGCAGGCAACAGGAAGAAGCACTGTCGAACGAAAGCAAAAATAAGAAAACATTGTTCCAAAAACTATTGTTCCATTCGAGTTTTTAGAAAACCCTATCAGATCTGGGAATGACATATTTATCCGTTCAACGTTGGCAACAGCTGAAAGGGATTCCTAATCAATAATGAATAGAATTGTTAATTCAAAGAAACAATTGGAACTTTTTTTTCTGTTCGAGTTTTTGGTATCAGAAAGGGAAGGGAGCCATTGATAGTACGATAAACAATTTAATTTTCTTTATTAATGTATTAATATCATATCCCTCTGCACACTTCAGCAATTTTATTCAATGAAATTCTCCGAACGTAGTTTTTAGTGATGTACCTTTTGAAGTGAAGTGAAATAAAACGAAAAGGAAGAGTTGCCATTTGACTGACGTGGTTGAGAAATACAAAGAGTGGGACGAAAGTCCCTGGTTGGTTGATTAATTAACGTCGCACTAGAGCTTCACAATGGTCTATCTCGAAAGAATAATATTTCGAGTAATTTTTAAATTAATCATTAAAATTATAATTTTTTTATATAAAAAAAAATCCCTAAAAGAAAAAGTGTAAATATTTATATGAATCGATTTTTAACCTAATTATCTGAGGTCTAATTTAAATTAATCTTTAAAAATAATTATGATGTTTAAAATGTGCATAGGAAAATGTTATTATATCACACGGCTCATTGTTCAGAAAGCAAGGTTGCTTAAATTTGAGTACGTCAACGCTCATTTACGATGAAATTGTACTCAAAGGAAAACGAGTATGTTCAGGTACTCATTTTAAGTACCTTTTTTTACAGTGTGTCGATAGCAATAAATCTATATTCATCATTAATTGATAATAAATTAAAACAGCATATTTCAAACTTGACTTTGTTCATATCTGTCCTGACCGATCATGTTTCAAATCACTCAATCAACCATTTCTGATACATTTTAAAAGAGGTCTCCTGTGGCCGAGCGGTTAAAGGCGTTCAGCTACTAATCCGAGGATTGGTGGTTCAAACCTGCGATGGACTTGACAAAGAAAAGTAAAAAAGTAGTGATCTTGTGATCGGAGGGTTGCCAGCTTCGCTATAAAAATACTAGAAAAGTCGTCCAGAACATCCGGAAAAATTAACGGCGTGTATTCGGGACTGGTGCACGATAAATCTGATCGGGGTCCAAAGTCCCGACGTCTATTGAAGGCGTTGGGTGCCAGCTCAGGTGTTGTCCTCGTCATCTGACCATGGTCCAAAAATTTCTTTCCAGCGAGATAGGCCCCGAACCGTCGCCAATAGCCCACTGTGCAGCGCTAGTGCGAAGTTATTAACAAAACCAAACAAAACCAATCTTCTACACCACGAACTTCTGGAAGGTTCAAAACTTGTTTCCTATATGGATGCGTTGAAGCCAATATGCCAATATGGAATAGCCGAAGGAAAGACCCGGGAACACACACACATTCATACTTGCACCTCGTTATTTTAGAACCATGGTCAGATGACGAGGAAACACCTGAACTGGCACCCAACGTCTTCAATTGACGTCGGGACTTTGGACCCCGATCAGATTTATCGTGCACCAGTCCCGTATACACGCCGTTAATTTATGCGGATATTCTGGACGACTTTTCTAGTATTTTGTAGCGAAGCTGGCAACCCTCCGATCACATCAATACTTTTTACTTTTCTTTGTCAAGTCCATCGCTTGGTATCGAACCGGGAACCTTCGTATTCCCAGCTGACGCCTGTAACCGCTCGGACAAGAGAATAACAGAATTTGGTGTGCGTTAGAAATAATTGAGACAACAAATGCTTTGTAATACATATTTTATTATTATAAGGTGCACAGTATTGAAGACAATAACATAACCTGGCTACTGGCAGAGGAGCAGCTGTCGGAAATTGGCATGTCGAGTTCACAAGCAAGTCTGTTTGGAAATTAACATGTGGACATTTATTACATTTTAAGACCATCATGAAAATTATAAAAAAAGTTATAAGTAAATCAAAAAAGTTCTTCCCCAAAAGCATTTAGTGTGAATATTCACGAATCGATTTTGTTTGAATAATGTATAACAACATTAAGAAGAGTAAATAATTGAAAATCGTTCTCCCCCCCCCCCCCCCCTAACTCCCTTATTTCCCCTACCAGGGTAGAAACATAACCGGGAAATCAGGGGGAAATATCATGGAAATTTTTAATTCTGGAAAAGTCATGGAAATGTTCAAAATTTCACAACAAATCAGGGAATTTTTCAAATTTGGATCGTTAAAACGGCAATTATCGTCTGTTATGTTCTCCATTCTGGGTAATTTAGTTGTCAATATTTAATTTTAGTTCTGAATAAGATTTTTTTTTTAAAAGAATGGTTATGAGCATTTTCATATTTTCAGTTTTATTTTTGTAAAAACGTGAATCACTGCTGGAAGGAGAAGCAAAAGCCAACAAGCAACATGGTGAGGGGCTAATGAATATGTGATTTATTACAGATTGGAATAGGAAATAGGAGGCATATAAAACATTTAAAATGATCTACAAAAGAAATAATTTATAAAACCTAAATTTTTTTTTGTGCATTATCTGCTTCCAGAGAATATGATTAATTACTATTATGCCTGTTGAAATTGCATAATTTGTGTTGCATCCATAAATCATTATTTTAACTGTCAATAAGTATTGCTTATAATTTTTCATTTATAATGCAATATATTTACAGTATTATTGTAACGTGGATGATTTGTTTCTATACAAAGCATGTATTCCAACATTGCTTAAATAAATTGTGAAATAAGTGAAATTTTTAATCCACCATCATGGAAATCAGGGATCTTTTTTTCCAGAATGTTGGTGCCACCCTGCCTACTTTTTTGCATAAATCAGTAGTTCCACAACCGTGGTCCCCGAACCACTGGTGCGAGAGGGTCCAAGGGACTTTTGAACAATCAAATAATTTGTAAAATAAATTATAATAAACAAATAGTTGTCAGAGGGGACAGTGAAGTGCGAAAAGTTAAAAAAAAAAAGTGAATAGCCTGATTTTATACCATATTGAGAAAATTCAACTTCACAATTGTAATATTCTGCTTCTTCAATTTATTTTCTTATATTATTAAGAACAGGTAGAACGACTTACAGTTCAATACCTCGTGTTAAAGTAGAGATCCTATCACTATGATCAAAAATTTTAATTATATATATTTAATATTTAAATTACGTAAACTAAAATGTTGGTATTTAATAAAAAAAAGTTATAAACAATATTTCATTTAAGACGCTGATGTGTTTAATGCTAAAAAAATTGAATTGAATTATAAAGGACTATGAGTACTTAAGCTACAATAGGAATGTGCAGAAAAATGTTAGGCTTTTTAAGAAAACAATTTCGATATTACAATTAAGAGACAAACATTTGATTAACATTAATTTCATCTCTTTCGATAAGAAATCAGACGTCAATGCACGTAAAATCTTGAATTTTTGTCGGGGCGTGAATGAAGGAGAAAGAGGGTTTTAGTTAAGATAATTAAAATTCTCTTGAAAATGTATAAGAAATATATATTATTCCTCATTGATTTTAACCAACCTTAGTAAAACTCTCGTTTGTAATATGTTTAAAGGAGTATCATAAATTCAATGACTTTACTCCGATATCCAATTGGAACTTAAAGTTAATTTCAAATTTAAACAACGGCATACAAATAAATGTTTTATTAGTTTTAATTTTCTTTGATATATACATACAACTATGTTGAGTCTTTAGGGTTTACGAAGGTCGTGGCTTCGTAGAAGCCTTCGCCTCCAGTATGACAAGTAATTTAACATAGCATTAGCTCTAGGCTACATGAATGAAGTTTACCATTGCGAACAGGAACTTTGAAGGGGGCATCTCGGTTAAGGTAGGGTCCTATCAACTGGCATAACTGTTGAACAAGAGGAGCATTAGGCAGGTTGATAGTTCTTCAGGATTTTTTTTTAAATTCCTTTCGTTTCCTTAAATAATTTTATTTACAGAAGGTTATCAAGGATTTACGAGAGTTAACTTGCTAGCAAGAGCGCCGCCCTTGGACGGTGACTATGTAGGGGATCTGCAAGGACCGACTTGCAAGCTTAGGGGCCCAGGGCAACAGAACATTAGGGGGCCCCTCGACGTAATTCAAAATAAAACTGCTAAATTTATGCACAAGCACACAATACAAAATAACGTAATCAGTCAACTCTAATTTTCTTCTTTTGAGAATTTGAATTAACGTTAATGATCAATACTGCAACAGAGTTTTTTCATATGTTTCTAGTTCTGTTCTTTCTTCCCTTTTAGCTTTTTTTTAGTTGAGTCAGATTAGTATGTTCTACCCATTTTATAGCTAGTAAATCCCTAATGATTACAATATTAGGAAATTTGGTATAGGAAAAAAGGATCCGTAAACGACAAATCTACGTGCGATTAGTAAACACAGCTTGTTTATGGTCTTGGACCTTTGTCATTAATTTAATTTTACTAGTGATCCAAAGCGCATATCTTTGAAAAACGTGATACAAAACGTGACATACATCATTAACGTGCTGAAAAGTGAAATTGATTTAATTGGGTAAAATAATATAAGTTTTGCAAAACAATTAATGATTGATTTTTAATTTATTTTTTTTAAATTTGATGAAAATAATTTTAATTGATTTTTAAAAAAATTGTTAGTAAATTTATTTTTAACTTTTTCACATATATTTAGCATTAAATCATTTTTTTGGGGGCCCTGGGCAAGTGCCCCGAATGCCCTCCCGTAAATCAGTCTCTGGGGATCTGTGTGACCATAGACCACTAGATCATTTAACTATTCATTGTCAATATGGTCTATTGATCCATAGAAGTTAGTGGCTAGCTGGCCAATAAATAGAAGTAGTGAGGGCATATGTAGTGAGCTGGCTATGGCGATGTCGCGTACGAACCATTTGGACCTCGTGATGTAGGCTCTCAGTAGGTTTCTTTGAAATTTGTCAAAGTTATCAAGTCTGGTTTTACAGGCAAAGGCCTACATACAACTATTTAAAAAGGTACACTTTTATAATTCACTTAAACGTCAAAGGTTATAAAAAAAATTGGAAGTTTTTAATTTTGTTTTCAAATTTAATTTAATCTTAAACAAGCGCATAAATATAAATGTCTTGTTAGTTTTTTTTATTTTATTTAATAAATAAAACTATTTAAAAAGATATTTTAAAAGCTATCTCTTTAAAAGTGATAAAGGTATTGATTTTTTTTTTAGAAAATGCGTAGGGAAAATTATATATATTAAAATCAATAGTAAAGATCCCTTTTACGATTAAAATACGCTACGGATCTTAACATATGAGGTATCGAAATAAAAAAAAATTTCAGAGCAGTAATGAATCGTACGTTCATCCAATAAATATCAACAGTTTTCTTAATACGTTAAAAATAATTATCTCACGCGATAATTATCTCACGCGATAATTATCTCATGTGATAATTATCACACACGATAATTATCTCACGCAACAATTATATCGCGTGATAATTTTCTCACGCGATAATTATCTCATGTGATAATTATCTCACGCGATAATTATCTCACGCTATAATTATCTCACGTGATAATTATCTCACGCGATAATTATCTCACGTGATAATTATCTCACGCAATAATTATCTCACGCGACAATCATCTCACGTGATAATTATCTCACGTGATAATGATCTCAGTGATAATTATCTCACACGATAATTATCTCACGCGATAATTATCTCACGCGATAATTATCTCACGTGATAATTATCTCACGCAATAATTATCTCACGTGATAATTATCTCACGCAATAATTATCTCACGCGACAATCATCTCACGTGATAATTATCTCACGTGATAATGATCTCACGCGATAATTATCTCATGTGATAATTATCACACACGATAATTATCTCACGCAACAATTATATCGCGTGATAATTTTCTCACGCGATAATTATCTCATGTGATAATTATCTCACGCGATAATTATCTCACGCTATAATTATCTCACGTGATAATTATCTCACGCGATAATTATCTCACGTGATAATTATCTCACGCAATAATTATCTCACGCGACAATCATCTCACGTGATAATTATCTCACGTGATAATGATCTCAGTGATAATTATCTCACACGATAATTATCTCACGCGATAATTATCTCACGCGATAATTATCTCACGTGATAATCATCTCACGCAATAATTATCTCACGTGATAATTATCTCACGCAATAATTATCTCACGCGACAATCATCTCACGTGATAATTATCTCACGTGATAATGATCTCACGCGATAATTATCTCACGCGACAATCATCTCACGTGATAATTATCTCACGCGACAATCATCTCGCGTGATAATTATCTCACGTGATAATGATCTCAGTGATAATTATCTCACGCGATAATTATCTCACGCGACAATCATCTCACGTGATAATTATCTCACGTGACAATCATCTCACGCAATAATTATCTCACGCGATAATTATCTCACGTGATAATTATCTCACGTGATAATGATCTCAGTGATAATTATCTCACACGATAATTATCTCACGCGACAATCATCTCACGTGATAATTATCTCACGTGACAATCATCTCACGTGATAATTATCTCACGCGACAATTATCTCACGTGTATGCTAGTATGTTAAACTTCATTAAACAAAATATATGTTTCTTAAGGGGGTCCGATACCTTCGACATTTTTTTCTTTATTTTTATACTTGTACAATCCAATTTTTTTTCTCTTTCTAAATATGCATAAAAAACCATTTTAAGACGCTCAATTTTTTTTTAAAATTGCACATTTATTTTTAAATTAACATTTTAGTAAATTTTTTAACGATTTTAAAATTCCTACTCCTTTTTTGTTTTTCAATATTTTGAAGCAATTTTTTTTATTTAAGATCTTGAATAATATGTAAATAGATGTATGCATTCAAATTTTGATTCAGATACATCACTTTAAAAAAATAAAATATATTAGAAATTTTGGAAAAAAAATTGACGAAAAAAAATAAAATTCCATTTTAAGTGGTTTTAAAAAACAAATTATGGCAAAAATAGGAAATCTGAATGCATACATCTATTTAAAATATATTTATCTTGCTATATACACAAAAATTATGATTTTAAGTATAATAGTTAAAAAGCCTTAGCATTTTTAGTGTTCATTAAATTTCAAAACCACGAACAGAGATATTTGCTTTTAAAGTTTACATATGATACAACTATGTTATAGGAGCACATCATTAAAACATTCATAACTAAAAAAGTAATAGGAATTTTTTGAAGCAGTTTTTTGTGAGTTATTAAGATAAGTTTCAATATTATTTTTTAAATATAAAAAAAAATGACTTTTTTTGCGAATTTTGGGTATCGGACCCCCTTAAATGTCGAAGGTCATAAATAATTGTGGAAGGTGTGAATAATTATTTTCAAATTTAAACAAAGCTTTTCGATTACTTTGCTTCTTAAATTATTATATTTATGTAGAACATCTTATAGTTCGAAATCTATTTTAATAAAAGTATTTAATGACATTGTCTTACCATGTTGTTAACTTTATAAGATAAAATCTCGTCTAATAGAACATTGCGTTAATAATTTTAAAATACAAATGCAACGTTAAAATACGCAATTGGATGTATTTTTATTGGGTATTTTAACGTTGTATTAGTATTTTAAAATATTAACTTTATATTTAAAGTTATATAAAAGAAAAAAGTGGTAATGTTGAAAATCATCAAATTGGTTTTAATAATAGTCAGTTATGTACACACAACTTTTTATAGTTAATTTTGTAGAATAAATAAATAATTTGTAAAATTAGGGAAATTGAATTAAATATGAAAATTTGCAATTATGCGAATGATTTTGTATTGAATTTCGAAAAGTAAACCATTGATATATTCTTACTAAACTAAACTTTAGCAAAAATTTCTTTTTTTTAAATGTACGTTAAATCTGTTGGCAAATTAAATTACATAATCATTTTACTTTATTGTTACTCTGAAAAATTATGGAAGTACACAAAATAATTTTAAACCTATATATGGATATATAACAGCAGCATCTCTAGCATTGTTTACAGGGTTCGAAATTTTGAGCATGGATCCCTCATAGTAGAGAAATCATAAGGTTATAATCTTGCTAACATCAAAGTGAGGCCAACATGTATGGCCACAGACACGTGGTTTATTACGTCATCCATTATTAAATTTTTTTCTAGTTCATTCTTAAAAAAATCCTATATTTAATGAAGTAATACATTTACTATTATTACCAAATCACAAGTCAATCGCGAACTTCGAGCATGGATCCTTCATAGTAGAGAAAACATAATGTTATAATCTCGCTAACATCAAAGTGAGGCCAACATGTATGGCCTCAGACACGTGGTTAATGAAGTCATTACATTCATAAATTTTCACTGTTACACATTTCCCAATTCATCAGCCAATCGCGAGTATTTTTTAATTCATAATTTTGAAAAGAAGTCACGTGTCTGAGGACATTCGGTCTGAAATGTTGGTTTCACGATTATGACGTCATATTTGCTCTACTACTGTCCATTCATGCTCGAAGATCGCGAACGTTTTTTCATTCATAAATTTTGAAAGGAAGTCACGTGTCTGGTGCCATCAGGTCTGAGATGTTTGCATCACGATGATGACGTCATATTCGCTCTACTACAGTCCATTCATGCTCGAAGGTTCGAAATTAGGAAATAAAAGTTAGGCGTCATCAGCAACCTGCAATTTTTTTTAGTTGCTAAACGTTCTGCTTAGGCGTAATTTTAAAATAATTCAAATTGCTTATGTAGAGCTGCCAACTGTTACGATATTTTTGTAAAAGTTAAAGCTTCTTTTGTAGAAAATTAGAAGCATGTTTCCATTTGTACTCTAAAAATATCGCCATCTTAGTGACAAAATTACTGAAATTGTGAGATAAATTATTGAAAATCAACATTAGACGTAAAAAACGACGCCTGGTCTGGGAGTACAAATACTGTCGTACAGACTAAGATTTTTATAAGTTAGGCCGCTTTTACATTTAACGACACTACACCGATAAATCGTATACGATTTCAGCGGCACGATATCGGGGTACGCAAAATACACATACGAAGCCGGGCGCTTTTTCACTAGCCAATACGATAACGATATTGTCGTTGCCGATCAGACGATACAATTTATCGGAACGTTATATCGTGGGCACGCGCCTTCCCTACTTCATCGTGACGACATTTTGAGTTTGTTTCCGAAAAACTTGTTGCCGTCTGCTATAGTCTACTGTGTTTTTTCTTATTTATATTATCAATATGGCTTTTAAGTTCGATATTGTGAACTTGTGTGAATTAGTGGAAGTAAAGACCTGTATTTGGGATAAGCGAGATGAATTTTACAAGAACAAAATTGTTCGAGAAAAGGCATGGGAGGCAATATTTAGTCAAACCGTCGCCAATAACCCACTGTGCAGCTCTAGTGGTTAGATCTAGCTCTAGCTTTTTGTAGATTTTCAAATAAAACATAAAAATATCCTTTAACATGTCTTGCTTTGATGATATCATGCACCCAGAAGCGTTTTGTTATTGATCTCTTTTTTTCTCCTTAAATACAGCAAATACAACAATCGCAGTTTGTTATATTTGTTACGATGCGCCATATCGAGAATAGATGTGCTTTCGGCAACAGACGAACACGCACTGAATGTAAAAATTGTCGTTTTCGGCGAACAATATCGGTGCAATGAAAAACTGACCATCAGACGATACGATAAAACGTTGTGTCGTCCCTTCGCGATCGTTCACGATTTATCGGTATCGGGTCGTTAAATGTAAAAGCGGCCTTAGGCGTCACAAAGGACGACTGTGTGTAAAATTACGGTCGACAAACTGTAAATTTTAAGTGCAAAAACGACTAAATGCTGTAATTTCAAACCCTGATTGGTCGTCGAAAGAATTAACCATAGAATATTTCTTATTTTTACATAGAATTAACCTCCAAAAAGCTCTCTTCTTTAACAAAATTACAACGTTGCAATTAAATCTTATTTTTGTGGAGGCTTCCGTGGCCGAGCGGTTAAGGGCATCAGCTAGGAATACGAAGGTTCCCGGTTCGATGCCAGGTGATGGACTTGACAAAGAAAAGTAAAAAGTAGTGATCTTGTGATCGAAGGGTTGCCAGCTTCGCTACAAAATACTAGAAAAGTCGTCCAGAACATCCTCAAAAATTAACGGCATGTATACGGGACTGGTGCACGATAAATCTGATAGAGGTCCAAAGTCCCGACGTCTATTGAAGGCGTTGGGTGCCAGTTCAAGTGTTTCCTCGTCATTTGACCATGGTTCTAAAATAACGAGGTGCAGGTATGAATGAATGTGTGTGTTAATGTGTATGTGTTCCCATGTCTTTCCTTCAAGATAGACCCCGAACCGTCGCCAATAGCCCACTGTGCAGCTCTAGTGCGACGTTAATTAACCAAACCAAACCAACCAAACTATTTTTGTGGAGAGCAACGCCACAGAATAACTTTGTTGTTTTTTAAAAAAAATATTCTATGGTCAAATTAGAAAGAAAAATCTCAAAATCTCACTATCATGTTCTTCTTAATAATTATTAAATTATACAAATAATTATTATACTCATATAAAAAAAATTTGACTTAAATATTATTCTCTTTCAAATAATCAGATGAATTTTCTAAATAAAAAAAACATAAGATCTCCGTACTTCTAACTAGTTTAGAAATGCGAGCAATTTTTACTTCTTCACTTTACTTCCTGAAAACATTCGTGATTTTATCTTCCTATTTTCTGCCAGACGATATCTTCTTCACATTCAGCTGTCAGAATTTTTTTTTACAACTGCATTTATATTCTTTGCCGAAATCAAAAGCTTCGGTTTTTTTTTATCTTCAAAAATTATCTGTTGTTTGTTTGAATCGCTTTCTTGTTCTAAAATTACAGTGGAACAAGATGGCTGTGTTTTAGCCAAACAAATGACGTAGTAATGTCCACGTTGGAATTCCGCCTCTGGGATCTCAGCAGTGAAAGTTGTAATTATCATTTTCCCCTTCACTGGTGTATGATTATTTTTAGTTTTATTCTTTTAATGTGTATATTCACTATAAGTATATTATGGTTTTTATAGGCATTCGGAATATAGTTTTATTCCTATTTTATTAAAGTCATTGCCCTCTAAATAATGTATATCGACGATTCCATTTGTACATTTTTACTTATTCTGCTTTTATTGATTTATCCAACTTCCATTGCATCTTGGTAAAATATAAGTATAGTTTCCAATATGAAGATATTCAATGTAGTAAAGCTGGATTTTTCTCAGTTTAAAGTTTTTAATTGATTGTGTAGGATTCAGTATAGGAGAAAAAGGTATTCTCAATATCAAGGTATAAGTGTAAGTGTACAAGGTATAAGTGTATAAGTGTAAGTGTACAAGGTATAAGTGTATAAGTGTAAGTGTACAAGGTATAAGTGTATAAGTGTAAGTGTACAAGGTTTAAGTGTATAAGTGTAAGTGTACAAGGTATAAGTGTATAAGTGTAAGTGTACAAGGTATAAGTGTATAAGTGTAAGTGTACAAGGTATAAGTGTAAGTGTACAACGTATAAGTGTAAGTGTACAAGGTATAAGTGTAATTGTACAAGGTATAAGTGTAAGTGTACAAGGTATAAGTGTATAAGTGTAAGTGTACAAGGTATAAGTGTATAAGTGTAAGTGTATAAGTGTAAGTGTATAAGTGTAAGTGTATAAGTGTAAGTGTATAAGTGTAAGTGTATAAGTGTAAGTGTATAAGTGTAAGTGTATAAGTGTAAGTGTATAAGTGTAAGTGTATAAGTGTAAGTGTATAAGTGTAAGTGTATAAGTTTAAGTGTACAAGGTATAAGTGTAAGTGAACGGATTGTTTCAAATTCAAAGGTTTTAATTGTACAAGAATTTATTATCAAAATTAAGTTTTTAAATGTAGAATTAAGAGTTATTCCCCAAAAATGAAGATTTTAAGTGTAGGAGAGCTGGAATTATTCTCAACTAAAATATTTAAGTGTACAGGAAATTTCCCCCAAATTTAAGTTCTCAAGTGTAAAATGGTGTAGATTACACAATAAGGATTTCAAGTGTAGAAGAAAGATATAATGAATATATTAAGTGTTCAAGAATGGGATTATTCCCAATTCAAAAGTTTTAAGACATAATAGACTTCTGTTTACAACTTCTTCATGTTGCCCTGGCCCTAACGGATAAGGCAACAGACTGTGGTGCCTCAGGACCTGTGTTCGACTCCCGATATGTCTTGCTTGTAATTGCTGGTAATTGAAAGTGATTTATGAAGACAGCCTATGTATTCTCTTTTTATTCATTTTTACTCATTTTTGAGTACATGTCTTTTTCAAAAATGGAACTTATGTATTCAGAGGTATGATAAGCATCAAATGTACTCAAAAATGAGTACATTGTACTTATTTTTGAGTACCTATATTTAACAATATAGTCGTCAAATAGTTTCAGATAGTCAAAATAGTTGTTAAGTTGCATTACATGCTAAAGCAAAATTCTTTTTTTTTTACTAAGAAATAATAAAATAATATTTTTTTGTGAATTATTCCAATATTTGATTATTTGAAAAATTAGAGTTCTAAAGATTGAATACTGACCGCAATTGATCCGGATAATTAGAGTTTTACCGAAATTTTATTTAAACTAAAATTTATATCGTTGAAATAGTTTCTTACATTACCGAATATTCTCACAAAATCAGCTCAAAATGTGTGGAACAATTATATTTTTACTAAAGTGGTAGTAATTTTAAATATTTATTTAACGAGGGAAGAAAATAGTTTAATTTCAAACATATATAGACTAAACTACCAAGAAATTTTAAAAAGTAGAAAAAAATATATTTCAGGATTTCTAACGTTAAATGTTTCACCACTTCATTAACCATTATTCGAAAACATATTTTCATTTTCATTACTTTTTGTCATCCGCGTGTGGCAACCAGTTCGAACACTTAAGGGAATGGAGAGAATAATCAACCGACCTCTCAATCAATCAAGATTGATTGACGAAAGTAATGAATGGACTTTGTTCCAAGGAAAGTATTAGCATCGATGCAGGACATATCTGGATTAGTTTTTTTGAGAGGATTGATCTTGGAAAGGATGAACTTTTTCGGAATCAACTTCGATTTGTCATTTAAGGAATTTGCTGGCAGCTAAAAGCCTTAATTACAGTTGGCGAAACTTCATTCAGAGTGATGGCAGAGTTTGGGTTGGTTGGTCGATTGAACCCAAGGATAGTGGAGACTATATATAGAAGGTGCGCTCGTTTTTCGCTTTTTGAAAGCGGGCAAGGAAAGGCAACTATTTGACGTCATTTTTGCTCCTCCTAACTATGGGTTCTTGATCATTCTCATTGGCTGTGTGTTTCAAGCATTGCTACTTAGGTCCGATCCCCGGTTGGGTAACAACTGGTGATTTCATTTTTAATTAGCAAAATAATGTAAATATCTGTAAATAGTTGGGTTCAGGTAGCTTCACTACTAATCCGTCCTTGTTTTGTTATATCCCCGTATTTTACTTGATTGAAATTGTAACTCATTTAATATGTCCAATACAAATGCATTGACCTGATGTTTCCTAACCTCATTTTACTCTTTCAAAATTCATGGACATGCTCTCGTGGCAGCTAATATTATTTTAATACGCTTAATTTATTATGCAACTTTTTGCAATTTTTACATACTAAATGCAATCCTTAAATTATAATTTAAACTCTTAAAATTCAGCAAATTCTAAATTAAAATAGCGAATATCATTTTTAAATAGTTAAAAAAAAACGAATAGATGGCAGCACGTCCCGAACCATTGGTTCAAATTGGCTTCAATTAACATCCAGATATTTTAATAACTAAACTACTCTGAAAATCGATTCAAATTGTTTTTTGAAGCAAATTTTAACTGTTTTCTTTTATATAAATTCATGATTAGTTACAAACAAGAATTCTTGTTAAATTAAGCTTGCTCTGTAGATCCTAAAACGACTGTACAAACTTCTGTGTGCATTAGACACGCCCACAAGTCGGAGGTAGGCGTCACTATGACGTCAAATAGTTGCTTTCCCTGCCTTCCGTCAGACGGCGCGAGTACGAGCACACCTTATATATATATAGTCTTCACTATCCTTGGATTGAAATAATTCCGTACCAGCAGGGCCAGATTTAGGCTTAGGTTACATAGGCTGAAGCCTAGGGGGGGGGGGGGGGGGT
Organism: Troglohyphantes excavatus; assembly: GCA_963932185.1. NCBI lineage: Eukaryota > Metazoa > Arthropoda > Arachnida > Araneae > Linyphiidae > Troglohyphantes > Troglohyphantes excavatus. Next base: position 31,207,008 of record OZ010678.1, read on the forward strand.
TGGAAGAACGATAATCCGACTTCAAATGAAAATAATGCACTACAATATTTTTATGATGGATAAAAATTCTTAAACATATTTGTATAATGTAAATATACCCTAATACTTTTATGTACTTTAAAAAATGTGTTTATTTTTTTATGGCATTGTTTTACTTTATTTTTGGAAAGCAGTTTTGTTTTCTTAGATTTTTATTTTGCTTAGAGACATTTGTGGACAATGCAAAGGACAAGTGCAATATTTTATTATCATTTTCATGGATTCCAGAATGGTATTTTAGCTTGAGATTCCTTCAAACCTTTGAAATTTTGGCATAGTATTGAAAATTTATTTTTAAAAAAATATAGGTGTATCCCAATTTAACTGTTACACTTAAAAATGAATTCATTTGCAGTTCTGGAATAATTTTTTTTTTAATCCGTTAAAAAAGGTATGCCAAAACAATGCGAGGTACGTTAATTGAGTTGTAATAATCTACTTTTTGTTTAAGCAATCGACAGAAAATAATGTGGAAAACCATCTTTTGAATTACTATTTTAAGTTTGACACGTTTCATTAAGGTCGTTTGAACAGGTTGATTTTTGTTGCGTCTTTAGGGTTTATGAAGGTCGTGGCTCCGTAGAAGCCTTCGCCTTCAGTATGACCAGTAATTTAACATAACATTAGCTCTATGCTACATAAATGAAGTTTACCATTGCGAATATGAACTTTGAAGGGGGCATCTCGGTTAAGGTAGGGTCCTATCAACTGGCATAACTGTTGAACAGGAGGACTATTAGGCAAGTTATTAGTTCTTTGGGATTTTTTTTTTCTAATTCATTTCGTTTCTTTACATAAATTTATTTACAGACTGTTATCAAGGATTTACAAGAGTTAACTTGCTAGCAAGAACCTTTGGACGGTGAATATGTAAGGGATCTGTGTGATCATAGACCACTAGATCATTTAACTCTTCATTGTCAATATGGTCTATTGATCCATAGAAGTTAGTGGCTAGCTGGCCAATAAATTGAAGTAGTGAGGGCATATGTAGTGAGCTGGCTATGTCGATGTCGCGTACGAACCATTTGGACCTCGTGATGTATAGTCTCAGTAGGTTTCTTTGGGATTTGTCAAAGTTATCAAGTCTTGAGATCGCTACTTTTTGAGAAAGTACGGGTACTTGCTTTATTTCATACGCTCGTTTATGATTCAATTACACTTAAAACGATCAGGTTCAAATACTCATATTTAAGTACCTTTTTTCTTACAGTCCTTGGATTTCGTCGCCAAGTCATTCTCTTTTGAAATTAAACTCCGCAATAGATATTGATTTGGTCTCGTGAAAAATCTTGAGATAAAATAAAGTACTATCAGGGGCGTGGATAGTAGCACGCTTTGTCATATGTAACAACTGCCATATATTTCTTCGATTGGCGAAGTTTGCGTTAGCGACCAATTCCTGTTTCTATGATCTGCCGAAATGATGTTTCAAGAAAAACCCTTAGGCCGCTTTTACATTTAACGACACGACACCGATAAATCGTAAACGATTGCGAAGGGACGACACAACGTTTTATCGTATCGTCTGATGGTCACTTTTTAATTGCACCGATATCGTTCGCCGAAAACGACAATTTTTACATACAGTTCGTGTTCGTCTGTTGCCGAGAGCACATCTATTCTCGATATGGCGCATCGCAACAAATTACATGATAACAAACTGCGATTGTTGTATTTGCTGTATTTAAAGAGAAAGAAGAGATCAATAACAAAACGCTTCTGGGTGCATGATATCATCAAAGCAAGACATGTTGAAGGAGATTTTTATGTTTAATTTGAACGTCTACAAAAAGCTAAAGCTAGAGCTAACCACTAGAGCTGCACAGTGAGCTATTGGCGACGGTTTGACTAAATATTGCCTCCCATGCCTTTCCTCGAACAATCTTGTTCTTGTAAAATTCATCTCGCTTATCCCAAATACAGGTCTTTACTTCCACTAATTCACACAAGTTCACAATATCGAACTTAAAAGCCATATTGATAATATAAATAAAAAATAAAAAAAACAGTATACTATAGCAGACGGCAACAATTTTTTCGGAAACAAACTCAAAGTGTCGTCACGATGAAGTAGGGAAGGCGCGTTCCCACGATAAAACGTTCCGATAAATTGTATCGTCTGATCGGCAACGACAAAATCGTTATCGTATCGGCTAATGAAAAAGAACCCGGCTTCTTATGTGTATTTTGCGTACCCCGATATCGTGCCACTGAAATCGTATACGATGTATCGGTGTCGTGTCGTTAAATGTAAAAGCGGCCTTATGGTTGCGATCCGACAAAGCTTTCCCCATTTTTTTTTATTAAAATATTTGAATATACAATATTCAATTTTTGGTTTGAATTTCCATCATGAATCTATATTAAATATATATATTGAAAGTAAATGTGATTTTTTTTTTTTTTTTAATTTTCGATTTTAATTTTTCTTTATTTTTTTTCAGGTAAGGCTGATTTATGAAATATATTTTATGAATTTCACCTTTGGTAAGCATAAACTTTTTAATACAATTATAGATTCATCAAAATATTTATGGATAATACAATTTCTTCAGGAACACATTGCAAACTGTTCTTCTGAAATATTCCTATTTTTGAATTTTCATTATTAATTTTCGTTGAACTAATTCCCAAGCAAAGATATTTTTAAATGTTTTTTTTTTTGAGATCATTAATATATTATGATGTAGTACCAGTTTTTTAATTAAAAAATAGTAATTGGAAATTCTTTAATTTTAATTTCTTAGAATTGAGTTTTCTACAATAAGTTTCTTTTAATATCTTATCGTCGAACACTCATTCTAAATTATTATCAAATAGAATCACTGAGCTGGGATATAATATATCCATGAGAACCATAGAGTAATGATGCAAATAGAGGAATAACAATGCTAAGTTCCGTGTGTCCATCATTGAAACCACGTGATATGTGGAAATGCCAATTCATTCATGCCTTGGCGATTTCAAGAACTAAACGAGATCAAAGTATTGTAATATGGTTTTGTGTTTAATTTTGTATTTAAATATCGTTTTTTTTTTTTAACGAATGGCACAATTTAAGGGAGTTTAACAGATATATTAAGGAGATTTTTCTTACTTTGTAGTTTTGAAATAATTGCATTACGTTTTTATGTAAAAAAATTTACTATAAGCGAAGTTCTTTCAATTGTCATTTTGTAAACTTCAATAAGAAAATATGAACAATAAAACCGTAGAAATATAAAGAGTTTCGTTTTTTCGGGTATTGAACACAAAGAAAATTATATTTTCGTTTCGTTAATGAAGAGGAAATATTTAGCGCAAATTGTTTGAAAATAAGTAAACATATATGTTAAGAAGTTGAATACGGACATAACTCCTTATCACCAAAAAAGAAGAAAGTGCGCCAAATTAGGAACTCCTGCAGTTGTCTGAACGCCAAACGTGACAGCGCTATAACCACGTGATGTGGGGTTTTCTTTTCAATGTTGACACCGCGGCCTTACGAGAGTCTGTTATTGAAAGCGCTCTCTATTTAATATTACAACTCTCTGATGAGAACTGGATCAAGGACGTTGAGCAACAATGTAATTTGCCATGCCAAGCGGATGTATACAATTCGGAACAAATGTTCAGAAAACATTCGTCTTTGGTTATGCGGGAATTTCACGTGACGTCACAAAAATATTTAAAACTGGTTGTTTTCGTTACCTTTTGTTTTTTTTTCTTGTAAGTATGGAAAAACATTAAATGTATAATATTTTTTTAAACCAAAAATACGTTTTCAAATCTACGCAAACCTATTCGAAAGGACTATTTTTTCTGCCTTCGCTCAAAAAGGAGTAAAGTGGTCGCCGACGATTAGTTCTCGATCCATTGAGATATTATTCTAGCTCAGTGAAAAGAATTGAAATCTAGCGAAACACATCCGTTTAACGCTTTGTGTCAAATAAAACGATAGATGTAAAAAGGAAAATAACATAATGTTCTCTAAATCGAGTTCTAGAACCACTGATCTCTAACTGTAACTTCTGGATAGGGCAAGACATTTCGTTGACTTGAAGCCGATGTAGAGGCAGTCATGATGTGCCCCAATTTCTTTGTTACAGCAATATTTCATATATTTCTCACGTTAAAATAAGCCGACGTGTATTGATTTTGGCTGAGTTTTTTTCTATTTTCTTCTGAAACCCATTTTAAATGCAATCTGCTATTAAAAGAGAAAGTCATTTGCAAGGCAAAGTCGAAGTGGATAAAAAGCAAGAGCAAAAACTATTTGTTTGGCAATATAAAAATTAATTTAATAAGAAGAAAATATAATATATATATGCATTTAATACAGTGCTATGGCAATAAAAAAACACCACTATATCACTTTTAAATAAATATTGGGGCACAGCATGGCTGATTTCAATTGGCTTCAACGCGCCTATAGAGGAAACACGGTTCGAGCCTTCCAGCAGTTACAGTTAGATTTCAGTGTCTAGAACGTATATATTGATTTAGATTTTTACCTTTGAAATATCGTTCAGCATTTTCGGGGCCTCCGTGGCCGAGTGGATTAGGCGTCAGCTGGGAATCCAAGGGTCCCCGGTTCAAAACCTTGCGATGGACTAGACTAAAGAATAGTAAAAAGTAGTGATATTGCGATCGGAGGGTTGCCAACTTCACTACCAAAATACTAGAATGTCGTCCAGAACATCCACAAAAAATAACGGCGTGTATACGGGACTGGTGCACGATAAATCTGATCGGGGTCCAAAGTCCCGACGTCTATTGAAGGCGTAGGTTGCCAGCTCAGGTGTTGTACTCGTCATCTGACCATGGTTCAAAAATACGAGGCATCGTTCCCGGGTCTTTTCTTCGAGATAGGCTCCGAAATGTCGCCAATAGCCCCCTGTGCAGCTCTAATGCGACGTTAATTAACCAAAAACCAAAAAAACGTTCAGCATTTTAATTTTAAGCCCATTCTTAGTCAGACGAGAAAAACGCGCGTGAGCTTTTGTTGATTATCTTTGCGATTGATGGATACAAATCACGTGGTTCGTATTCGCGAATCACAGATCCATCTGCAAAAGCTCAATCACGTTTTTCTTGTCTGCGTAGTATGGGCCTTAAGCTTTAATCAATTCTTCGTATATAATAAACTTATAACTTAAGTATAGTAAAACTACAATTATCCAAATTCCAGTTGTCCGAATCAAAATGGATTTTGTTGTTAATGGTCATTAAATTACAAATAAAAATGCTGATTTCCGTGTGTGCATCATTGAAACCACGTGATTTGTGGAAATGCCCATTCATTCATTCATCAATATTACTTGGCAGGCCTTGGCGACTTTCAGAACTAAGCGAGAGCGAAGTATTGTAATATGATTTTGTGTTTAATTTTGTATTTAAATTTCGTTTTTTTTTAACGAGTGGCACAATTTAAGGGAGTTTAACAGATATATTAGGGGAGATTTTTCTTACTTTGTAGTTTTGAAATAATTGCATTACGTTTTTATGTAAAAAAATTACCATAAACGAAGTTCTTTCAATTGTTATTTAGTATAGTTTAATAAGAAAATATGAACAATAAAACCGGAGAAATATAAAGAGTTTCGTTTTTTCGGGTATTGAACACAAAGAATATTATATTTTCGTTTCGTTAATGAAGAGGAAATATTTAGCGCAAATTGTTTGAAAATAAGTAAACATATATGTTAAGAAGTTGAATACGGACAGAACGCCTTATTACCAAAAAGAAGAAACTGCACCAAATTTGGAACTCCTGCAGATGTCTGAACGCCAAATGTGGCAGCGCTAAAACCACGTGATGTTGGTTTTTGTATTTCAATGTTGACACCGCGGCCTTACGAGAGTCTGGCATTGAAGGCGCTCTCTATTTAATATAACAACTCTCTGCATTACACACTTAAACAAATTTTGTTTTTTAAGAGAAAACCCTTTTTTCGTGAGCTATACCCACTTATCCGGATTTTCGATTATCCGGTCGATGCTAGGGAGTCCGCAGAGTCATAAATAAAAAATATATAAAAATGTTGAACGGTCATTCTTGGCGTCTTTTCTGAAACAAATAACTATTACAATGTAAATCGAATCGTAAATGAGCGATGATGCACTCAAATTGGAAGTAACCGTACTTTCTCAAAAATGAGCAGTGCGATTTAAAATTGCTTCTCTCAGCTTCTGTTCAAGCCATCTTAACAAAGCGATCTGACAAACTTAAAATAGTTGTTCAGGAGATTGTCTTCCACGTCATTTGATGGCAATTGCTTAAATGGAAACGAGTTATTACAACTCAATTATCTTACTTCCCATTCTTTTGGCATACCTTTTTAATATTTCTTCTGTTTGTAACTTATTTACGTCGATCTGGTAGTACAACGGATAAGACTATGGACCAGGGCCGTAGGCAAGGGGGTGGGGGACCGATTGGGGACACCCCTCCCCTTTTTTGGGGGGAGGTGGGGGGTGTTTAAAAGGATTGTGTGGATTTTTTCTTCTCAAATCGTTACAGAAATTGTTAAATTTGTTCAAACATTTTATATTTTCTACATATAGGATAAATTTGCGTATTGCCAAAATCATAGTATTTTTTTACTTACTTATCCACTTATTATTGGTTAAAATGGATTTCAAAGAATAGGCATTTAAAATGTGTTTCAATGTAAAATTTAAAAAAAAATAGCCAAAACACTACAATTCGGCATATTTTAGCATTATCAGTATATGAAATATAGAGGTTGAACCTGCATCAAATAGTTTAGATACCATACGAAAATTATAAAGGAAAAGTTTGTCTTCGTGTTGTCGTAACACCGGAAATTAAACCTTCAACCATAACAGCCCCCCCTCCCCCCGAAAAAAAAAATCCCGGCTACGGCCTTGCTATGGACTGCAGTACCAGAGGATATGGGTTCGATTCCCGGTAAGTCTTGGTTGTAATTGTTGATATTTTTTAAAGTGATTTATGAAGGCAGCCAACTGCTCTTTTTATTCGTTTTTGCTCATTGTACTCATTTTGAGTACATGTATTCGGAGCTATGATAAGCATCGAAAGTAATAAAAAATAAGTGCATTTTTCTTATTTTTGAGTACCTATTTTTTACAGTACATCATTTCAATTAATTACATAAAATAGTTTGGTTTGTTTGTGTTAATTAACGTCGCACTAGAGCTGCACAGTGGGCTATTGGCGACGGTTCGGGGCCTATCTCGTAGGAAAGACCCGGGAACGATGCCTCGTATTTTTGAACCATGGTCGGATGACGAGAACAACACCTGAGCTGGCACCCGACGCAACCTCAATAGGCGTCAGGACATTGGACCCCGATCAGATTTATCGTGCACCAGTCCCGTATACACGCCAGTATAATTTGTTGGATGTTCTGGACGACTTTCTAGTATTTTTGTAGCGAAGCTGGCAACCCTCTGATCACTACTTTTTTACTCTTCTTTGTCAAGTCCATCGCACGGATTCGAACCACCAATCATCTGATTAGTAGCTGAACGCCTTTATCCACTGAGCAACTGGGGCTCTACATAAAATAGATCAGGATCATTTTAATATATTACAAAAAAAAAAGGGAAATATCCAATATTCTCTACCACTAGCCCTCCGTGGCCGAGCGGTTAAAGGCGTCAGCTGGGAATACGTAGGTTCCCGGTTCGATACCAGGTGATGGACTTGACAAAGAAAAGTAAAAAAGTAGTGATCTTGTAATCGTTGCCAGCTTCGCTACAAAATACTAGCAAAGTAGTCCAGAACATCCTCAAAAATTAACGGGATGTATTCGGGACTGGTGCACGATAAATCGGATCGGGGTCCAAAGTCCCGACGTCTATTGAAGGCGTTGTGTGCCAGTTCAGGTGTTTTCTCGTCATCTGATCATGGTTCTAAAATAACGAGGTGCAGGAATGAATGTGTGTGTGAATGTGTATGTGTTCCCGGGTCTTTCCTTCGAGATAAACCCTGAACCGTCTCCAATAGCCCACTGTGCAGCTCTAGTGCGACGTTAATTAACCAAACTACCACTAGCCACATGAACCCAAAATACCCACCAAACAATCCATCAAAATTACGAGATAATCCCCCCAAAACATTCGAATCAAAAACCCTAAACCAACCTCCTTCCAAAACACGTGCTCCGCAGGTAAGAAAGGGGGACGCTTGACTTCACTTCCCTCCCCCCCCAACCACATCTCAGGTAGAACGAATCACACAGAGCAGGTGAACTTCAATTTCCCGTTCGAAGCCTCGGCGTCGTCGTCGTCAGCCGAACCCTTGTTGTTGTTCTTCGGTCTTCTAGCCGAGCTGGATGTAGCAGCTGGTCTGCGAGTGTTCGTTCGCCGTTTTCCAGTGTTTTTGTTGATACAGTTGCCCGTTTTTGTTGTCGAGTGCTCGTGTTTTGTTATCGTGTTGTGTTTTGTGAGGATCGGTGTGCGTTTGGTGGGTGTGTGGCAGAAGCTATGTGCGGGTTGCCATGGGCAACATGTGCTGCCGAAGAGTCGTGGGGTATTCGCCTAATGGAGTCGAAGTTGAAGTGGGGTAAGTTGGAGTCGAGTATTCGTTTGTAGTCACTGTTATGGCCCTGTTTTTTTTTTAAAGAAATGTCATTTGTAGTCACTGTTATGGCCTGTTTTTTTTTTTAAAGAAATGTCGTTTGTAGTCACTGTTATGGCCTGGTTTTTTTAAAAAAAAATGTCGTTTGTAGTCACTGCTATGGCCTGTTTTTTTTTAAAGAAATGTCGTTTGTAGTCACTGTTATGGCCCTGAAGAAATGTCGTTTGTAGTCACTGTTATGGCCTGGTTTTTTTAAAGAATTGTCGTTTGTAGTCTGGCTCCGGGTTTTTATTTGAAAGGAATATCGGTTGCGAGCGCCCAGTGGCCAGTGCGAACTTACCATGTAAAAAAATTACTTAAAAATGAGTACCTGAATCTATTTATTTTTCTTTGAGTACAATTGCGTCGTCTATAAGCGATGGCGCACTCAAATTGGAATACTAACCGTACTGTCTCAAAAATGAGCAGTGTGATTTAATATTGCGAATATCAGCGTCTGTTCAAGCCATCTTAACAAAGCGACCTGACACACTTGAAACAGATGTTCAGAAGATGGTTTTATATATTACTTGATGTCGATTGCTTAAATGGAAACTGAGTTACACAATTCAATTATTTTACTTCCCATGTTTTGGCACACCTTTTAAACATTTTTTCTGTTTATAACTTTTTCACGTTGACCTGCTAGTACAACGGATAAAGCATTAGGCTGCGATCCCTGATAACCTGGGTTCTATTCCCGGTAAGTCTTAGTTTGATACATTATTATGTATTATATTTTACAGTTATCTTTCCTTGTAGCTTTTTCAACATTGTGAATTTTATGAAATATATTTGCTCGTGTAGTTGTCGAAATATAAATAAATTATATTTTTAATTAAAGTACTTAATACTTTTAATTATACCTTTAATGAAAAACGCGTATTGCTAACATATTATTTATTTTTTATAAAAGTTTAGTTATTTGAAAAAGCACATAACTGAAATCTGCAAATAAAAAAATAAGACATTATGAAAAAATAACATTATATTAGATGTTTTTTTATAAAAGGTGTTAAATTTATCACGCAGAGCTTTAAGGCAAAGAAAAATATTAGTCTGAAATAGTTATTCATTTTATTCAAATAAAATAAATCATACATTTAGAATACAAATATTGACATAGCAGTATAATTGAATGTAAATAGAATAGAAATATTAATATAGTATTATCATTTAAAGTAAATAAAATAGAAATATTGTCATAACAGTATAATTGAAAGTAAATAGAATAAAAATATTTAATTACAGTATAATTAAAAGTAAATAGAATACAAATATTGACATAGAAGTATAATTTAAAATAAATAGAATACAAATATTGACATATCAGTATAATTTAAAGTAAATAGAATATAAATACTGACATATCAGTATAATTTAAAATAAATAGAATACAAATACTGACATATCAGTATAATTAAAAGTAAATAGAATACAAATATTTAAATAACAGTATAATTAAAAGTAAATAGAATACAAATACTCACATATTAGTATAATTTTAAGTAAATAGAATACAAATATTTAAATAACAGCATAATTTTAAGTAAATAGAATGCAAATATTTAAATAACAGTATAATTGAAAGTAAATACAATACAAATACTGACATATTAGTATAATTTTAAGTAAATAGAATACAAATATTTAAATAACAGTATAATTAAAAGTAAATAGAATACAAATATTGACATAGCAGTATAATTAAAAGTAAATAGAATACAAATACTGACATATTAGTATAATTTTAAGTAAATAGAATACAAATATTTAAATAACAGCATAATTTTAAGTAAATAGAATGCAAATATTTAAATAACAGTATAATTAAAAGTAAATAAAATATAAATATTTAAATAACAGTGTAATTAAAAGTTAATAGAATACAAATATTGACATATCAGTATAATTTAAAGTAAATAGAATACAAATATTGACATAGCAGTATAATTGAAAGTAAATAGAATACAAATATTTAAAATAACAGTATAATTAAAAGTAAATAGAATACAAATACTGACATATTAGTATAATTTTAAGTAAATAGAATGCAAATATTTAAATAACAGTATAATTGAAAGTAAATAGAATATAAATATTTAAATAACAGTATAATTAAAAGTAAATAGAATACAAATACTGACATATTAGTATAATTTTAAGTAAATAGAATACAAATATTTAAATAACAGCATAATTTTAAGTAAATAGAATGCAAATATTTAAATAACAGTATAATTGAAAGTAAATAGAATATAAATATTTAAATAACAGTATAATTAAAAGTAAATAGAATACAAATATTTACATATCAGTATAATTTAAAGTAAATAGAATACAAATATTAACATAACAGTATAATTGAAAGTAAATAGAATACAAATCTTGACATAGCAGTATAATTTTAAAGTAATGTTTTTTATTATTATTAATTCAAATATAAAATCGAACATGTTTAATTTAGGCTTAGAAAGTTTTAGAATGCCGCAAAAATTTTGGCAAAGAATTCCTTTACAGCCATAATATGATTGCAGTCTTACATTTCCATCAAATTGACCATAACCAATATTACGAAATAATCCCAAATTACATTCGCAGTGTATTAAAGTTCACAATATAATTTATTCCCTAAGAATAAGGAAAACTGTATTCTGCTGTGATTGAGGAAAGGTTGTATTAATCAAATGGAATTCTATCCACAATTTCGTTTATTCTTATTGTTCTTGTAAAATGGCGGCGGGTTTTGAAATGCAGTCTTTTTGAGGAAGTTGTGGATATAAGTTTCACCACCATTCCTTTCGGATAATTCAAAAGCCATTTTTACTGTCGATCACCATATGTGAAATATAGGGTAATGAAAGTTGAAAGTTATTTTCAGTTAAAGTTTTTTTGATGTTCTTAAGAGTACAATAAACTTTCAAAAAGGCCAAAATTCACCAGAATATCGGCATTTTTATTATTTGATAATAATGCATTTTATAACTTCTGCTATTATGATTCGTGTATATTTTAATATGTGTAGAATGCTAAAAATAGGTACTAAAAAATAAGTAAAATTTACTCATTTTTGATTACATTCGATGCTTAACATAGCTCGGAATACATAAGTTTCATTTCTGAAAAAGTAATGTACTCAAAAATGAATTCAATGAATAAAAAGAGCAGTTGCCTGCCTTCATAAATAATTTTTAATAAATATCGATAATTATAACCAAGACTTAGCGGGAATCGAACCCAGATCCTTAGGCACCGCAGTCCAGAGTTTTATCCGTTAAACTACCAGGGCGACACGAAGAAGTTATATACAGAACAAATACTAAAATGGTGTACCAAAAGAATGGGAAGTAAGATAATTGAGTTGTAATAACTCTGTTTCCATTTAAGTAATCGACATCAATTCATGTTGAAAACCATCTTCTGAACACCTATTTTAAGTGTGTCAGGTCGCTTTGTTAAGATGGCTTGAACAGAAGCTGATATTCGCAATATTGAATCACACTGCTCATTTTTCTGAAAGTACGGTCCTCGTCGTCTGACCATGGTTCAAAAATACGAGGCATCGTTCCCGAGTCTTTCGTTCGAGATAGGCCCCGAACCGTCGCCAATAGCCCACTGTGCAGCTTCAGTTCGACGTTAATTAACCAAGCTAAGCAAAGTACTTTTGCCAGTGCAAAAATTCTAAAAATAAACATCTAAAAAATATCGATTTAATATTAAATTTATTTTGTAAATAAATTTATTGTTAAATAACCCTTTTGAACAATAAAAATTTTTTTTATAAATAAACATACCGAACCGTGAAATCACTCTTAAAGTGTGGCCGTCCTTACTGTTGCATATGGCGCGCGTCATCGAAACTTAAACACTGATCGCTAATTGTAATTTCTGGATTGGGCAAGACATTTTGTTGACTTGAAGCCTATTCAAGGGCTGACAACTACGTCCCACTTTCAATGCTACCGCAGTATTTCGTGTACTTTTCATGTTGAAATAAGTCGACATGTATTGCTTTTAGTTAAGTTTTTTCCTATTTTCTTTTGAAATGCAATTTACAATTAACCCTTTGCACTCCGTTGGCGCCGCTCAGGCGACAACATAACGACCCGTTCTTTTGGTTCCCTGTTCTTTAAAATAAACGAGAACAGCGTGATCTTGTGTTTAAAAAACATCGATATTTTTTTTCACCTTGTTCTTTTGCAGATCCAAAACAGATTAGGTTTATTTTCTCTATATGCATAACAAATTCTAGGGAAAAGAACATAAGGATGAATAACTGTTCCGTAGAAAGAACGGAAAACGCAAGGTGTTCTTGGAGTGCAAAGGGTTAAAATAGAAAGTCATTTGCAAGTCAAAGTCGAAGTAGTTGAAAAGCAAAATCAAAAACTATTTGTTTGGCAATATAAAAAATAATTCAATAAGAAGATAATATAATATTTATATACATTTAATATTTCTACATTACTATGGTATTAATAAATCACTAAAAAAAAAATTGGGGGTACAGTATGGTTGCTTCCACATTGGCTTCAACGCACCCATAGAGGGAACAAGTTTTGAGCCTTCCAGAAGTTACAGTTAGAGTTCAGTAAACTTAAATTTTAGGCTTTAAAAGTTTAAAAACAACCAAGACACAATTTAAATCTATCTAAAAAGATTTTGTGGTCTCTAATTGCTGTTTTCAAATTCGGCAATCGAGACAAGTTATACAACATCCAATTTGTGTCAGGGATTTAGAATTTTTTAATTCCCTTCGTAAAAACTTTCACCGTGAATTAAGTGGTTTAATTTCCCGCCTTTTAATAACATCACTCCATTGAAGAGTAGCCGAAAATTCTACATCACGATTTGTACATCTCAGTAAATCGGTCAAATCGAAGGTTGAAAAACTCTAAAAACAAAACAAAATCCGAAAAGGCATTGAAGCAGGAGGAAAATGGAAGCTGTTCGTTTTGCTTCACTGAAATTTCACATTGGACGAAGTGCCAGCATAAACCTTGATTTTTCGAAGCTTCTATACTCAAATATAGAACAGAATGTATTTATTTACATACTTTAAAAGACATTTTTTGAAGTTGTTTGATAAGTCCGTGTACGTTCGAAAACTTTTTTAATGTCTCCCTATCAAAGAAGCGATGTTTCGGGTATGGATTCATAATTGTAAAATATTTTCGAATACTTGTGAGTTTTTCGAAAATTTGTGAGTTTTTCGAAAATTTGTGAGTTTTTCAAAAACTTGTGAGTTTTTCGAAAACTTGTGAGTTTTTCGAAAACTTGTGAGTTTTTCGAAAACTTGTGAGTTTTTCAAAAACTTGTGAGTTTTTCGAAAACTTGTGAGTTTTTCGAAAACTTGTGAGTTTTTCGAAAACTTGTGAGTTTTTCGAAAACTTGTGAGTTTTTCAAAAACTTGTGAGTTTTTCGAAAACTTGTGAGTTTTTCGAAAACTTGTGAGTTTTTCGAAAACTTGTGAGTTTTTCGAAAACTTGTGAGTTTTTCGAAAACTTGTGAGTTTTTCGAAAACTTGTGAGTTTTTCGAAAACTTGTGAGTTTTTCGAAAACTTGTGAGTTTTTCGAATACTTGTGAGTTTTTCGAAAACTTGTGAGTTTTTCGAAAACTTGTGAGTTTTTCGAAAACTTGTGAGTTTTTCGAAAACTTGTGAGTTTTTCGAAAACTTGTGAGTTTTTCGAAAACTTGTGAGTTTTTCGAATACTTGTGAGTTTTTCGAATACTTGTAAGTTTTTCGAAAACTTGTGAGTTTTTCGAATACTTGTGAGTTTTTCGAATACTTGTAAGTTTTTCGAATGCTTCTGGGTTTTTCGAATACTGTGTGAAGCAGGAGGAAAATGGAAGCTGGTCGTTTTGCTTCACTGAAACTTTACATTGGTCGAAATGCCAGCATAAACCTTGATTTTTCGAAGCTCCTATACTCAAATATAGAACAGAATGTTTTTATTTATATATTTTAAAGATATTTTTTGAAGCTGTTTGATAAGTGCGTGTACGTTCGAAAACTTTGTTTAATGTCTCCCTACCAAAGCAAACGATGTTTCGTGTATGGATTTCTAATTGTAAAAAATTTCAACTGCTTGTGAGCTTGAGTCGTTGAAATCATCAATTTTGCAGCATTTGAATGTGGTGAATCTAAATAAGTTTCATAAGTTCCAAAATATTTTCAATCATTTATGTAAATAATGCATTTTGTTCTTTTCTTTATGATATAGTTTCGAATAATCGGAACAGCGTTTTCCAAACTGTTATTCGTGACTACGAACAATTTACGGTATTTCTACCTATTTCCACCGTATTGAGAATTAACACAGCCACATTCACACACACATTCATACCCTTCGTTATTTTAGAACCACGGTCATATGACGAGGAAACACCTGAGCTGGCACCCCACGTCTTCAATAGGCGTCGGGACTTTGGACCCCGATCATCATGCACCAGTCCCATATACACGTCGATAATTTTTGTGGATGTTCTGGACGACTTTTCTAGTATTTTGTAGCAAACATCCGATCACAAGATCACTACTTTTTTACGTCAAGTCCGTCGCACAGGATCTAACTAGGGATTCTCTGATTCCCAGCTGACGCCTTTACCCACTAGGCCACGGAGGCCCTTCTTACATGTACAAGCAACATAACTTTTCTATCTTATTTATTTAAGTTTTATTGCATGTCAAAGATCATTTTTAAATACCCAATAGAAATATATACTAAATGAGGGAGTTTCAAGTCAAGAAGAAGAACACCACTGTTCCAAGTGAACATGGAGAAAGTTCCGCGGCGCCGAAGAAGTTCCGTAGGGTTAGCATGGAGCTTTAGTTCCTGTACTATAATTTTAAGTTTTAGTCTTTAAATAATACCTCAATATAGAAATATTTACTTCATACACTGAGATAGATTGTACTCACCGATTACAAAGCATTTTTTGCTTTGAAATAAAAGTATTTTTCCGTATTTCGTTGTAATTCTAATTATAAGCAACTTATATACAGTTAAAATATAAGTATTTCTGTATTTAAATTTATTCATATATAGCATAAAAATATCATTTATTTTGCAAAAACTAATGTTATAAACAAACTTTACATAATTACGAGCGCAGCGACTAAACAAACAAAAGCAGAATTGTCTGCTGTATGGAAGAAATCGAAACTACTAGTAAGTTACCATATTGATACCTCACGTGAAACTCCCGCATAGTCGCAAACCCAGCGTGACCTTAGCTCGACATAACTAAAATCGAATAAAATAGCACACTTCACTAGGCCTAAAACAGACTTATATTATGGTCATATTAGCACTTCATTACAAACACATCCCCTTCTTTCAACGCCTATTTAACGCTCCACAAGAGACGGGACACCAACACCCGAAAGCAACAGCGACACAATAGGGCTACCGAAACTCCTCCGCGATGCCAATCATCCAATTTAAATTGCAAACACCATCCCGATCCGGAAATCACATGCACCAGAAGCGAATCGCTACGAGAAAATAAAGAGCGCAGGCCTCCAAACCCCTATTCGCAATGCTAGATTGGCCACCATGTTAGGTCACTGTTCTGGTCGAGAAATGAATCCCAGTGGGAAAAAAAAGAACCATCCATTCGTGGTTGCTGATTGGTCGATAACTCCGGGTCGGGCTATCTGGAGCTGTTTATCGCGATTGGATCCCGTTACGTGATTGGAGATTGCCTGGTGACGATGGGTCGGTTTGTCGCAGAAAAGTGAGGCACATATCTGATGATATATGTTATTAGAATACAATTGGAAGATATGTTTTTTTGTTTGTGTGATGATGTAGTGGAATTTTCGTATTCAAGATTCCTTTTTAGGTCATTAAAAAAATATTATAACTTATTTCTTTTATTTCGAATTCCGTTTATTTCTGGAGGCTTCCGTGGCCGAGCGGTTAAGCGTTCAGCTACTAATCCGAGGATTGGTGGTTCGAACCCGTGCGTTGGACTTGACAAGGAAAAGTAAAAAAGTAGTGATCTTGTGATCGGAGGGTTGCCAGCTTCGCTACAAAAATACTAGAGAAGTCGTCCAGAACATCCGCAAAAATTAACGGCGTGTATACGGGACTGGTGCACGATACATCTGATCGGGGTCCAAAACCCGACGTCTATTGAAGGCGTTGGGTGCCAGTTCAGGCCTGACCATGGTTCTAAAATAACGAGGTGCATGTATGAATGTGTGTGTGAATTCCCGGGTCTTTCCTTCAAGATAGACCCCGAACCGTCGCCAATAGCCCACTGTGCAGCTCTAGTGCGACGTTAATTAACCAAACCAAACCAAACCAAACCGTTTATTTCTGTATCATGTTTTACCTATATTTTAAGGAAGATTTTAAAATCAATATGAAACAGTGTAGGAAAAGTTGTTATATTTACAATTTGAACAAAAGAATTATTTACAAAAACGTTCTGTAATTTTTATCACTGTCTAAAATACTCTATATTTTAGACCGCTTATGGGGTGAATAAAGCGTGGTTATTACACTAGAGTTTTCAATAATGTTCTAAATTTTTTCATTCATAAAAATACTTATTGATTTAATAAAATAAGTTGAAAATAATTCTAATTAGTTTTAAAAATAAGTTATTGGTTTGTATTCTGATTAAAAATATAATTTTTAAATAAAGATTAACTAGAAATATACAAAAAAAAATTAAACTCACAACTTTAGAATATCACAAATTACTTGATAGTCAGTATGTTAAATTATTTCGTTGGTTAACTATCTAATCTTTATACTTTAATTTACAACGATTTTACATAATTTAATACAATGGGAATTATAATATTTTAATTATACTATTTATTTATTTTTAGTTATATTACTTAAATATATTGAATAATAATAACAAAATATTTTGAATTATAATACTAAAAACTTACAAGGCGTATAAAAATTATATTTACTTGCGAATTACTTTTTATAACAAATTCAACTTCAACTTAAAAATGCGGCATAATTAGCATAATTTGTAAATAAAAATTCACAAAATGTTGGACCTGTTTCAAGATCATTAATCTTCAAAATAGTGATTTTAAAATATGTTCTTCCTGCATACCTATCGTCATCTGACCATGGTTCAGAAATACGAGGCATCGTTCCCGGGCTTTTCCTTCGAGATAGGGAGCCCCAGTTGCTTAGTTGGTAAGGCGTTCAGCTACTAATCAGAGGATTGGTGGTTTGAATCCGCGCAATGGACTTGACATAGAAAAGTAAAAAAGTAGTGAACTTGCGATCGGAGGGTTGTCAGCTTCGCTACAAAAATACTAGAAAGTCGTCCAGAATATCCAACAAATTATACTGGCGTGTATACGGGACTGGTGCACGATACATCTGATCGGGGTCCAAAGTCCCGACGTCTATTGAAGGCGTTGGGTGCCAGTTCAGGTGTTTCCTCGTCATCTGACCATGGTTCTAAAATAACGAGGTGCATGTATGAATGTGTGTGTGAATGTGTTCCCGGGTCTTTCCTTCGAGATTGACCCCGAACCGTCGCCAATAGCCAACTGTGCAGCTCTAGTGCGACGTTAATTAACAAAAACCAAACCAAAACCTGCATACCTATCGTCATCTGACCATGATTCAAAAATACGAGGCATCGTTCCCAGGCTTTTCCTTCGAGATAGGCCCCGAACCGTCGCCAATAGCCCACTGTGCAGCTCTAGTGCGACGTTAATTAACCAAACCAAACCTGCATTCCTAAAACCTCGCTCAATCTGTCCTCAAAGTAAAAAAGTAGTGATCTTGCGATCGGAGGGTTGCCAGCTTCGCTACAAAAATACTAGAAAGTCGTCCAGAATATCCAACATATTATACTGGCGTGTATACGGGACTGGTGCACGATACATCTGATCGGGGTCCAAAGTCCCGACGTCTATTGAAGGCGTTGGGTGCCAGTTCAGGTGTTTCGTCGTCATTTGACCATGGTTCTAAAATAACGAGGTGCATGTATGAATGTGTGTGTGAATGTGTATGTGTTCCCGAGTCTTTCCTTCGAGATTGATCCCGAACCGTCGCCAATAGCCCACTGTGCAGCTCTAGTGAGTGCGACGTTAATTAACAAAACTAAAAACAAACAAAACCTTCGAGATAGGCCCCGAACCGTCCCCAATAGCCCACTGTGCAGCTCTAGTACGACGCTAATTAACCAAACCAAACCTGCATACCTTAAAACCTCAATCAATCTGTCCTCGGCGACTTTCCCATAAAAAAAAACATTCGATTAAAATCTCCATTTCTCTTCAAATCAATCACTTTTATATCAAGAAATAAACACCACCAAACCTGAAAACCAGTTACCCGAAGTTATTTAACAATTAGCATAAGGCGAACCAGTTACAAATCAAAACAAAAAATAAAAACAACCAAGAAGACCATCTTGAACTTGTCGGTTTTCGCCGGAAATCTCGAATAACCGAACCTCCTACGAGTTTTGGAACATGGGTCAGGTCGAATGTGTTTCTTGAGTGGAAAAATCTTCTGGAATTTGACCCAAAAGTCTTCCTGACTGGATTGGTGGTACTATTCATTGCTTCTCGTGCGAAATTCTCAGAGTTGAGTTGCTTTTTGAGGGACTCAGTTTGTAGGTTGATGCGAATACAAAGAAAATCTTAATGATCTGGTTTGTTAATTGACTTGGTATATTCGTCACCTCTTTCTTGGTTGCCGTTACTAGAAGAACGCTTGGATGCACTGATATCTTTTATGGAATCGAAGATTTGTTTGATATGGAAGCTTTTCTCATTAAATTTGTGTAACGCGTCTGGTATCTGCGTTGTGTTCTTTTTTTGAAAAGCTTATTAGTCTCACTTCTGTGCTTGTGATAGCAATCTAGAACATAGAATTAAATCGAAATAGAATACGTATTTCAAATTTAGTCATATTTGGTATCGATTTTAACTAAATATAAAATCGTATTTTTTTTTAAATACATCGATCGAAATAAGGAAATCTTCATTTTCATTTATGAAGAATCGATATTAGTAATAACATATTTGATATTTATAAACCAAATTGATAGGCAACGACATTAATAATTGCTTATTATATTTTTTTCTTGAAAAGAAGTACACAGAAGTGTAATAATCATTATTACATTATAACCTTCGAGCATGGATCCCTCATAGTAGAGCAAACATCGGGATATCATCTCGCTGACATCAAAGTGAGGCCAACATGTATCGCTACAAACATGTGACTAATGACGTTATTCCATTCATAAAATTTCACTGTTACACATTTCCCAAATCATCAGCCAATCGCGAGTACTTTTTAATTCATAATTTTGAAAAGAAGTCACGTGTTTGTAGCGATTTGGTCTGAGATGTGTGCCTCACGATTATGACGTCATATTCTTTCTACTACTGGCCATTCATGTTCGAAGATTATAACCGGATACCAAATTGATGATATATTCGGTATAGATACAGTTAAATATTTATCGATCGTAGAACGTCTTCTTATACGACTTAATTCTTTTTTCACGAATGTCGTTGATTTATGCAAATTAGATTTAAACAATAGAATAGATAAAAAAAATATAAAAATTTAGAATCTGAATGTTTTTTTGCAATCTTCTTTTTTTTTATCAATGACTGTTCGGAATGAACATAAATTTGAACAGGAAGAACTACATTACAATAATTCTCAGAATCTTTTAACGACAAAAAAAATTAACATTATTCCAAACAGTTTAATTTTTTCGTTCCTTTTGTTGTACCGTCCAGTTTATTGCTTCTTTCCATAAATCTAAAACACGAATAGAACAAATGATTCTTTTCTTCTTGAAAGCAGACGACTTTGCACAAGCTCTGTAAACGGTCGTAAATTACGCTGTTTATCGCGACGTTTTTTCCCTCAAGTATTTGACCAAAGTGTTCTTTGGACCCAAGGTCGAAAACCTATTTCCTCCAGCAAAACAAAAGAATGTATTCTAATCATTCCATTCTGAATTTTGTTCTACACACGCACATTTATACATTCGAAATGTTCTTCTTAGAACAAATAGTAGGACGAAGGTTTCGTCCAACACTTTCAATGACTCTTCTATGTGGATTTCGTAAGTTTTAACATGCATAATAGTCCCATTTCCGGTGTCACTATTGTTAAAGTGGTAGTGATATTTATTCAAATGATTTTGCACGAAACCAGTTACTTTAATATAATCTTGCCTCAGCTGTCTTGAAGAAATAAGTCATCTAAGCTGAGGTAAGGTGACCAAGGGATCTCTTTTTAAGAGTTTATTTACGTAAAAGTAATGATAATATGGTATATATAAATACAATGGAACTCTAATATTCTATAATTATTCTATAACTTCGGATCAATACATTTTTTGAATATTTGGTAGGTTAGTAAAACACACATTTTGATTGGGGGAGAAAAATCATTGGTGCATTTCCAATGTCTGAGTGCATTGACTCGGGCATAATTTACCTGCATTATAATTTTATGCAGAAGGTATTCGCTTCTTATTTTAAGTTGGTATTCGTCTTCTAGGTTTAAATGTGCTGACGTTAAAAGTGGCTGTTTATCAATATTTATTTAATAAAAAAAACTTTTTATTTCCTTTTTGTCGTTTTCTACAGTTTTGTTTTCGAATAAGGAACAAAATACTTCCTAATAAATATTTGTTTTAGTTGATAAGCATAGTTTTTCTCTGTAAAGGTAACAAAGTTGTTATTTTCTGACTGCTGTTGAGCACCCTTTTGTTTTCAAATACGGAATAAACATGTTTGTTATAAATAATTACTTGTAGATGCTGTTGATTTCATGAAGTTTTAGCTAGTACTAGTTGTAACTAACTACAACTAGTTTTAACTGAAAAACATTTAGTTAAAACTAGAATTATCTTAAATAAATTCTTAATTCTAGTAATGCCTAGTTAATACTGGTATTAACGAAGGGGTTATGATAAAACTAGTTCTAACTAGGAAATTCGGTTACCGACTGATTTCGGGTTTTCTCAGTAACATATATATATATATATATATATATATATATATATATATATATATATATATATATATATATATATATATAGTAAGAATTTATATTACAAAATATAGTATTATTATAATATAAATTAATCATTTTATTTCTGAAATTACAATACACTATGGAAAGTTTTTTTTTAAATATTCAGTAATAATATGTTTTCATTAAAAAATAGTGAACTAAACTCAGCATACACAACAAACTACTTAAATCAACACCAAACAGGAACAAACTCAGCAAGAATGTTCGTTTCTGGAGACCCAACAAAACTAGGTACATTGCTCCCTTCTCGGGTCAAAACAAACCCTAATATTTATTCCAAAAGCACATTCGCTGAGCACGAGTTTTAAGATTTTACATGAACAAGAACCCTTTCCTCTTCTTCGGAAAAAAGAAGAAAGAAATCCACGTTCGGCATTCTGGGTTCGTTCTCAATTAACATACGTTTTCCCAATCTCAATCTTCCCGTGTAATAAATTCAGTCTTCATTTTAGCCGATGCCACTCGTGGAATACTAATAAGTTCGTTATTTTTAATAATATCTAATATCGTCTGCTTTTAATGAGGTTAGGATACGGATGTTGGAGAGACACACTTCTTCTATACAGTGAAGCCCTGTGTGCATTCGGATAGAAAAGAATAATTAAAATGTCCACTAATTGCTACTTAAATCAACACCAAACACAAACAAACTCAGCAAGAAATCAGTCTATTTTTGCTTCTTGAATTCCGTGCGTAAATTTCATTTACAAACTATTTTGATTTTAAATTTGACATTCTGCATGCCCTGACTTGTTAACCGACATTTGAACACTAGCTGTTTGGTTTTGGTTGGTTTTGTTAATAAACGTCGCACTAGAGAAACACAGGGGGCTATTGGCGACGGTTCGGGGTCAATCTCGAAGGAAAGACCCGGGAACACATACACATTCATACATGCACCTCGTTATTTTAGAACCATGGTCAGATGACGAGGAAACACCTGAACTGGCACCCAATGCCTTCAATTGACGTCGGGACTTTGGACCCCGATCAGATTTATCGAGCACCAGAACACTAGCTGTAGTAAATGTGTGAGACTTGGTTTGATTTTGTTTGGTAATTAACGTCGCACTAGAGCTGCACAGTGGGATACTGGCGACAAATGTGTGAAGCCTATGTGTATTTTCAAATTGAAATGTGTAAAATTAATTTTGCTTGTTGCATTTCTTGCTTAGATTTCATCTGCAATTAATTTTGAGTTCAAGTTTGACGTCCAGAATGCATTAACTTGTTAACCGACATTCGGACACTGCGTCTATGGTAGTCATTCGGAAGGAAATTATTAATTTAAATATGAGGCGGGGCTATCTTTTTTCTGTTCAGTTTGTTTGGAGTTCACTTTGTAGTTCATTTTTATTTCTAAGATTTACCTCTTCTATACATAGACTTGTTAACCGAATTTTTTTACACTGTAGAATGTCCATTTTTCGTCTATCTTTTAAGGACAGCAAACTACCAAGACTTAGTATTTATCATTATTTACTTATTTTTATTTTGGAGAAAACATCATGAAAATGCAAAAGAATATCGAAGTTTTCTTAAAATTGAGTATTGATATTAAATTATTATGATATTACGATTAAATTCTAAGAAAAACTTTCAAATGTTCTACACTTTTTATATCTGCAATTTTATAATTTTTGGATGTTTTCAATATTATGGAATAAAGAAGTCTATATTTATCTCATCAAAAGTTAAATAATAGACCACTTAACTTGAAATTTACATCTTTTTCTCTGAATAAAACAATTAAAGTTTCGAACTTTCCCCATCGCGTCTTCAGCACACGGACAACTAACCTCCTGAAGAAAAAAAAAATCGATGATCCTGTGCTCTATCGATGTGATAATTATCATTCATATTAACCGATGATTATAAACATCGATCGAAAGGATAATGACCACATTATGATAGCTGCAAACTAAATACATATAAAAGCGAGAGTGACATTCCAACGTGAAGATCATTCACAAGTTGCATCATAATCGTTGGGCGTAACCTTTTTGAACTCTTCTGCTGTGTTATTATTTGTATTCATGCGGCAGTCACTCTTGTTTATGAGGTAATTAGCTTTTGACCAACGATTCGCTCTATTGGATTTACTTTGTCAAACTATACCGATTGAAATGTTTTTGGTTAGGTTAAATTAACGTCGCACTAGAGCTGCACAGTGGGCTTTTGGCGACGGTTCGGGGTCAATCTCGAAGGAAAGACCCGGTAACAAATACACATTCACACACACATTCATTCATACCTGCACCTCGTTATTTTAGAACCATGGTCAGAGGACGAGGAAACACCTGAACTGGCACCCAACGCCTTCAATAGACGTCGGGACTAGATTTACTTTGCCAAACTATACCATATACCGATTAAAATGTTTTTGGTGTGGTTAATTAACGTCGCACTAGAACTGCACAGTGGGCTTTTGGCGACGGTTAGGGGTCTATCTCAAAGGAAAGACCCGGGAACACATACACATTTACACACACATTCATACATGCACCTCGTTATTTTAGAACCATGGTCAGAGGACGAGGAAACACCTGAACTGGCACCCAACGCCTTCAATAGACGTCGGGACTAGATTTACTTTGTCAAACTATACCATATACCGATTAAAATGTTTTTGGTTTGGTTTATTTACGTCGAAATATGGTATGGTATGGTATGGTACTGCACAGTGGGCTTTTGGCGACGGTTAGGGGTCTATCTCAAAGGAAAGACCCGGGAACACATACACATTACACACACATTAATACATGAACCTCGTTATTTTCGAACCATGGTCAGAGGACGAGGAAACACCTGAACTGGCACCCAACGCCTTCAATAGACGTCGGGACTAGATTTACTTTGTCAAACTATACCATATACCGATTAAAATATTTTTGGTTTGGTTTATTAACGTCGCACTAGAGCTGCACAGTGGGCGTTTGGCGACGGTTCGGGGTCTATCTCGAAGGAAAGACCCGGGAACACATACACATTTACACACACATTAATACATGCACCTCGTTATTTTAGAACCATGGTCAGATGACGAGGAAACACCTGAACTGGCACCCAACGCCTTCAATAGACATTGGGACTTTGGACCCTGATCAGATGTATCGTGCACCAGTCCGGTATACACGCCGTTAATTTTTGCGGATGTTCTGGACGACTTTTCTATCATTTTTTTTGCGAAGCTGGCAACCCTCCGATCACAAGATCACTACTTTTTTACTTTTCTTTGTCAAGTCCATCGCACGGGTTCGAACCACCATCCTCTGATTAGTAGCTGAACGCCTTTAACCGCTCGGCCACGGAGGCCTCAGTAATGGGGGAGTTTCACGTGACGTATCAACATGGTAACTTACTAGTAGTTTCGATTTCTTCCCTACAGCAGACAACTTTGCTTTTGTTTGTTTAGTCGCTACGCTTGCAATTATGGTAAAGTTTGTTAATAATATTTGTTTTTCCAAATAACAAATATTTTTATTCTATATGTGAATAAATTTAAATGCAGAAATATGTATGTTATATATGTATATTTTTAGAATTACAATGATATACGGAAAAATACTTTTATTTCAACACCCAAAATGCTTCATAAACGATGAGTACAATCTATCTCAGTATATGAAGTAAATATTTTTATATTGAGATATCATTTAATAACAAAAACTTAAAATTATAGTACAGGAACTGAAGTTCCATGCTAATCCTATGGAGCTTCTTCGGTGCCGCGGATTTTTCTCCATGTTCCGTTGGAACAGCGGTCTTCTTCTTCTTGGCGTGAAACTCCCCCATTTTAAATATATATATAGAACACCCATATATAAGTTTTTCGAAGGATTTACATAAGCTGATTTCTTTTGCATTGTGTGCTTATGCATAAATTTAGCAGTTTTATTTTAGGACGTTGGGGAGCCCCCAAATATTCTTTTGCCCTGGGTCCCTAAACTTGTTCCATGCACGTCATGAACACTTATACGATTCAAACTAATGAGTCATTGTTGCCTAATCTTTCCTTTGCCTTTGAATTGGTGAATTCGCGTCGCAATAGAGCTGCGCAATGAGCTACCGGTGGGGAAATACAATATCATTGCGTTGGAAAATAACCAGATAAAACCAACGCTATCCTCGTTTTAAAGGGCCTCCGTGGCCGAGTGGTTAAATGTGTCAGCTTGGAATACAAAGATTCCTGGTTCGATCCTAAGCGATGGACTTGACAAAAAAAAGTAAAAAAAGTAGAGATCTTGTGATCGGAGGGTTGCCATCTTCACTACCAAAATACTATAATGTCGTCCAGAACATACCGTCCACAAAAAATTAACGGGGTGTATACGGGACTGGTGCACGATACATCTGATCGGGGTCCAAAGTCCCGACGTCTATTAAAGGCGTTGGATGCCAGTTCAGGTGTTTAATCGTCAGGGTTCTAAAATAACGAGGTACATGTATAAATGTGTGTGTGAATGTGTATGAGTTCCCGGGTCTTTCCTCCGAGATAGATCCCGAACCGTCGCCAATAGCCCACTGTGCAACTCTAGTGCGACGTTCATTAACCAAACCAACGAAACCTCGTTTTAAAATACATTCAAAGAATTTCACTTTCTCTGAATCAGTTGGTAAGGCGTTCAGCTACTAATCAGAGGATTGGTGGTTCGAATCCGTGAAATGGACTTGACATAGAAAAGTAAAAAAGTAGTGATCTTGTGATCGGAGGGTTGCCAGCTTCGCTACAAAAATACTAGAAAGTCGTCCTGAATATCCAACAAATTATACTGGCGTGTATACGGGACTGGTGCACGATAAATCTGATCGGGTTCCAAAGTCCCGACGTCTATTGAAGGCGTTGGGTGCCAGTTCAGGTGTTTCCTCGTCATCTGACTATGGTTCTAAAATAACAAGGTGCATGTATGAATGTGTGTGTGCATGTGCATGTGTTCCCGGGTCTTTCCTTCGAGGTTGACCCAAAAACCGTCGCCAAAAGCCCACTGTGCAGCTCTAGTGCGACGTTAATTAAACAAAACAAAACCAAAACCACTTTCTCTGAAAAGAAATCCATGGTAAGACAGGTATTTCGAAACTCAAACATTTTTCTCCCCAAAAGAATGCCATTCATACATTTTAGGGAAGAAAAAAATCCCTTTGAAACTGCATCTAGAAAACAAGTAAAATACCCTTTCCAACTCCATCTATCACCACTAGTTCTGCACGACTCAGCAAAGATGATTGTCGGCGAAACATGAAAGATCGCCCATTGGGTAGTTTCCCCGGCCGACACGAGAGGGCGGGATGACAGTTCCGAGACTGTTTTCAGGCACGGAATGACGGAAATGAGGCGGAAATCTCTAATCCGGGACGTTCGATAGCGATTATTTTGGGAAGAAAATAGTCTGTTAGGTTCATTTTTCGTGGCTGGAGGGCAGAATTCTCATGGTGCATTCGAAAACATAACAATGCACGTCGTTTCTGCGACATTCGAGAAGAATTCCCACGATTAAGCCTTCCATTACTGAAGGTACTTTTGACATTTTTTTTAAAAGTTAAGTTTGTTGTCCCCGTAAACGACGTTCCGTGTTGTGCGACTCGAATTTAAATTCTTTTTCGAAAAAAAGTTTAGTTGTCGTTTTAGTATTACAATGAGGAAAGGAGGATAATATGATATATTTGCATTCTAAGTAGTCATATTGTAAACCAAATTAAGCCTAATATACTAGTCTAAAGTTTTTTTTTATATATAATATAGAATAACTTAAGTGTTGTTAAAATATGCTTTGTTGCAACCTGTAAGCTCTTTATTACCTCATGCAGATAAACATAAAGTACAGACGAACAGATAGTTTTATACGTTAAGAAATCTTTAGTAGTTTGTATTTCAAAAACAACACTTGGCAGTGGGAAATTTGTGTGAATAATAAAATGTGGATTTAGATTGTAATTTAGCTAAAATGCGATTGTGAGTATTTGCTTCTCTAACCCTTCTCACCTATTGTTTTTGTTGGGCAGTAATGTTCTTAAGATTAATCAAACGAGCCATATTTATGGCTTATATGCTGTTATTTTATTTATTACAATTATTTTAGGTGCAGGCCTGTTGCACCGAGCCCCCCCCCCCCCCCCCCCCCCCCCCCCCCAATAATCTGGAACCTTAAAAGTTGGGAATTTTCAGTTTGAGTTGTCCCCGAGTTGTGAAAATTTATACCCGAAGAAAATTAATATTATTTGGTTTGTTTGGTTTTATTAATTAACGTCGCAATAGAGCTGCACATTGGTCTATTGGCGACGGTTCAGGGCCTATCCCGAAGGAAAGACCCGGGAACGATGCCCCGTATTTTTCAACCATGGTCAGGAGACATCTGAACTGGCACCCAACGCCTTCAATAGACGTCGGGACTTTGGACCCCGATCAGATGTATCGTGCACCAGTCCCGTAAACACGCCGTTAATTTTCTGTGGATATTCTGGACCACATTCTAGTATTTTGGTAGCGAAGTTGGCAACCCTCCGATCGCAATATCACTACTGTTTACTATTTTTTAGACTAGTCCATCGGAAGGTTTGAACCGGGGACCCTTGGATTCCCAGCAGACGCCTTAACCCACTCGGAAACGGAGGCCTCTTGAATTTTTAGAAATTTGACTCGCATAACTATAAACAAAGAGCGATATTGTTGAAATGCCGCATTGCCAGTAACTGCATTCCCGTGTTGTTGTAAACAAAAGACACTCAAACAGGGTCAAAAAGGCCGAACTGACTCTCAGGAAACTGGTATTCTCTAAAGGGATTGTTTGGGCACATTAGAGCACCAAATCGCTCGTGAGACAAAGGCAATGGAAATTGAGGACAAACTTCGGAAATATCTACAATTTATCAACAGATTGGTAGGCAATAGAAACGATGCAAATTTCCCTCAAGGCAAAAGACCACACTCTATGCTGGAGGCTGCTATGGTGTAAAAACAATACCACGAAATTTGAGATCACACAATAAACAAACTCAAAATTAGCTGGGAAATTCTATTTAAATTCTGTTTTTGATACTTAAACTACACTGTAAAAAAAATTACTTAAAAATGAGTACCTGAACATACTCGTTTTTCTTTGAGATCAATTGCATGGTAAATGAGCGATGACGTACTCAAATTTAAGTAATCATACTTTTTCAAAAATGAGCAGTGGGATTTAATATTGCTAACCTTAGCTTCTGTTCAAGCCATCTCAACAAAGCGACCTGACAAACTTCAAATATTTGTTTAGAAGATGGTTTTCCACATGATTTGATGTCGATTGCTTAAATGGAAACTAAGTTATTACAACTCAGTTATCTTACTTCCCATTCTTTTGGCAAACTTTTTTAACATTTCTCCTTTTAACCATTTCTCCTTTTAACCATTTCTCCTTTTAACCATTTCTCCTTTTAACCATTTCTCCTTTTAACCTTTCTCCATTTCTCCTTAACATTTCTCCTCTTAAACTTTTTTAACATTTAAAACTTCTGTACGTCGCCCTGGTAGTACAACTGATAAGGCACTGGACTGCGCAGCCTGAAGATCCTGTTCAATTCCCGGTAAATCTTGGCTGAAATTGTTGACATTTATTGAAAGTGATTTATAAAGGCTGCCTATGTAGGCAAGCAATTGCTCTTTTTATTAATTTTTACTCATTTTTGAGTACATGTCTTTTACAACAATGAAACTTATATATTCGGAGCTATGATAAGCATCTAATGTAATAAAAAATGAGTAATTTTTACTTATTTTTGAGTACTTGTTTTTAGCAGTGCATGAAGAACATTTTATTCCCTCACAAGAATAGGTTTAAAAACATTTCTTGAAAAATATTAAGAACGCCAGCTGGTATTCTAAGATTTTTTTTTTAATCAATTCCGTTGAAAAGAAAATTTAAGGAATTGAAATAGAAAAATTTGAGTTTTGTTCAAATTTACAAATTTGATAAAAGTCTAATAATTTTTTATGGGCTCTATTCCACAAAAAAAAAAGGTTTACGGATTTAAAAAAAAAAATTGGTTTATTTCACACTTTTTCAAGGGTTTAATTTGTTGCGAATCTATATGTGATCAGCAATTTGAAGGCCCCGTTCGATTGGGGCCCTGGGCAAGTGCCTCGAGTGCCATGCATTAAATCAGAATTTATTCTGTGATTTAAATTTTTACCATTATTTTTTTTTTAGCGAATTATATAATACTTTAATATATAGATTAACTTTTAAATTTTAAATGCTCAGTGAACGAAAAAACAAAAATAAGCAATGGTGATCTCACGTCGTGGAATTATTGATGAAGGTTCTTCAAAAGAAATATTCAGAGTGAATTCTAAAGATTCTATACGTGTTCAGTCGAAAAAGATAACCCACATCTAGATACCGTGGACAGTTGGAAATAGGCGATTTTCCCTCTATCTTTTGGAATATTTAAATTGGATAAGAATAACCTTTCTAAGAATTATTTCGAAAAGATCCGAAAATACTACCAGGTTATTTTATACACCAGTCAGATAACAGGAAACATTTAAGAACACATTTAATTATTCTTTATTTCCGCACATATGCCAAAATTACGAACTAGCCAGACCTATCTACATATAAATAAAGTTCTCGTACAATTTGGCGATTTTACTAGTCTTATATACGAGTTTATATTAAAAAAGTATTAATTTTAAATCATTTTCCAACAGAATAACACAATATATTTCGTTTTTTTTTAAAATAAATTCCATCAATGAACACCTATACATTATCCACTTCCACTCAACTGTATCGAAACAGTCATTTATCCATCTATCAATCATCGATTAGCCGTAACTCAATTATCCAATAACATTCATCCGTTAAAACTCATTCCGCCAATGAGACGTTCCCGACGTGCAATTTATTCTTATTCAGCAATAAGCATCCGAAACATTCTTAAAATAGCTTCTTCATCGTTTGACTTCCAACTGTTGCCAGCAGAGGAACGATAAAAGACGGAAGTCGCGAATAAATCGTCTGCTGTTATCTGAACCATGTCCAAATTACGTGCGTAGGTTAGGTTCGTATTGCTGTTGCCGAATGGAAGAATGGAATAAGGTTTCGTCCATCTTCTTAAGCCAGCCAAGAATAAGTCGCTAACGTTTCCTTTTTATCACGCAGTTACGAACAAAAAACGGTTTTACAAAAGTAGCGGTCTCTGAGATTTCTGTCCGCTAATGTGATTTATCATGAATAGGATAATCTAGTCTACATTTCTATTATCTATGTGGGGTATTATGTTGTGGCGTTGGATGTGAATTTCTAGAGGAAAGTAGACATTTTTTCCTTTTTTTTTTGTAATGAAGATATAAAGTTGCAGCAATGCAGTGGGGTTTATTTAGTTAAGGTTGTAGGTGCACGCAATTTTTTTTAAAGATATATTTTGGTATTTATATATATTCTAAAACCTTAAGCTCTTCTGCATTCAGCACTGTTTAAATTTTTGTTCTGCTACACTAGACGTATTTTAAAAAATGTTTAAACATTATATGGAACAGTCCGGCAAAATTCATTTAAACTGATTATTTAATCATTGAATCATTTTTTAATCATTTAATAACTCAGAGTTTGACTCTGGGGCATTAATTATAGGATTTTTCCACTGGTTCTTTGTTAGACCTCTCATGTTAGGTTAAATTCAGTTTGATTAATCTAATGAAGTTAGGAAAACTGCTCCTGTGCGCCAAGGATAGTGAAGACCATATATATGTAAGGTGTGCTCGTACTCGCGCTGTCTGACGGAAGGCGGGGAAGGCAACTATTTGACGTCATAGTGACGCCTACTTTCGCCTACTGTGGGCGTATCTAATTCTCTCGTTTGAACCAATGGTTTGTGAGGTGCTGCCATCTATTCGGTTTTTTTGTGAACTATTAAAAAGTGATAAGCTAACTTTATTTAGTTACTTTTACTGCATTTTATGAGTTTAAATTATATTTTAAGGATTGCAGTTAGTATGGAAAAATTGCAAAAGAGTTGCTTAATAAATTAAGCGTATTAAAATAATATTAGCTTCCACGAGAGCATGTCCATGAATTTTGAAAGAGTAAAATGGGGGTAGGAAACATCAGGTCAATGCATTTGTATTGAACATATTAAATGAGTTACAATTTCAATCAAGTAAAATACAGGGACATAACAAAACAAGGACGGATTAGTAGTGGAGCTACCTAAACACAATTATTTACAGATATTTACATTATTTTGCTAATTAAAAATTAAATCACCAGTTGTTACCCAACCGGGATCGAACATGGATCGAACCTAAGTAGCAATTCTTGAAACACACAGTCAATGAGAATGATCAAAAACCGATAGTAACGCGGAGCTAAAATGACGTCAAAAGTAAGGCGGAGCTAAAATGACGTCAAATAGTTGCTTTCCTTGCTCACTTTCAAAAAGCGAAAAACGAGCGCACCTTCTATATATAGTCTTAACTATCCTTGCCTGTGCGCAATGTCAATTTAGAAAGACTTTATGCTCTCTCGCTAATTTTAATGTATTCACTGTTTATTCTAATACGTTTTTGGCTTTAAAATTCTCCTGATAATGGGCTATTTTATAATAGTCTCATTTTATAAATATGGGACTGGTATTTTACTTTGTCTTATATTTAAAAAATTTCTAATATCATGCAATACCCCCATATCTTAGGTTCCTCCCTCTCGTTCGGGAATGGTTTAGTAACGCAGTTATCTGTGCTGATTTGTTCGTTTAATCGATGCAATCAGGTGTGCAATCGAAAGATATGCACACCTGATTATTTCATTACCACTTAATTCATGCAAATGCCATAATAAACAACAGGTCTTCACCATCATACCGGAGATATATAATTTAGTTTGTGAAAGTAGCTAGAAATAGAGCATACTGCCTCAGGAGGCGCAATCGCGCAATGCCGGAAGCGGAAGTCACGTGACCGGAAGTGGGCGTGGCCGGATTTTAAACGAAAATGTACCTAAAGACAAAAAATAAAGTGTTGTAGAAAATTGGGATTTAGTGAAACACTTTCGTACATTTAGTTTATACACTACAATGTTAAAAAAATTATTACGGTGCTGTACACAAAAAAGATAATCACTGAACTCTAACTGTAACTCCTGGAAGACTCAAAACTTGTTTCCTCCATGGGCGCGTTGAAGCCAATTTGGAAGCAGCCATACTGAACCCCCAATTTTTTTTAAGTGATTTAGTGGTGTTTTTTATTACCATAGCATTATATAAATAAAATATTTATATAAATATTATATTTATATAAATATAATATTTATATAAATATAATATTTATATAAATATAATATTTATATAAATATAATATTTATATAAATATAATATTTATATAAATATAATATTTATATAAATATAATATTTATATAAATATAATATTTATATAAATATAATATTTATATAAATATAATATTTATATAAATATAATATTTATATAAATATAATATTTATATAAATATAATATTTATTTTCTATTTATAGATTTAATTTTTTTATTGCCAAACAAATAGATTTTTTTCTTGCTTTTTAACTACTTCGACTTTCATTTGCAAATGACTTTCTATTTTAATAGCAGATTGCATTTAAAATGGATTTCAAAAGGAAATAGAAAACACTCAGCCAAAAGCAGTACATGTCGGCATATTTTAACCTTAAAAAATATACGAAATGTTACAGTAGTGATGAAATCTAGTTAGTTACAATTAGAGATCAGTAAAGATAACCGAGCTAAAGGAATCAGCAAAAACTTTTACATAAAACTTCCGAAAAACTGAAATCCGAATTCTTTTGCTTTTTAACTCAGTTTATGGCTGACGACTTTTTTTATCTGGGAAAAGTATTCTTTTAAAACACCCCGAGAAATTTCAAGTTCCCAAATACTCCATAATAAAATATATAATTAGTCAACAAGAAAAGTGAACTCCCATGACAAATCCATGCAGTCAATTGTAATCCTTCTCTTCTGAGTTCACTTTCCGAAACTGAAATTATCCCACCGTTAAAAGAAAAGCGACATTGAAAGCTTTTCCCACGTGCTTTCAGTTTTTATTATATAATCCGATTTCGCCCTCAAAATGCACTTTTGAATGTGTAACCTGAGCGGGAAAAAAATCTCTGTCATCCGATTAGCTCTTCATATTGCACAGCAAATTTAACTGCTCATTTTTTCCTTTTCAAAAAGGAAGAAACGACTGTCGTAAGATGGGATTAGTTACGCCAAAAAAGTAACTTTGAAAGCAGGGGCGGATCCAGGATTTCATCATGGTGGTGGGGGGATATTGTCAAAAAATATCGTATATAAATTCGACTAATTATTAAATTAAATTCGAGTATAGCCAAGTTTTATACGGTTTATATTTAAATTTTAAAAATACTAATTACCATATTTATTAGCTATTTGAAGACGAGAAAACTCCAAATTGTTTTAGTTGCTCAGTTGGTAAGGCGTTCAGCTACTAATCAGAGGATTGGGGGTTAGAATTCGGGAAATGGACTTGACATAGAAAAGTAAAAAAGTAGTGATCTTGCGATCGGAGGGTTGCCAGCTTCGCTACAAAAATACTAGAAAAGTCGTCCAGAATATCCAACAAATTATACTGGCGTGTATACGGGACTGGTGCACGATAAATATGATCGGGGTCCAAAGTCCCGACGTCTATTGAAGGCGTTGAGTGCCAGTTCAGGTGTTTCCTCGTCATCTGACCATGGTTCTAAAATAACGAGGTGCATGTATGAATGTGTGTGTGAATGTGTATGTGTTCCCGGGTCTTTCCTTCGAGATTGACCCCGAACCGTCGCCAATAGCTCACTGTGCAGCTCTAATGCGACGTTAATTAACAAAACCAAACCAAATAAAAAAATATCGTATATAAATTCGACTAATTGTTAATTTAAATTCGACGTATAGCCAAGTTTTATTCGGTTTATATTTAAATTTAAAAAATGCTGATTACCATATTTATTAGCTATTTTTGAAGACGAGAAAACTCCAAATTGTTTTGGTTTGGTTAATAACCGTCGCACTAGAGCTGTACAGTGGGCTATTGGCGATGCTTCGCGGTTTATCTCGAAGGAAAGAACCGGGAACACATGCACATTCACACACACATTCATACGTGCACCTTGTTATTTTAGAACCATGGTCAGATGACGAGGAAACACCTGAACTGGCACCCAACGCCTTCAATAGACGTCGGGACCCCGATCAGATATATCGTGCACCAGTCCCGTATACACGCCGTTAAATTTTGTGGTTGTTCTGGACAATTTTTCTAGTATTTTGTGTCGAAGCTGGCAACCCTCCGATCACAAGATCACTACTTTTTTGCTTTTCTTTGTCACGTCCATCGCCTAGGATCGTACTAGGAATCTTCGTATTCCCAGATGACGCCTTTAACCGCTTGGCCACAGAGGCCCCTGTGCGACAGACTAGACTAAGAATAGTAAAAAAGACTTCGATCATGAATGGTCTGTAGTAGAGAGAATATGACCTCATAATCGTGAAGTCCACATCTCAGAGCTAAAGGCCCATATCACGTGCCATCTCTTCAAAATTATAAATTATTCGTGATTGGCTGATAAATTGAGAAATGTGTAACAGTGAAAATTTATGACTGGAATGACGTAATTAACCATGTGTCTGAGGCCATACATGTCGGCTTCACTTTGATGTTTAGCGAGAGTGACGTCATGACTCCTCTACTACAAAGGATCCATGCACGAAGAAAAAGTAGTGTTATTGCGATCGGTGGGTTGCCAACTTCGTTACAAAAATACTAGAATATCGTCCAGAACATCCACAAAAAATTATGGCAGACGGTATGCGGGACTGTTGCACGATAAATGTAATCGGGGTCAAAAGTCCCGACGTCTATTGAAGGCGTTGGGTGCCAGCTCAGGTGTTGTCCTCGTCATCTGACCATGGTTCAAAAATACGACGCATCGTTCCCGGGTCTTTCCTTCGAGATAGGCCCCGAACCGTCACCAATAGCCAACTGTGCAGCTCTAGTGCGACGTTAATTAACAAAACAAACAAAACATCGAGCATGGATCCTTCACAGTAGAGAAAACATATATCTGTAATCTCGCTAACAGCAAAGTGAGGCCAACATGTATGGCCTCAGACACGTGGTTAGTTACGTCATTCCATTCATAAATTTTCACTGTTACACATTTCCCAATTCATCAGCCAATCACAAGTATTTTTTAATTCATAATTTTGAAAAGAAGTCACGTGTCTGAGGCTATTTGGTCCTTCGAGCATGAATGGTCTGTAGTAGAGAGAATATAACGTCATAATCGTGAAGCCCACATCTCAGACCGAATGGCCTCAAAATTATGAATTAAAAAATATTCGCGATTGGCTGATGAAATGTGTAACAGTGAAAATTTATGAATTACGTAATTAACCACGTGTCTGAGGCCATACATGTTGGCTTCACTTTGATGTTAGCGAGAGTGACGTCATGACTCCTCTACTACGAAGGAGCCATGCTCGAAGATTCGGTCTGAGATGTTGGTTTCACGATTATGACGTCATATTCGCTCTACTACAGACCATTAATGCTCGAAGGTTAATACACAAAAGGATCGTCAATGTCATGAAATCCTATCGCATATTTAGCATAACTTTTAATATAAAACTCACTGGATCCTTTTCTTTCTGCAGCCGTTTCCAACCTCAGCAGCCTCATCAGCAGGGAGGGGATCATCAGCAGCAGAAGGGGATCATCAGCCCAATGTACCACATGGGGGACGACTGCGCCATCAACGAGCTCCTCGAGGGACGCATGGACCTGGACGTCATCCTCCCGGACAGCCGGAAGGTCCGGCTCACGGTGGAGAGGAGGTAGGTTGATTAGTTGAATTGAGCCCTCTAGTTGCAAAACTAGATAGATCGAGATCCCATCGCGAAAAGTCGTCATCTGACCATGTTTCTAAAATAACGAGGTGTGTGTGTAAATGTGTATGTGTTCCTGGGTCTTTCCTTCGAGATAGACCCCGAACCGTCGCCAATAGCCCACTTTGCAGCTCTAGTGCGACGTTAATTAACCAACCCAAACCCATCGCGAAAAGAATAAAATAGGTTTGGTTTGGTTAAATAACGTCGCACTAGAGCTGAACAGTGGGCTATTGGCGACGGTTCGGGGTCTATCTCGACCCGGGACACATACACATTCACACACACATTCATTCATACCTGCACCTAGTTATTTTAGAACCATGGTCAGATGACGAGGAAACACCTGAACTGGCACCCAACGCCTTCAATAGACGTCGGGACTTTGGACCCCGATCAGATGTATCGTGCACCAGTCCCGTATACACGCCGTTAATTTTTGAGGAAGTTCTGGACGACATTCTATTATTCTGGTAGCGAAGTTGGCAACCCTCCGATCACAATATCACTACTTTTTACTATTCTTTAGTCTAGTCCGCGCAAAGGTTCGAACCGGGGACCCTTTGGATTCCCAGCTTGACGCCTTAATCCACTCGGCCACGGAGGCCTCCGGTTCGGTGGCAAGTGCCTCTGTCATGTTGGATTGCGCGAAGTATTCGATTCAGAAAAAAGTTTATAAGCTTCGAAATTGGAATGTATTATTATTTTTTCATTGGAATGTACTACAAGGTTTTTATGTTATACCAAACCCAGGAATATTAGTCAGAGCCTGTATTTGGCCGTCATTATTTGCGTTTGTATAATATAATCTTACATATGATTCATTCACCTTTATTCTGTACTTTATTAATGTAACATTTCCTTTTTTTTATAAGGACTCCTATGATGGATCTCCTCGTTCAAGCCGCTTCTGCCACCAAAATCAGCCCAGCCGGACACACTATCCACGTGTTTGGCGACAACGGGAAAGGTGGCACTCTCCACTACAAGCCAAGCACGCCAATCGGTTCTCTGGACGCCAACACCATCTGCATTGTTCCCAAGAAGGATGCCCAAGATTCAGCCGCGGGAAAGAGAGCGCCAAAAACCGCCAACAGGCCGTTTGAGGTGAGAATAATTGCGCCAATTAGAAATGGCTGATGTCGCCATATTACAGAAAAAATAACAAATTTCTATCAGGAAAATACTTGGGGAAAGTCGGATACATATGAGTATGCTGAAGTGTGTGTTTACGCATTATTTAATCGTTTGATGCTAATAATTCATATGTATTTTTAGCAATGGCAGCCAATTGCTACATTAAAGTCGCCAAGCAAAACTTTTATTTATCAAAACCCGTGCATCAATCTATTTTTTCGCGCTGATTCACTTCATAAACAGCGAAATATGTAGTATTTATGTTACAGTTTTCAGGAATAACTTTTATTTTAATTAGCATGCAAAAATATTTATAAACATAATTTAAATTTCTCTCAAACTTATAGCCAAATCGGCGATATCTTTAAAATTAGCTGAGAATATTTGTAGAAGGTTTTTGAGGTACTTGAAAAATTATTATTATTTCTTAAATATATATATATATTTGGGGATATATTTAAAATTCTAGAATATTGTTTAAGTACAGATTGCTGTCACAAACAACAAGTATCTATGATTTATCAATCCTATTTATACATATTTCTTTCAAACCATCCCTTCTCATTTACATCACTTTTTAATTTAGCCTTTCTTTACTTACTACCATGGGCAGTACAACTACAACATATGTTTATAACAATTGATACATATATTGAAATCTCAGCTTTCAGAAAATGCCATTTTCATGGAAAATTAATAACAAAAAATTGCCGTATACGTAAAATCTAAACTATTGTATCTGCAGTAAGCATAGCAGAAAGCATTGTTTGCGAATTGCAAAGGTGATGAATTGTGGGAATTTTCAATAGGACTTACTGAGCTAAAATAATAAACACTGGAGTGATGACACCCATTGATGGAAAATGTACTTTACCGTGACACGCGGATGAATATTGTTCAGAAGAGAAGGTAGAAAAAACATTCTACCTTGGCTTTTGCACCGTTAATCGATTTGCGTCGGTTATAATTATTTGATTAATCATTAATATATATTTTTCCTTGTAAGTAAGACAGCGAGTATGACAATACATTAAATGTGTGACATTTCATGTCGTTTTGAAATCCAGAAATGTGATTTTCAAACTAAGATGTATGCACTTCATCCTATGCCAAACACCATACCAAAGAACAATATTTTTCTACCTTCGCTCAAAGAGGTGTAAAGTGTTTGTCCACGCTTAGTCTTCCCTCCAGTGATTATTTAACTCAATGGTAGGATTAGTGGTTTGCGCATGCGTGATTGTTTCTTGTTGATAAACATGCCCTTCCTCTATACTTTCGAGCCCCAGTTGCTCAGTTGGTAAGGCGTTCAGCTACTAATCAGAGGATTGGTGGTTCGAATCCGTGCAATGGACTTGACATAAAAAAGTAGTGATCTTGCGATCGGAGGGTTGCCAGCTTCGCTACAAAAATACCATAAAGTCGTCCAGAATATCCAACAAATTATACTGGCGTGTATACGGGACTGGTGCACGATACATCTGATCGGGGTCCAAAGTCCCGACGTCTATTGAAGGCGTTGGGTGCCAGTTCAGGTGTTTCCTCGTCATCTGACCATGGTTCTAAAATAACGAGGTGCATGTATGAATGTGTGTATGAATGTGTGTGTGAATGTGTATGTGTTCGTGTTCCCGGGTCTTTCCTTCGAGATAGACCCCGAACCGTCGCCAATAGCTCACTGTGCAGCTCTAGTGCGACGTTAATTAACAAAACCAAACATCCTCTATACTTTCAGCCCACATTTCGCGTGCAAGTCCACCTTCCGAGGAACCAGCTGACCGTGACTCGGGTGTCCCCCAGGGTCACCATCTCTGAACTCCGGACCATGGTCTGCCAGGAGAAGGGGCTGGACACGAGCAGGTACCAGTTGGTCAGGCCCAGCGACCCTGGACAGCCCCTGTCAGGGGACATCACGCTTTCGGAATACGGATCCACGGAAATCACTTTGCTGTCCAACTCATGTAAGGATGAGGACTTTGCTGAAATCTTGAGATATTCGTATCAAATATATATGTTACCGTGAAAGTGCGAAAACCTGTGTATCTGCAGAGTCACTAGTGACTCTGCAGAAGGTCGATACATGTAAGTGCGGAAAATTGTTTAATTTTGCACATGCACTAGTGAATATGCAGATTCCCTAGTGAATCTGCAAGTTTCTCAATGAATCTGCAGATTTCCTAGTAAATCTGCAGATTTCTTAGTGAATTTGCAGATTTCCTAGTGAATCTGCAGATTTTTCAGTGAAGCTGCAATTTCCTAGTGAATCTGCAGATTTCCTAGTAAATCTGTAGATTTTCTAGTGAATCTGCAAATTTCCTAGTGAATCTGCAGATTTACTAGGAAATCTGCAAATTTCCTAAAGAATCTGCAGATTTTCTAGTGAATTTGCAGAATTCCTAGTAAATCTGCAGATTTTCCAGTGAATCTGCAGTTTTCCTAGTGAATCTGCAGATTTCTTTGTGAATCTGCAGATTTCCCAGTGAATCTGCATATTTCCCAGTGAATCTGCATATTTTCCAGTGAATCTGCAGATTTCCCAGTGAATCTGCAGATTTCCCAGTAAATCTACAGATTTCCCAGTGAATCTGCAGATTTCCTACTTAATCTGCAGATTTCATAGTGAATCTGAAATTTCTTAGTGAATCTACAGTTTTCTAGTGAATCTGCAGATACACAGACAGGCACTCGTGAAAAAACAAATAAGACCTTGACTCGAATAACAACAAGATTTTTAAACACTCATTGTATATTACTTTATAAAAATTTTAAGAAAATCAGGTGCGTCAAAGGAAAGATCAATCAGTCAAACCCTAAATCTATACCTAATTATAAGTTTTTTTAATAATTGCATGTGGGTTTTGATAGTGAGATGTCAAAATTGAAGGTCCGGAAGAGATGAGGAGCCCCAAATGGCTGCTCCAACCGTGTCCAAGAGTCAACGTCTAATAATTAACTACATAAATTGACATCCTTTCTGTTCCATGAGCGGTGGTTACGTTGATTAAAGTTTGGGATAAAGCGTTTCGCACTATCACGATTCAGAATACGTAAATTTGCAGATCCCCTAGTGAAAGTGCGGAAAACTCTTATTTTATAGATGATTCCGCACTTTCACTTAACAAGTCCTAATAAATCCATTTTTTATTGCATAATATCGCAACGGATATGACGTTAATAAAATTAATTTTGATATATGTGTGAAATTGGATACATTTTTTAGATACCTTTATTAAAATTATATGTTTATATGCAGGTATTGAATCCCACATTTGCAATTCCACTTCTCATATCATGGCCTATCCTAAACGAGCTGAAGAACAGAAGAGAAAGACGGGAATTCTGAGGCTTTTAGCAGAGGATGCCAATCACAAGGTGGGAAGTTCATGCCCTAAATAATCTATACGAAAAATATGTTATTTTTTATTTCAGTCTATTGATGCCATACCCTCAAAATAATTCAACTTAATTGTATTTCCCTTGCAAACGTCATATCGACTTGTAACTTTGCATACTCACGATGACAATTCTAGATGATCCTCACTGAACTATAACTGTAACTTCTGGAAGGCTCAAATCTTGTTTCCTCTATGGGCGCGTTGAAGCCAGTGTGGAAGCAGCTATACTGTACCCCAATCTCGTTTGTACAATGTCACGGAGAGTCATTAAGAGTCAATAATATATATCCGATATGATTGGTTGGCATGGTATAAGTTGGCATAGGCATTTTTTAGTTATTACATTATGTTGAGTCTACAGGGCTTACGAAGGTCGTGACTCCAGAAGAGCCTTCGCCTCCAGTATGACAATTAATTTAACAGCACATTAGCTCTAGGCTACCTAAATGAAGATTACCATTGCGAATATGAACTTTGAAGGGGGATCTCGGTTAAGGCAGGGTCCGATCAACTGGCATAACTATTGAAGAGGAAGAGTATTAGGCAGATTATTATTTCTTCATGATTTTTTTTTAATTCCTTTTGTTTCTTTACATAATTTTATTTACAAAAGGCTATCAAGTATTTACGAGAGTTAACTTGCTTGCAAGAGCGCCGCCCTTGGACGGTGAATATGTAAGGGATCTGTGTGATCATAGACCACTAGTTCATTTAACTCTTCATTGTCAATATGGTCTATTGATCCATAGAAGTTAGTGGCTAGCTTGCCAATAAATTGAAGTAGTGAGGGCATATGTTTTTTTTTCATAGGTATATATATACATGGGTATATGTTTTCCCAATTTTTTTTTTAAATGAAGACTGTAAAACAAATTACGTATTACCGATATGAAAGTGAGAGTAATTTTTTTCAAGTAATTTAATGGTGTTTTTTAATTCCATAGCATTGTAGAAATATTAAATGTATTGTATTAAATGTATCTTATTAAATGTATCTTATTAAATGTATTATATTTTCCATATATTATTTCTATATATCTTTTATATTTTCTTGTTATAGAATTAATTTTTATATTGCCAAGCAAATAGTTTTTGTTCTTGGTTTTTAACCACTTCGACTTTGAATTGCAAATGACTTTCTATTTTAATAGCAGATTGCCTTTAAAATGGGTTTCAAAAGAAATTAGGAAAAAAAATCATCCAAAAGAATTACATGTCGGTTTATTTTAACATAAAAATTTACGTCGCTTTATTTTAACATAAAATAAACATAATTGCGGTAGCGATGAAAATGTGATACAATTCTACCACTTCAATTGGCTTCATGTCAACAAAATGCTATGCCCAATCCAGAAGTTACAGTTAGAGATAAGTGATGATCCTAATTACAATGGAAGATTGTGTGTAAAATTTATTGCTGTGTGCTGAACAAAGATACGAAATAAACCGGTTATACTTCACTCAAATAGTTTTTGGGTGTCATTTTGTTTTAGTTTATAAATAAAAGTAACAGATCAGTTTTGGGATTTAATTTAAGTATTAAATGAAAAATGTCTTTTAGAATATAAATAACTATTACTAAATTAAACTACTAAAAGCATAAGTAAAATCCGAAAACTTTTAAGGAGAAACATAGTTTCACACTAATTTTTATTATCAATATATTTTTTTTAATTATACGCATGATATTTTAATATACAATTAATGACAAATTGGTAAAACATAATTCTAGTTATTTTTAATAAATTCGAAATATAAATATTTAAAAAAAATTGTCTTTGTGTTTTACATAATGTTTCTTAACCTGTGCTGAAGGAAAAGAACGAATTCTGACAAAAACAAAATGTATTATTGTGAACATTATTGTTATTTGTGTGCTATTGTTGTTATCTGTGCTTTTATTGATACTTATTGTATGCTTCTTTAAGTTTTATCTGTCGCGTTTTGTCTGTGTTCTAACCAACGCTTTTAACTTGCGATGGACTAGACTAAAGAATAGTAAAAAGTAGTGATATTGCGATCGGAGGGTTGCCAACTTCGCTACCAAAATACTAGAATGTCGTCCAGAACATCCACAAAAAATAACGGCGTGTATACGGGACTTGGTGCACGATACATCTGATCGGGGTCCAAAGTCCCGACGTCTATTGAAGGCGTTGGGTGCCAGCTCAGGTGTTGTCCTCGTCATCTGACCATAGTTCAAAAATACGAGGCATCGTTCCCGGGACTTTCCTTCGAGATAGGCCCCGAAACGTCGCCAATAGCCCACTGTGCAGCTCTAGTGCGACGTAAATTAACCAAAAACCAAAACAACCCTTCGATCTTTTAATGTCCTCGGGCACCCACTTCGATGGAGGTGTAAATGCTTTCGAGCAGACACCCTGTCTCTCTACTCAAGATCCAAGTGCTTTAATTTTTAATTTCCTATTAATTTTTAGTATTTAATTTTTGTACACTAAATTTTGTTTTACATCCCTTGAACTATATGAAACTAACCCGTGCATAAATTCATGCATTTTAATTCATTAGAATACATATTCTTCCAATTATCGTTTAAGTTATTTTCATTAAAAATACACAGATCGTCTCCATAACGTACCTTCTTTCCTTCGTGCGTTTATTATATATATATATATATATATATATATATATATATATATATATATGAATCCTTTCCCCGTTTAGTAGATACTTAATATATATATATATATATATATATATATATATATATATATATGTTAAAGTGTGCACTGAAGGGGTCGTGTTCTGCTAAAAATGTAATTTTATAGTTTTTGATTAATAGTATATTAATATTAACTTCTTCTTTTACAGTTTTCATATAATTCTTTTTTTACAGTTTCATATAATTCTTCTTTTACAGTTTTCATATAATTCTTCTTTTTTAGTTTTCATATAATTCTTTTTTTTTCAGTTTTCATATAATTCTTCTTTTACAGTTTTCATATAATTCTTCTTTCACAGTTTTCATATAATTCTTCTTTTACAGTTTTCATATAATTCTTCTTTTACAGTTTTCATATAATTCTTCTTTTACAGTTTTCATATAATTCTTCTTTTACAGTTTGCATATTCTTCTTCTTTTACAGTTTTCATATAATTCTTCTTTTACAGTTTTCATATAATTCTTCACAGTTTTCAAATAATAATTTTTTTACAGTTTTCATATAATTCTTCTTTTACAGTTTTCATATAATTCTTCTTTTACAGTTTTATAAGAAAACTCAATCCAACCCTGCACCCTGCAACATTCAACCACCGTTAGCGACCCAAAAGTCCACCACAGATGCCCCACACAAGCCCAAGAAACGTCGTCCAGCACCACCCCCTCCCCCGGCAGTGTTGCCAGAACCCCCATTCCACTCCAGACAGAGCTCTTCCGACTCCAGCG
Source organism: Troglohyphantes excavatus (assembly GCA_963932185.1). Lineage (NCBI taxonomy): Eukaryota > Metazoa > Arthropoda > Arachnida > Araneae > Linyphiidae > Troglohyphantes > Troglohyphantes excavatus. The sequence continues at coordinate 31,251,569 of OZ010678.1, forward strand.
GCTACCACGAGGCCACTTCGTCGTATTTACGCGAAGAACACTGCGCGTCGGTCGACGAGAAAGCATCCAGCGACAGCAGCGGCGTCAGCAGCCTCGACGCCAAGGTCAGCGTCACCACAACCAAAAAGAGAAAGGCGCCGCTGCCGCCATCTGGTGGTGGCAATGTGGAAGTGAACGAACTGGATGGTGAATCACAAGAAATAAGCAGGCTTCAAAATGATGCGAAAGGTACACAATTAGAACAAAATAATTATCGAATGTTAAATTATACAGATATTTTTTTTTTGAAACAGAGAACAATTTACTTATTTAATATTTATTTCTTATTTCACATGTGTAGGAATAGGGTAAATTCTGGGAATGGCAGAAATTAAATTGGATCCCTTACTTTACAATACTTTACATTTTGAGATAAATTGCGTTCATTATATTAAAAACAAAAACAATTCTAAGGTATGCAACTAAAAATGCAAAGGATATTTGATGTGATGAGAGATGTTATTTTCTCTCAAAACATTCTAAGTTTTTTGTATTTTAAATTGTTTATTTTTACAGCTTTTATTTTCAGTACTCATTATTTTATTTGAGTTAATGAAAATATTTTTCCTTCATACTTTCTGAAGAATAAAGTTAACAAATGACCAACGTAATATTTTTTTATTAATCATATTCAAAATATTAAGTTTCCTGAGAGATCATTAACGATTGGCATATTTAAAAGTAGAAATAATACTATAATATTTTTATTTTTTAAATTACACCGTTTTTCATTTAAAAAAATTCTTACTGAATAGCTTTTTCTGCCAGAAGGTTTTGAGATATGGGTTTACAAATCACAACTTAATCGGGAAGGTAGAAAAACATTATTTTTTTTAATAGAGTAATCATGGTCCATTTTCTGTGTTCATTTCTTCTAATTTGTTCGATTTTTTCGTTGTTATCAAGTCGTTCAATTAATCAATTTTCGTTCGATTTATTCAATTTCTTCACTTCGTTCGATTTATTCGATACGTTCGATTTATTCAATTTCTTCACTTCGTTAGATTTATTCGATACGTTCGATTGGATCAATTCGTTCGATTGATCCACTTTCGTTCGATTTTTTCAATTTTTTTCAGTTAGTTAAGTTTATTCGATTTGATCAATTCGTTCGATTAAATCAATTCGTTCGATTGGATCAATTCCTTCGATTAAATCAATTCGTTCGATTGGATCAATTCGTTCGATTGGATCAATTCGGTTTTTTTTATCAATTCGTTCGATTTGTTCAGTTTATTCGATATATTCCATGCAATCAATTTCATCGATTCGTCGATTTAGGCTGGGATTAAACACAAAATCTTTGAAACGTGTAAAAATCTTAAATTATCCCAGGAAAAGTGTTCAAATTTATCCTCACTGTACTTTTTTATGTTAACAAATCCAATTTTACAATTTTGATGCTTTTAGAAGAACTTGTCGAAAACAGTATCGGCCATGCTAATATTGTCCAATATTGGCTAACATTAGTAGAAAACGATCGATGTACACCAATCCACAACGTTATTGGCCAATATTGTTTTTGGGTATTGGTAGTCATTATTATATTTGTATTCTCAGTCTTCCCCACCGTAACCAAAACGTCTTTGGCCCTGTTAATTTATTATTTAGTCGATTCGTATTATTGATTTTAAACAAAACTACGCAAAATCTAAGAAAAATGGACGTTAATACCTTAAACTATTGTGAAATTCTTCATTCTGAAATAGATTTGAATAGTCGAAAAGTTCATATCAAATAGATCCGGGGCTATCGCGAACCGGGTTAGTTATCTTTAATTATTTTAATTGTCTTTGTTTTCAATCTATTTTTCAATTATATTTACCCGTATTATGAGCATTTTAAATTCGAGCACCATTTCTTTAAAACTGCATGACACTATACGTAATTTATTATATTTCCCAACATTTTTCTACATCCCATTATTTTACAAACGCTAGTGCTTTGTTAATGGGCAATGGTATTTTTATCAATGTTTCGAAACGAACGTGTTTACTAAAACCATTATTTAGTTATAAGTGAAAGGAAAAGCAATGGTGTTAACTTAGATAACATGTTTTTTAATAGGAACACATACTGATTTACTTACTTAAAAAAATTATATAAAATATTTAATACATCAGAGTATATATATTTTACACACAACCTGCTAAATACATTTATTTTATGTAGACCTGAAAAGTACATATATTTTACACACCTGCAAAGTACATTTATTTATATGCACCCCTGAAAGGCACATATATTTTACACACACGTATAGAGTACATATACTTTACACACACATGTAGAGTACATATATTTTAAGTACATCTGCAAGGCACATATATTTTACACACACTTACAAAGTACATTAATTTAATGCACACATGAAAGGTATAATTTTTTACACACACATATAGAGTACATATATTTTACACACACCTACAAAGTACATTTATTTTATGCACACATGATAGGTATAAATTTTTTACACACACATGAAAGGTATAAATTTTTACACACAGATGTAGAGTACATATATTTTACACACACATGTAGAGTAAATATATTTAACACACACATGTAGGGTACATACATTTTAAGTGTACACCTGCAAGGCACATATATTTTACACACACCTACAAAGTACATTTATTTTATGCACACATGAAAGGTATAATTTTTTTACACACACATGAAAGGTATAGATTTTTACACACAGATGTAGAGTACATATATTTTAAGTACACCTGCAAAGGCACATATATTTTACACACACCTACAAAGTACATTTGTTTAATGCACACATGAAAGGTATAAATTTTTTACACACACATGAAAGGTATAAATTTTTACACACATATGTAGAGTACATATATTTTAAGTACACCTGCAAGGCACATATATTTTACACACACCTGCAAAGTACATTTGTTTTATGCACACATGAAAAGTATAAATTTTTTACACACACATGAAAGGTATAAATTTTTACACACATATGTAGAGTACATATATTTTAAGTACACCTGCAAGGCACATATATTTTACACACACCTGCAAAGTACATTTGTTTTATGCACACATGAAAGGTATAAATTTTTTACACACACATGAAAGGTATAAATTTTTACACACATATGTAGAGTACATATATTTTAAGTACACCTGCAAGGCACATATATTTTACACACACCTGCAAAGTACATTTGTTTTATGCACACATGAAAGGTATAAATTTTTTACACACACATGAAAGGTATAAATTTTTACACACATATGTAGAGTACATATATTTTAAGTACACCTGCAAGGCACATATATTTTACACTCACCTGCAAAGTACATTTATTTTATGCACACATGAAAGGTATAAATTTTTTACACACACATGAAAGGTATAAATTTTTACACACATATGTAGAGTACATATATTTTAAGTACACCTGCAAGGCACATATATTTTACACACACCTGCAAAGTACATTTGTTTTATGCACACATGAAAGGTATAAATTTTTTACACACACATGTAGAGTAAATATATTTAACACACACATGTAGAGTACATACATTTTAAGTGTACACCTGCAAGGCACATATATTTTACACACACCTGCAAAGTACATTTATTTTATGCACACATGAAAGGTATAAATTTTTTACACACACATGTAGAGTAAATATATTTAACACACACATGTAGAGTACATACATTTTAAGTGTACACCTGCAAGGCACATATATTTTACACACACCTGCAAAGTACATTTATTTTATGCACACATGAAAGGTATAAATTTTTTACACACACATGAAAGGTATAAATTTTTACACACAGATGTAGAGTACATATATTTTACACACACATGTAGAGTACATATATTTTAAGTACACCTGCAAAGGCACATATATTTTACACACACCTACAAAGTACATTTGTTTAATGCACACATGAAAGGTATAAATTTTTTACACACACATGTAGAGTAAATATATTTAACACACACATGTAGGGTACATACATTTTAAGTGTACACCTGCAAGGCACATATATTTTACACACACCTGCAAAGTACATTTATTTTATGCACACATGAAAGGTATAAATTTTTTACACACACATGAAAGGTATAAATTTTTACACACAGATGTAGAGTACATATATTTTACACACACATGTAGAGTACATATATTTTAAGTACACCTGCAAAGGCACATATATTTTACACACACCTACAAAGTACATTTGTTTAATGCACACATGAAAGGTATAAATTTTTTACACACACATGTAGAGTAAATATATTTAACACACACATGTAGGGTACATACATTTTAAGTGTACACCTGCAAGGCACATATATTTTACACACACCTGCAAAGTACATTTATTTTATGCACACATGAAAGGTATAAATTTTTTACACACACATGAAAGGTATAAATTTTTACACACAGATGTAGAGTACATATATTTTACACACACATGTAGAGTACATATATTTTAAGTACACCTGCAAAGGCACATATATTTTACACACACCTACAAAGTACATTTGTTTAATGCACACATGAAAGGTATAAATTTTTTACACACACATGTAGAGTAAATATATTTAACACACACATGTAGGGTACATACATTTTAAGTGTACACCTGCAAGGCACATATATTTTACACACACCTGCAAAGTACATTTATTTTATGCACACATGAAAGGTATAAATTTTTTACACACACATGAAAGGTATAAATTTTTACACACAGATGTAGAGTACATATATTTTACACACACATGTAGAGTACATATATTTTAAGTACACCTGCAAAGGCACATATATTTTACACACACCTACAAAGTACATTTGTTTAATGCACACATGAAAGGTATAAATTTTTTACACACACATGTAGAGTAAATATATTTAACACACACATGTAGGGTACATACATTTTAAGTGTACACCTGCAAGGCACATATATTTTACACACACCTGCAAAGTACATTTATTTTATGCACACATGAAAGGTATAAATTTTTTACACACACATGAAAGGTATAAATTTTTACACACAGATGTAGAGTACATATATTTTACACACACATGTAGAGTACATATATTTTAAGTACACCTGCAAAGGCACATATATTTTACACACACCTACAAAGTACATTTGTTTAATGCACACATGAAAGGTATAAATTTTTTACACACACATGTAGAGTAAATATATTTAACACACACATGTAGGGTACATACATTTTAAGTGTACACCTGCAAGGCACATATATTTTACACACACCTGCAAAGTACATTTATTTTATGCACACATGAAAGGTATAAATTTTTTACACACACATGAAAGGTATAAATTTTTACACACAGATGTAGAGTACATATATTTTACACACACATGTAGAGTACATATATTTTAAGTACACCTGCAAAGGCACATATATTTTACACACACCTACAAAGTACATTTGTTTAATGCACACATGAAAGGTATAAATTTTTTACACACACATGTAGAGTAAATATATTTAACACACACATGTAGGGTACATACATTTTAAGTGTACACCTGCAAGGCACATATATTTTACACTCACCTGCAAAGTACATTTATCTTACGTACACCTGCAAGACATACATATTTTACCCACACATGCAAAGTACATTTATTTTACACATATGCAAATTACATTTATTTTATGCACACCTGAAAGGCACATATATTTTAAACTTTCACACAAATATGCAGAAAAGGTGTGACAATATTTATGAATGGCTCCTTACAGTTCAATCCGATTGGACCGGACATAATTTGATCGGATTTGTCCTGCAGTTTCGACGAATAAGTAATTTGAATAGGCCGTACAGTTTCGATGAATAGGCCATACTTTGATAAGATTTGTCCTGCAGTTTTGATGAATATGTAATTTGAATAAGCCGTACAATTTTGATGAATAGGCCATAATTTGATCAGATTTGTCCTACAGTTTCGATGAATAGGAAATTTGAATAAGCCGTAAAGTTTCGATGAATAGGCCATGATTTGATCGGATTTGGTATACAGTTTTGTTGAATAGATAATTTGAATAGGTCGTACAGTTTGATGAATAAGCCGTAATTTGATCGGATTTGTCCTACAGTTTCGATGAATAGGTCATTTGAATATGCCGTACAGTTTCGATGAATAAGCCGTAATTTGATTGGATTTGTCGTACAGTTTCGATTAATAGATAATTTGAATAGGTCGTACAGTTTCGATGAATAAGCCGTAATTTGATCGCATTTGTCCTACAGTTTCGATGAATAAGTCATTTGAGTAGGGCATACAGTTTCGATGAATAAGCCGTAATTTGATCGGATTTGTCCTACAGTTTCGATGAATAGGTATGTTCGCTCCACGCCTTCACCTAGGTGTACATTATATTAAAGAATTACGTAAAGGAAAGGGCTACAAAAAGGGCGAAGAGGTTATTAATAGCGTGTCTAAATGAATTCATAATAGATTCTTATCTACAATATTTGCCAATAAACATTCAATATTTTTCTATAACCTGATTATCGTATGATTTTAATCCAATTTGAATTCTGTAGATATGGAACAGAAGACCACACCCCAACCAGTTGAAGAGTGCGTTTCAGAAATCGAAAGGGAAGAATGCCTTGCAGTCGATGCGTCGAAGAAGACAGTCGAATTACCTGAAAGAAATATCCCCAAAGGTAAATACACTTTCATTACATTTAATGAGAGCATGCATAAGAAAATATTTTATTTCAGTGAAACCACTCAACAGTCATTTTTATTTTATTTTTATTTTTTACGCATTCGTATCTCATATGGTAAACACATATTTTTTTCCACAATCCATCCAAATTGTATTCCGTTTTATGGGTTGTTTTACACATTGAATTTTTGCATTTAGTGCAGAAACCAATCAAAAGACATTTTTGTTTTATTTGAATTTTTTACGCAATCGGAATCTCATATGGTAAACACATATTTTTTTCCACAATCCATCCAAATTGTATTCCGTTTTATGGGTTGTTTTGCACATTGAAGTTTTGCATTTAGTGCAGAAACCAATCAAAAGACGTTTTTGTTTTATTTAAATTTTTTACGCAATCGGAATCTCATATGGTAAACACATATTTTTTTCCACAATCCATCCAAATTGTATTCCGTTTTATGGGTTGTTTTCTCATTGAATTTTTGCATTTAGTGCAGAAACCAATCAAAGGACGTTTTTGTTTTATTTAAATTTTTTACGCATTCAGAATCTCATATGGTAAACACATATTTTTGTCGACAATCCCTCCAAATTTCCTTCCGTTTTATGGGTTGTTTTTCACAGTGAATTTTCGCGTTTAGTGCAGAAACCAGCCTATAGAGACATTTTTGCTTTATTTTAATTTTTTACGCATTCAGAATCCCATATGGTAAACACATATTTTTGTCCACAATCCCTCCAAATTTCCTTCCGTTTTATGGATTGTTTTTCACAGTGAATTTTTGCGTTTAGTGCAGAAACCAGGCAACAGACATTTTTGTTTTATTTTCAAAAAAATTACGCATTCACAATCTCATATGGTTAACACATATTTTTGTCCACAATCCCTCCAAATTTCATTTCGTTTTATGGATTGTTTTTCACAGTGAATTTTTGCGTTTAGTGCAGAAACCAGCCAAGAGAGACATTTTTGTTTTATTTTAATTTTTTACGCATTCAGAATCCCATATGGTAAACACATATTTTTGTCCACAATCCCTCCAAATTTCCTTCCGTTTTATGGGTTGTTTTTCACAGTGAATTTTTGCGTTTAGTGCAGAAACCAGCCTATAGAGACATTTTTGCTTTATTTAAATTTTTTACGCATTCAGAATCCCTTATGGTAAACACATATTTTTGTCCACAATCCCTCCAAATTTCCTTCCGTTTTATGGATTGTTTTTCATAGTGAATTTTTGCGTTTAGTGCAGAAACCAGGCAACAGACATTTTTGTTTTATTTTCAAAAAAATTACGCATTCACAATCTCATATGGTTAACACATATTTTTGTCCACAATCCCTCCAAATTTCATTTCGTTTTATGGATTATTTTTCACAGTGAATTTTTGCGTTTAGTGCAGAAACCAGCCAAGAGAGACATTTTTGTTTTATTTTAATTTTTTACGCATTCAGAATCCCATATGGTAAACACATATTTTTGTCCACAATCCCTCCAAATTTCCTTCCGTTTTATGGGTTGTTTTTCACAGTGAATTTTTGCGTTTAGTGCAGAAACCAGGCAACAGACATTTTTGTTTTATTTAAAAAAAAATTACGCATTCACAATCTCATATGGTAAACACATATTTTTGTCCACAATCCATCCAAATTTCCTTCCGTTTTATGGGTTGTTTTGCACATTAAATTTCCTCAATCTATGACATATGTACTCAATCCTCAATCTATGACATATGTACTCAATCCTCAATCTATGACATATGTACTCAATCCTCAATATTAGTATTACTTAATATGTCAATTTTAAATCTATATAAGATATATTTGGTTGAATTGACGTCGCACTAAAGTTACAGAATAAACTACGAGCGACGGTTCGGGTTTTATCCCCATAGAAAAACTCGGGAACACTGTTTTTGTCATTGTGAGCCGTGGTCAAATGACTTCGACAACACCTGAGCTGGCACCCCACTGGTTAATTTTTATACAAAAAATTTCAAACGTTTAAAAAAATATAAGTTTTCAACACCATTGACATTGAAGCAACAATGACAAGTATTTTACTTTTATTGTTGCTGAATACTTAATTTTTATCGACATGATATTACAAGGCTATATTCGTAAAGGCTTTTTTAATCCTTAAATTTTAGGAATTTTAATATAACAATTTTTTTTTCTTACAAAAACATCACTTTAAATATCAATCGCAATAGCATGTAAAGTCATGAACGTAAAAATTAAAAAAAAGTACTAGGTTTAGGTATTTCGAAAACTACTCAAAATAATTGAATAAATCTAGATTTTGATAAAGTTTATTTTACACAGTGCACATAGAGTGATATGCGGTGGCTACGCTAACAAACACAAAAACCGCGCAGCTTTTAGTACGAGTAACGCCGGGCCATATTGCTAAAATACCAATAAAACAGTAATTAACGATAGAAATTTTTCCGAAAATGGATAAGCAAAAGCAAAGTGTCAATCTTCATACATTTAATCTCGACATCAAATTGTGGAATATATTTATATTGTACAAATCTGTTAATAAAATAGAATATTTTTCCATCATAAAAATATTGTAGTATACTATTTTTATCAAAATTTATATTTATATTTTTATTAAATCCGGCCATGCTTACAGCGAATAAATGTTCTGAAATCGGCAAGTATACTCGCAAGAAGCCGAGTTGCTCAGGTTTTTGTAATCCGAGCAAGTAATGGTAAATCGCTCGGGTTATGGCGAGTCGCTCGGGTTAAGGCGAGTCGCTCGGTATTCGGCGAATACCGCATATGTGGCGCCGGCTTAAGAGTTGAGCGCTCGTTTATTTGAACAGGTGGGTTAACCCTTTGCACTCCTTTGGCGCCGCTCAGGCGACAACATAACAACTCGTTCTTTTGGTTCCCTGTTCTTTAAATTAAACGAGAACTGTTGCATTCATCAAGACAAGACATGCATCAAGACAGAACATGATCTTGTGTTTAAAAAACATCAATATTTTTTTCAACTCGTTCTTTTTTAGATTCAAAACAGTTTATGTTTATTTTTTCTATAAGCATTACAAATTCTAGGGTAAAGAACGAAAGGATGAATAACTGTTCCGTAGAAAGAACGGAAAACGCAAAGAGTTCTTGGAATGCAAAGGGTTACATTTTCTAACAAATTTATCTTTGGTCATGCCAAATTGAATCCTCCTCGTCCGTCCATCGCCGGTTTTTCCCCTTTTTGTGGACACACAAATGCCGTTGCCATTAGTTTCGACAATCTTTCCAGGGTACTGGCGGGCGTGCTACTTCACCAAAACAATGTCATTTGGTTGTTCGAATCCGTGAAATGGACTTGACATAGAAAAGTAAAAAAGTAGTGATCTTGCGATCGGAGGGTTGCCAGCTTCGCTACAAAAATACTAGAAAGTCGTCCAGAATATCCAACAACTTATACTGGCGTGTTTACGGGACTGGTGCACGATACATCTGATCGGAGTCCAAAGTCCCGACGTCTATTGAAGGCGTTGGGTGCCAGTTCAGGTATTTCCTCGTCATTTGACCATAGTTCAAAATTACGATCGTTCCCGGGTCTTTACTTCGAGATTGACCGCGAACCGTCGCCAATAGCCCACTTTGCAGCTCTAGTGCGACGTTAATTAACAAAACCAAATCAAAACCAAAGCATTATTATCCACATAAAGTTGGATTTAGATGCAATAGGAACTGTTTCTCCAAAAATATCGATTGTTGTTTTGATGGGCTTATTTCTCTTGGTTTTATGGATTACTGTATATTTTATTTCTGAGCGTTGATTACTACCTTCCAGTTTTCACACCAACTCTATCTCGTCCACTTTCTCTTGGGGGGACTCCGTGGTCCAGTGGATAATAGCGTCAGCTGGGAATCAAAGAACTCCTGGTTCGATCCTGTTCGACGGACTTGACTAAGAAAAGTAAAAAAAAAAGTAGTGATCATGTGATCGGAGAGTTGCCAGGTTCGCTACAAAATACTAGGAATGTCGCCCAGAACATCCACAAAAAAATATCGGCGTGTATACGGGACTGGTGCACGATAAATCTGAACGGGGTCCAAAGTCCCGACGTCTATTGAAGGCGTTGAGTGCCAGTTCAGGTGTTTCCTCGTCATCTGACCATGGTTCAAAATTACGAGACTTCGAGATAGGCCCCGAACCGTCGCCAATAGCCCACTGCGCAGCACTAGTGCGACGTTAATTAACCAAACCAGTTTCTCTTGGAGTTCGTACTCTGCGTGGTTTGTGTTAGTAGATTTGCAAACCCCCTCTGTATCATCCGCATAGAAGGCGGTTAAGCAGCTGCTATCTTGCCTAAAAGTCGGAGGTATAAAAGCGATATAAGATGGGACTGAAAATAGAGCCCTGGGGTACACCGGCTTCAATTATTCTGGAGGTAGATGTTTCTGTACAAAATTTAATGGTAAAGTTATATTCTTGAGCTATGTGTGTGTATATAGTATGTCAACATAAGCCCTGGAGGAAGCTTACAATTCATGAATTTTCTGAAAAGTTCCGCATACAGATTCATAAGTAATGTAAAGATTTTCTATATAATATAAATTTAAATAAAGCAAGTGGTAGAAATTTAATTAAATTGCTGCTACTTATATTTAATATACGATATATTAGATAAGGCATTTGTGACAAAACTTATCAAAACAAATTAAAGTTACCCTTGTAAAATTATTCTTTTTTACTAAAAAATAAAAAAAATTTGTGAATCAGTCAATTATCCGGTTGGGATCCGATCTCATTTGATCCAATAATTGAAGTTCTACTGTATTTTGATTGTATTACTGTGTTTAGAGTAAAGCGCGGCCGTGTAGATTTGATGTAAAATTATTGTGTTCCGGTGAATTTCCTTCGGAATAGATTTCGAACCGTCCGGCAAGTGCATATCTTTAAAACAATTTACTACCATAAATGCAACAGGTTTGTATTTTATATTCTGGAGTTAAGGAAGTTATGTCACGGTTTGTTCTGTAGACTCAATTACGTTGCAACTCATTTCATTAAAGATTAGGGATTTATATTAGTTTATATGTTATTGATAATTTAAATATAACATTGATTTTTTTATATATAAAATAAATTAAAACTAAACAAGTGGTAGCAATTTAATTTTTTTTTAATTTTATTATACAATAAAGTGAATAACGAATTTTTGGCAAAACTTAAAAACACAAATTAAAGTTACCCAAATTAGAAAATTTTACTGTTAGAAATATTGATAATCTTAAAAGGCCATATGTGCATGAAAATTAAAGACGTGTAGGATTACGATTGGTTCTTTAACCTTCGAGCATAAATGGATTGTAGTAGAAAAATCATGACGTCATAAACTTAAATCCAACATCTCAGAGCAGTAGATTCACTGAACTCTAACTGTAATTGCTGGAAGGCTCAAACTTTGTTTCCTGTACGGGCGCGTTGAAACCAATTGAAAGCTGCCATACGGTGCCCCAACATTTTTTTAAAAATGATTTAGTGGTGTTTTTTATTACCAAAGCATTGTAGAAGTATTAAATATATTTAAATATTATATTTTCTTCTTATAGAATTAATTTTTATATTGCCAAACAGATAGTTTTTGCTCTTGCTTTTTAACTACTTCTACTTTGACTTGCAAATGACTTCCTATTTTAATAGCAGATTACATTTAAAATGGGTTTAAAAAGAAAATTAAAAAAAACTTACCCTAAAATAATATATGTCGGCGTATTTTAACATCAAAAATATACGAAATATTGCGGTATCAAGAAAAGTGTGCCCCATCATGGCGGCCTCCATATCGGCTTCAAGTCAACAAAATGTCTTGCCCTATCCAGAAGTTACAGTTAAAGATCAGTGAGTAGATTGGTTCCGTAGCCACGAGGATCCGCCGTCGGCTAGCAACTAAAGATTTGCGAGTTCGTATACGGCTGATACCTAGAGACTTGACAAAAAGTTTAAATGCAGTAAACTTGTGATTGAAGGGTTGCCAGATTCGCTGCGAAGTAACGATACATCGTCCGAATTCATCCTCTACTTTCTGCGGCGTGTATACGGGACTGATCGCACGTTAAATCTGATCGGGGTCCAATGTCCCGACTCCTATTATGGTTGCGTTGGGTGCCAGGTAAAGTGATGTCTTCGTCATCTGACCATGGTTAAAAAATACGTGGCATTGTTCCCATGTCTTTCCTTCAAGATAGGCCTCGAACCGTCGCCAATAGTCCAATGTGCAACTCTAGTACGACGTTAATTAACCAAAACCAAACCTCAGACCAGTAGTACCTCCGTGGCCGAGTGGATTAAGGCGTCCGCTGGTAATCCAAAGGGTCCCCAGTTCGAACCTTTGCGCGGACTAGACTAAAGAATAGTAAAAAGTAGTGATATTGCGATCGGAGGGTTGCCACCTTCGCTACCAAAATACTAGAAAAGTCGTCCAGAACACCCACAAAAAATTAACGGCGTGTATATGGGACTGGTGCACAATAAATATGATCGGAGTCCAACCTGAACTGGCAACCAACGCCTTCAATAGACGTCGGGACTTTGGACCCCGATCAGATGTATCGTGCACCAGTCCCGTATACACGGCAGTATAATTTGTTGGATATTCTGGACGACTTTCTAGTATTTTTGTAGCGAAGCTGGCAACCCTCCGATAGCAAGATCACTACTTTTTTACTTTTCTATGTCAAGTACATTTCACGGATTCGTACCACTAATCCTCTGAATAGTAGCTGAAAGCCTTACCAACTGAGCAACTGGGGCTCGCACTAGAGCTGAACAGTGGGCTATTGGCGGCGGTTCGGGGACTATCTCGAAAGAAAGACCCGGGAACGATGCCTCGTAATTTTGAACCATGGTCAGATGACGAGTACAACACCTGAGCTGGCACCCGACGCAGCCTCAATAAGCGTCAGGACATTGGACCCCGATCAGATGTATCGCGCACCAGTCCCGTATACACGCCAGTAAAATGTGTTCGATTTTCTGGACGACTTTCTAGTATTTTTGTAGAGAAGCTGGCAACCCTCCGATCGCCACATCACTACTTTTTTACTTTTCTTTGTCAAGTCCATCGTACGGATTCGAACAACCAATCCTTTGATTAGTAGCTGAACGCCTTATCCACTGAGCAACTGGGGCTCCCTTACTCTATAAGACCAAACCTCTTTGGTTGCCTTTATCAAGGGTCGAACGCGTAGCTCTTCGATTTATCTAGTGCAAACTGGATAACCTGTTGATCAAATCGTTCGTAGTATTCAACTTTTAAGCAATTCAAATTTACCAATTTGGACAATGACCTTTTTACTGCAAATATATATTTATACCGTGAGTGTGGATTCAACTGCAGCGACGAAGGTCAAAATTAACAAAGAACACTGAGCAAGATCAAATTCATGTTTCCAATCCCTGATAATCTCTCAACGGTTGTATAGTTGTATATTCGAGTCCACAGCGACAAATATAACATTTTATCTTCGTACGAAGCGGTGACGATTGCATAATGTGGGGTTAAAAATAGTGACCGCTCTCAGATGGTGTGATAGCGGATGCCTTTCTGTTAAATCTGCGCAATCTTTCGATGTCTTCGACCTTTACTGTTCGTTGCGTCTAAGTTTGGCGGGAACTCGCCCAATTGGCATAATAAGAATTTTAAAACTACGTCTATTCTGCAGTTCAGTAGAAGAAGGAAATTAAGAACTTCGAAAAGAAAGCGTTTTGTGGAATCTAAACTTTACAAATGAATTCATTCCTAAGTTTTAGGCCTCCGTGGCCGAGCGGTTAAAGGCGTCAGCTGGGAATACGAAGGTTCTGGTTCGATGCCAGGCGATGGACTTGACAAAGAAAAGTAAAAAGTAATGATCTTGTGATCCGAGGGTTGCCAGCTTCGGAACAAAATACTATAAAAGTCGTCCAGAACATCCGCAAAAATTAACGGCGTGTATACGGGACTGGTGCACGATACATCTGATCGGGGTCCAAAGTCCCGTCGTCTATTGAATGAGTTGGGTGCCAGTTCAGGTGTTTCCTCGTCACCTGACTATAGTAAATACGAAGCATCATTCCCGGGTCTTTCCTTCGAGATAGGCCCCGAACCGTCGCCAATAGCCCACTGTGCAGCTCTAGTGCGACGTTATTTAATAAAACCAAACCTTATCGAGGTCCAATGTCCTGACACTTATTGAGGTTGCGTCGGGTGCCAGTTCAGGTGTTGTCATAATCATCTGACCATGATTCAAAAATACGAGCCGCAAAAATTAACCGCGTGTATATGGGACTGGTGCCCGATACATCTGATCGGGTGCCAGTTCAGGTGTTTCCTCGTCATCTGACTATGGTTCTAAAATA
This sequence comes from Troglohyphantes excavatus, assembly GCA_963932185.1. Taxonomy (NCBI): domain Eukaryota; kingdom Metazoa; phylum Arthropoda; class Arachnida; order Araneae; family Linyphiidae; genus Troglohyphantes; species Troglohyphantes excavatus. The sequence goes on from OZ010678.1 coordinate 31,266,696, forward strand.
ACGAGGTGCATGTATGAATGTGTGTGTGAATGTGTATATGTTCCCGGGTCTTTCCTTCGAGATTGACCCCGAACCGTCGCCAATAGCTCACTGTGCAGCTCTAGTGCGACGTTTTTTAACCAAACGAAACCGACACTACATCGTAATTTTGAATGAGGTTTGGTTTGGTTTGGTTTGATTTATTAACGTTGCACTACAGCTGCACAGTGGGCTATTGGCGACGGTTCGGGGTCTATCTCGAAAGAAAGACCCGGGAACACATACACATTCACACACACATTCATACATGCACCTCGTTATTTTAAAACCATGGTCAGATGACGAGGAAACACCTGAACTTGCACTCAACGCCTTTAATAGCCGTCGGGAGTTTGATCCCCGATCAGATTTATCGTGCACCAGTCCACGCCCTTAATTTTTGAGTTGGTAGCAGGACATTGGTCCTCTATCGGATATAACCAAGCCTCCGATCATAATCTTGTCACAATTGTCAAGTCCACGTAGATATTCGCACCCGCAGTCATCTGATTATGGGCCGGATCCCTGGCAATACGCGCCCCAAAAATTTATGTAACGTAATTGACATTTTTTTGAAAGCCAATTTGGCGAACTTTAATATCCGGCAACCTTCATTCCTGACGTTTCGGTTGTGAGTGACGATTCGTGCGCGAAGCAAGTTCAACTGGGAGACCTGAAGACATTCACATCTCCTCCTCCGCTCTGTCGCCCGACCGAGGCCATCCTCCACGGTGGAAGACGGGGAATTCCTGTTCTGTAATCTCCAGGGGAGCGAATCCTGAATTTCCAAAATTATTTATTCCGTGAGGAAATGATTCGGTCTCTTCCCCATTCCCCCTCAAGGCTCTTTTGTCGGCATTTAATGTGTTTTGTAGGAATTTAAGAGTCATACAAGCTCACGTTTAGGGGTTGCGGTAGCCCAGTGGATCTGCATTTGAGTAGCCTGGTTTGGTTTGGTTAATTAACGTCTCACTAGAGATGCACATTGGGCTGTTGCTGACAGTTCGGGGCCTATTTCGAAGGTTGGTTTGATTTGGTTAATAACGTCGCACTAGAGCTGCACAGTGGGCTATTGGCGATGGTTCGGGGCCTATCTCGAAGGAAAGACCCGGGAACGATTCCTCGTTATCTATCTCGAAGAAAAGACCCAGGTTGGTTTGGTTTCATTGATTAACGTCGCACTAGAGCTGCACAGTGGGCTATTGGCGACGGTTCGGGGCCTATCTTGATGGAAAGACCCGGGAACGATGCCTCGTATTTTTGAACCATGGTCAGATGACGAGGAAGCACCTGAACTGGCACCCAACGCCTTCGATAGACGTCGGGACTTTGGACCCCGATCAGATGTATCGTGCATCAGTCCCGTATACACGCCGTTAATTTTTGCGGATGTTTTGGATGACATTCTAGTATTTTGGTAGCGAAGCTGGCAACCGTCCGAATGCAATATCTCTACTTTTTTTACTATTCTTTAGTCTAGTCCGAGCAAAGACTCGAACCGGGGACCCTTGGATTCCCAGCTGACGCCCCAATCCACTCGGCCACGGAGGCTTGTAGGAATTTAAGAATCATACAAGCTCACGTTTAGAGGCCGCGGTAGCCCAGTGGATCTGCATTTGAGCAGCATGGTTTGGTTAATTATTTGCTCCTAAAGCTGTACATTAGGCTGAGGCCTATCTCGAAGGATTCGGGAACAATGCTTGGTATTTTTGAACCATGGTCAGATGACGAGGACAACGCCTGAGCTGGCACCCGACGTGACCTCAAAAGCCGTTAGGACATTGGATCCCTTTCACATTTAACACTGGCCAGTCCCGTACACACGCCGTAGAAATAGGCATTAGTTCGGTTTGGTTTGGCTAAATTAACATCGCACTAGAGCTGCACAATGGGCTTACAATTCGGGGCCTATCTCGAAGGAAAGATTCGGGAACAATACTTCGTATTTTTGAACCATGGTCAGATGACGAGGACAACGCCTGAGCTGGCACCCGACGTGACCTCAAAAGCCGTCAGGACATTGCAGGGCTGCCACAGGCGACTAAAGCGACTATTTTTAAGATTCGGCGACTATGGCAACTATTCTTATTAAAATAGTACCAAAAGCGACTATTTTCATCAAAACCCTCTACTTTTTTCAGCTTTTGGCGACTATTTTTTTGTAACTTTTTTTTAACATTATAGATTTTCAACTAATATTTCCAGAATCACGCATCGTTTAACTGATTTTGAAGCGTCACGTAATCTGATTGGCTGTTGCATACGACGCCAATGTACTGCTATTTGGCGATTCTAAAGGACAAACAATCGAAGAATTAACACCATTAAACGCTGTAGGAGGTGTTTGCAAGTAAATAATACTTGCCAAGCATGATTTATCGCCAATAGACATCGCTTTCATTACCTTTTATAGCAATTTGCGTTTAGGTTGCGTGTGTTACTTCTAGAATTCACTGCGCGAAGCAAAGAACATGAGATACACCTCAGGAATGAAAATTTTCGGAGGTTCCGCGGTTTTCCTTTTTTTATTACCATCAATTTAATAAATGTATCGGACCAAATATACTCGCGTATATTCCAAAAAATTTCAATTAAGATTTTCAATTAAATGTGTAGCCTATATGTATGTTAGTTAAAATAATTGCATAAAACAGCTGGGGAGGAGTGGATTTTCGAGCTGTATCACGGCGATTACGTTTCTCGGTGTCAATGCATCGCAATTTTAAACAAAAATATCGTTATGGGCCAAATCATTGTAATCAAAATTGTTGTAAAAAATATCGGATGGAATCCTGCGCCAACTTGCTACAAAACCACATTTATGTCGAAAGTTGATGGTTCAATGTCTTTCCTTGCATAATGACGCTGTTTTAAAATTTTTTTTTGCTCATGAAAACTCTGAAATTGTAGATATTCATTAAACGCGGCCTGCTTCAGTTCGTTTTTTGTTTTATGAAAAATCGATGTTCAATCTAAAAAAACTCGGATGATTTCACAAAAATTTAATATCTTGCACATCTAGAAAAAATATTTGCGATCTTAGTGAACGGGGACGATATCTCTCGGAAGTTGAGATGATTAAATTTCGGCACATCTACCGAATGCAACTTTCAATTGGCGCTCTTTTGATTTGTTTTTTTTTAATGCATGGAAACCTTGAAATTGTAGAAATTCGCTAAACGCGATCTGCTGAGATCTCCGTTTCAAGGCATTCAATCCTTTTGCATCTGATATATAAATTCATATATTTCATTACTTGCTGTTTTATCATGATTTGTTTTGCACTACTTAACAAAATTGCATGCCATTTTTCGAAAATATAGTTTAATTCACGAAGTTAAAATTTAGGACTTGTCATTTTCAGTAATAATTTTTTTTTATATAATTTCTTTTCGTTTTCTTTTCTTTGGTTTGGTTGGTATTCAAATTACAATTGAATTATACTTTGTTTAGTCGTTTATATATTTTTATTATATTAATTATTTTCATTTTAAATTTTCCTTTCTCACAACCCACCCACTTAAAAAAAAAGAAGAGATTTTTAGCGTCGCAATTTCCTTGATTTTCAAAAATGGAAATTTCTAGGAATTTTGCATAAGTTAGCTGGTAAAATTAGTTATACCTTGAAAGAACTTTATAATGGGCATTTTAGAGTTGAAATGTCTTTGCTTTTGAGAATTTTAGGTCCCTGTTTTAACTTGACCCCTCAGCATTTCGTCTGTTTGTAAATTTGCTTGTTACTCATTTATGTCCAAATGTGTTGTTTGATTTTCTTCAAATTTGGCATGAATGTTGCTTGAAGTCATTAATATCAACATATATGTGTTTTATTGTTGTGGGGCCTATGTATTAAAGTTAGCATAGAAATCAAATTATGCATTGGTTCAACAAAAAGTTTCATATATAGAAGCATTTGATGCAACCCTCAACTGTTCCCAGAACTATTTGTGTAAACTTTGATGGAATTAAGTAGATATCTTTATAAAACTTAATAAATTATTCAGAGTTTAAGGAAAAATTTGTATTTTTAGCTTTGTGATTGATTATATAGATAAAATTTGTGGGTGTATTTTTTTTTGATTGAGAATTTTACTACTATTTTTAATACGAATGCAATTAGCAAGTTTCGAGATATAAACAACTTATCATTACTACTAAATTTGGTTAAAAGACTGCAATTATAGAAGTGATTTGTTTCAATTTTGAAGTTTTTTCGGTATTTTTTTCTCAAAATTTGTGAAAATTGTCTTTATTTTCCACTTTTTATTAAACTACTGTTTGTTTTAGAAAGCTATTTGTTATAAACTGATATTTATTACTACCAAGCTCAGCAAAAAAAAAAATGACAATTTTTGTGAATGCAGTATTTTTGTAACCATTGCCTTCAGTCATATTCTATTATGTTTCTTTAAAAGTAGGCATATGTTCTTTGGGTATTTTTATATACGTTAATTTAAAAAAAAAAGCATATATTGGTGCAAAAATGCACTTTTACAAAACAGTACTATTGTTGTGCGGTTTAAAAATGAAGTTTGTTCATATCTAGTGAATATATACATTTTTAAACTTATGCAATCTATTTAAGAAAATGAGTTTAAAGTACATATTTAGAATTCTCTAAAAACAGTGACAAAAATAAAAATAATATCAATTTGTAATATTACTTACATTTAGTAAAATGCATTTTTTGCAATTTACTACTTTTAGTAATCTTTGCTAAATATATGCATAATTGAGGAGACTATTTAGGCGACTATTTTTGATGTCTAAGGATACTAAAGCTACTATTTTCAAAGGTGCAACTCAGTGGCAGCCCTGACATTGGATCCCTTTCACATTTAACACTGGCCAGTCCCGTACACACGCCGTAGAAATAGGCATTAGTTCGGTTTGGTTTGGCTAAATTAACATCGCACTAGAGCTGCACAGTGGGCTTACAATTCGGGGCCTATCTCGAAGGAAAGATTCGGGAACAATACTTCGTATATTTGAACCATGGTCAGATGACGAGGCAACGCCTGAGCTGGCACCCGACGCGGCATCAAAAGGCGTCAGGACACTTATGTCAGATTTAATGTGCACTAGTCCTGTATACACACCGGTAGAATTGTGGATATTTTTAGACGACTTTTGTAGTTCGCATGAGCGAAGCTGGCTACTCTCCGATCACAAGATCATCGCTACTTTTATACTTTCTATAAATCTACGTCGTATTAGAACTCACAATCATTTGATTGTTGCCCTCTACCACCGAGCCGCCGGGCTTAACAATATCTGTGTTGGAACTTTTTATAGACAGACTTGGCAAAAATGATAAAATGCAGTGTTCGGAGGGTTGCCAGATTCGCTTCAAAGTAACAATACGTCGTTCAAACTTGCCTCCAATGTCTTCGACGTGTATACATGACTGGTGCACTTTAAATCTAATCGGGGTCCAATGCCCTGACGCCTATTGAGGTTGCGTGGGGTGCCGGCTCAGGTGTTGTCCTCGTCATCTGACCATAGTTAAAAAATACCAAGCATTGTTCCCTTGTTTTTCCTTCGCGATAGGTCCCGAACCGTCGCCAATAGCCCACTGTACAGCTCTAGTGCGACGTTAATTAACCAAACCAGTTTCTCTTGGAGTTCGTACTCTGCGTGGTTTGTGTTAGTAGATTTGCAAACCCCCTCTGTATCATCCGCATAGAAGGCGGTTAAGCAGCTGCTATCTTGCCTAAAAGTCGGAGGTATAAAAGCGATATAAGATGGGACTGAAAATAGAGCCCTGGGGTACACATAAACCCACACCGTGGCCAATATCCCAATGTGCATTCATTATATTGCTGAAATTGTAGTGTTATCCTGAATAAACACAAACTGTACCCGTAAAAAAGTTATTATGCATAACATATAACGCATAACAAGCAAAAAGCAGAATTTCCTTCTAAACAGAATATAAACAATGTATTTTTACCTGAGTAATAAAAAATACGTGAAAGGGATTTCTTAAACAAAAACAATTCTTCATTGTGCATTAAAATAAAATAATAAATTGCTTCCTTATAAATGAAACAATTCATAATGAAAGATTTATTATGTGTCACATTGCAATACGGAATTCAGTCTTGCGTTAAACATAGGAATATTTCTTTGCTTTCATTTGTTAACTTTTTAATTGAAGGGTTAACTTTATGGTTTATTTAGGTAGATACAGAGAAGTAAAAAGTATATGTTCCACTTATAATGGGTCGATTTCATGAAGCGAACCTAAATGCCACATGTGCGAAAACGCGCCAATTTTGTTAACCTTCCACCATTAATCACACTCACGGTCGATGAATAGAAAAATAGTTTGACGCCAATTTATTTTTATTTGGCGACAAAAAGTGTATACTCAACGGAGAGCGAAGCTTTTCTCCTAGATTGTTGTAAGTGAAAAGCTTCGAGCATTAATGGTCTGTTGTAGAGATAATATGACTCCATAATCGTGAAGCCCACATCTCAGAGCGAAAGGTCCATATCTCGTGCCATCTCTTCAAAATTATGAATTAAAAAATACTCGCGATTGGCTGATGAATTGAGAAATGTGTAACAATGAAAATTTATGAATGGAATGATGTAATTAACTACGTGTCTGACGCCATACATGTTGGCTTCACTTTTATGTTAACGAGAGTAACGTCATGACTCCTCTACTACAAAAGGATCCATGCTCGAAGGTGAAAATGCTGTTTATCTTGGAAAGTTGTTTTTATCAGTTAACCTTTTTTTTCCCAATGATGCGGGGCCTCCGTGGCCGAGCGGTTAAAGGCGTCTGCTGGGAATCGAAGATTCCTGGTTCGATCCTAGGCGATGGACTTGACAAAGAATAGTAAAAAACTAGTGATCTTGTGATCGGAGGGTTGTCAGCTTCTTACAATATAATAGAAAAGTCGTCCAGAACATCCTCAAAAATTAACGGCGTGTATACGGGACTGGTGCACGAAAAATCTGATGTCTATTGAAGGCGTTGGGTGCCAGTTCAGGTGTTTCCTCGTCATCTGACCATGGTTCTAAAATAACGAGGTGCAGGTATGAATGAATGAATGTGTGTGTGTGAATGTGTATGTGTTCCAGGGTCTTTCCTACGAGATAGACCCCGAACCGTCGCCAATAGCCCACTGTGCAGCTCTAGTGCGACGTTATTTAATCAAACCAAACCAAACCGGGTCTTTCCTTCGGTTTGGTTTTGGTTAATTAACGTAATAATTAATACACATTCACACACACATTCATTCATACCTGCACCTCGTTATTTTAGAACCATGGTCAGATGACGAGGAAACACCTGAACTGGCACCCAACGCCTTCAATAGACATCGGGACTTTGGACCCCGATCAGATGTATCGTGCACCAGTCCCGTATACACGCCGTTAATTTTTGCGGATGTTCTGGAAGACTTTTCTAGGTCTTTCCTTCGAGATAGGCCCCGAACCGTCGCCAATAGCCCACTGTGCAGTTCTAGTGCGACGTTAATTAACCAAACCAAACCCTATTCACCGGTGAATATTATATTTGGTTTGGTTTATTTAATTAACGTCGCACTAGTGCTGCACAGTGGGCTATTGGCGACGGTTCGGGGCCTATGTCGAAGGAAAGACCCGGGAGGACCGCCTCGTATTTTTGTACCATGGTCAGATGACGAGGAAACACCTGAGCTGGCACTCACGCTTTCAATAGGCGTGAGGACTTTGGACCCCGATCAGATTTATTGTTCACCAGACCCGTATGCACAGCGGTATAATTTTGCTGTATGTTCTGGACGACTTTCTAGTAGTTTTGTAGCAAAGCTGGCAACCCTCCAATCACAAGATCACTACTTGTTTACTTTTCTTTGTCAAGGTCATCGCATGGGCTTGAATTAGCAGACCTCTGATTACCAGCTGAACACCTTTATCCACTAGGCTACCAGGCCCCCGATGAATATTGAAACTATTGAATGTGAGCTTGTCTAACTAATGCTCCAGCTTGGCTTAAATCAATGCATAGGTTTGGTTTGGCCAATTAACGTCGCACTAGAGTTACACAGAGGGCTGTCGGCGACGGATCAATGCATAGGTTTGGTTTGGTTAATTAACGACGTCGCATTAGAGCTGCACATGGGTTTTTTGGCGACGGTTCAGGGTCTATCTCTAAGAGAAAGACTCGGATCAATGCATAGGAGTCAACGCATTTAGGAAAAGTTGTTAAGAGTTTTCCTGCGAATCACCCGTAATGTGACAAAACACGTTTTGATTATTTGCTTATCAGTTGCGGTTGCGGTTACATTAAACACATTACAACAAAAGCGAGGGCCGAAGTAGGAGAGGGGGGGGGGGGGGGGGCAAAACCCTAATTTTTTTGTACAATGTCTCTGAAATTTTATTTGGAAAAAAATTTCAAAATGTGAGGCGCCCTTTTAAACTCTTATTCACCTCCAGCCTATATTCATTCATTCTTTAGAATCTCATTATTTTTGTATAAACGTTCCAAACGCTCCCCCACACCTATCAATCACGAAACAATGATGATAAGAAACCGAAACTTAATATCACTTCCAAATCAACGTCACGCATGAAACAGAAGCTTCTCGGAAAAATCATTCGAGGCAATTATCAATTAATCGCCGAAGGGACGCGCCCAGAACAATAGGGAAACCCTCTCCGATCCAACTGTTTGGCAGAAGAAAAAAGACGCCAACAGCTACAAAGCCTGTTCGATCTCCAGCCAAGCGTGGCAAAGAAAGGAACCAGTCCGGGTGGGTGACCTCTTGCCTGGGATCATCCCTTTCTTCTCTGACTTATTTGTGTCTCTTCTTTTTTAGCAGACGATGGGGCGGTGACAAAGGTGGCGCTGGTTGCCCTCAACGCTCGAATAGAGCAGGACGTGACGGGACAGGAGATCGCTTCCAGTATCCAGGCTGCCTTCCACTCGCTGGAGTACGTCCAGCCTTCGCTGCTGGCCATCAAGCGCAGGGACGGACCCGCGAACCCTTCCACGGATGGACTGAGCAATGATGATAGTACGAAGAAGGTTGGAGTTGATGGACTTGCATCTGTCACAAGCGGATTAAGCAATTATTGTTTTGGAAGTTTAAAGGAAAAGTGTGAGACTTCTTCCGTGAATGGACTAAACAAACATCCTCTTGATAGTTTAAAGAAATTTGGAGGTTGCACGGAACAACAGACATCATCGGCGACTGTCACAAATGGTCTAAGCAATTATTGTTTTGGCAGTTTGAAGGAAAAGTGTGAACCTTCTGCAGATAAACAGAATTTATCCGCTAATGGAGTAAGCAATCATTCCTTTGATAGTTTGAAGAAGTCTGACTATATTTCAAGTGAACCGCGATTATCGCCCACTGGACTAAATAAGCATTCCCCTGGCATTTTTAATAATTCTCTGGAAAAAGATATTTCTCGAGAAAGCTTGACGTCAGCGGATATATCAAATAAATCGATTAATCTTCAGATATCGTCCGTGAGATTGGCTCCAAAAGAAACAATAGGGTATCACAAATCTTGTGTGAATGTAAACGTTGGAAATATTTCGGAGAAAACCACCACTGAATCATCTCCTGGCGATGTTTCCGACAGTTCTTTTCAACTGAAAAAAGTTGTCGTGAGTTTAAAACCTGAAACCAGCTCATTACCAAAATCGCGCAACGGCCCAGTTTTGATTACAAGCAACGTTTCCCGAGACTTCAAAGAACGATGCTCAACTCCTGAAAAGAAGATTTCCCATTCGTATCAATCCACAAATTCAATAGAAGACACTCAATCGAACTTTTACCCATTGCAGAAATCGACAGTGAGATTGAATTTCGAACCGAAGAACAGAGAGGAAGATCATATAGAGACCTTTCTGCCACCACCAACTGAATTCCGGAGCGTCGACAGCACCGAAACACCTTTGTCTAAGTCTCGCCCAACCCCGTCTAAAACATTAAGAAGAAGTTCTTCGCTGTTGAATCTCGCAAACTTACCACCACCGACACAATCCAACAAAGTCCGCCACCTCCAGAGATCCCTGTCAGACCTCAGCATCGATGACAAGGGTGAGTTCGAAGCCGAGCAAGAACGACTGCAACGCGAGTACGTCAAACTGCAAAGGCAGTTCATTCTCTGGCAGCAGCAGTTGATGAGCAACCACGCCATGCTGAGCGAAGAGTGCCTGGTGCCCCAGTACGCCAGGACTCTGAGGCAGTCGCACAGTCTTCCGGAAGGGGAAGACTACTCGGATGAATCCACCACCCCTTGCCCTCTGGTATCCAGGTCGCTGTCTTATGAGCCCACCAAAGACCGAAGCTCAACTTTACCGAGATCCACCATCAACATACCCTCGCTTCTTGAGTTTGGATCTACGACAACCATCAACAACGGAACCAGCACTTTGAGGTCATCAAAGACCAAAAGTTACTTCAAGCCGCCCCAAGTTAGGATCTCCACCAAGAACCGTCAAAGACTGCCTCCGGAGATCAGAAAAGACGGCGACGTGGACAATTACGATGATACAAAGATCCTCTCCACCATACTCCCGTCCTTCGACAGTTTGAAGCTCATATCCGAAAACGAAGACAGCGATTCTACCATCGCGAAGCTCAAGAATAACCAACCTCTGACCAGACTCGAAACCCTGCGCAACAGTCGCAACCAGAAAGACACGACAGTTCTGCATCTGAAGAACAATGCGCAGGTGACCAAACTCGAAAACTTGCTCAACGGTGACGATTCCGGCCCAACCGTCTTGCACTTGAAGAACGGCCCCAAACTTGACATCCAACGCAACGGTCAGAACTCGAACGGGCTTGGGAGCCAACGCAACAGTGGTCAGAACACGATTGTCCATGGCAACAATTCAATAAACCCATTCAAGAAGAATGAAGAGGTGAAGAAGATACCACCTCCAGTTCCTAACAAGACGTCTTCATTACCGAAACATATTTTCGGGCAAACCATTGGAAATGGACATTGTCCCAACGGGGACACAGGTCAAGCGAGAGTGACCACAAAAGTCAATGGACACACTCTGCCTTCCGATCCGCCTCCACCCCCGCCTCCCTTGCCAGTCAACGGTCAAGTCAATGGCAAATCGAACAATAAGGTTGTAAGTGGACCCCAAAGGAAAATGGTGGAAAAGCAGGTTGACTCTAGGGAACAGTTGATGCAAGAAATTCGAAAATGTGGCGGCAGGACTGCCCTCAGAAAGGTAAAGGATATATTTTAAATTTTTAATATATTTTTACAGTAAGGTATTATAACAGTAATCTGTAATAATGAGATAAAGATATTATTCTGTTTGTTAATTTGAAATATATATTTTTAGTAAGGTTTTTTAACAATCATCTATAATAACGAGAGGAAGCGATTGTTCTGTTTGTTAATTTTAAATATATTTTTTCAGTAAGGTTTTAATAAATCATCTATAATAACGAGAGGAATTGATTGTTTTGTTTCTTATTTTTAAATATATTTTTACATTAAGGTTTTAATCAATCATCTATAATAACGAGAGGAAGAGATTGTTCTGTTTTTTAATTTTAAATACATTTTTACAGTAAGGTTTTAATCAATCATCTATAATAACGAGAGGAAGAGATAGTTCTGTTTGTTAATTTTAAATACATTTTTACAGTAAGGTTTTAATCAATCATCTATAATAACGATAGGAAGAGATTGTTCTGTTTTTTAATTTTAAATACATTTTTACAGTAAGGTTTTAATCAATCATCTATAATAACGAGAGGAAGAGATTGTTCTGTTTGTTAATTTTAAATACATTTTTACAGTAAGGTTTTAATCAATCATCTATAATAACGATAGGAAGAGATTGTTCTGTTTTTTAATTTTAAATACATTTTTACAGTAAGGTTTTAATCAATCATCTATAATAACGAGAGGAAGAGATAGTTTTGTTTGTTAATTTGAAATATATTTTTACAGTAAGGTTTTATAGTAACGCAAGGAAGAGATTGTTCTCTTCGTTAATTTTAAATATATTTTTAAAGTAAGGTATTATAGCAATCATCTATAATAAAGAGATATAGAGATTGTTCTGTTTGTTAATTTGAAATATATTTATTCGTACACTTTTATAATAATCAACTATAATTACGAGAGAAAAAGATTGTTCTGTTTGTTAATTTGAAATAAATTTATTAGTAAAATTTTATAACAATCATCTATAATAACGGGAGAAAGAGATTGTTCTGTTTATTAATTTGAAATATATTTTTTAATAAGGTTTTATAACAATCATCTATACTAACGAGAGAAAGAGATTGTTCTGTTTGTTAATTTTAAGTATATTTTTACAGTAAGATGTTATAGCAGTTATATTTAAAAACGAGTGAAAAAGACTTCTGTTTGTTAATTTTAAATATACTTTTTCAGTAAGGTTTTATAACAATCATCTATAATAACGGGAGAAAGAGATTGTTCTGTTTATTCATTTGAAATATATTTTTAATAAGGTTTTGTAACAATCATCTATAATAACGAGAGAAAGAGATTGTTCTGTTTATTAATTTTAAATATGTTTTTTAATAAAGTTTTGTAACAATCATCTATAATAACGAGAGAAAGAGATTGTTCTGTTTATTAATTTTAAATATGTTTTTTTAGTAAGATTTTATAACAATCATCTATAATAACGAGAGAAACAGAATGTTCTGTTTATTATTTTGAAATATATTTTTAATAAGGTTTTGTAACAATCATCTATAATAACGAGAGAAAGAGATTGTTCTGTTTATTAATTTTAAATATGTTTTTTCAGTAAGGTTTTATAACAATCATCTATAATAACGAGAGAAAGAGAATGTTCTGTTTATTATTTTGAAATATATTTTTAATAAGGTTTTGAAACAATCATCTATAATAACGAGAGAAAGAGATTGTTCTGTTTATTAATTTTAAATATGTTTTATCAGTAAGGTTTTATAACAATCATCTATAATAACGAGAGAAAAAGAATGTTCTGTTTATTATTTTTAAATATATTTTTAATAAGGTTTTGTAACAATCGTCTATAATAACGAGAGAAAGATTGTTCTGTTTATTAATTTTAAATATGTTTTTTAATAAGGTTTTATAACAATCATCTATAATAACGAGAGAAACAGAATGTTCTGTTTATTAATTTGAAATATATTTTTAATAAGGTTTTGTGACCATCATCTATAATAACGAGAGAAACAGAATGTTCTGTTTATTAATTTGAAATATATTTTTAATAAGGTTTTATAACAATCATCTATAATAACGAGAGAAACAGAATGTTCTGTTTATTAATTTGAAATATATTTTTAATAAGGTTTTGTAACAATCATCTATAATAACGAGAGAAACAGAATGTTCTGTTTATTAATTTGAAATATATTTTTAATAAGGTTTTATAACAATCATCTATAATAACGAGAGAAACAGAATGTTTTGTTTATTAATTTGAAATATATTTTTAATAAGGTTTTGTGACCATCATCTATAATGACGAGAGAAACAGAATGTTCTGTTTATTAATTTGAAATATATTTTTAATAAGGTTTTGTGACCATCATCTATAATAACGAGAGAAACAGAATGTTCTGTTTATTAATTTGAAATATATTTTTAATAAGGTTTTATAACAATCATCTATAATAACGAGAGAAACAGAATGTTCTGTTTATTAATTTGAAATATATTTTTAATAAGGTTTTGTGACCATCATCTATAATAACGAGAGAAACAGAATGTTCTGTTTATTAATTTGAAATATATTTTTAATAAGGTTTTGTAACAATCATCTATAATAACGAGAGAAACAGAATGTTCTGTTTATTAATTTGAAATATATTTTTAATAAGGTTTTATAACAATCATCTATAATAACGAGAGAAACAGAATGTTCTGTTTATTAATTTGAAATATATTTTTAATAAGGTTTTGTGACCATCATCTATAATAACGAGAGAAACAGAATGTTCTGTTTATTAATTTGAAATATATTTTTAATAAGGTTTTATAACAATCATCTATAATAACGAGAGAAACAGAATGTTCTGTTTATTAATTTGAAATATATTTTTAATAAGGTTTTGTGACCATCATCTATAATAACGGGAGAAATATATTATTCTGTTTGTTAATTTTGAATATATTTTTATAGTAAGGTATTAAAATAATTTTAGGTATGATTGAATCAAATAGTGTTAAAAACTTATTATTATGATCAAGAGTTTTTTGTGATGTTTGTAAATTTGAAACTTTTTTTTTTGTTGGATAGGGGATGTTTCACTTGGGCCCCTTTTGAAAAAAATATCCGGTTATCCGGCATTTAACAATCCAGAAATCTCAATTAACCGGTTGAAAAATATATTGTACGATTTCGAAAATTCTTTTTTTGTTCGATAGAGAAATTTTACTTAGACAAAAACTACAAAACAAAAATAATCCGTTATCCGGCTGTTATATAACCAGAAATATAAATCCAGAATTTTACAATATACATTGGGCAGACAAAATGTCAGTACAAGTTCTTAATTGAATTTTTTGGTGAATTAAATTTAAGAAATTTCTTGGTGAATTCAACTTAGCAGGGGGCGAAGCCCCCTTTCAAAACTGAAAACCAAAAAGAGAAATTAAATTAAAAATAATTTATTTAAAAGAAAAACCGACTTTAAAGAAAATTCGCTAAAAAGACAAAAATAATTTTTAATTTTACAAACGAGTTGAAACAATGGGATTATTTAATATCAATGTTATACTTATTACAACTTTTTGAAGTTAATGCCAAATTACAAAAATCATACCTAAATTTTTGCGCCGATTTCAAATTTTTTTAATACGTATAAAATTGATATTAAATAATTCAATATTTTCAACTCGTTCGTTCGTAAAATTTTAAATTATATTTACTTTTTAGCGCATTTTCTTAAAGTCGGTTTTCCTTTTTTTTTTTTAAATATTATTTTATGTTATCTTGTTTTTCCCTGGTGCAAAATCTGTAGTATTTTATTAAATAAAGCTAAAAACTACGACAAAACAACCTCTTCCAATCCGGAGACCGTTCATCCACCACACAAATACCAAAGTTTAGAATATTTTGCAATCAAATTTGAAATTTATGAAATGTTTCGTAATAGTCCTTTAATATGTTATTGCACTTGTAAATATTTAACAAGTTTCATTTCTTAAAACAATATCTATCATTAGTAATTACAAAACAAAATCTGTGTTCCTTAGCAATTGTCCAACTGTGTGTTATATATGTGTAATAATACATACATGAACTCAAATAATAATTTTGCAGCACTAGTATAACAATTTAAAAGTTAAAAGAAATGTGGAATACTCTACTTACCACTAATTGTTTTTAATTAATTGACATATTTAGTTTTAAAAAAGGAAAATATAGGTTCGTAATTAAAAGTAACTTTTATACAATAATTCGACTGATATAGTCGAAAAATGAAAATATTAGATTTCAAAATTTTCTCCTTATGAGCAAACGTATCAAGTTAATAAGAAAAGTTTACTTGGTTAAAAATTTGGATGTACATTTTTCGGTTGTTATTAGAAGAGAATCCGTTTCAGGAGACACAATACACAAAAAATTGCAAAATTCACGATCTTTTTTATTTATTTATTTGCTAAAATTAACAGTTTGGCATCTTCTAAATTCGCTTGCAAAATTCTAGAAATGTACAATGTTTTTAAGAGTTATTTTATACTGGATGACAGATATGTTTTTCACAGAAAGAAGACTTTAAATCGATTTCCTTAGTATTATATAGAGATTTTCCTTAGTATTAAGTCTTTAGGCTTTTCATCAAGGCTTTTTTTAATTATCAATTAAGAAATGTATAATTTTCAAAGAATATTATAAAGTATGTGCTTATTATAAACTAGCAATATGGCCCGGCGTTGCTCGTGGTCACTTTGCGCAGTAAGAGTTGCGCGATTTTGTCTTGTCAGCGTAGCCATGGCATATCACTCTCTGTGCACTGTGAAAAATAAACTTTATCCAAATCCAGATTTATTAAATTACTTTGAATCTATTTACTTAAATCTATTTTTATGTTCGCGACTTTACATGATATTGCGACTACCTACTATTTAAACTGATGTTTTTGTAAAATGTTTCTTTTTCTGAAATAAAAATTCCTAACATTTTTTTAAATTGCATATTTTTTGTATAAAAATTAACCATTTAGTGAAAATAAACCCATGTAGTAAACTTCACATACATTAGTTTTAATATTGGCGACGCAATAATATATCAAAGAAACAATATTGCATTCTTCCAAATCAAAATAATTTATCGTATTTGGTGAAGTTTTTTTTGTTGTGCCAATTGGCGACCGGAGTCTATATATCCCTCTTTCAACATAATTTCATATGGGTCAATATTTACGGACAATATTTCTTATAAATATTAATTATCAAATATTCGTGTTTGAATTCCAATAATATGTTTTTGAGGTGAAAATTTAAAAATAAGCTACATGGAGGTATAAATATAGAAAACCTTAAGTTAAACTTTTAGGGTGGCCCATTTCAACACCATAGTAATATTCCACTCCGTAACAAATAGCATTATTGTCATAAAGTTAAGTTGTTCGGAACATGAATACACATGGCTTCAGTCGAAAGAGCTGATTTAATTCCCTCCTTCGGTTGGCGAGGTTTTTGTTAACGACGTTATTTTTGTTATTTGGACACTAATTTCTCCATTGTGATGATATTTTTAAATATATGGCCTCTATTTTAGCTCATTTGGCAACATTTTTATTCAATTGGAGAATTTTTTTTATTAATTTGGCGACATTTTGAATTTATTTGGCGACATTTTGAATTCATCTTCAATATTTGGCGACTTTTCTAATTCATTTGGCGACATTTTTAATTCATTTTTCTATATTTGGCGACTTTTATTATTCATTTGGCGACATTTTTAATTCATTTGGTAACATTTTTAGATCATTTGGCGACATTTTTAATCCGTTTTGCGACATTTACTCTTCAGCCAATCAAAATGAATCGTTTATCCCAGTATTGTCTAAACATATTTTTGGTCGCCAAGGTGATTTTTAACATTAATGTTATGAAGGGAAGATCGAGATGTAAATTTCCCATAGGAGTTGGCGACATTTTTAATTCATTTGGCAACATTTGGCGACACTTTTAATGCATTTTCCAATATTTGGCGACTTTTCTTAATCATTTGGCTACATTTTTTATTCATTTGGCAGCATTTTTCATTTATTTGGCGACATTTTTAATTTATTTGGCGACATTTATTCATCAGCCAATCAAAATAAATCGTTTATCCCAGTATTGTAGAAAAATATTTTTGGTCGCCAAGGTGATTTTTAACAATAATGTTATGAGGGGAAGATCGAGATGTAAATTTCCCATAGGCGTAATGTTAGAGAAAATGGAAAAAGTTCTATAACTTTTGAATGGTTGCAGATATCCACATGAAACAAAGTGCAGATTTTAAACTAAGAAAAGTTTGTTCACATGGTGCAAGTTTCATAAAAATCCGTGCAGTAGTTTTTGAGTTAAATCCGGACAAACAGACAGACAGACAAAAAAAATTAAATGTGATTTTCGGAATCAGTGTATCCTAATTCGTGGAGAAAACTCAAAATGAGGGGTTTTGTTCGATTCCACTGACAGACACTCCATTCTTATATATAAGTATTGATGGGTATGCGAATTAGCTCTACGAGTAGTAGTTTTTTTTTAGAAATTTTACTAAAGTAAAAATATTTAAATTTTAAAGAAAATTTTTATGTTATTATGAATAACAATTTATATAAAAATCAAATACACACAAAATGGGTTGAAAAAATAAAAATATATAAAATAATAATTATAATAACAGAGAAAAGCTTTAAAAATTTTTAAACAATACACAAAAAATTACGACATTTTTCTGTGAATTATTTTTTTCTCATTCACGTGAATGACCTTGGTACTGCTGGCTCCTTTTCATCTTTAGAGCGCAGCACCTAAGTCACCACATTTAGTAGTGAATCGCTTGTATTTCGTCCCCAACCAGTTTTCTTTATAGTAGTTGCTGAATCTTTACTTTAAAAATACGAGGTTTAACTTCTAAGCCGACGATACATGATGTGTGAGAATTATTTTTCCAACTACACAGGTCATTTCAAAGAAGTAGTAAAGATAGCACCACTGAACTCTAATTGTAACTTCTGGAAAGCTCAAAACGTGTTTACTCAATGGGCGCGTTGAAGCTAATGTGGAAGCAGCCATACTGTGTCCCAACATTTTTTTAAAGTGATGTAGTTGTGTTTTTTAATACCATAGCATTGTAGAAATATTAAATGTATATAAATATTATATTTTCTTCTTATAGAATTCATTTTTATATTGCCAAACAGATAGTTTTTGCTCTTGCTTTTTAACCACTTCGACTTGCAAAAGACTTTCTATTTTAATAGCAGATTGCATTTAAAATGGGTTTCAAAAGGAAATAGAAAAAAAATCAGCTAAAGGAATGTTGAGTCTTTAGGGTTTACGAAGGTCGTGGCTCCGTAGAAGCCTTCGCCTCCAGTATGACAAGTAATTTAACATAACATTAGCTCTAGGCTACATAAATAAAGTTTACCATTGCGAATATGAACTTTGAAGGGGGCATCTCGGTTAAGGCAGGGTCCGAACAACTGGCATAACGGTTGAACAGGAGGAGAATTAGGCAGGGTTGTTAGTTCTTCAAGATTTTTTTTTTTTAATTCCTTTTGTTTCTTTACATAATTTTATTTACAGAAGGTTATCAAGGAAGGATTTACGAGAGCTAACTTGCTAGCAAGTAAAGGAAATAATGCCGGCTTATTTTAACATGTAAAATTTACGAAATATTGCGGTAGCTTTGAAAGTGGGGTATAGCATGGCTGCTTCCACATTGACTTCAAGTCAATAAAATGTCCTGGCCAATCCAGAAGTTACAGTTAGAGATCAGTGGATAATTCTTATTATACACCCTGTATAATTCCTATTGTTTCTTTCAGATTTCGCTAACGTGACCAGCTGACCTACGCAAGGAATTATCCCCACCCTTGCCTACAGATTCTACTTCTCTGTTACCAACCTGACTTTCCTACATAACTTGGAATCCAGTTGTGCCTTGGCGATGAGTTGGCGACAGTGACTATTGGAAGAATCAACAATAAAACCTCATATTTAGATGATTCATTTTGAATTTTAGGGAAATCCTGTACTTAAACAATTGAAATGGACTCAGGTGAAATGTGAAGAAAACATTTCACTAAGTGGATGAACAGTATTAAGTGTTTTCAACAGAGTATTTTGTGCTGTATGAGCGATATTAACCTGTTTTTGGTCTTTCCGTGATTAAAAATGTTACATGTCATAAAAATCTGTTAGCCTTCAAACTGGAGACGGAGAGATGATAAAGAGAATTAGCATATCAGTCCAAAAAGCAATGCGTTCACACGATTTATCATGTAAACGCTATTTGGTTTAATGCAGATTACTCCGCAAAAACTTTATGCAGCCAATTCTTTATTCAATCCAGGCTTTTACAGACGGAGCGGATTGGGACACGGTGAAAAATGGATCTGTGATTCGAAAATATAAATCACATGGTGTGTACTCGCGATTCGAGAATATAAATCACGTGGTTTGCATTCTCGTGATTCGAGATCTGTGATTCGAGAATATAAATCACGTAGTTTGTATTCTCGTGATTCGAGATCTGTGATTCGAGAATATAAATCACGTGATTTGTATTCTCGTGGTGATTCGAGATCTGTGATTCGACAATACAAACCACGTAGTTTGTATTCTCATGATTCGAGAATACAAATCACGTGGTTTGTATTCTCGTGATTCGAGATCTGTGATTCGAGAATATAAATCGCGAGGTTTGTATTCTCGTGATTCGAGAATATAAATCGCGTGGTTTGTATTCTCGTAATTCGAGATCTTTGATTCGACAATACAAACCACGTGGTTTGTATTCTGGTGATTCGAGATCTTTGATTCGAGAATATAAATCACGTGGTTTGTATTCCCGTGATTCGAGAATATAAATCACGTGGTTTGTATTCTTGTAATTCGAGATCTGTGATTCGACAATACAAACCACGTGGTTTGTATTCTCGTGATTCGAGATCTGTGATTCGAGAATATAAATCACGTGATTTGTATTCTCGTGGTGATTCGAGATCTGTGATTTGACAATTCAAATCACGTGGTTTGTATTCTCGTGATTCGAGATCTGTGATTCGAGAATATAAATCACGTGATTTGTATTCTCGTGGTGATTCGATATATGTGATTCGCCAATACAAACCACGTGGTTTGCATTCTTCACGTCTGTATCAGCCCTTAGTCTCTCGTATGACGGGTACCTAACAAATGCTCAAACCGCTCACCTTTAGGCTTGCTAAATTACGAGGGGAAGTCATAAATTATTCTCACTTAAATTTTTGTTTAATTATTTATCCATAATCGGAACTTGGTGGGTTTTAATATCGGCTTTGACAGTGTAGCGAGCTTGTGATTGAAGTATTGCCAGTTTCGTGTCTCGTCGTCTTCAGAAAACATCCGCTGTGTATAGGGAACTGGTCCACGTGTTCTGGAGTCTGTCTTTCTTTTGAACCGCTGCAAATTGCAGATCTGGAACGACTATAATTCAGAGCGGTTAAAGGCGTCAGCTGAGAATACGAAGATTCGGGGTTCGATGCCAGGCGATGAACTTAACAAAGAAAAGTAAAAAGTAGTGGTTTGGTTTGGTTTTGTTAATTAACGTCGCACTAGAGCTGCACAGTGGGCTATTGGCGGCGGTTCGGGGCCTATCTCGAAGGAAAGACCCGGGAATGATGCCTCGTATTTTTGAACCATGGTCAGACGACGAGGACAACACCTGAGCTGGCACCCAACGCCTTCAATGGACGTCGGTAAAAAGTAGTGATCTTGTGATGGGAGGGTTGCCAGCTTCGCTACAAAATACTAAAAAAGTCGTCCAGAACATCCGTAAAAATTAACGGCGTGGTGCACGTTAAAGCTGATCAAAGTCCCGACGTCTATTGAAGGCGTTGGGTGCCAGTTCAGGTGTTTCCTCGTCATCTGACCATGGTTCTAAAATAACGAGGCATCGTTCCCGGGTCTTTCCTTCGAGATAGACCCCGAACCGTCACCAATAACCCACTGTGCAGCTCTAGTGCGATGTAACTTAACCAAACCAACCAACTATATTTCAACCAACTAACCATATCTATTGTTTGATTAACGTCACAATACAGCTACACAGTGAACTATTGACAACGGTTCGGGGACTATATCGAAGGAAAGACCCGGGAACAATGCCTCGTATATTTTAACAAATGTCAGCTGACGAGGACAATACATGACACCACGCAACTCACAATCATTTGATTGCTGCCCTGTACCACTGAACTTCCTATAGTTTACTAAGTTAAATCCTTAAAAGAATTTGCATTAAATTTAAACGAATCTGTGCCTCTAAATCCAATAAAATACACAATTTTATTTATATATTAATTATTTAAAAATTTAAATAGTGGTATTAAATAAATAATTTTTTTATTTATTATTCTTCAAACATTGTTTATAGCAAATATGTGCCATATCAGCACATGCACTGTCGAAAGAGTCTATTGTTTATCTGTTGTCGTCATAATTTAAACTAACCTGGGTCTTTCTTACCGGATTGTGCCCGGGTCTTTCCTTCGAGATAGGCCACGAACCGTAGCCAATAGCCCAATGTGCAGCTCTAGTGCGACGTTAATTAAACAAACTCACCGGATAAATACTAAACCGTCGCCAATAACCCATTGTGTAGCTCCAGTGCGACTTTCATTCAACCAATCGTGTGAATAATGCTTGCCCAGCTCCATATAAAATTCTCAATTCATTAATTCACATTTCTGGTTTGGTTTGATAAATAAACGTCGCACTAGAGCTGCACAGTGGGCTATTGGCGACGGTTCGGGACCTATCCCGAAGGAAAGACCCGGGAACGATGCCTCGTATTTTTTAACCATGGTCAGATGACGATTCATATTTCTGCAGAAAACAGTATAGCAAACTTAAAGATATGGTGAAAGTGAGAATAATTTTGAACTGACCCTCGTATAAAAACAGAATGACTACACTGAGCAAGCAATAACACTTCATCTCTTATCAAACATAACCGTAGTTTGTGATTTTTATCAGGATAAATAAAGCACTTATAATAATTCAATTAATACATCCAATAATAATAAGAGATGTAAGGTTCGGGTCGAAACAGAACGATTTGTAACCCTACTAATGTAGTACGGAATATTCGAATAAATTCAAAAGTTCCTACTTGAAGTATTACACAGACACGCTGCAATGATGGGATATCAAAGGTGTCATTTTGGTATGTCTCGAGTATCGAATTCTATATTCATTATAATAGTATTTTTTTTAAAATTCATGTGCAATGTACTTACGCCAACTTAGCGATAATGTTTACTCTGTGGTACTTGGTATAAAAATACCACAGCTATCAACTCGAAAGTTTTGTAATTGTCAATTGGAATTTAAGAAGCATCAATTTCTAAGTTAACATGCCCTATTTTTTAAGTATTTTATGCATAGTTCCACAAATAAAAAATATTTACATATTAATTAATTTTTAAGTCAGAATGTCGACAAATATAAAATTTGGCACATCAACAAACAATTGAAAAGAAAAGTGAAGGAAAGGGCTGACTAATATTTTTGGAAAAAAAAAAACTAATTTGGATGTAGATGAAAGCTTTAAAGACATATGCGTCTTTCCACAAAATTGTATGGGTCTGATTTATTTATTTAGGCAGATACAGAGCAGTAAATGTATATGTTTCACTTATAATAGTTCGAATTCATGAAACGAACCTAAATGCCAAATGTGCGAAACCGCGCCAATTTTGCTAACCTATCACCACTAATCACTTTCACGGTCGATGAATAGGAAAATATCGTTAAAATTTAACCAATTGTGATGTTGCCTATTAATGAAAAGTCATTTGAGA
Organism: Troglohyphantes excavatus; assembly: GCA_963932185.1. Classification (NCBI taxonomy): domain Eukaryota; kingdom Metazoa; phylum Arthropoda; class Arachnida; order Araneae; family Linyphiidae; genus Troglohyphantes; species Troglohyphantes excavatus. The sequence goes on from OZ010678.1 coordinate 31,289,750, forward strand.
TTATGATGCATTTAGGTGAACTCTGTACTACACTAAAAATTTTACTTTCGAATTGAAACAAACAATATTATGGCTGTTGAACTTATTTATATAGACTAGTGGTTCCCAACTTTTAGGAGGCCAAAGATAAATGAGACCAAAATTTCGCAAGACACAGAAAATAATCTCTAAAACACTATATAAAATGTATGTGCGGAATACAATTTATGTGTTAAACATAGTATAAGGGTTTAATAACGTATATATTTTGTACATATATTTATTAATTAAAATATACTATTTTTAAATTAAATTACTTATTGTAAATATTAGTTTCTTTCATACCTCAATCAATTTTATGGTATTCCTATATCCAATATTTTTATTAATACAAAAGTCTAATATTAAAACGACGGTAGCAATAAAACACCTTTTTAAAGAAAAAATTAATATTATCCCATTTAAATATTTTTATTTTGAAAAACGGATTTTTGTAATACATAGTAGTCTGGATGGTTGTAATTAAATGAGAGAAAGCTGTTTGGAGTCTGAGTACTGAAAACCTATTACGGCTAATGCACTACAATTGGGGGATTTACTGAGCAGAGTACTAGAATTTCATTGTGATAAACACACAAAAAATTCAAAAACTGTCCACCAGGGTAAATGCTGGCGCTGCATGTACAGTAATAAACCCTAATGAAAACATGTGACAAAAGCTTTATTGGAATTCAATTCAAGTACTGTTCAAGTTTCCTTTGTACCTCTTTCAAAAGCTGGATTAACCCTTCAGCGCTAAGAATTGATCGAATCGATCATATAAATTCGCTCATAGGGAGAAAAGGGTTACCAAACGTTCGAATGGTTGTTGGTTTATTTTCTTTAATGTTATTGTACAATTCGGGAAAGTAAAAAGCAAGAATTCGCTATTCCAATCTTTATTTTTCCGATTTCGTCCCACCTACAATTTGATTCGCCTTGGATTGTGCCTCTCGGACACAACGCGAGCTGTGCAATGTTAATAGGAACACTACTTCAACTGCGGAACTTAACAAATTTGTCACGGCGTGTATTATGATTGACAGCGCCAATTTTCCCCCTCGTGGACACTTTCGGAGCAACTTTATTCTATTGCAATCGAATTCCGGGAGTCTGTAAAGTATGTCCACAAATTTTGATTCATAGCCGCAATATATTTTCAAAAATCGTTTTCTAAACACCTCCTTGTTCATTATAGCCACCCGATACCTTACACTGAACTCTGTAACTTCTGGAATGCTCAGAACTTGTTTCCTCTATGAAGCCAATTGAAAGCAGCCATACTGTACCCCAATTTTTTAAAAAATAATTTGTGGTGTTTTTTAATATCGTACCTTTGTAGAAATATTAAATGTATATAAATATTATATTTCTTCTTATAGAATTATTTTTTAAATTGTCAAAGAGATAGTTTTGCTTTTGCTTTTTACCCACTTTGACTAGCAAATGACTTTCTATTTTAATAGCGATTACATTTAAAGTGAGTTTCAAAAGAAAAGAAAAAAAATCAGCCAAAAGCAATCAATACATATCGGCTTATTTTATTATGAAAGATATACGAAACATTGCAATAGCGATGAAAGTGGAGTACAGTTGTTACCCACTGATCTCTAACTGTAACTTCTGGATAGGGCAAGACATTTTGTTGACTTGAAGCCGATATGGAGGCCGCCATGATGGGACACACTTTTCTTGATACCGCAATATTTCGTATATTTTTCATGTTAAAATACGCCGACATATATTATTTTTGGGTAAGTTTTTTTTATTTTCTTTTTAAACCCATTTTAAATGTAATCTGCTATTAAAATAGGAAGTCATTTGCAAGTCAAAGTAGAAGTAGTTAAAAAGCAAGAGCAAAAACTATCTGTTTGGCAATATAAAAATTAATTCTATAAGAAGAAAATATAATATTTATATATATTTAATACTTCTACAATTCTTTGGTAATAAAAAACACCACTAAATCATTTTTAAAAAAATGTTGGGACACCGTATGGCAGCTTTCAATTGGTTTCAACGCGCCCGTAGAGGAAACAAAGTTTGAGTCTTCCAGCAGTTACAGTTAGAGTTCAGTGTTGTTACCCCTTCAGTTGGCTTCAAGTCAATAAAATGCCTTTCCCAACCCAGAAGTTACAGTTGATATCAGTAGTACATTAACGGCATAAGAAATAAACGAAACTTTCTACATCAAAATATAAAGAACTCATTTCTGGTAAATTGGTCTTAACAATCAAATCATATAAGACGATGTTGAGTGGTGATACTGAAGCACCATAGGACGGGAACCACTTATAAAATTCGTTGGAACCTTGGGATAAAATCGGGTGTATAGTTCTTTTTTTATAAAAATGTTTTTCTAAGCTGGAGATTGTGTATATTCTTATATGAGTATTGTCTATATAGTGCTTTGTAAAATAAAATTGATATATGATTTTGTAAGTGATTCTTTATTGTCTAAACACGAGTCGTGTTTGTGATATTTTATTATTTTCAAACAGTTTAAGGCTACCCATTTCATTTTTGGAAAATATGCCGAACAAATGTGCATTGAAGCTTGATTCCATGAAACTGGAATGAATTTAAATACTATTGAGAGTTTATTTATTGTATAAGTAATATATAGTTATAAATTGACCGCACGTTAGATGAAGGACATAGCGGCATCTAAGATGTAAAATGCCGCAAAGGGACTTACATTTTTAACTTCTCTCAGTATTTTATACTGAATAAAACCAGTGCCGTTACGCAAAAAATATTTTGGGAGGTTAAAACAAGACATTTTCCAACTTAACGATTCGAAATTCTCAACTCAACTATTCGAAATTCTCAACTCAACTATTCGAAATTCCCAACTCAACATTGTTGAAAATTCCCAGTTCCAAATTATCGACATTTTTCATCTTTTATATATATATATATATATAAAATTTAGGTAATATTAAACAGTTCTCTCACAAGCATTGATTTGTTGCACCCACATGCCAATGCAATTTCCGTTCTAAGGTCTAATTTAAATGTAATCTTACAAGCTTGGTAATTTCTAATCTAACCTAGCTCTCATTTGTTAATAATATTAATTTTCTTCAGGCATACATTTTCCCAAGTCGAGGTTTTTAGAAGTTGAAATTCCCAAATTTCAGCGTTTCCAGGTAATGGGGGATCGAAACCCCCCCCCCCCAATTTCTACGGAGTGTATACGGGGCTGGTGCACGTGAAAACTAATTGGGGTCCATTATCCTGACGCTTGAGGTTGCGTAGGGTGTTACAAGCTCAGGTGTTGTCCTCGTCATCTGACCATGCTTCAAAATACAAGGCACTGTTCCCAAGTCTTTAAAAGACACGGAAACAATGTCTCGTATTTTTGAACCATTACCAACCGATTTAATAACCTAATACTTTATCAACCGAGTCCCGTTAGCCCAGTTGATAAAGGCTTTCAGCTGGTAATCAGAGGATTGCTAGTTCGAGCACGAGTGGTGGACTTGATAAAGAAAAGTAAAAAAAGTAGTGATTCTGTGATCCATGATTGCCAGCTTCGTTACAAAAATACTAGAAAGTCGTCCAGAACATCCAACAAATTATACCGGCGTTTATACGGAACTGGTGCACGAAAAAAATGATTGGGATCCGATGTCGGTGCCTATTGAAGGCGTGAGTGCCAGCTCAGCGTGTTGTCCTCGTCGTCTGACCGTGGTTCAAAAATACGAGGCATCGTTTCCGGTTCTTTCCTTCGAGATAGGAAAGTCCCGACGTCTATTGAAGGCGTTGGGTGCCAGTTCAGGTGTTTCCTCGTCATCTGACTATGGTTCTAAAATAACAAGGTGCATGTATGTATATAGGTGTTCCCGGGTCTTTCCTTCGAGCTTGACCCCGAAACGTCGCCAATTTCTCACAGCGCAACTAATAATAGCGACGTTAATTAACCAAACCAAAAACAAACCAAACGTTACCAACAAACTTTGTGACACTATGTGACGGTAAACAAACATTTCCCCCACATATACAGGTGCACTGTCGTCACTCGCATGTGATATAACCCCATTCAAAAAACAAACAAAAAACGAACACTGCCGGATTAGAGATAGACTAAGTACACGAAAATCCCCAGCCGAAACCTAGCAAGTGCAGCACGGGAAAAATTGCAGCTTGAACGAAGGGGCTTGAAATTGGCTTCGTTCGAAAACGGAAATTCCTTTTCGGCTGTCGCTTGGACAGGGTCCTGGAATGGCGGAAGAGACCAATTTCAGACTAGGTCCCTGTGACGAGGGTCCGAGTTCGACGGAAGCCAGTCCAGGTCAGGAGCTCGAATCCTTGTTCGACGTGCCATTGCTGTTGGATGGGGAATTTTGCTCGGAGGAAGAGTCTTCTTTTTTTGGTATGAAAAGATATTTATGTCTATATGAAATTTCCTATATACTAGGAAGCTCCGCGAAACCCCAGGTTTACTTCGCAAACCAATTCTCGCTTTGCTCGCTATAAGGTAGGACACAATAACAATGTGTCCTGGTAACAATACTATTTTTACTTACATTACTGAAAACTTTAAAATTTAAAATTAAAATTTAAATTATAATTCATCTGGGCATCAATAACTCTTTTTGGCATTTAAATCAATATAAAATTAGCAATCACCGACATGCCTACCATTATTTATTATTTTCATGCCTTTCCTACGATTTAGCTCAATTTCTAAAATTTTTGGTCGTTTATTTTGGTTGGACGTTAAGCTTACCATAATCTTGTCTACCAAAAATGTTTCATTTAATGACGACATATAGATGGAGGTTTTCAAAACTGCCAACAGATGGCACCACCCCAATTTCCCGTTTGTTTGCAGTTTGGATATGTTTTACAATATTTTTTTTCTTAGCGTGTTTCTTCAAAACAAATATTATAAGATTATATTGTAAACCAATCTCAATAACCAAGTTAAACATAGAAAAAATTACTACTTTTTATATTAAGTACTACCAAAATTATCCTTTTTTTTAATGGGGTTAATTTAAGCAACATAAAAAAAAGTGAGTGGCTTGGTCATCAAGTGGTTTTAATCCAAAAACGTTTCGTTAACCCAAGAACGGTACCTGTAAGTGGTTAAAATGCATAGCTCAGCATTACGCGTTAAGTGCACACACACACACGCACACACACACACGCACGCACACACGCACACACACACCACACACACACACTCTTCTTCTGAGTAAATAAATACATAGTAAAATATTTTTTATAGTTATAACTCCTCTTCTAATTAAAATATAGAATGATAAAAATCTCTACGTTAAAACTTTTATCAGAATGAAAAAAATATGTAGGGAAAATAAGGAAAGTATTCTTATGGTCTTAACTCATCTTCTAATTAAGTAATTTAAAGAAAAATCATCGTTTAACCTTCTTATGAGTGGGAAATCACCTAGAGAAAACATTTTATAGTTATAACTCCTCTTCTAATTGAAATATCGTATGATAAAAATCTCGACATTAAAACTTTTTTCAGAATGTTAAAATACACAGGGAAAATAGAGGAAAAAATTATGGTTTTAATTTATGTTCTAATTAAGAAATTAAAAGAAAACTCGGCGTTAAAACATTCTACCGAGTAAGTAAATACATAGTGAAATCAGTTTTATATTTATAACTTCTCTTCTAACTAAAAACTAAAATACAGAATGATAAAAATCTCGACGTTAAAACTTTTGTTTTCAGAATGTTAAAATACACTGGGAAAATAGGGAAAAAAAGTTATGGTTTTAATTTATCTTCTAATTTAGAAATTTAAAGAAAACTCGGCGTTAAAACATTCTACTGAGTAAATAAATACATAGTAAAATCATTTTTATAGTTATAACTCCTCTTCTAATTAAAATATAGAATTATAAAAATCTTGACGTTAAAACTTTTGTTTTCAGAATGTTAAAGTACACAGGGGAAAAATTATGGTTTTAATTTATCTTCCAATTAAGAAATTAAAAGAAAACTTAGCGTTAAACCGTTCTACTGAGTAAATAAATACATAGTGAAATCATTTTTATTGTTAACTCCTTTTCTAATTAATATATAGAATTATAAAAATTTCAACGTTAAAGCTTTTGTTTTCAGAATGTTAAAATACACAGGGAAAATAGAGGAAAATATTATGGTTTTAATTTACATTCTAATTAAGAAATTAAAAGAAAACTTAGAGTTAAAACATTCTACTGAGTGGATAAATACATAGTGAAATAATGTTTATAGTTATAACTCCTCTTCTAATTAAAATATAGAATGATAAAAATCTTGACGTTAAAACTTTTGTTTTCAGAATGTTAAAATACACAGGGGAAATAGGGGAAAAATTATGGTTTTAATTTATTTTCTAATTAATAAATTAAAAGAAAACATAGCGTTAAAACATTCTACTGAGTAAATAAATACATAGTAAAATCATTTTTATAGTTATAACTCCTCTTCTAATTAAAATATAGAATGATAAAAATCTCTACGTTAAAAAAAAATTCGGAATTAATAAATACATAGAGAAAATACGGAAAACATTCTTTTGGTAGTAAGTTTAAAATAGTAAAGTTAAAAAGTATTGAAAATGTATTTTAAAACTTACCTTAACAAACATTAGCATATTTCAACAGTTCAAAAAACAAATAAACATCAAGCTGCCTTGTTTACCAAGTAATCCATCCAATAACATGTGGAATTTAAACATCAACAATTCCAAGCGGAATTACTCACAAACGCACGTTATAAAGTGAAATTCTTCGATAAAATCTTCGATTAAAATAATATAATCGATTAAAATATTTATTTTTTAGCTTGATTACCGTACGGCTTAATAAATGACGAAATTTTAATTCCTGTTGCTTAATTTAAAAAAAAAAAAGAATATTTTTCGATCCACAAAAAAAACTTATTTTCAAAAAGAATTTTTTAAAAATTACAATGTTCGAAAATTAATTTTTTGCGGTAAAGAAAGTTAAACAGAACAATTAGGAATGAAGTTTTGAACTCGTCTGCATTGGGAAATCGCTCGAAAATTGGATAAGAGGTCTTTCCCTAACTCAATTTGCCCGACCCCAAATGGGGGGGAGGGCAGCAAATTAGATCTAGTCCCAATTCAAATCGAACACTTGTCGGGCTGCTTTAATCTTTTCCCGGTTCCTATCGGGATTTGAAAACGAATTCTTCTTTTAATTGGTTTTCGGAATAATAATAATAATAATAATAATAATAATAATAATAATATGATAATTTCATATCTATAATTGAAGTTATGTTATTTCTCTTATTATAAATATAATATATTTATAAAATTGCTTGGTTATAATTCGAATATCTTGTACATATGGATCTTTTTATTATCAATAGAATTAAAGCAATAGAATTATTATCAATATAATATCAATAGAATTATTATCAATAGAATTATTAATAATAGAATTATTATCAATAGAATTATTAATAATAGAATATCAATAGAATTATTATCAATAGAATTATTATCAATAGAATATCAATAGAATTATTATTAATAGAATATCAATAGAATTATTATTAATAGAATATCAATAGAATTATTATTAATAGAATATCAATAGAATTATTATCAATAAAATATCCATAGAATTATTATCAATAGAATTATTAATAATAGAATATCAATAGAATTATTATCAATAGAATTATCATCAATAGAATTATTATCAATAGAATTATTATCAAAAGAATTATTATCAATAGAATTATTATCAATAGAATTATTATCAATAGAATTATTATCAATAGAATTATTATCAATATAATTATTATCAATAGAATTATTATCAAAAGAATTATTATCAATAGAATTATTATCAATAGAATTATTATCAATAGAATTATTATCAATAGAATTATTATCAATAGAATTATTATCAATAGAATTATTAATAATAGAATATCAATAGAATTATTATCAATAGAATTATTATTAATAGAATATCAATATAATTATTATTAATAGAATATCAATAGAATTATTATTAATAGAATATAAATAGAATTATTATCAATAAAATATCAATAGAATTATTATCAATAGAATTATTATCAATAGAATTATTATCAATAGAATTATTATCAATAGAATTATTATGAATAGAATTATTATGAATAGAATTATTATCAATAGAATTATTATCAATAGAATTATTATCAATATAATTATTATCAATAAAATTATTATCAATATAATTATTATCAATATAATTATTATCAATATAATTATTATCAATAGAATATAAGTATAATTGTTATCAATAGAATATCAATATAATTTTTATCAATAGAATATCAATAGAATTATTATCAATAGAATTATTATTAATAGAATATCAATAGAATTATTATTAATAGAATATCAATAGAATTATTATTAATAGAATATCAATATAATTATTATCAATAGAATATAAATATAATTGTTATCAATAGAATATCAATATAATTGTTATCAATAGAATTATTATCAATAGAATTATTATCAATAGAATTATTATCAATAGAATTATTATTAATAGAATATCAATAGAATTATTATTAATAGAATATCAATAGAATTATTATTAATAGAATAAATAGAATATCAATAGAATTATTAGCAATAGAATTATTATTAACATAATATCAATAGAATTATTAACAATATAATTATTATTAACATAATATCAATAGAATTATTAGCAATATAATTATTATTAACAGAATATCAATAGAATTATTAGCAATATAATTATTATTAACAGAATATCAATAGAATTATTATCAATATAGAATATCAATAGAATTATTAGCAATATAATTATTATTAACAGAATATCAATAGAATTATTATCAATATAGAATATCAATAGAATTATTATCAATATAGAATATCAATAGAATTATTATCAATATAGGATATCAATAGAATTTTTATTATTAGAATATCAATAGAATTATTATCAATATAGAATATTAATATAATTATTATCAATAGAATATTTTTCTATAATTGTTTGTTTATAATTGGAATATCTTGTACAATTGGTTGTTTATAATCAAATCTTTTATATGATTAATTGTTTATAATCAAATCTTTTATATGATTAATTGTTTAAAATCAAATCTTTATATGATTAATTGTTTATAATCCTAATCTCTTACTTAATTGGTGTATTATATTTTAGTTACCCGTTCGCAAGACATGTTTTAAACAAAAATTCGAATAAGGATATTTCGGTACCAATAGGTACTTTATAACTTTGGCTCCAATTTTAAAATATAATGAAGAGGCAAAACCATTTATTACTAAATAAATTCGAAAAAGTCACGCAGAAGCAAAAGTAGCTATATCCTTGCTGGATACAGATGCAAAGGCAATTGTATTAAGAGAAAGTGTATGTTAGGCTAGTCGTGCACTGGCAACTATCGGACATGCAACTGAAATATTTAATTGCATGCAACTGAAAAACTCCGCTCACTCAGCAATTATCGGGCATGCAACTATCGGACAAAATATCCTTTCGCTCGCTACGGCTCTAACAACTGTGGCAAATAATCGACAATTCGACGATTTTGTATAGATTGTGGTAATACATTTAATTGATTTTCGTAACAGAATAATATTTTTAGAATTCATATTAAATTCTAAAATGTTTTTAATTGTATTACCTTTTACGCAATAACGATTTTATTTACTTCCTAATAAATCTTTATAAAACATAAACGATAGTTTTGTGATGATTCTGTGTTTTGTTTAAATAACATAAATGCAGAATCTTGTGTTTAGAAGGCAGACGATATTCTAATAAATATTAAAATTTGTCTTTTTTATATTTTATTAAAAATTACTACAGAAATAATACATATGATGAAAAACTGGAATTAAACATAATATAAAGGTTTTTAAAATACATAATTTAAATTGGAGTTATCTAAACTCCACTTCATAATTCTTCTTTGAAATTTAATTATTGGCAAAACGTTAGTGTAATAATCAGAACCCCATATTGTAAAGCCATATGACAAATTTGATTGCATCCAAGCAAAATATAATTGCCTCAAAAATTGTTTATTGACATATATAAGGAAAAATCAAAAACTGGCATATTTCTTGAATAGTGAAATTTAAATATTAAAAAAAATGGTTTATATATATTTAAAAAAATATTTTTTTATGTTAAGTTGTGAATTACAACGATCTGCTTGAACTTTAAGATCTCCTCACTTTTATTAACCACAAGTCTCTTCTCAGCTGAGCGATTTTATTTTGAGAATGTGCAACATGAAATAAAGTCAATTAAAAAGCATGTAAAAAGACTGCAACATGAATTAAGAAGTCGCACTACAGTAAAAAGAGTGGATTTAAAATTAGATGCTTTTACTCAAATTAGACATAAAAGGTAAATTTCTAAAAATAAACATTGTAATTTGTTGAAAATGTTCTATTTATTAATTATGTGTTACTTTAAAACATCGCTAATTTTTTTAATCAACTTAATAATTTAACGAAACATTGATTGACAATAATGAATGAAGATGTTTATATGGTGTAATAATCAGTGTAGAAAAATATAATGACGCTAACAAGTTCTCTGTTCTGGAGATTTTTTTACAAAATAATTTCCCAACTCAGTCACTTTTCAAGGCTTATTAAATTTCAAATTAGCATTTTTCGACTCACCATATCCCTAATATATAATGCATATAAAATATAGATGATTCTTGTATAATTTTAGGAAATCCTAATTTGATTTAAATTAAATTTCTACCACTTTTTATGTAAAAAAATGTAATTGATGAATTTTAAAAATTGTAATGAGTTTTGTTTATATAATATTTCATCGGTTCCATTTATTAAATGCAAGCTTTTAAAGCTTTGCTTGAATACCAAATTAGTACTATCTGCTAAGTCGTAAAATTTGTACAATTTAAATTAACTTTAAAATATTTTCTTCTTCAAAATAATCGAAATGCCTACGGCGTTAACTCCGATGAATCGCAAGATTGTCACCAAGTTGCACCCAGAGAGTTGTAATATTAAATAGAGAGCGCCTTCAATACCAGACTCTCGTAAGGCCGCGGTGTCAACATTGAAAAGAAAAACCAACATCACGTGGTTATAGGGCTGCCACATTTGGCGTTCAGACATCTGCAGGAGTTTCAAATTTGGCGCACTTTCTTCTCTTTTGGTGATAAGGAGTTCTGTCCGTATTCAACTTTTTAACATATATGTACGTATTTACTTATTTTCAAACAATATGCGCTAAATGTTTCCTCTTCATTAACGAAACGAAAATATTTTATTTGTGTTCACTACTCGAAAAAGCGAAACTCTATATTTCTCCGGTTTTATTGTTCATATTTTCTTATTGAAGTATACAAAATAACAATTGAAAGAACTTCGCTTATGGTATATTTTTTACATAAAAACGTCATGCAATTATTTCAAAACTACAAAGTAAGAAAAATCTCCTTAATATATCTGTTAAACTCCCTTAAATTGTGCCACTCGTTCAAAAAAAAACTATATTTAAATACAAAATTAAACACAAAACCATATTACAATACTTCGATCTCGTTTAGTTCTTAGCCAAGGCATGAATGAATTGGCATTTCCACATATCACGTGGTTTCAATGATGGACACACGGAAATCAGCATTTTTATCCTCTATTTGTATCATTACCCTATGGTTGCACCCCATATTAAAGATTAAGAAATTTTATTTTATAGAAACATTGAATAATCAGTGTATTAAATAAATCGGAATTAACTTTACGGTGTGTCGACCGGAGGTCCTTATACCTTCATCGAATTAAGTATAATAAATAGAATAATGCTAGCGGGGTTTAAGTTTATACAAATACAAATACAAATATTGACGACCAACAACAGGCTCAAGGCCTAACAAGGTTGGTCCATCTAGTACCTCTTAACTATCCCCCAATGCATATCTAACTTCTTCTTAAAATCCGTTACTCCTTTACAATTAACAATATTCACTGGCAAGTTGTTCCATTTGTCTATTACCCTATTATAGAAATAGTGTTTTCTCCCTTCCCGATTAAAATGGGATTTGTTTAACTTAAACCCATGACCTCACTTACTAATTAATTGATGGGGGTTGGGGGCCCTAAGGCTAAACGCGAGTTCGTTTTAGTAAATCTGAAAAATAATATCAGTAGTTGGGTATGTGTAAGAAATAAGTTGAGGCACAAAATGCTTTGTGATACATGTTTGATTATTATAAGATGGAAATACACAATATTGAGGACAATAACATAACCTGGCTACTTGCAAAGGAGCAGCTGTCGAGTTTGACACGTGTATAAGAGAAAATTGTGATTACTGTGATATGGATTTGACCAAAGTGACAGGGCCGGAGGCGCCATACTTTTTCATCGAAATTGTGCCATAGGCTATGTCGAAATTATTTTATCTGATTGAAACTGGTAGGCAGTTTAGGCAGTCAAAAAACTGGCTGAGGCTAGTTTCCTTGAAATGGAATTGAATACTATTATACTTTATAAATTTATTGTATATAGAGTATATGATTTAAAATATTGGTCGCTCGTTATATGAAGGACATAACGGCATCTGACATGTAAAATGCCGCAAAGGGTCTTATATTTCTGTCTTCCTTGAGAATTTCATATTGGATGGAGCTTCTGAAATCTGAGTCTCGTGCTAAGTTATTCTTATAAAATTTAGTATTAATCTTAGCCATAAAAGTGGCCAGAGAATCAATTTTAAGATCCCTGTGGATTAGGGTGTCACGAACATAACGTTCCGCGTTAACCAACTCTCTTAGAATAGAGTTTTGGCAACGCTAGAGGGCGGTGGACTCAGTCTTGTTAAGGGTTGTAAGCACTGGAGAAGCATACGTTAGTATGGGTCGGACTGTAGATGTGTATATAAGCCTCTTTTTGTTAAGGGGCATTTTAGATTTTCGACCAATTATGGGACGGAGATTTGACATTGCGGCTTTCGCTTTGTTTCTAACATTTTGAACGTGGTGCTCCCAGTTTAGTCTATTGTTTATTGTCAGTCCAAGATACTTAGTCTCGTTTATTCAGTTTAACGAAGTGCGTCTACTAAAAGACATTACTCCGATATCAAAGTGAGCATGAGAATAAGAGTCACAGCAGTGATCAGTGCATGATTTAAAATGTTACTCACGTTAATTAAACGAAGAAAAAAGCACACACCATGTTCGGATCTGAAGGGGCGGAGCCTATTCTGCCTTGGCTTCAGATTGGACAGGCGAGAGGTTGTCCTTGTTGATATTGGCAAAAAACTCAAAGAGTATTTGCAGTTTATCAAGTGGCGCGGTCTTCATACGGATGGCACGAATAAGATCCTTTATTCCATGGTTTCCGGAGAAGATCGGCGAGAGTTCTTTAAAAAGTTCCATGAGGAGGGCGATGTCGCCCATAGAATTCACAACATTTGCATCAGTGGGTTGGTTGGGTTTTTTGCAAACAATAGGAGAAGTTTTCTTCTTACCAATTCTTGGAATCACTTGTTTCCTTTTTTTGGAAGTCCAAGATACTTAGTTAAATCGGCATTCAATTTGTTCAATGAAAATATATCGGAAAACTGGTGGTATTGGAGTGTTCCATGTTTTTTGAATAGTGTGATCAAAGCCATACAAAAATATTCTTTTTATCTTCAGGGTACAGTTCTCAGCATCCTCTGAGCGAGTCTGATCAACCACAACTCCACGAAGAAGGCTCGCCACAGGAAGCAACAGACACTGCAGACACAACCTCAACTTTTATAAGGTAAGCTTAGTTGAAATAACCTCAATGTTGCCAAAGTGCCCCAGTTGCTCAGTTGGTAAGGCGTTCAGCTACTAATCAGAAGATTGGTGGTTCGAATCCGGGAAATGGACTTGACATAGAAAAGTAAAAAAGTAGTGATCTTGCGATCGGAGGGTTGCCAGCTTCCAGAGGTGGAGGTACTGGGGGTGCTGGGGGGGGCTGTAGCCCCCCTGTCGGGCAAGGCAAGCCCCCCCGTCGGGCAAAATTATGAAGTTCGTCGGGGGAAAAGTGTTAGTTAGGACCAAATATTTTTAAAACATTGGATCAAATTTAATTTTTTTAATGAAATGGATATAGGTCATAATTCCGACAGATAAAACCCGACACACCGAAATCTCGACACCAAAGGTCTATCGTGGCCGAATGTTTAGAGACTCGAACCGATAAGGACGAGTTTGATACTGAACATTTTGTGAAGCGACATATATCGATTTGGTTATCAGAGAGTTGTCAAATTCGTTCCTTTCGCAACCAAAAAAATATTGCCCATGTATAAGGGATTGGTGTACCTTAAATCTGATCGTGATCCAATGTCCTGATGCCTATTGAAATTGCGTCGGGTACCAGATTAGATGTGGAACAGTCGCCAATAGCCCACTGTGCAGCTCTAGTGCGACGTTAATTAACCAAACCAAACCAAACCAAACCTAGATGTGGAACTCGTCATCTGACCATGGTTCAGAAATACTGGGCAGTGTTCCTGGGTCTTTCTTTCAAAATGATCCCGAATCGTAATTAAAACATATATTACATCTAAATAAATTTCTTTGACGTTAATTTATTACTTTATTAATAAGTCAACTTATTTTATAGAGGATTGTATAGCTTGGGTTTTATTTTATTGTATAAAAAAAGCATTCTTGACTGTATAGACCAGTAGGGTCGTTTGGCATGTTAGCAAAACTAATATAATTTTTTAGTAGATATATTTAGAAAATATGATTTAGGAAAATTGGAGACCAAAATCACGTTCGCTTGTGTCACAAAAATTCATTGAAAGGCCATTGAATACGGGGACGGCCTAAGAATATTTATAGCCAAAGTAGGCATAATTTTGCCGCCGATCTTCCTTTTACACAAAATAATATTTTGTAGATAATCTGGCAGCTTATTTTTCAATGCTTTAAATCATACCCTTAAAAATAACACAATGGCTGAACATTACGGTAAGAAATTAATATGTAAACTTAACATTATCTATGCAATGTACAAATGTGTAAAAAATTTAAATAGTCATCAGTAAAGTACAAACATTGTGAACTACAATTTGGCGCCCTCCTTAGTCTGGCGGGACTAAGCGGTCGCTTGGACCCATTGGACCACCAGATAAAGTTAAGCCGCCCCCCTTGTAAAAACTATTCCCGGGCCATCCCGCAGGCAAACGGTTTCCAGTTCTTTCTCAAGGTCCAGGAGAAAAGTGAAAGTTTTTCGCACACCGCAATACTCTTTTCTTTGTAATCTAGGGGATAAAAAAGGAACCCCACCATACTTCTTTTTTTATTGGTGGATGATGTTTTGGAGAGTAGAGTGACCTCAGGCCATGAAGTGGACCCTAGGGAAGCGATAACCTGAACAAGACGCTTCTCCAAATATATGGCTTCGTCTCTGCCATTGTTCGATCCCAACTCGTTCCATTGCGCGGGAAATGCAATTAGGCTCGTCCCCAACAAAACATGTTGAAGATGTCCACCCCTCACTTTCTGGGTGGTGTGGACTTTTGTCCGTGTCAAAAAATTATCGCTCTAGTGCATGTTTTGCATATTATAGCGTAAACGAACATTTATCTTCGTGTATGTTAAATTTTTATGAGTCTAACTATAAAGTTTTTTCATTCACATCTTTTTTTTTAATTCTGCATATCTACCATATTGAAGTAAGTAAACTTCTCTATTTTCTTATAACGAGGAAATAAAATAAAACAGCAAGGTTGTATTTGTGATGGGATAAAAAAAAACTATCGTGATCAGGTTTTGCTTGTTACAATGACCGTCCCTTATAATGGTAATCATTTCAATGAACTGTCCCAATTTCTAGTTCCGACCAAATGTGGTGTTTTTTGTACTTTGTATTTAATTTTTATAACTACCAACTAAAGTTATTGTATTAAGTAAAATAAAAATAATGAATTGAATATCTTGTTTGTGAAATTAAGTTTGAGTATTTTATCTGCAGAAGGTTTCAAAAAAATATTTTATTTTGGGTGAATTATATATTTTGTTATTTTTTTCTAATCTAAAAAATCTAAAAAAAAAATCTATAAAATCTAAAAAAAGTCAAACCAAATTTAAATTAACTGTATTAAGTTTAATTCTTAATTAAATGAACTTTATATGTGTAAATGTATATATCAGTAAGAATTTTGAAAAACTTTGCATTACAAAAGTCATACATACTTTAAAATATTTTATTTCCCAAATGTAAATATTATACTTTATTAGTAATTTTTTACTAAGCAAAATTATTACTACAGAGGATAATTTAACAGACTCATTAATTACAATTAAATATAAATTTAATTATAATTTTTAAATAAAAAAATTTTAGTAATAATAAAAAAATATTTCCAAAATACTGCAGTTTTTTTTATTACAATATAAAGCTTTTTTAAAACAAATAATCGTGCAATGCTTATACAAATTTTTTTGCAGTGCCACTAAGTTAATTTTAACACGCATCGTTTGACTGTGGTACGATTTGTACAGTTTTTGTAACAATTATCTGCTTTCCACAATGCTTTAAGTTTATGAAAATACGTAAAATAGCGAGATTGAGTACTTCTTGATTTTAGCCCATAATAATAATAACAATAAAACTTTATTACTAACAAATTTAAGATATTTATTAATACTATATTTTGAAGTAAAACATCTTTAAAATCAACTACTTGGCGTATCTGGACAGAAAAACTATGTAACGCTTTTAGAGTGATCCTATCTGACACTTTATTGCCAGGCAAATATTACTATTTATTTAAATTAGTTTTCTCTTGTCCGATAGGAAATTAGGAGCCGATGCGTGTAAAATGTAGTTAAAGCAAATCACACATAGGGCGTGAATGGAGCCCTCTGCATCAGACGAAACAATTTGTCTTCCTTTTGCTTGAGATGTTTCTGTTGGCGGCCATTTCCTATTTCTTTATAATCTACTAAAATGACGTTTCACCTACAATAATTCTGGACGTGTTCCGATACAGTCACATCTGATTTTGTTTACGATAAAATAATTTTATAAGCACTATTTACGTAGAGGATATTAGCCCCCCTGTCGGGGAATGCTAGCTCCCCCGTCGGGCAATTCCTGGCGCCACCACTGCCAGCTTCGCTACAAAAATACTAGAAAGTCGTCCATTATATTATACTGGCATATTATACTGGCCTCCAACATATTATACTGGCCTCCAACATATTATACTGGCGTGTATACGGGACTGGTGCACGATAAATCTGATCGGGGTCCAAAGTCCCGACGTCTATTGAAGGCGTTGGGTGCCAGTTCAGGTGTTTCCTCGTCATTTGACCATGGTTCTAAAATAACGAGGTGCATGTATGAATGAATGTGTGTGTGAATGTGTACGTGTTCAGGGGTCTTTCCTTCGAGATTGACCCCGAACCGTCGCCAATAGCCCACTGTGCAGCTCTAGTGCGACGTTTTAACAAAAACCAAACCAAAACCAAACCAATGTTGCCAAAAGAGCTATTGGCGACAGTTCGGTTTATTGTTTGATTGAACTAATGTCACACTAGAGCTTCACTTCACAATGGGCCATTGACGCACGGGTGCAGATCGCGGAATATCTCGAAGGAAAGGCCCGGGAACACTGCCTCGTATTTTTGAACGATGATTAAATGAAAAGGCGATTATTCGGGATTCATCCCGAAAGAAAGACCCGGGAACACTGTTGGAAATTTTGAACTATGGGAAAATGATGAGAACAACGGCTGAAATGGCTAATATAGGCAACCTAATATAAGCGGGAGAACATTGGTTGGTTTGGTTTGGTTAATCATAGTCGCACTAGAGCTGCACAGTGTGTCTGGGTGGGGGGATTATTGACAACGGTTCGGGGCCTAACTCGATTGGTTTGATTAATTAACGTCGAACTAAAGCTGTACAGTGGGTTATTGGCGACGGTTCAGGGCTTATCTCGAAGGTTTGATTTTGTTTGGTTAATCAACGTCGCACTAGAGCTTTACAGTGGGCTGTTGGCGACGATTCGGGGCTTATCTCGAAGGAAAGACCCGGGAACGATGCCTCGGATTTTTGAACCGTGGTAAGATGACGAGGAAACACCTTAACTAGCACCCAACTCCTTCAATAGACGTCGGGACTTTGGACCCCGGTCATTTTTAAGTACCTTATTTTTTACAGTGCAACTAAACTTTAAAACAAAGTATATGTGGTTCACTCAGTGGAAGCCATTTTTTATAGATACCATTAGCCTTTTATACATTTTGTACCAATATTGTACGTTACTTCCATCCATTTATGTCTAACTGTAACTTCTGGATTGGGCAAAACATTTTATTGACTTGAAGCTAATTGAAGTAACAACTGTACCCCACTTTTATCGCTACCCAATATTTCGTATGTTTTTCATGTTAAAATAAGCTGACATGTATTGCTTTTGGCTGAATTTGTTTCTATTTTCTTTTAAAACCTATTTTAAATGAAATCTGCTATTAAAATAGAAAGTCATTCGCAAGCCAAAGTGTATAAAAAGCAACAGCAAAAAATATTTATTTGGCAAAATAAAAATTAATTCTATAAAAAGAATATATAATATTAATATACATTTAATATTTCTATACTCGGGGACAACCTAAGTTGGGCTTAAAGTAATTGAATATTTATACATATCATAGCTTTCGCTTCAGGGTCAACTTAGGTTGTCCCCGAGTGTACAACGCTACGATATTTAAAAACAACACTGAATCACTTTAAAAAAAAATTGTGGGTACAGTACAGTTGCTTCCAGATTGGCTTCATCACGCCCATATAAGAAACAAGTTCTGAGCAATCCAGAAGTTACAGTTAGAGTTCAGTGGATAATTCCCATCGAGTTCTTACAGTTCCGGGGAGGGCGTCCCGAAGGACCGCAGCCGCAGAAAGCAGCGTCGCTACCGGACGACCTTCTCGTCGTCTCAACTGGAAGAGCTGGAGAAGTCCTTCCACATCAGCCACTACCCGGACGTTTTCTCAAGGGAGGAACTGGCCACGCACATAGGACTCACGGAGGCCAGGGTGCAGGTAAGACAACTTTTTTCATCTGCAGACGCCGCTCTCGCTATCGACGGTGTAATGATTGAAGCCGGTGTACCCCAGGGCTCTATTCTCGGTCCCATCTTATATCTCTTCTATACCTCTGACTTTCCGACTCTTAGGCAAGATAACAACTGCCTAACCGCCTTCTATGCGGATGACATTGCGGTGGTTTGCAAATCCGCTAATACGAACCACGCAGTATATAAACTCCAAGAGAAAGTGGACGAGATAGAGTCCTGGTGCGAAAATGGAAGGTAGCTATTAACGCTCAGAAATCTAATATACTTGTAATACGTAAAACCAAGAAAAATAAGCCCATCAAACCAATAATTGATATATTCGGAGAAACAGTTCCTATTGTAATTAAAGCCTGGGGCTCATAATGCACAATAGACTAACTTGGAATGATCACATTAAACATGCAACTAATAAGGCTAAAGCAGCCATGGCCCGACTTCGACCCCTTCTAGGGCGAAACTCAAAACTCTCACTCAACAATAAAAGACTTCTATACATTTCCACCATCCGCCCGATACTCACATATGCATACCCTGCAATAGCATGTTTCACAAAAACTGATAAACATACACTCCAAAAATGCCAGAATAAAATCCTTAGGGAAATTGTTGATGCCCACCGATACGTGAGGGACAACCTTATCCACCAAGACCTCAGAGTCCCTAAATTAGACACATTTATGTCTAAACTTAGTACAACATTCTACAAAAATGCTCTAAATAAAGACAACGGCTTCGGTAGCTCATTGTATTACGAAGTCCTCATGGAAGACGCAAACATTAAGCCCTTTGCGGCCTTCTATGCTTCCGATGCTATCCTGTCCCTACTCTCAATAGGGACTTGGCACGCACACACCAAGTGGCATGGTTCCATGGCACTCATTCCCAAGGCTAACCACACTTTGGGAAAATAACTTTTATGTCATTCCACGTCTGCTAATCAAGAGGCCCGTGCCTCGTTGGATTCTTGACCAGCTCTCCTGGTCTCTCTCTCTAGCCACCTAACGGCTATGTCAGGTCTCAATTCATACGGCGTGAACTCCGGTGAATCAGTATGAATAGCAAGATAGTCACCGAGTTGCACCCCATATTAAAGATAAAGATTGTTTGCAAATACCATCCATACATTATTGCTCCAAATAATATTGTAAAATAGTAGCGTGAAGAGCATGGTCGAGTGGCTTTTAATGAAGACGATCCTACAAAAATACACTTACCCAGGTAGCACAACAACATTGCCCAATGTTGGGCCAATGTTGGCCAATCTCACTGTGGATTGGTGTATATCGACCGTTCGTTTGCGTCATTAGCCAATATCGCCCAATGTTACCATGCCGATGCTGAGGATTCAGCAAATTCTTATAACACCTTTAAACTTATAAATTTGCACTTTATAACAAATAAATGGATAGAGACAACTAATATACACAACTTTTATGTGATAACCCAAGATTTTTATTCGTTTTAAAGATTTTGTCAGTTTTACTCGGCGAATCTTGGTCAAAATCGGTCGGCAATATTCCATGTCAAATACTGAAGTTCTGACAAAACTTCTAAAAGCTTTAAAAACTACATTTGTTAACAAAAAAATTGTGTACAAGGATAATTTTCCACATTTTTAACGTAATATCTCCAGATTTTTACACGTTTTAAAAATTTTGCGAGTTAATATCGGCCTGAATCGGTGAATATTGATCACAGTTATCAAGGTGCGCATGCGCAGAACATGTTTCAGTTGTTTACTTCAGTCCTTCGGTCGTAGTTTAAAACGAAATGGCGCTAAAAGCCCGGGCTTTGCATGTGAAGAAGGAATTATCAAATGCAGGTAAATATTTATCAAAAGTCAACCGATTATTTACAGATACACCCAACAAGCAAGGACGTAGCTTGATTTTGAAGGATAACAAGATTTTTTTTGTGCCATATACTACTCTCTATTGTTCTAGTCAATAGCGACAAGTTATCCCTAAAAAACGCCAGTGGCGGCTCGTCCATTACAGCAAGTACAGCCGGCTGCACCTAAATTCATTAGTGTATACTAAAATAAGCAACTGCAGACCATATTTTACAATGCGAATTTGTGTTCTTTTCAATGATACGAATTCGTGTTGTGATGTCACGTGCGTAAAGTTTTTGTGAATGAATGACGTTTGATAAATTATCGTTTGCTATTTAGATAATTTTCAACATAAAAATTTCAACATTTAATTGATAAGTATAATTTCAGAAATTTAAATACTATTGAATCAGGTGTAAAAAAAATTGAATGTTCCGAAATGTTTGAAATTATGGTTTCTGTAAATACTTTTTATTATTTCAGCAAATAAATAGAAAATATTTCAGATTAAACTTCATAAAAATATCGTTTGCAATATTTCAAGAAAATAGTTTGTGATATTTCAAGAATTATAGAATACTGTCATTACATGTGATTAAACCACTTCCTTATAACGACCCTGACACTTGAAGATTAAATTTTTTACTATGATTGGTAAAGATTGGTTACCTTGTTAAATTCGAATTTATTGTTTTATTAATTTAAGTTAAGTATCAGAAAAAAAATAAAAGCTTCTTTTAAATTAACTTTAAAAATATATAAAATAATTCTGTCTTGACTTTTTACAATTCCCTAAACTTTCGAATGCTCCAATTCTTTTAAAATTGCAAGTGTTTAGGTATTTTTTCGAAAGTATCATTTGTTGTAGATCTGCCGTTAAAAACGAATTTTTATAGCCCATGTTTTAATAGATATTTTTGATTTATATAAAAGTTTTTTTATTTTATCAATACTTATATACAGGCAACTCTCGAACTCGAAGGGAAGTGTATAAAAATTCGAGATATCGAAAATTCGAGTTATCGAAAATTCTATAAAAAATCTGTTTTGGTAAAAATAAATACAAGTATACTTACCCTACTTTATTTAAAATATCTATCCAAAATTTTTTTGTGAGTATTTCTATTTATTTCGGAATCAATTATATTTTCAAAATGCATGATTGCTTGAAATGTCACTGTTTTTATTTCCGGCCACGATTCACTGAATGCACGCATAGTTTTTATGGAAGATAGAGCCTCTTTCAAAGTTATCTTTAGAGGAGATTCGTATTCTTTTTCCGAGAGCGATCTCTCATCAAAAGCTGCTATATTGAGTGCATTACATTTTTGTTTTGTCGCCATTATTCACAGCGACAAATCAACACCACAACAATTGCATATTTGCTAAAGTTTCTTCAAAATCCGTAGTTTTGAGAGGAAAACCAAATTTTGAGTTGTGTGGAAACTTCGAGTTATCGAAAATAAGAAAAAAAAACTTCGAATTAACAAGATAAAATTAAATTAAATAAGTAATGAAGGTGCAGGGAAATCGATTTTTTTCAAGATATCGAAAAATTCGAGTTATCGAAAAATTTGAGTTATCGAAGTTCGAGTTATCGAGAGTCTACTGTATAAGAATGGAGTGCCTGTCTGTAGAATCGAACAAAACCCCACATTTTGAGTTTTTTGCAAGAATTAGGATACACTGATTCAGAAAATCTAAATGTCAAAGTTGGGGAAGAAACTACCCCCCCCCCCAAATCGTAGCAACAGTTGGACCCCCTTCCCCCCCCCCCCCCCCCCCCTAGCAAAAGCCTGGCTACGTGCTTGCAACAAGTATGACCAACAACAGGCTCAACACCCAAAAAGTATTATTTACTTGTTGGCTCAAGTGTAGTATTTTTACAGATTTTGTTGCTTATTGGACGGAATTGACAGAAGCGTTGTATCATGATCGTATGAGTTTATAAAAAAACTTAGCTTTTCTTAAATTTATTTATAGGAAAACACAGATTTCATTAATTATGTTTTTATTGTAGTAAGTTATTCAGATCGGAATATTTTTATAGTTCTCTAAATAAGTAAATGTAAGGTTGGGATTGTTTTGTACTCGAAACTCTTTTCTTTCGGGTAACTTCTATACTAGCCCACATTTTAAGAAATTTCAACTAGTGGGGCAAAGTAAATTTTTCAGTTAGCAGAATCCCAGAAGTAAATGAAATCTTGATACTTAAAATAGCAAATTTAAACTAATTTATTAAACTTAGTTTAAAATTATATGTTCCGAAAAAAGTTTATTTAAAAAAATTATCTAATTCATGAAATTTTCTAACGGTTTATAAAAGTATGTTTTATTTGTGGTCATAATGTAAAATTTTATTTTAAAATATGTATTTCTGCAATCATACAAATGTAAAGTTTTAAATTTTAAGTACATACATCTAAATATGTATACTTGGGTAAATCTTAAACAAGTATCCGGGCATATATTACAAACAAAATGTCATTAATAACATTACATTAATAAGTAGCATTTACTTTATAATATTAACAATAATATTCTATTTGTATTTGAAAAATATTTTGTTTTATAGCACAAAAATGTAGAAAAATAAGAGTAGTGTAAAAAGGCCGATTCTGAGCCGAGGAATAATGAGGAATACGAGGAATAATTGAGGAATACGAGGAATAATTGAGGATTTCTGTGGATTTTGGCGGATCTTGGTGGTGCTGTGCGGATTTTGGCGGTGCTCTGTGGATTTTGGTGGTGCTGCTGGCGGATCAGGGCGGATCTCGTCTGTCAAGCCGAGGGGGCGTGGCCTAATGGAGATGACCTCAACCAATCAGGTGTCAGTAAGTGACGTCACATGCAGGGGACATGGGAACAGGTGTCGATGACTCATCGCAGCGCTGCCGATGGGCATGTCCCACCGTGTCTCAACGTGTATGTACGGGAACGGACCAATCAGGTTCTTGTGTGAGGATGACCTCATGAACAACCAATCAGGTGTCAGTAAGTGACGTCACACGCAGGTGGGGGAAGGTTTTACTAGTTCTGCTTGTAACCGCAAGACAACGCTGCATGTAGGGGAACGGACCAATCATATGCTTGTTTAAGAATGACATCATGAAGAACCAATCAGGTGTCAGTAAGTGATGTCTATGGAGTGTCATGTGACATGAAAGTTGCTTTTTTGTTATTTTGCGTTTTTATTTGGGTATTGGTGGAAATTTGCGACGCACAGCATCTACACATTTTTAATTATAAGCTGTGGGTTGTGACATCATAGGTATAATGTTAGGAATGGTTGGTTGTTGAAAAAACTGTGAGCTATGAAAGTAATGTGAAAAAACTGTGAAAGTAAATAAAATATGATAGAATTAAACTAATATTCTTATTTTAATATTTATTATATTTTAATATTTATTTATATTTTGATATTTATTTGTATTTTATTATTTATATTTTTACATTTATTTTTAATATTTAATTATATTTTAACTTCTATATTTTATTATTCATTTATATTTTAACTTCTATATTTTATTATTCATTTATATTTTATATATATTTTAATATTTATATATATTTTATTATTCATATATTTCATACATATTTTAATATTTATTTATATTTTATTACTCATTTATATTTTACATATATTTTATTTACGTATACATCTGTGCCAAAAAAATTAACTCAGTGAGAGCAATTACGTCCCACTAGAGCTGCACAATGAACTTATGTTAAAGGGAATGACAGTAGTGTATATATTTTAACTATGGTTAGTACAAAAGAAAAGAATTTTGCAAGAATGGTTTTAGAAAAATATATTTTATGTGACCAACTCCAGCATATAATTTCGCAATATAACTCTATGAGGAATCATCCTATGGGGGTAAATAACATACCATCGTGTACAGGAAGGTAGACCAGATTAATAAGTAAAGCTTTTTTTACCTTTTGACATGTGTACTAAGGGTATAAAAAATGACAGTCTGGGGTTCTATGAAAATAATGTTTATAACAATATACGTTTAAATTACAATTTATATAACGGAAATCAGTCTCAGTGGATGAAAAAAAAGTAATTAATATGAAAGCTGATACTTTGAAAAAGAACCTTGGGAACCAAAACCTTGTATTACGGTTAATTAAACTTTTTATAAAAGTAATGTGTTCTTTAAATGTTTTTCACATCATACGTAAAATTATTATTTTAAGAGGGAAAATATCATATCGTTATGACTAGAAGGAGGGATCTCACCTTGATCACAATTGGATGCATTAGAATTGCTTACTGTTTAGGAATATGATGTAAAAGTTACTCCATCGCACTGTTTGTTGTGCTGGGCTTGATAAGAGCAGATTTGGGGTTGGTATGTAAGATAATGGATCTATTACTTGTTCTAATACGTGTTGAATAAGGGAATTTGTCTTAGATGTTGCTGTTTTAGGGGTGTTTTATAATTGGTTGTTTGATTGAACGATACAGTGCAGCTATACAAAGGGGTTTATTTATACGCTTGGTACAAGTACACATTTTTTCTTATGTCATAAAATTACACTATAACAAAACGCATAGGTGGATGGTAGAAATGAAGTAGCACCATACAAGGGGAATTATTATGGCTGGCTGATTAAATTTTCAAAGACTAAGAGGCAACAAGTTCCCATATGAGTACAATTGAGGGTGAATGTGTAGAATTTGGCGACATCAAGTATCCACAAGGGGACAATTTGAGAGGTGTATTCGTAAAATTGGCGACATAAAGTACTCATAGGGAGACGTTTGTAGGCGTATACATAAAATTGGGGTGAAAGCGGGGTTTGTAGTTGTACATTAGACAAGAATAAATGAAAAAGTTTAAGTTTGAAATAAATTATAAAAAGAATAAATGTTAAAAAAAAAAGTTAAAATACAATTTAAAAAGCAAAATGTAAAAAAAAAAAAAGTTTAAAAAGAAAAATGTAAAAATAAAAAAAAGTTTAAGTGTGAATTAAAAACTAAAAGGTTAAGTAAGAAAAAAAAAATAACTAAAAGTGAAAAAAAAAATTTTAAAAGTGAAAAAAAATATATATATATTTATATAAAAAATATTTGAAAAAAGTTTAAGTGTGAAATAAATTATAAAACTAATAAATGTAAAAAAAAAAGTTTACGTGTGAAATAGATTATAAAAAGTATAAATGTAAAAAAATAAATAAAAAGTTTAAGTGAAAAATATAATGTAAAGATAAAAAAGTTAAAAAACAGTAACTGTAAAATAAAAAAAAAGTTTGTATAAAATGAACTTTTAAAAGAAAAATGAAAAAAAAAAGTAAAAACAATATATATAAAAAAAGTTTTAAGTGTAAAAATAAAATTAAAAAAAAAAAAAATTAAAAAAAAAAAAAAGACAAATGTAAAAAAGAAAAACGTAAAAAAAAAATTTAAAATTTAAAAAAAAAAATTTACAAACGAAAAATATGAAAAAAAAAAAGAAACGTTAAAAGAAAATTGCTAAATGTAAAAAAGAAATGTGTTAAATGTAAAAGATTAACCATCATAAGTTTTTTACCCGAATCGACCCAAAGCCATATGCTGTTACGGAACGTACTAGCCCCATATAGGCACAGATGCCCGTGGTGAGTTCTGTGAATGGTCTACCCACTAATCAAACGACAAGTACCACAATTACATTAAATAATTAGCAACAAAAAAAGCAGGAAATACTACTATAGATATAAAAAATATTAACAAAGTATCGAAAATAGAACCAAAGGTAACTAATAAATCTGTATAGAATGAGTGTCTATAAATGTATAAGAGAAACCAATGTATATATTTCTACTAAAATGTTGACACATATACTAAATTTTTAACAAATTAAGTCAAATATTTGCGAAATAGAGAAAATAATACATACTTTTTAAAATTGTATCAATTAGTCTATGAATGGATAAAAAAAAATATCATGACATGTATTAAAAAAAAAATTAAAATAATGGACTTACGTGTAACACATTAAGTTAAGAAATTTATACTTATCAAAGAAAGTAACGTAAGTCATATAAAAAAAAACCTGTAGTTAAGTACAATTGTTAATTGAATATGCTACAAAATATTGTCAAATTACACCATTTTTAGTGATAGGACAAGCAAACTTGTTAAAATGTCATATAATTATCAAAAATATTATACAAAGTACGAATTTAAAAAAAAAAAAGTAAATGCAAAAAGAAAAAAAAGTTTAAGTGTAAAATAAAATGTAAAAAAAATAAATGTAAAAAATAAAAAAAAGTTTAATAAAAAAAAAGTTAAAAAATAATAAAAAAAAAATTTAAGTGTAAAATACAATTTAAAAAAAAATGTAAAAAGAAAAAAGTTTAATAAAAATTACATGTAAAAAGAAAAAAGTAAAAAAAAAAAAAAAAAAAAAAAGTTAAAAAAGAAAAAAAAAAGTTTAAAAAGAAAAAAAAAAGTTTAAAAAGAAAAAAAAAGTTTAAAAAGAAAAAAAAAATTAAAAAAGAAAAAAAAATTAAAAAAGAAAAAAAAATTAAAAAAAAGAAAAAAAATTTAAAAAAAAAAAAGTTAAAAAAGAAAAGAAAAAAAGAAAAAAAAAAAGAAAAAAAAGTTTTAAAAAAATAGTTAAAGTGTAAAATACAATTTAAAAAAAAAAATGAAAACATAAAAAATTAAAAAAAAAAATGTAAGTGTAAAATTACATTTTAAAAGAAAATGTGAAAATAGAAAAAAAAAGTAAAAAGAAAATTGCTAAAAGTAAAAAAAAATAAAGGTGTAAAATGTTAAATAAAAAGACCTTAAGTGTAAAAAATAGAAGAAAAAAGTTTAAGTGTAAAATATTACTCATCATAAGCTTTTTACTCGTATCCACCCAAAGTTATATGGCGTTACGGAGCGTACTAGCCCCATATAGGCGCAGATTCCTTGGTGAGTTCTGTGAATGGTCTACCCACTAATCAAACGATAAGTACAATAATTATATTAAAATATTAGCAAAAAAAAAAAGCAGAAAATGCTAATATAGATATAAAAAATATTATCAAAGTATAGAAAATAGAACCAAGAATAACTAATAAATCTGTATACAATGGGTGTCTATAAATGTATAAGAGAAACCAATGTTTATATCTCTACTAAAATGTTGACACATATACTAAATGTTTAATAAATTAACTCATATATTTGCGAAATAGAAAAAATGGTACATACTTTTTAAAATTGTATCAAATAGTCTATGAATGGATAAAAAAAAAAATTGGATATATAATTTTTAATTGTATCTATAAATGGATAAAAAAAAATCATGACATGTATTAAAATAATGGACTTACGCGTGACAGTTTAAGTTAAAAAATTTATATTTACCAAAGAAATTAACATAAGTTATTATAAAAAAAAAAACTGTAATTAAGTATAATTGTTAATTGAATATGCTACAAAATATTGCCAAGTTATTCCATGGTAGTGATTTAACAACCAAACACTTTGTCTTTAAAGATTACGATAACGCAGTTTTAGAAACTAACATAGGGGCAAATGTGTATAATTATCATAAAATACTTCACATTACTGTTAAAATGTCATATAATTATCAAATATATTATACAAAGTAAGAAAAATATTACTTAATATGTTAAAATATTACCAATAGTACATGCCCAACAGATCAAAATGACCTTCAGCACCCTATGACACATGAAAACTTACGGAGATTAACAGCAATCTTGCCTCAAAAAATAAAACCAATAGTGTGCTGCTAAGGATAAAATGTCAAGTACACACCCAGTGTAGGAGATGTATACAAATAATATTGTTGAATTATTAACAAAGTGATTTCATTAATACTAAAATAAGGTCTTTGTTACAATAATATATATATATATGGAAATTAAGTTCTTATTAGTGAAATTTATGTAATATTTTTAGACTGCTTTGTTCAATTTATAATATGTAGGTAGAATTTTTACATAAAAAAACCCCTTTGTGTTTATCAAAAATATTTCACAAATTAAGAAGAAGAATACCTAAGGAAGGTCTTTGCACATGATTATAGTACAAAACCATGTGGATTTACATCAATTTTAAAAAGGAACAAGGGGGTCAGTATACGGCTATGAGTCAAATAGTCAATTTTTCACCACATTCAGGCATTTGTGTTATTAATGCCTGAATGTGGTTTTAAAATTGACTATTTGACTCATAGCCGTATACTGACCCCCTTGTTCCTGGTAAAATTGATGTAAATCCACATGGTTTTGTACTATAATCATGTGCAAAGACCTTCCTTAGGTATTCTTCTTCTTAATTTGTGAAATATTTTTGATAAACACAAAGGGGTTTTTTTATGTAAAAATTCTACCTACATATTATAAATTGAACAAAGCAGTCTAAAAATATTACATAAATTTCACTAATAAGAACTTAATTTCCATATATATATATATTATTGTAACAAAGACCTTATTTTAGTATTAATGAAATCACTTTGTTAATAATTCAACAATATTATTTGTATACATCTCCTACACTGGGTGTGTACTTGACATTTTATCCTTAGCAGCACACTATTGGTTTTATTTTTTGAGGCAAGATTGCTGTTAATCTCCGTAAGTTTTCATGTGTCGTAGGGTGCTGAAGGTCATTTTGATCTGTTGGGCATGTACTATTGGTAATATTTTAACATATTAAGTAATATTTTTCTTACTTTGTATAATATATTTGATAATTATATGACATTTTAACAGTAATGTGAAGTATTTTATGATAATTATACACATTTGCCCCTATGTTAGTTTCTAAAACTGCGTTATCGTAATCTTTAAAGACAAAGTGTTTGGTTGTTAAATCACTACCATGGAATAACTTGGCAATATTTTGTAGCATATTCAATTAACAATTATACTTAATTACAGTTTTTTTTTTTATAATAACTTATGTTAATTTCTTTGGTAAATATAAATTTTTTAACTTAAACTGTCACGCGTAAGTCCATTATTTTAATACATGTCATGATTTTTTTTATCCATTTATAGATACAATTAAAAATTATATATACAATTTTTTTTTTATCCATTCATAGACTATTTGATACAATTTTAAAAAGTATGTACCATTTTTTCTATTTCGCAAATATATGAGTTAATTTATTAAACATTTAGTATATGTGTCAACATTTTAGTAGAGATATAAACATTGGTTTCTCTTATACATTTATAGACACCCATTGTATACAGATTTATTAGTTATTCTTGGTTCTATTTTCTATACTTTGATAATATTTTTTATATCTATATTAGCATTTTCTGCTTTTTTTTTTGCTAATATTTTAATATAATTATTGTACTTATCGTTTGATTAGTGGGTAGACCATTCACAGAACTCACCAAGGAATCTGCGCCTATATGGGGCTAGTACGCTCCGTAACGCCATATAACTTTGGGTGGATACGAGTAAAAAGCTTATGATGAGTAATATTTTACACTTAAACTTTTTTCTTCTATTTTTTACACTTAAGGTCTTTTTATTTAACATTTTACACCTTTATTTTTTTTTACTGTTAGCAATTTTCTTTTTACTTTTTTTTTCTATTTTCACATTTTCTTTTAAAATGTAATTTTACACTTACATTTTTTTTTTTAATTTTTTATGTTTTCATTTTTTTTTTTAAATTGTATTTTACACTTTAACTATTTTTTTAAAACTTTTTTTTCTTTTTTTTTTTCTTTTTTTCTTTTCTTTTTTAACTTTTTTTTTTTTTAAATTTTTTTTCTCTTTTTTAATTTTTTTTTCTTTTTTA
Source organism: Troglohyphantes excavatus (assembly GCA_963932185.1). NCBI lineage: Eukaryota > Metazoa > Arthropoda > Arachnida > Araneae > Linyphiidae > Troglohyphantes > Troglohyphantes excavatus. The sequence goes on from OZ010678.1 coordinate 31,320,509, forward strand.
ATTTTTTTTTCTTTTTTAATTTTTTTTTTCTTTTTAAACTTTTTTTTTCTTTTTAAACTTTTTTTTTTCTTTTTAAACTTTTTTTTTTCTTTTTTAACTTTTTTTTTTTTTTTTTTTTTTTTTTACTTTTTTCTTTTTACATGTAATTTTTATTAAACTTTTTTCTTTTTACATTTTTTTTTAAATTGTATTTTACACTTAAATTTTTTTTTTATTATTTGTTAACTTTTTTTTTATTAAACTTTTTTTTATTTTTTACATTTATTTTTTTTACATTTTATTTTACACTTAAACTTTTTTTTCTTTTTGCATTTACTTTTTTTTTTTTAAATTCGTACTTTGTATAATATTTTTGATAATTATATGACATTTTAACAAGTTTGCTTGTCCTATCACTAAAAATGGTGTAATTTGACAATATTTTGTAGCATATTCAATTAACAATTGTACTTAACTACAGGTTTTTTTTTATATGACTTACGTTACTTTCTTTGATAAGTATAAATTTCTTAACTTAATGTGTTACACGTAAGTCCATTATTTTAATTTTTTTTTTAATACATGTCATGATATTTTTTTTTATCCATTCATAGACTAATTGATACAATTTTAAAAAGTATGTATTATTTTCTCTATTTCGCAAATATTTGACTTAATTTGTTAAAAATTTAGTATATGTGTCAACATTTTAGTAGAAATATATACATTGGTTTCTCTTATACATTTATAGACACTCATTCTATACAGATTTATTAGTTACCTTTGGTTCTATTTTCGATACTTTGTTAATATTTTTTATATCTATAGTAGTATTTCCTGCTTTTTTTGTTGCTAATTATTTAATGTAATTGTGGTACTTGTCGTTTGATTAGTGGGTAGACCATTCACAGAACTCACCACGGGCATCTGTGCCTATATGGGGCTAGTACGTTCCGTAACAGCATATGGCTTTGGGTCGATTCGGGTAAAAAACTTATGATGGTTAATCTTTTACATTTAACACATTTCTTTTTTACATTTAGCAATTTTCTTTTAACGTTTCTTTTTTTTTTTCATATTTTTCGTTTGTAAATTTTTTTTTTTAAATTTTAAATTTTTTTTTTACGTTTTTCTTTTTTACATTTGTCTTTTTTTTTTTTTTAATTTTTTTTTTTTTTTAATTTTATTTTTACACTTAAAACTTTTTTTATATATATTGTTTTTACTTTTTTTTTTCATTTTTCTTTTAAAAGTTCATTTTATACAAACTTTTTTTTTATTTTACAGTTACTGTTTTTTAACTTTTTTATCTTTACATTATATTTTTCACTTAAACTTTTTATTTATTTTTTTACATTTATACTTTTTATAATCTATTTCACACGTAAACTTTTTTTTTTACATTTATTAGTTTTATAATTTATTTCACACTTAAACTTTTTTCAAATATTTTTTATATAAATATATATATATTTTTTTTTCACTTTTAAAATTTTTTTTTTCACTTTTAGTTATTTTTTTTTTCTTACTTAACCTTTTAGTTTTTAATTCACACTTAAACTTTTTTTTATTTTTACATTTTTCTTTTTAAACTTTTTTTTTTTTTTTTACATTTTGCTTTTTAAATTGTATTTTAACTTTTTTTTTTAACATTTATTCTTTTTATAATTTATTTCAAACTTAAACTTTTTCATTTATTCTTGTCTAATGTACAACTACAAACCCCGCTTTCACCCCAATTTTATGTATACGCCTACAAACGTCTCCCTATGAGTACTTTATGTCGCCAATTTTACGAATACACCTCTCAAATTGTCCCCTTGTGGATACTTGATGTCGCCAAATTCTACACATTCACCCTCAATTGTACTCATATGGGAACTTGTTGCCTCTTAGTCTTTGAAAATTTAATCAGCCAGCCATAATAATTCCCCTTGTATGGTGCTACTTCATTTCTACCATCCACCTATGCGTTTTGTTATAGTGTAATTTTATGACATAAGAAAAAATGTGTACTTGTACCAAGCGTATAAATAAACCCCTTTGTATAGCTGCACTGTATCGTTCAATCAAACAACCAATTATAAAACACCCCTAAAACAGCAACATCTAAGACAAATTCCCTTATTCAACACGTATTAGAACAAGTAATAGATCCATTATCTTACATACCAACCCCAAATCTGCTCTTATCAAGCCCAGCACAACAAACAGTGCGATGGAGTAACTTTTACATCATATTCCTAAACAGTAAGCAATTCTAATGCATCCAATTGTGATCAAGGTGAGATCCCTCCTTCTAGTCATAACGATATGATATTTTCCCTCTTAAAATAATAATTTTACGTATGATGTGAAAAACATTTAAAGAACACATTACTTTTATAAAAAGTTTAATTAACCGTAATACAAGGTTTTGGTTCCCAAGGTTCTTTTTCAAAGTATCAGCTTTCATATTAATTACTTTTTTTTCATCCACTGAGACTGATTTCCGTTATATAAATTGTAATTTAAACGTATATTGTTATAAACATTATTTTCATAGAACCCCAGACTGTCATTTTTTATACCCTTAGTACACATGTCAAAAGGTAAAAAAAGCTTTACTTATTAATCTGGTCTACCTTCCTGTACACGATGGTATGTTATTTACCCCCATAGGATGATTCCTCATAGAGTTATATTGCGAAATTATATGCTGGAGTTGGTCACATAAAATATATTTTTCTAAAACCATTCTTGCAAAATTCTTTTCTTTTGTACTAACCATAGTTAAAATATATACACTACTGTCATTCCCTTTAACATAAGTTCATTGTGCAGCTCTAGTGGGACGTAATTGCTCTCACTGAGTTAATTTTTTTGGCACAGATGTATACGTAAATAAAATATATGTAAAATATAAATGAGTAATAAAATATAAATAAATATTAAAATATGTATGAAATATATGAATAATAAAATATATATAAATATTAAAATATATATAAAATATAAATGAATAATAAAATATAGAAGTTAAAATATAAATGAATAATAAAATATAGAAGTTAAAATATAATTAAATATTAAAAATAAATGTAAAAATATAAATAATAAAATACAAATAAATATCAAAATATAAATAAATATTAAAATATAATAAATATTAAAATAAGAATATTAGTTTAATTCTATCATATTTTATTTACTTTCACAGTTTTTTCACATTACTTTCATAGCTCACAGTTTTTTCAACAACCAACCATTCCTAACATTATACCTATGATGTCACAACCCACAGCTTATAATTAAAAATGTGTAGATGCTGTGCGTCGCAAATTTCCACCAATACCCAAATAAAAACGCAAAATAACAAAAAAGCAACTTTCATGTCACATGACACTCCATAGACATCACTTACTGACACCTGATTGGTTCTTCATGATGTCATTCTTAAACAAGCATATGATTGGTCCGTTCCCCTACATGCAGCGTTGTCTTGCGGTTACAAGCAGAACTAGTAAAACCTTCCCCCACCTGCGTGTGACGTCACTTACTGACACCTGATTGGTTGTTCATGAGGTCATCCTCACACAAGAACCTGATTGGTCCGTTCCCGTACATACACGTTGAGACACGGTGTGACATGCCCATCGGCAGCGCTGCGATGAGTCATCAACACCTGTTCCCATGCCCCCTGCGTGTGACGTCACTTACTGACACCTGATTGGTTGAGGTCATCTCCATTAGGCCACGCCCCCTCAGCTTGACAGACGAGATCCTCCCTGATTCTCACAGCACCACCAAACTCCACAGAGCACCGCCAAAATCCACAGAGCACCGCCAAAAATCCACAGAGCACCGCCAAAATCCACATAACTCCTCACAGCACCGCCAAAATCCTCATAACTCCTCGTATTCCTCATTATTCCTCGGCTCAGAATCGGCCTTTTTACACTACTAATAAGTAGTTTTAAGTTTTTAAAAAATGTTATCATATTGGTATATTATAACATATGTTAGCTTTAGACATAATACTTTTTTAAAACTTGTTATCATTTCTGAAAAATGTTTTTAAATAATCTTGTAAATTACTGGTTCTTGTAAATTACTTTTGTTGCCGTTCCTTCATCTACAAAAATTTTAGCACTGGCGGGCGGGCATTGAAAAATTGTTTCTTTTCCATTTAAGACTATGACGAGTCTTATTAATTGTTTCAAGGTTAGCCAACTGCCAATGATCTGACATCAACATGTTGTAGCTGGAAATAACAATTTCCACTTAGAATGTGGTGCGGCCACAAGAATTGACCCTAATGATTTTTTGAAAGTTCTCATAGCCACAACAATTTTTTTTAAGCAACCACATAACCCAGCAAAAAGAGTCAGCATCAAACCTTCATCAAAATTGTCAAATTGAAGGTTTTATAAAGGATATTGAAACAAAAAACTGCAGTTTTCTTGAAGTTTTTAATTTTCCTGCATAAAACCTTTAAAATATCTGCATTTTCCCTTCATGATTAAAAATTGAAGTTTTTATGAAGGTTTTTTGCAGTTTTTATGAAGGACATTGCATTGAAACAAAAACCTTTAATTTTATAGATCTTCAAAAAAACTGCAGTTTTCCTGCATAAAACCTTCAATTTCAAAAATTTGATGAAGGTTTTATGCTGACTTTTTTTGCTGGGAATGTGATGCACAAATATCCAATCTCCTGGGAAGACTTGGAATTTCTTCAATTTAATCCTAATAACTTTCAAAAACGAAGTTACTGAAATTGGTTACCTCTTCGGGAAATAATCATTGTGCTCATTCTCATAATAATTTTAATAAAAATTATTTAATCCATTTTCGATCACATGTAAGTAACAAACTTACAGTTCCATTCCCAGAACATTCACCAATATAAAGAATTAACAATTATATAGTTGTTAATTACTGAAGAAATTGCATAACTTTTTTAAGATATTAACAATTTTTGGTAGAAAATTTATTTACTATCCACTGTATGAAATACTTTCAAAATATTAAAAATTGCTATTGGAGCTGTATCCAATATTTATTTTTAAATAAGTAACTTTTTATATAATATTTGGTTCAAATGCATTGTACGGTTCCCCTTGACAACTTTTTAAAAATGATATATTCACAATATTAACACATTCTGGGCGACAACCGGGTTTGTTGAAAGAACTCAATTTTCTCTCTGCAGGGTTGCTGAAAATGTTAACTAGATTTGGCAGGGAAATCAAGGAAACCGTAAAGTACATTTTAACCATATATTCGAGAAATATACTAGGAAATAATTTACAAGTTACAAGGCATTTTATTGTTCCAGAATTCCACATTTTGTCAAAAAAAAGCCTTACCTACCTTATTTGTTATGGATAATAATTTATAAGAAAATATAATGTTAGCCTGTTTAGTAGTTATTGTGTACAAGATGGTAATGATAACAAGCCAAACTAATCGAATATGCTTAATCGCTATATTGCACAATCTTTGAGTGCATTATTTATTAAATCTTCATTTGGTTATTCAGATGTGTCTTAATTCCAGAATATATTAGTTCCATTATGATTTGAAAGTTCTCTGCAAATTTAAAATGTATTTTAAGCCGGCACATAAAAGTATACTAGGCAGTTGGCCAAAGCATTTGAAGTACTTGCTAAAATCGATTTAATACCATGTTGAAATTTAATGTAATATTTTGTTATCACTGAAACATGTATTTAAACAATTTTAGTCATGTTATTTTTTTTTTAGAAAAAAGTTTGTGCAATAAATTAGAACAACATGATATACAGCATTAAGAAACTGATCACTAGATTTATTAAGAAATAATTGCTAGATTTCCTCATTCAGTTATTTTTGACTTGTTATCTAGCATTTGGTATTTTTCTCTTTCATTTAATATGTGTTATTCCTATTTTATTTTAGCTGAATTTCCACTAGAGCTGCTCACTGATAACTTGAAGAGGCTGCATTGATTAGCCCCAAGATCTGTTCTGAAACCTGATTTATGAATATTGAGCAGTATTTGAAACTCATTTCAAGACATATACTCCACATCCTGTAGCCTGAAGCCACTCGGATACCAGCTACTAAGTCAACAAACACCCGAACTGGCACCTCGCTCTCCCAAATTTCCACACCATGACCAATGTGAGGATATTTGGGCCATGATAGATTTATCTCCAGCCCCTTTTCCCACCCTGCCTTTGCTGGCCTTATGGACAATTCAAGGCCAGGAACAAACTCACAATACTCTAATTAAGAGATCAGCACTTTTATGTGAAGACTATTGATAAAGTAAAAAGTGTTAAAATAAAATGTAGTTTAATAACTCTTAGAATGTTATTTAATATTTAAAATAACACTTGTGCACTAATAATGGAGGTAGTAGTATAAATCGTTAACCACTTATGCGATTGAGTCACTAAGTGATAAGGTTTGTTTAGAAGTGGTCTCAGTGGAATAATTGGAAATGGTTTCCACTATATTAATATTTATTATTAAAAAGTGTAAAATATTAAATATAAAAAACTTTTTAAAATATAATTTCATTATATATTTACTAATGCATATACTTTAAAAGTTAAAAATAAGCGAACGTTTTTGCATGATTCACTCAAGTAAATGTAGACCATTTGTTAATTTTTAACTCAAAAAAAGGTTGTTTTTTTTAATTTATTTTATAATAAAAAGCAGTAGTGAAGCAAACTGCAGTAAACTTTAATGTTGGTAGAAATAATTTTCATGGATGTCTTTTTTGTATTCGATTTAGTTAATTGACTTAAGTTTATTTTATAATTATCCATAGAAATCAACTAAATTCTTAAACTTTCTCATAATGAGGCATTAGCGTCATTAGTCTATAATACAATTAAAGAACGATCTGTAAACACAGCTTCATACTTTACAGTCAAATTATAAGGAAAATGTCTTAGCTCGGTTACTAGGTGTTAGTTTTTTTTTGGTTCCTAAATTGCAAATAATTTTAAATTGAAACGCAATGTAAATAAGTATAATTTTTACTTTCTTTACAACAACTGACATCAAACACAACACACATTTTTAGAAATTTATTTTGCTAAAAATAAGTAAGCAACTTATCAAATTATATTATATGTTCGAGCATATTTAATTTTTATCAATATATTTCATGCTTATTTTATATCGAATATTTCATGCATTCAACTGTTATACTACAAATACCAACTTAGTAGTATTTTAGATTAGAAAATCACACTTAATGTGTTGTAAATGAAGTATGTGATCCAAACTTCAAGGAGTATCCAAATTATTACACAATACCTGTTGCGTTAGATTTCTTTTTTACAACAGAAGGGAGTCATAATAGTTAATTGAGGTAAGTGAAATTGGCTCCAATATTTTATGCCACAGGTGTGTAATAAAAGATAATTTGGATTTCTTATAAATGCTAAAAAGTTTTTTTAAAAACTCTAATTTGTTTTGGTATTTTAACTAGATTGCTAAAAAGTTTACAAAAACCTGCTTAAATGCAGATATCTAACTGTCTTAAGATATTAAACTAGACTACTAAAAATTCTTAAATTTGCTTATCAGTCTAGCATCATTAACCTTGACAAAAATTTTCCTCCATTTTCAAAACTAATTTACTTTGGTGTAAATAACATTTACAAATAGCTTTGTGATCCAATTTACTCTCAAAATGGATACTTCATCTTTCAACATATACTTCAATATAAAAGTATTCATTATGTTTTCCTCATTTTTAAAAATTATCTTTAATATGTTTTAAACAAATTAAGTCTTAATTTTTTTTAATGTATTAGATGAAGGAATACAAGATAGAAATATTTTGAATTGTGTTTTTAATTTTTTTTAAATGGTAATGTATAATGCATTTCGTTTAGAAAAGTAAATGTAAATATATTTTTAAATAATATTACAGTTAACTTAGTTCAAAATTAACTAATTTAAATTTTTTTAAAGAATTATAAATTTGTAATTTTAGGAAATTTAAAATTTTAATTATTAAATTTTTTAATTATAATTTTATTGCTATATTTTTATTATTATATAGATTTTGAATACAATTTTTTTTATGTTATAAAGAAAAAGCAAATGAGTTGTATAGTCCAATATTTTCCACAGAGGAAAGAATATTTTTCATGCAACAGCTTTAAATGATCAAAAACAAAAGAAACAAATTGTTTTATAAAAATATTTTTTTTAAAAATTATTCATAGTATTGTTCATCAATATTGTAAACCGCTGCTTTTAAATATATTCGATTTCGGCTAATGTCGAGTCGATCAATGTAAATCGGCCACCTTTTATTTAATATTGACAGATATTGCTTTGGCAATATTTGCCAATATTGATAAAAAGTTAACCATTTGACATTGGCCAACCCGACATTCGCCAATATTAGCCGACCTAACGTTAGCCAATATCGGTTGAGCAATATTTGCCAATATTGATAAAAGGTTAACCATTTGACATTGGCCGATCCGACATTCGCCAATATTGGCCAATACCGCTCTATGATATTGGCCAGTTCAACATTACCCAATACTGGCCAATACCGCTCTATAATATTGGCCAATATCGGTTCGGCAATATTGCCCAATATTGATAAAAGGTTAACAGTTTGACGTTGGCCGATCCGACATTCGCCAATATTGGCCAATACCGCTCTACGATATTGGCCAGTTCAACATTACCCAATATTGGCCAATACCGCTCTATAATATTGGCCAATATCGGTTCGGCAATATTGCCCAATATTGATAAAAGGTTAACAGTTTGACGTTGGCCGATCCGACATTCGCCAATATTGGCCAATGTTGCCGAAACTCTCTTTGCCGATATTGGCCAATATTGCTGTGCTACCTGGGTATAAATACAGCCAGTTGTCATCAAGGATTTCAGCACGCAACATACCAAGTAAAATCTCATTACGACCATTTCAAAACAACAGCACGCAGACTGCCGCTTTCAAAGCGTAAGTCCCGGTTTTATTTCTCAGCTGATACAGCTCATGTCGCGAATCTATCTAACCCAGTGGTTCCCAAACTATTTTGGTCGTAGAATCCCAAAATGTGTTGCCAATGATCGCGGAACCCTTTTTTTTTTAATCGATTTCTGCATTACTACTAACATTTTTAATATTGAAACTTTGTTTACGATCTGAATTACAGTTACCGTTAATAATACAAGGGAACAATAGCATTGGCGCAAATGGATGGTTAACCGACTTTGTTTACAAACAAACTAGCCCTCCTACCAGTCTTCCGGTGTATCCTTCCGTCCATGTATTTCTACCGGAAATGGTGTGAAAAGGCTTTGTTTTTGTTTAGGTTTTTTCAATAATCCCCAGTTTTTAATTTTTTTATACATTACTTTTATTATTATTTTTCTTTTCCATCTAATCGATGTCGTTTAAGAATATGCAATGCATACAAGTCAGTGATTATGATGAAAACAAATAAAAACGTGCTTTGCATAGATCAACTGGTGCGGTTATAAGAAGCCAAGGGACATAGACAATCGTCAAAGCAGTAACCCGGAAAAGAAGTTTGGAATATACCACTATGGCCATCTATTGGTAGGATCAAAGTTTGATCCCGGTTAAACATCCATACACCGGTATATTGCACAAAAAAAATTACATAAATTTTGGGGGTCGATTGTAAACTTTCAAAGGAAAATGTGAATATATTAAACACCATTCATATTTTTTTAATCAAATAAAATTTGTTACGCGGAACCCCTAAATTTTTCCGTGGAGCACCAGGGTTCCACGGAACCCACTTTGGGAACCACTGATCTAACCATAGCCACCTACAAGAAGATGCCCTCCGATTTGGCGAAAATCCCATTGGCGAAACGGCAACAGGGTGTTGCTTGGCAAATCCGCTAGGTGGCACTGATTACCCCCTGGTTTGTTTGTTTTGTTTACATTTATGCGCACACTGAATACTTATTTGACCTGCCCAGTTATATGGTTACTCACTGAATCTACCGCGAGTCAACTGACTGAATTGAGACGTAGATATTTTTTTTTAAATAAGGTTTATTAAAAAATATTTTTAATAATATTTTACACAAATATAAATGTTTTGTTTATATTTAATCCACAAAAAATAAACGATACCCTTTGTTTACATCTGCCAGCTACGGATGTTCATTGAATCAACTGACTGAATTGAGAAATAATTTTTGTATAATATTTTTTTATAAGATTTATTATAAATTAATTTAATGATATTTTATAAATATAAAGTTATTTTGTCATATTAATCCCCGAAGCTAAGCGAAATTCTTTGTTTATAATCTGCCAGCTATGGATGTTCACGGAATCAACTAACTGAATTAAAACATGATTTATTATATAATAATTTAAGGATATTTTACAAATATAAAGAAAAAATATTTTACAAATAAACACAAGCATATACTAGAAAATAAAATCTTCATGCTGAGGGAAATGGCCATATTGTATTAAACTGGAATCGTAATTTCCATATACAAAGTGTAATCATGTATTTTATATTTTAAGGGTATAAAACGGAAAATCTAATTACTAGATAAATATGTTCAAATTAAAAATCAATTCCGCAACTGTTGCCGAAACTGTTTTCACACATATCAATCACACTTAAGTTTTCATTAAACTTTACAAAAACGTTTTCTTTGTGTGTAAAACACAAGTTTATCAACATAACTAGATATTAAAAATTAAATGCCCTATAAAAGTATACAAAAAAAAAGAGTAATTACGGACATGTGATTGATAAAACAAATAAAAAAAATAGTTGAGATTTTAATTGTTTAGTGATTGATATGCAGTTAGTTAAAGTCAGTCAGTATCATTTAATGAAATGAAATTCGCGGATTTCCGCTAAATCTTGTGCCTTTAATCAGAACAAAGATTTTAAATCTTCATACATTAACTTTCCTTACGTGAAAATATCACTAATAACAAACATCAAACAAAACGCCAGTATTAGAAATCGAAAGTACATACCTTGCGTAAATAGATTCACATTTTAATGTCTCTTTTCATCACCCGGAATTTTGTGAATACTATTCGATTTATCCTTTGTATGGCATCCTTTGAATGGGTATGGCACAATGCACTATTTTAAATTTATAGTGCTAATTTTTTAGCAAAGCCGTTAAATACACTGCCGAAACCTTGCGGTATTTCAATATAGCGCCATTAACTAATATGAGCGGGAAGAACGGATGACGCAATCATTCGACAGACAAGCAGGGGGTAAGCAGCGCCATCTAGTAACCAGTAGCCTACTATTACCTACAGTTGCCTACTATTGGGTCCAAATCGGAGGGCATCTTCTTGTAGGTGGCTATGATCTAACCGATAACAGCTTTTGCCGTGATGAGAAATACATCCAGTGTAGTATTTACAATATGTAAAGGATTTCTTAAATTTATTTTCCACCTAAAATAAATATATTTTTCTTAAAGTACCACTATTTATAAAATTTATCTCTCGTAGCATATGGGTGAAACTACTTGTAATTTTACGAACCCTTTTTCAAATTTATGTATATTGTACATTTTGAAGTTTTGAGAATAAATAAATATAATGGGTTTTTTTTCACTGCAAAATTTGGGAAATCAAATAAGATATACTCCAGAAACTAATTTTTTTATTACTAATATATAATAGAATATTTAATGTGTTTCGTTATCAAAATTATTTCTTTATCAACTTTATTGTATATTTTTACAATCAGTTATTATATTTAAATAATTATTTTATAATAAAAAATTTGAAAATTTAGTTTGGTACGTGGAACGCGAGCGCTTAACCTTATAGTAAAACTATGCCTTGCAAGGCATAGTTTTTTGATTGAAAAATATTCCATTTTTTTTATTTTTACTGTTAACAGTTGCTGCTTTTATCAGAAGTTATTATTTTTATTGTAATAATGGTGATTTAGATAAGTTATTTTCGTTTTGCATGTTTTGGTTGTAAGAAAGAATAAGGTTTATAATCGTCACATTCTTTAAATTAAATTATAAAACGAGTTACTCTCGATAATAAGTATTAAAACTACATAAAATAATTATCGCCATTTGGCATTCAAACTCCAGCCGAAACTCAATACCATGGAAGCCACTCAAAAGTAAAATCCAAGGATGATTCACTAATTTTTATGGCACGTATGTTGTAGTAAATGTATGCGCAAATTTCGCGTTCTTATTTTGTGTATGCGCAAAACTCCTGTTCTTATTTTATGTATCCGCAAAATTCGTGTTCTTATTTTATGTATGCGCAAAACTAATGTTCTTATTTTAGGTATCCGCAAAATTCGTGTTCTTATTTTATGTTTGCGCAAAACTCGTGTTCTTATTTTATGTATGCGCAAAATTCGTGTTCTTATGTTTAATGTATGCGCAAAATTCGTGTTAAAATTTTTTTTACATAATATAAAAAGCAATAAAGCCCTATATTCCGGTATCTAATAATTCGGAATTATCGATTAAACGTACCTTTACTTTTATATTCTCAGATTTTAATTTATTATTTTTTTTGTCATAGTAATGAATGTTTCAGCTTTAAATAAAATGTAAGCAAACTCCTGTTATCCAACTTTAAATTGCCTATAAATTTTAATAAACGAGAAATTTAAATCATTTTCTCCAATTAAAAAAAAATTTATTGGATGTCTATACTTATTAAATAGAGAAGTGAACATTATATCGGATATTAGCGATTACAAGAACGTAAGATCTTGAATTTAAGCAAAGCAAGTACAGAGGGAGATGGGTTCTGGCAAGTTCAGATGGAATAGCTTGTTTATTTTGCTTCTATTGGCAAAGAACTTCCATTTTAATAAATTGCAGGAATGAGGTTTCACCTAAGCCATTTTTTAGCCGATCTTTGACACAGCCACGTCCTAATTTTATTCTATTAACACTTTAAATATTTTATTATTTTCCCAGTGATTATATATTTGGTATAAAAATATATGTATGTAGCATACATTTCACCCAATCAATATATAAATAACTTCAATTTACCTTCACCCAATCAATATAATAAAAAAAATCGTGGGGTTAGAGAGAGAGAAGCAAAACAATTGGGCAGCCTTAAATTTTAATATACCCTACGTTGCACTAGGTCCCCAACGTGTAGTCCGCGAGATAGTCCTAAGTAGTCCATGGATAGTTTCCAATCACCAAGTGTTATTTTATTTTCTTGTTTTCTACAAGAATATGGAATCTGATGAAACAGATTATGGAAGTTCATTGGGATTGCTAGGATGTGACAAACGGGACCAACATTGCTGGGCTTAGAGCCTGTAGTTGGTCGTCAATATTTGTATTTTTATAACATGTAATATTTAAACCAAGTTGTCATTTGTTTGAAATGTTACCTCAAGTCATTGAAAAAGTCTAAGATAAACACTTCAGAATATGCATTTAAGTAACAATTGTATTTACAAGATGACTACCTAAATTTCATTCAGTATCTTAATTAAAAAAAATTAAGAATTTTGAATCCGCGCTTTTGTTTAACTTTTGATTTAGTGGTCAGTGGACAAAAAAGTTGAGAACCACTGCACTACAGCTATGTGCTCTTAGGGTTTTTTTTTTGGTAAAATGTGCCATTCTATTGATTTTTTTACAGGTATGGTTTCAGAACCGTAGGGCAAAATGGCGGAAACAAGAGAAACTGATTCAATGCAAGGACGGCGAGGAGGACGAACTCCAGAAGTATTCCAACAGGGAACAGGAGATGGCGGACTTCTCAGGGAAGTTCACTGAACATTCCACAGGTCCTTGTTACATTTTATTGGAATATAATTTTTCACCTTGACAGGCAGTCATTGGTGATTTCTAAAAAGTAGATTATTATATCACAAATTCACATTTGAATTTTCTATAAACCTAAATTATTCTATTCGATGAAAATATGTTTATTCCCATTGGAATTAACTGGAAAGATTGGAAATTGAACATGAGTCAATGCATTTGGGAAAAATTATTTGAGTTTTTCCACAAATCACATGAGTGTGCCAAAGCACGTTTTGAATATTTGCTCTCCGTCGTCACATATGCTCGTTTGGAGAAAAATGCGGTAGCGGTGACAGAAGATAAAAAAAAACATTAGATTTCATAAATAAAAAAAATAAAATTTTCTAACCATTTAAAATAAAATTTAATTTCGATAAATTTGTTAAATATTGAGGTATAGTATATTAATCGTAACATTATACTAATTGATCTGAGTATGATATTTTAAATGCAGCAAGTGAACAATTTTCTTCACAGATACAATGAACTCCAAAAATTTTATGATATGTTGCCATTTTCGCATAATAAATTCTACAATTGAAACGAATTTAAAAAACAACAAACTTATTAATCAATACCAATCTGATTTTGTTATACGATTAACCACTTTGATTATCATTAAGAAGTTTGAATAATTTTGGAGCCACTAATAGCGGCTTTCCAATTAGATAATAGCGAAACAAGTTACGCGAGGTTCAGTCACTGAACTCTAACTTTAACTGCTGGAAGGCTCGAACCTAGTTTCGTCTATGGGCGCGTTGAAGCCAATTGAAAGCAGCCATGCTGTAGCCCAATATTTTTTTTAAAGTAATTTAGCGGTGTTTTTTCTTACCATAGCATTGTAGAAATATTAAATGTATATAAATATTATATTTTCTTCTTATAGAATTAATTTTTATATTGCCCAAACAAATAGTTTTTGCTCTTGCTTTTTATCTACTTCGACTTTGACTTGCAAATGACTTTCTATTTTAATAGCATTTCTATTTAATTATGAAAATAGAAAAAAACTCAGCCAATACACGTCGGCTTATTTTAACATGAAAAATATACGAAATATTGCAGTAGCAAAGAAAGTGGGGCACATCATGGCTGCCTCTACATCGGTTTCAAGTCAACAAAATATATTGCCCTATCCATAAGTTACAGATCAGTGTATAGAGGTCAATTAGTTATAAACCACTTTTTGTCGCATTAGCGAGTTGTATCAAAGTTTCTTCAAAGCCCACGCATGGATACAAACAAGACAATGCTTTCTCTTTCAGATCATTCTGAAATCGCCAATTCCATTGGCACATCCCACATCAGAATGGACGACTTATCAACACTCGGCATATTCCCCTCGTGGTCAGAATGGAACGAAACCTCGGACGACCGATCCACGGACGTCGTCCAACTCGCCCTGGACGCTGCGGGGGCGTTCCTGGCGTCACCCTCTTCCACGAACGCCAGCGAGGACGCCGAAGCGTCCTTTTCCACAATCCAATCATGCATATTTGCCAATGGAATGGATAGTCTTCAGCAAACGGATGGAACTGTCGAAGAAAAAGCAAACAGCTAATTTGAAGTTCCCTCGTCAAGTCGTATTTCTAGCCAGTTGCGGTTACAATTTCGTTTCGTTAGCTAGGCGCTTTATGATTGCGAATGGTGATAAAATTTAAAAGGAACGTCAAACCTTGTCCGTGAAATGGTAATGTACTGAACTAACAAAATTAAATGGGCGACATACAATCTTCAAACGGTCGAGTTGGTAGCTAAGTAGATATAGAAAGCATATCACTGTGAATAAGTTTGCAATAGGAGTATTTTGTCAAGCTATTAAAACGGACATTTAAAACACTTATGCCTTCCAAGAAGTAAAACTAAAGTTCTGTAAGTAGATACGGACGAACACAGACCCGTCGCACCGGGGGGCAGCACGAACCCCCAATAATCTGGAAACCATGAAAGTTGGGAATTTCCACTTCTAAAAATCCTCGAGTTGGGAAAATTTATGCTTGAAGAAAATTAATATTATTAGCAAACGAAAGCTAGGGAGGATTATGAACTGCCCAACTTGTATGATTTCATTTAAATTAGACCTCAGAACGGACACTGCATTTGGAATATGGGTGCAACAAATCCATGCTTGTGAAATAACTGTTTAATATTACCTAATACATAAAAAAAAAGGTGAAAACTGCCGATAAGTTGGAACTGGGAATTTTCAGCACTGTCGAGTTGGGAATTTCGAATCGTTAAGTTGTGAAATTTCTAGTTTCAACCCCTCCGAAATATTTTTTGCGACGGCACTGGACCAACATCGAATATGACATTTGGCAACCGATACAGCAATAATATTCGAACTATTAATTATTTCTAACTTCATCTGAGATGCTACTAAGTTCATCAGAACTGGATATAAGAGTTTTTTGTGCCATTTAAATTACAAAAACGGAAATGTTCTTAATCGAAATAACAGAACTTTATTAAAAGATCGAACTACTAAAGAATCGAGCGTAGAGACCGGTGGAATGGCGCCATGCTATTGTATACAGCAAACTATAACCGGTGGTAAGATCGCAATAAGTGCTGCACTCTAGCGAGTAACAGGAGAAACTATCTCAGTATCGTCAAGGTTTTGATCAAAGCTGTATGTCTGTTATTGTGGAAAATATTGTTTTTTTAGTGTTTTCTTCTAATTATTGACTTGCATATAAATCGATGTAGTGTCTTTCTTTGGTAATTTATAGCCGTAATTGATATGTACGCATCGCATTCAACTAATATTTAGCTACATTTAACTGACTTTAAATATAAAGTTACATATATAACTGACGAATTATTCATTAAGTGTTAAATTAATTAACAATAAGTAATCAATAAGCCAGGGCTGATATAGATTTATTGCACAACCGAAAATATGCTTAAAAACTCTCAATCAATTAGCGACACATACATTTAGATTAATTTTAAAATAATGGTATTCAGTAAATATATAAAAATGAATGTTTGCAAATCACACAATAGCCCAAGATTCTTGGAAAAAATACATTTCATAGAAAAAATGACTTAATAAAGCAAACATTAATTTTATAAATTTAATGCTTATATACAGCTGCAAATATTGAATTTTCAAATTTGTAATTAAAAAGAAATACACTATTTTTTTTAAAGCCAGAATGATATATATATTTTAATATCATCCATAATAA
The DNA here is from genome assembly GCA_963932185.1 of Troglohyphantes excavatus. Taxonomy (NCBI): domain Eukaryota; kingdom Metazoa; phylum Arthropoda; class Arachnida; order Araneae; family Linyphiidae; genus Troglohyphantes; species Troglohyphantes excavatus. The sequence continues at coordinate 31,337,487 of OZ010678.1, forward strand.
TAATATGTGTAATTTTAAAATTTTACCATATGCTAGATATGTGATTAATACATCAAAAAATATAACTATTTGTGAAATAAAATTTGTAAAAACAGAACAACTTACAAGCAATTCGAATAATTTTAAATTAAAAAATTACAAATGAGAATAAAATTGTATGTGGGAAGTTTAGTCCATACTCCCAAGTATTCAGTAATTTTATATTGAAAACTTTACAGGATGATTTTCGAATTTTTAAAACATAATGAAACATTTGCTGCTGATATCATCAAAGTTTACACACACTCTACAAACACATTAGTTTTATAAATTTCGAGAGTTAATAAATATTTTAAATAAAAACAGACGATCTCAAACGAATATGATCACTTAATAAAATATTTCAAAGGAATTAAAATGGAATTGTTCTTAATCGAATCTTTTGGAATATGTATCCTCTAAATAAAAAAAAAACCAACACCAAACATAACAAGAAATCAAGGATAGTGAAGACTATATATATAAGGTGTGCTCGTGTTTCGCTTTTTGAAAGGGGCAAGGAAAGTATTCTTTTGACGTCATTTTAGCTCCGCCTTACTATGGGTTTTTGATCATTCTCATTGGCTGTGTGTTTCAAGCATTGCTACTTAGGTTCGATCCCCGGTTGGGTAACAACTGGTGATTTAATTTTTATTTAGCAAAATAATGTAAATATCTGTAGATAATTGTGTTCAGGTAGCTTCACTACTAATCCGTCCTTGTTTTGTTATGTCCCCGTATTTTACTTGATTGAAATTGTAACTCATTTAATATGTCCAATACAAATGCATTGACATGATGGTTCGACTCCCATTTTACTCTTTCAAAATTCATGGACATGCTAATATTATTTTAAAACGCTTAATTTATTAAGAAACTCTTTTGCAATTTTTACATACTAAATGCAATCCTTAAAATATAATTTAAACTCTTAAAATTTAGCAAATTCTAAATATAATTAACGATTATCACTTTTAAATAGTTTACAAAAAAACAAATAGATGGCAGCACGTCAAGAACCATTGATTCAAATCGATTCGAAATATTTTATTAACGAAACAACTCTGCAAACTCGATTCAAATTGTTTTTTGAAGCAAATTTTAACTGTTTTCTTTTAAATAAATTCATGATTAGTTAAAAACAAGAATTCTTGTTAAATTAAGTACTCCTTGTCAATAGCGACAATTGCTATACAAACGAGAGCATTAGACACGCCCACAGAAGTCGGAGGCGTCACTATGACGTCAAAAGAATTCTTTTCCCCGCCCTCTATCAGAAAGCGGGAGTACCAGCACACCTTTTATATATAGTCTCCACTATCCTTGACAAGAAATAAATTTCGTTAACAATATTTAACCTTCATTTTGATAATAATACTCAATTACATAACACATTTCACAAATATATCATATAAACAAAAAGTATTACAAATGCATACATTTATTAAGAACAGAAAAAATAAATGCATATATCAAAGTAAATGCAAAACCACATGTTAAATAAATTATTAAATATACGAAACACTTTAAGATGAAATTGGCCATCTTAAATACCACTTTTAACATTTTGAGGATATTTAATAATAAAAGGTTAAATATAAATTTGATAAAACTGGAATATACATTTAACAGAGAAACACACTTACAGCTATGAGTACTTAACATTTCATTGAAAACTTTGATTTAATCGTATGTTATCACAGACAACAACAAATCCATAATATTGAGGAATCAAATAAAATCTGAAAGGCTATATATGGAGAACTCGGATTTAAATTCGGCCCAGTCCGTTCGTGTAAGTCGATTTCAAAGAATAATTTCTCAAAATTGAATAACTATTGAATTAATATGCAAGAAAAACAGAAGATAAATATATTTAGTAGTTCAAAATTAAACATGGTGCTTTATTCTGTGTTTCACTGAAACATTACATATTTGCATCAATATTAGCTCAAATTCGATAAAAATTGGACATGGTGTCTTTAACTCTGAGGTCTACATATATTTAGAGCAATTGTTTTTTGTCTAAATTGCCCTTTTTCTAACAAAGTACTTATAAATATTACCTTAAATGGATTAACTAGAAGTTAAAACAAATATATACAGTAACCGTTTATATAAATTGCTTTTTATATAAAATATTGCTACTTTAAAATCATAAATTGAACATAAATACACATTTAAAGGGTGATTCAGCTGAGCAAATACAAAATTCAAAGTGATTTAGGATGCACAAACAGAATCATAAAACATTGCAGAATCTGAAATGCAATGTGTCATTTGCACACAAACAAAAATAATGACGACCATCTACAGGCTCTAGGCTCAGCAAGCTTGACCCGGTTAACTCATTTTAACAATCAGTGCTGCTACTCAAAATTAAGATTAAAATTTCCTGACATTTCAGGGTTCCCACTCATTTTTAAAAATAAAAAATAAGGAGTTTTTAAGGACTTTCTAAGGACAAAAAAAAGTTTTTAAGGACCATTTTTATCGCGCTGTTTCTGAAGTAAGAAAAAATAAACAAATTATGACAATAATCAACTTTCATATTAACTTAAAAATGACTTTTTAAATGCACTATGTTTAAAAGGTATTTTAACCGAACCTCATTCTTTGACTTCAAGTTATTACTTTTTTAATTCATTCATAATCTTGTTTGATTTCTTCACCAACTGTTAAATATGCATTTGCAAAGAATAATAAATGTAATGCACTAACTTATTAATGAAGCGAGAAAAGAAATAGCATTCGAGCATCTCATGTAAAAAACAGCCACAAGTAATAGATTACCAATGTAAGTGAAATAAACTGAGAGTAAGAAATTTTAAAGGAACTACTAAAAAAATTAATGTTTCTTTGGCCGGAGAAAAAAAAATAAGGAGTTTCTAAGGACTCTTGGCCAAAATTAAGGACTTTAAAGGGCTCTTAAAAATGCAAACCGAAAGTAAGTAGTTCTTAAGGACTTTTAAGGACCAGTGGGAACCCTGCTTTTCCAGAAGGTTTTTTTAAATTTTCAGGAGAAAAAAAAACAAAATATTACTGATTTTTTAAAAGATAAATGTTGAGAACCGCAAAAAAAGGAAGTATTAAAAAATTATCATTTATACAAATTTATATTTTTTGCAAGAAAAAAATTGCATCAATGGCGAGGAAAGAAATTTGGTAAGGCATCTCCATCTAAAATTTTTTGAAAAATTATCTTACTTTTCCAGAAAAGTTGAGAAATAGTTCATTTTCCCTGACAATTCCCTGGCTTTTTAGGTCGTTTTTAGAAACTATTAGTTTTAAATATTGACTAAAAAGAGTGTTCATTAATTGTTTAGTTCTTAATTTATTACAATTTTACTTCCATCTGGAATAATAAATGAAAATACATCCATTTGAAAAAAAAAATTACAAACAAAATTTTGTAAAAATATTTAACAAAAACTTCCAAAAAAAAAATAAAAAAAATTATAACATATTTTTTGAAGGATTTTTCTGTTTCTTTGTACATATGTTTTTGAAAGATTCTATATATATATATATATATATATATATATATATATATTGTTGTTTGAGAGTCATTTGGTAACCAAAATATAAATTTTTTTTAAATGCCAAGACCATTGAAATTTGTACAATATTTAAAGCTAAAAGTAAAAATTGGTTACAATCCATACATTGCACAGACAATCTATACAAAGTATGCTCTGTGTAACCAACCCCTATCAGAAGTTTGTATACCCTTAGCTGAAGCAACCCTGTACTGTTACTTAAACTACAGTGAATCTTTGATCAAATATCACAATTCTATGCTATAGGACATTCCATCATATAACTGTTATAAAAGTCTCACTAAAGCTAAACAACTTCAATCTCAAACATCACAAAGTTTCTATCATTTGATAAAGTACAATACACTTTGCTTTGATTTCAAGCTAAATATACAAGTATATTGTAGTAACTAATTTTAAGCCTTTTAACTAAAAAAATATATAATATACCAATAATAAATACACAAGTATAAATATACCAATACATGATATATATTTTGCTTTTCTTTTAAGTAAGTTTTCTTAGGGGATTTTATAACACAACATAATACAGATAAGTACAAATTTTTCCTTTCAAAATGCCATTCTACATTATTGATTCTTAACTTTTTGTGGGATGCAAAGTGTAAATAGTAATACAATATTTTAGCGACACAAAATTTAAAGCACTGGGCACTTGCTTTTAAACATTATTCTGATCAAACCAAAATGTCTTGCTATCATAATAACAGCTAACTATTACAAATGATTGATGACAAAATAACAAATAAATATGTATTAAATACTTCTTAAATTCGAAAATTAAACAAAGAATTTATAAATGTAAATAACTTACATAAATACTTTATTATTTATATCCAAAAGATTATTTAAAAAGAAAATAAATTTAAACTACAAAACAAAAAGTATATATCACTATAAAAATCATCACCTTTGTGGTAAATATTTTTTAATTAAAAAATATAGAATTTTAGAATTTCATATTAAAAAAAACTTAAAACTCTCAATATAACTTGTGAACACTGATAATCATTATTTAATATTAGAATACAACTTACATTCTAATAAAATGTCTGAATAACAATTTATCAAACTAATATATTATAATTTTGAAAGATAACCAATCTAGTCCAAGCACACATAACTACTATAGCCTAAATGTGCACACAATCGCAACAATCAACATGTACACAATCACAATAAATTTGATCATTTATCGTAACATTAAGTATATATAGTTTAATATCTGTAACACTCATTAAACTTTTAAAATAAAGGTTTTTAATGTATCCTTATTAACCTGTGTTTTTTAATGTTAATGAATTAAGAAGAAAAAGTTAAAAAATAATATTAATAAAAAAATAGTTTTTAATTTCAGGTACTTACAACTCAATCGGAATTGGAAACAGCTTCAGAGCCATAATATTACCTAAGTAACACAATTAATTAAAATAATAATCAATGAATAGTACAAAAAGCAAAAGATTATTTATGCTATGTACTCAAGGATTAACTGGAAACCAACCTTTCTTCGTTTTTGCTTGTATTATTTTAATGAAGCAAAAATATTTTTGCATGCATATTTAAAAAGTTTCATGTTTATAATCTCAAACTTCTTCATTCTAATTTCAAGTAAAAAATTCAAGCTGCTTACTCTTTTTAAAAATTCAAAAGCAGATGTTCCCCCTCTCTTTGTAAAAAATTAGTTTATTACTAAAAATACTACCATACTATAAAAATACTTCCCATTCCATTTTACTTTTTAATTTAACAAAAAATATAAAATATGTAAAATCTTTTAAAACTTGTTTAAAAAAACTACTCTACAAAATCTTAAAGAGGGAAAAAATTTGGAAATGCTTTAGTATGATAGAAAAAAATTTGTCTACAAATATTCGAATTATATATAAAATAAAATATACAAAATCGTAACAAAGGCATTCTAATGAATAACTACACATTATTGAATTTTAAACTCGATATATAAGGATTCAGTTGGCATCATCAATAATGACTAAATATAATCATATATGATCCCTAATAACTATATTAAGTAGTGTTTGTACAAAGTGCGTACAGGGACAAAATCTTAGGGGGTTATCCACAAACCTAAGCCTCTTTGTATCATATACGTAATAAACATTTGCAGTAATTTGTTGGTCAGTGGATGTGTTGAGCTAACGATGTACAATAAATTTAGCCGTTTTAAAAAATACTGCAAGTAGCCTATACATTTCATGAAGGGCCTAATAGGAAAAATAGGCATTTCATTTATTCAGGTTGTCACTCAATGTTAACCCTCCGATGGATAAGCAAAACTTCGAATCTGTAGGAAAGTTTAATGCAGGAAAGTTTAATTTATATTTCCAACATATTTATTATTTTACAAAAACATTTTTTTAATTATATCAGTAAAGAAGGTTTACATAAGTCCTTCTAATACTTTAAATTTGAAAATTATTTCAGAAATAGATTTTTTATCAAGTTTTTTATTATGTGCACTACTATAAAAGCTGGATATACTGGAATCTATATAAACGTTTGTATCTGTCCGGTGTTTAAGATCAAGTTTCAATAAACTGTAAAAAAAATTTAGATAATTTATTTTTAAACTCCTGATTGTTCAATACACAACAAATAACTGATTTTTTTTTTTTTAAATTAGACTTTTAACAAATTTATATATTTTAACATTGATAAAATGTATGTTTTATTAATAATGATCCCGGGAGCAGAAGTATGGCCATGTGCGCCGCAGATTTTTTCAAATGTCCGCAGACAAATCTTTTGCAGAAGTATATCATACGAATTTTTTATGTCTACACTACATTAGAACATTTCTGCAGATTCTTTCTATGTTTGCTGAGATTCTACCTTTAATCGTTGTTGTTATACTTGCTTACTTGTGACAGGTATACTGATAGTTATATAATAAATTAAATTGAAGACAAATCTTACTCGCTAAAATGTTGTCGCAGACTGTTAAGAATTTTTCTGCTACTGGGATAATGATATTAATATGATGATGGAAATTCCACTAAATTATTTAGACAAGTTCCCTGACTTTTTGAGATTTTTTTTTTGATAACATGTTAATTTTTCCTTAATTTGATTAATTAGGTCATTTTAAATTTCCCCAACAACTGCAGATTTTCCCCATTTTTCAAGTGAGTGACAACCCTAGGGCAGTGCCAAAGGGAATTTGGTGATTGTTAATTTCTTAATTGGATCCTGTTAATCTACAAATACGAATGACTAGGGTTCAAACCCAACAAGATTGCCAAAAAACTATACAACTACAAAAAAATTCTTACATAAAGAATTAGGGTTGAACAATTACAAATGATCGTAACAGTAATAACAAAAACTTCAGATTTCATAACGACTGTAATACCAATGTAATATAAATATTTTATAAAAGTATACAATAAAATAAATATACTTAAAATGAATAAAGTGTAAATTCATATTATATTTATAAGGTATATCACTAAAAATACATTTGTATTATAGTACCATAACCATAATAAAAAAAGCATTAAGCAATCTTTCTTCTCTATAAATCAAGGAATTTAGTGTCAGAAAAAAATATTGGCTAATTTGACTTCAAATGAAAAATTACTTAAATGCAAAATATTTTTAATACAAAAACACACAAAATATTTTTTTGATTATTTGAATGACATGCAGTTAAGGGGAGATAGTAGTTTTGAACTTTCAAAAAACCGATTTTTTAAAATTATTTTTAAAAATAATATGATTTATTAGGATTTATTTAAGCCAAACCGCATTAAAATTGGACAAAAATTAAACACACAGCGATGAAAACACATTAGTTACATTTGTAAAGAAATATATACAATTCTATCTTTAAACCTCTTTTTCTCAGTTTCACATTTTTATGTCAATCCGCATGATTACAAAAAAAGTTTTCTTTCAATTCACTTTAAATTTTTTATACATGTTCAACTATCAAATATGCATGCACTAAACCTAAAAAAAGGTTTTTTAACACAATATTTTTCAATAAAAAAATTATTTTATATCATTAAAAAACAAATTTTCAAAAACTATAATTTTGATTTTTTTTAAAAAATACTTTTCATTAAATATTTAATTTTTTTTTGGTTTGGAGTATAGAAGCATTATATAGCTTCACTTTTTAAAAATAAATTTGTTTCTAGTGTGTTTAATTAATAAGTAATTTTGCGGACGGTCAACTCTATTTAAAAATTTTTTAGCAATGACTTGTATTTTAAAATATTTTTTAAAAAACCAACCAAGCAATAGATTTAATTTATAATAATATTTTAATAAAGCCAACATTCAATAATTTAAGTTCCAAAAATTTTAATTATAAATATGCAAAACTTATTATTTTATTCAAGTTCGAAATAATTGTCAAATACCAGCCAATTTCACCTTTGAAAACTACTATCTCCCCTTAAGTATCCAAAAAATGAGTGATTTTCGGGTGAAAACTTAATAATGCCTTAATGTAGTTCTTGTACTAAATTCCTCAATTATTGTGAATGTTTTTCTAAGTATAAAAACTAATACTGAAAGATTGTATAAGATTTAAACAATGAATAGATATTTTGAGCAACATCACGAAACAAAGTCGGCGTTTCCAAAGAGTAACAGGGTTCGTACACATTTTCCGAAAATAATAATAAGGACTTTCTAAGGACCTTAAAAGCAATTTATAAGGACCTTATATATTTGTAAAAAAGTTATTTGTAAAGTCGCACATAGGTTTCTCAGTAAAAAATATTATAATTAATAAGGAATAGATGCCAGCAGATAAAAGCTACCGGGTGAAAAAAACAGGGTGGCAACAAAATTCGGGGAAATAAGTTCCTTGATGGTGTCACAAAAATTTCCCTGATTTTACAATGGGGGAGTTTCAAGCCGAGAAGAAGAAGACTGCTGTTCCAACGGAACATGGAGAAAGTTCTGCGACGCCGAAGAAGTTCCGTAGGGTTAGCATGGAGCTTTTAGCTCCTGTACTATAATTTTAAGTTTTAGTCTTTAAATAATACCTCAATATAGAAATATTTACTACATACACTGAGACAGATTGTAGTCATCGTTTATCAAGTATTTTTGTGTTGAAATAAAAGTATTTTTCCGTATTTTGATGTAATTCAAATTATATACAAATATAATAAAAGTATTTCTGTACTTAAACTTATTCATATATGATATAAAAATATTACTTATTTGGAAAAAACAAATATTATAAACAAACTTTCCCATCATTGCAAGCATAGCGACTAAACAAACAAAAGCAAAGTTTCTGCTGTAGGGAAGAAATCGAAACTACTAGTAAGTTACCATGTTAATACGTCACGTGAAACTCTCGCATTACATTAAGAAATGTTGCAATACATGCTTTGTATAGAAACAAAGTATCCATGCTACAATAAATATATTGCATTATAAATGATAAATTATAAGCAATACTTATTGTCAGTTAAAATAATAATTTATGGATACAAAATAAATTATACAATTGCGACATTTAAACATGTTATCTGGAAGCAAAAAATGCATAAAAAGCAAGTTTTTAAAAATTATTTATTTTGTAGATAATTTTAAATGTTTGATATGCTTCATATTTCTATTCCAATCTTCAATAAATCGCATATTCATTAGCCTCTCACATATTGCTTACAATCTAAAGTCCAACAAACTTTGATTTTGCTTCTCTCCCTCCTGCAGTGGTATACGTTTTTACAAAAATAAAACTGAATATATGAAAATGTGCATAACCATACTTTTTTTAAAAATTCTTTTTCAGAACTAAAAGAAAATATTGACAACTAAATTACCCAAAATGGAGGGCATAACAGACGATAATTGACGTTTTAATGACCCAAATTTGAAAAATTCCTCGATATTTTGTGAATTTTGAAAAATTTCCTGATTTTCAGGTTATGTTGCCACTCTGAAGAAGTTGTAGTTTTTTTACTCAGATAGGTACAAAGTTGTGTTAAATTCACATAAAAAAGTCAAACATCTTTAATTGAGGTTTTCTAAAATTATAGTTGTTTTATGGGCTTTTCAAGGGCCTTCTGTAACTAACCTTCTGTAACTAACTCTAAAGACCCTTTGAACTAAAATAAGAAGTACTTATTAAAAGGCCCTTATGAACATAAATTCAAAATAAGGAGTTTATAAGGACTTTTAAGGATTGTACGAACCCTGAGTAAATACGTATAAATAAAATATAAATAAAATGTTTAAATTGACTAGAATATATATTTTTTTCATTTATAAATAAATTATAATTCAACAATATATATTTAAAATATCAAAAGCCTGACAAAATCTATTACATTTTAGAACAGAAAATTTAAATACATACATACAATAAAACACTAGTTCAGATTAATGTAATTTAAAAAAAAATATTTTTATACTTTAAAATGCTAATTTTCTTATTAAAAAAAATAACCATTACAAACAACCATACTTTTAAAGAAATGTCCTACATTTTTATCAAAATGCCAAAAAAGCAAATAGCTTCCAAAGTTTAGGTTAAAGATATTATTTCAACTTTCAAAGTTCAAATGAATCTTATATACTATATTTTATATAAAAAAAAAATTATATCCAATTTGAATTAAAAAAAAATTTCATAAAAATTTAATTACAAATAGTCCTTTTAAAAATAAGTTAATTAAAAATTCTTAACATTATCTACTACTGAAAAAAAATATTTACAAGATAGAAAGTTTGAATTTATTTGGTACTACATAGGGACGTCGCAACATTTCTGATATCGGGACATATTGAATTTTTTATTCTACACAAACAGTTTGGGTATCGATAGAATATCATATTTGATAATATATCTATACAAAAAGAAGTGTGGCTATTTGATCAGAAATATTTAAAAGGCAATTCTTTTATTGTATTTGAAATTGTTAACAAAATAAATTATGCATTATAAATACTGTATTTAATACTATTCGTAGGATTCCAACTCGTTTCATGAGTGAATATTTCTGTCTTTATACTGTCAGTAACTAGTAAATTAGTGGAGCTAGCAATAAATCAAACAAAATTTAGATATTTACAAAGTTTTATCATTTTCTTAAGTTAAACAAAATTCTCATCTTTTTCTTCTTTAAAAAATCTTGTTTAGGGTTTTAAAGTAGAACTTTATGAATAAAATAGTCATTAATACTAGAACTTTTTTTATTTAATACTGCATTATATTGAAAAGTGCAAATTTGTACTTTGGATTTTATATTATCACAGTACTGATATTTATATAGGATTAGTATTAATATTGTAAAATTCAAATCAGATATTGCAACATCCCTAATATATAGTTAATGCTAAATTTTACAAAGTAAATTAAGAAGCTTCTAAAGAAATTTTTAAAGACCTTAAAAATTCATCCTCAAACTTTAAATGCATCCATAACAATTAATTGTTTAAAATTATAAACAGAGTACCTCTTATTGAAAAAAATCAGTTACAGCGTTATTTTCTAATTTAAAAAAAATGCTTTTAATTCATATAAATGACCAATAACATTAAAAACGATTTTAAAATGTGATTTTTTTAAAAATTGATGTTATTTTGTGTACTACGAGGTCTAAAACATCGAGTATATAAGGACTAATAATACAAATTTTATTATTATTTATTTTATTTTCTAATTTTTAAAAAATGCTTTTAATTCATATAAATGACCAATAACATTAAAAACGATTTTAAAATTTGAATTTTTTTTAATATTGATGTTATTTTGTGTACTACGAGGTCTAACATATCGAGTATATAAGGACTATTATTACAAAAATATGGGATTCTTAAGTACTTCATATACTTTAAGAACTTAAAACACATATATACAGGGTGGCAACAAAATTCTGGAAAAAAAGTTCCCTGATATTTCCCTGACTTCCATTATGATGTCACAAAATTTCCCTGACTTTAAAATTACATTAAGAAACGTTGAAATATATGCTTTGTATAACAACAAAGTATCCATGGTACAATACAATAAATTTACTGCATTATAAATAAAAAATTATAAACAATACTTATTGTCAGTTAAAATAATAATTTATGGATACAAAACAAATTATACATTTGTGGCAGGCATAATAGTAATTAATCATGTTCTCTGTAAGCAGAGAATGCAAATTTTTCCAACTATTTCTTTTGGAGATAATTTTAAATGTTTTATATGCTTCCTATTTCCTATTCCAATCTTCAATAAATCACATTCATTAGCCCCTAACATGTTGCTCACAATTTCAAGGTCCAATGCACTTTGCTTTTGCTGCTCCCTTAGCAGTGGTTCATGTTTTTACAAAAAATAAAATTGAAAATATGAAAATGTGCATAACCATACTTTTAAAAAAAATTCTTTTTCAGAACAAAAAGGAAATATTGACAGCTAAATTACCCAGAATAGAGTGCATAATGGAGGATAATTGCCATTTTAATGATCCAAATTCGAAATTTCCCTGATATTTCCAGAATAAAAAAATTCCATGACAATTCCCTGATTTTCCGGTTTTCCAGGTTATGTTACCACCCTGTCTTAAGTACCTTATAACGCTTTAAGGCAAATGAAGAGTTTCTACTGACATAACAAAAACTATTAATATATAAAAGTTGTTTAATATAAATATACTATTTCAAAGATTCCCAACCACTATCAAAACAATTCTTAAGCTGCACAAAATATAATCTCCAGTACAGTAAAGGCCATAGAGGATTGGAAGACTGAGATTTGTAGATATGACTGAACAATTCCGAAAAATACAGATTAAAAATGACCTACAAATGGCATATAAAATTACTTCTCACTGGAAATGTAGAAATATGCATTTTCTAAAATTGTGCTTAAATACATTCATCCATTTGCATAACCTGTAAATAATAATAAATCTTAATAATTAATACAATAAATATATTGTATTATACATGAAAAATTATGAGTAATACTTATATTCAGTTCAAGTAATAATTTATGGCATGTGCTTGGCCATGCTTTTTTTTTAATAATATCTTTTTCAGAACTAAAAGGAAACATCGGCAACAAAACTACGCAGAATAGACAATAATTGCCCGATTTTTTAAGAAATTTTGCTGATATTTCCAGAATTCAAAAATTTCATAATAATTCCCTGATTTCTCGATTTTTCAGGTTATGTTTCCACTCTGAACAACATACTTTGCTTAATCCAAAAGCGTAGAAATAAAATTTAATAAAAAAAAAAATTAAAAATTTGAAGGGCAAGTTTTACAAAATGGACAAGAGACATTTTATAATTGAGCGACTACCTTATAAAATTTGTTATAAAAGAACCCCCCCCCCATCCATAACTGTGGTAATAACAAACCAGCTTCATAAGGAATTTGTTAAAGTGAGAACCTGAAGGCTAAACATCTCAGTATAACTACTTTTACAAAGAAAACAACGAAAAAATCCTATCAATATTTTTTTTAAATGAGCTCATATTAATGTAAATTATATGTTATTAGTGACATTTAGAGCCAGTCACGAAGAGAGGGACTCTGCCTATGTTGAACCTTCCATACCCAGTATAACTTCACATATAGAATTATTGGCAATCAATATAGTAACCAATTTATAATACATAACGAGACACTTAAAATATTTTTATATACACTCAAACCTGTTTTTGTGCGGTGGATAGGGACCACATAAAAAAATGTGCACAAAACTTCACCAGTAGCTATAAAAAATAGTTTTCGCAACACAATTAAAAATATTTCTTTTTATGCAGTGGATAGGGACCGCATAAAAAAAGTCTCACATAGAAAATAACTCGAAACCTTACGAAATAACTAGGAATTGCTTTTTTAAACGAAATCAAGACACGAGGCTTGACAGCTACTTGGAATCTCGCCAAACCTTTTGGAATCTGATTTAGAAAATACACATGCAAACATTTTTAAATATTTTATTTACATATGTACTTATTTTACACATACAACACTTTTCAAAATGTATAACCATTATCCTTCGTAGTCTGACAATACGCGAACTTGGTTCAAAATCGCTTTCGTCACTTGAAGAAACTACCTCGCACTCGTTTAGAGTTGACATTTTTTCAGTTACCATGTAGTCAGTGATCAGTTTTTGCGATGACTGTTGTTTCACTAGACACTTGTATATATCTCGGTAGCCAGATAATCAATTATGTTCCAATTTGATTGAAATTTTCATATACCGCACAAAAACAGGCTTGAGTGTATTTGTTATGAAATAAAATCATAATAATAGTTAAATAATAGGCAGTTTATAATCCCATTTAAAAATGAGAAATAAACAACATTTACCTCAGACATGGGACTTTTCTTAGAACTTCTGAATGTTACAAGTGGGCTCAGTAGCACAGGGTCCACATGTTCTCCTTTTCCTATTTCAATTAAAAAAAGATTCCTTATTGTTTTAATACAGAAATAATTATGTCAATAAAATAATATTAAGGTAACAATAATATAAGAACTACAGATATTGTTTTTGTTAAACAAAACAACTAGAATTATGTCCCTTTCTGTATAGAGCTAATATACAAACAAATGAAATATCTTCAACCTGACGGATACAAACGTGTATATTCGTTCAAATATCTCCAGTTTTTCCAGTAGTTATGTAACAGTTGATAAAAAAATCTATTTTTTGAAATAATTTTCTCATTTAAAGCATGAGGAGGACTTTTGAAAACCTTCTCTACCGATATAATTTAAATATATATATATTTATGTAAGAAAAGGAATGTGTTGGAAATATAATCAAACTAGCCTGCAGTGAAAACAAACCTACAGATTCAAAATTTTGCTTAGCCATCAGAAGGTTAAAAAAAAAAAAAAAAAAAAAAAAAAAAAAATTTAAACCTAAATGTTCTAAATACAATATTTTTAAGCCGAAACTGAAGGTGTGTACATCTATTTGTACAAAAAATTTACACTTTTAAATAGCAGAAGCGGATTGTTTCGAATACTTTAGTTTAACTGTCTCATATAAATAAATTTTTTAATTATCAAAAACCACAAATATTTTTTTTAATAGATATAAGTGCTAAATATTATTATTGGTGAAAAATAAATTTGTCCTCTAATTATTAGAACATAAATAGAAAATGAAAGTTAGTTTGCATATGTTGGAGTTAAATGTTGTAAATAGACTGAAATCTATGGAACAAGAATGTATTTAAAATGCCATTTATTTATTCGTTTGTCTAGTGCGTTACATTAAACGTTGAAAACTTAAGGCAAACTAAAATGTTGCGTTAACATTCAAGGCTCAGCCGCAACATCCTCCCCACCCTGATCAACTTCGAGAGGGATAACCAGAGAAACAAGGCGTGTTATTTCCTTTCCATCCACTCTTAGACCGCAGGACCTAATCTTGCCATCACGTCCCGGATGTAAGCTCATTACTCAGGTCTTCTTCCACACGTGCCGTGGACACATGTCTTCTTGCAGCAACACAATATTCCCTTTCCTGATGTTGATGGGATTGTCGCGGTTACGAACTAGATGGAAAGATCGTAATTGAAGTAGATATTCCTTTGACCATTTTCCCCAAAACAGTCAAGTAAGTCCTGCTGCTGTTTGTAGATTTTCTTAAGCCTTGTGTTGTTATCTGGGACGGATAGTATTGCAGTTAATTTACGACCCGTCAAGAAATGGGCTGGTGTCAAGGCTGCAGAGCTGTCGTCTTCCTCTTTGTAGACTAACGGTCGGTCAGCTGTTGAGAGCGGCTTCAATTCCGATAAGGACAGTGGACAGACTTTATTCGTCTAGTAGAGCTCGTCCGAGTACCTTTCACAGACATTGTTTAAGAATTCATATAAGCGCTCCCACCAGCCTCCCCACCAAGCCGCTCGTGGGGCGATAAATTTCCAAGTTATCCCATTCTGGGCATAGTATTGTTGAGTTTTAGCTGATGTCAGAGTTTGCCATAACAGGATCAGCTCTTTTTTTGCTGCATGAAAGGTAGTAGCGTTGTCAGAATAGATGGTGTGTTGGAGTCCTCTTCGGCCAACAAATCGCTGTAACACCAAGAGAAATTTGTCGGCGGTAAGATCTGACACAAGTTCAATGTATATAGCTCACGTTGTTGAACAAGTGAATAGTGCTATGTAGGCTGTGTTTCTTGGTTCCCAACTACGAATACTTATGGGACCAGCGAAATCTATTCCTGCAGTATTGAATGGAGAACACGGTACAACTCTTTCAGAAGGCAGAAGAGCTTCTATTTGTTTCCCACATTTTGCTTTGGAAAGCTTGCAAGGTAGACATTTGTGAAGGACCTTCCTTATAGCTTGACATCCTCTTAAAATCCAGAAGGTAGAATGTAACTCAGAAAGGACTATACGCACACTGATGAAGATGAACGTGCGTATACTGAATTAAGAGGTGAACGAAGGGGTGGCTTCCATCACGCAACAAGGGGTGTTGCGTATCAGAATGAACATTTGAAAACTGTAATCTACCTCCAAGCCATAAAAGGTTGTCTTTGAGGAAGGGATTGAAACAAGCAATTTTAGATGTTTTCGGTAAGAGACGTCCACCTTTCAAAGCCTCCAATTCAGCCGGGAAGCATTGATATTGTACAGTTTGTATCCAGTAGCCTTGTTTAATTCTCCACAAGTCAGTTCATGAGTGGTATGTTGTTGAGACCTACAATTATTCACAAACCGTAGAATCCATAAAGACACACGAAGGAGTTTTGTGTAAGAACTTTAACGAGATATATCAATAATCGGTTCAGTAGTTGCAACGTAGAAGGATTCTGATTTGGTTTTTCTTGATTCAACTTCGACTAACGGTTGTGTGCGAGATGACAAATCTTTTGTAGGCCAGAATTCTGGATCATGTGATAACCATTTCGGACCATGTCACCAAGATTCCAAAGATGCTAGGTGTGATGGTAAGGTGCCATGGGTAAGATTATCTGCAGGGTTATCTGAACCTGGGCAGTGGCGCCGTTGTGCTGGAGTAGTGTATTGTAGGATCTCTGTTGTTCTGTTACAAACAAAAGTTTTCCAGCGATTGGGATCTTCTTGTATCCAACTCAAAGCTACAGTCGAGTCGCTCCAGAGAGTGGCTGTATTTGAGTTCACGTTCGTTTCACTGCAAAAGTATTGTAGTAGGCGAGCTCCTAGAAGGGTGGCTAACAATTCAAGTCGTGGAAGGGTGACCCTTTTGATCCGGGATAGTTTGTTGCAACATCAAATTAGGTTGACTTCTGTAGAATTGTTGTTTGTGTGACAGGCATACAGACAAGCTCCGTATGCTCGCTCTGAAGCATCGCAAAACACATGTATAGTAACTTCCGAGTCTACAGAAAAAATAAATCTTGGAATGCATATATCATTCAGACATGGTAGTTGATATATCCACTTGTGCCACTGTTGTGCGACAGCTGGGGGTAATAATTCATCCAACTGGATTCCACTGAGCCATGTATCTTGAAATAATATTTTTACAACAACTATAACTGATGAAAATAGACCTAGAGGATCGTAAAACTTAGACATCAATTTAAGTAATAAACGCTTTGTTACAGGTTCTTTAGCCGCTTGACAGATTTTTGTCTGTACATCGACTTGAAACACATCGTTATTGGTATCCCATTTAACACCTAAGACATGCGTAACAGTTTTAAACGGAATATTTTCTTGTCTCCAAATATCTTGCAAGGTCTTAGAATGTGTAGTCCACTTGGCTAAAGATAGTCTAATATGTGCCGTAAGTTGCTGCATTTCTTGATAAAGAATTATAGCTTCAGTGTCTGTAAGCGCTCCCATTACAAAGTCATCCATATAGGTGTTATTTTCAAGGTGTTTAGTTGCAGTGGGATATGTTTGTTTATTCATAGTAACCAATTCACGAAGAGAAGCTGATAGCAAAAAGGGACTTGAAGCGAGTCCAAAGGGAAGACTTGTAAAGCGGTAAGTCACAATTTCATCTTCTAGGCATATTTTCACATCAGATGCGTGCGTTGTCTTGTACCAAAGGAATCTAGTAGCGTTTATGTCTTCTTCTGCTAGTATCAGCTGTAGAAAGGCTTGGCTTTCGTCGCTAGTGATTGCTAGCTTAGAAAGGCGAAATCTTAATAATGGGGCCAATATATCGGGAAGTAAATTTGGTCCAGCTTCAAGAGCATCGTTCAAAGATGGGTGACCTGGGGAATGGGAAGATGTATCAAAAACTATACGCCACTTGATTTCTTCATTTGTGAGCTTAAAATAGTAGTTTAAAGGTAGGATTACATTGTTTTGTGACAAAATGCTAAAAATGAACCGAGTTATAACAGCATATTTTTTGTACCTTTTCCGGATAACATTTTTACTGTGTACTCCTATTTCGATAATATACAAACAATCTGAATATCTGTCATACATACCTGCTATCATGCTTGATCCCAAACCCACCACAATGCAAGTGAGCCAACCAAACCCAGCATACCACATGTAGGACATTTTAAGAACAGGAAATATGTACCTGTAAATTAAAGTAAAAGTTAAACAGGAAAATAACTGCTATAATTCAGACATAAAAACACATTTTATTCTGATGTAATTAATGATTTTCTTAAATTTCTAATGACAAAAATGGAAGCTTCTCTTTATATGCTATATTTATCATGTTTTTAGTTTTAAAGAAGAGAAAATCAAGAGAGAATCTGCAGACTGCAGAATACATTGGCAGTACTTTCAGGAAAAAACTTAAAGCGAGAACAAAAGATAATTGATCGGCAGACAAAAACAAATCTGCAGCGCTTTATTCATCCGGATATCGGATAATTAAAAATCAGCTTTGGAGTTTAAGGGAGAAAGAAATGAACTGACCATCCTAACAAGAACTAATATTGAACATATTAGATCACTCTCCTACGACAGGGTATGCAAGACATTCACCCTGCGCATTAAATGTGAGCTAGTACCGGCTTCGCCCGAGCATATTCTGGCTTGCTTGGGGCTCAGTCGTGAAGATCTTTAGAAGAACCCTGCCCTGGTGATGGACTTTCCGAGAGTGAATGATTTGGTGGACCTGGTCTAGTACATTCTAGACTTGGCGGAATAATGTATAGGCGTATGTACCCGACATCTCCCGAAGGATATACGGGACTGTGGAACCGCAGGTTCGGCCAGCAGAGCAAAGCCACCCCCACGGGACCACCACCAAACGCCAACTTTATTATTTTCCAAAATATGCATGCTTTACAGAAGTTTACAGTAGAATTTTCTTCATACATTTTGTACTTCTTATTATCTGACAGAATAATAATTTTTTGAGCACCACACTCAGAGGTTTAAACAAGTTTTGAGATGTTACAATATACAAGTTTTTTCTCTATATGGGGAACATTCCCCTCACAAATGATGTAAAAGCAAAATAAATAATTAAACAAATAAAAATAAACATATAAAAATGTAAAAAAAATAAAAGCAAAAAAACCCACGACAGATAATTGAAACACAATCGTTGAGGTAGGCTTTCTGTAGTGTTCAAATCTCATCATGGGCATTTGACGGCGTACCAATAACTGCCGGGTGATCCAGTGAACTACACAACGTTAATTGTCTGAGGGTCAAAAAGTTTGTGACCTCTACGAAATGTTGAAGTTAGACTTGGTGGAATAAGTAATAACAAAAATCAGCTGGATAGGCCGGATATCCGTTTCATCCTTAATCTTAACTAATGAAAAACTAACTACACTCACCCTTCTTCTGTATCATCGTAATGTACAAGAGTGCTGTTCAGAAGAGGAATGGTCCAATTTCCCTGAAGAGTGTCGTTTATAGAGGTAAAGTTGTTTTCTGTTAGTGAGACATTGGAAGAGCAGCTATCAATCGTACGAGGCAAGCTGGGGATTGGTGTATTCCTCATCATGGCAGCGAAACCGATCCATAAGCATAAACACAAGCTGACTAGAAATCCGATTATTGAACCCTAGCCGGGGAAATAATATAATTTTTAGGTATTATAAAAGTGGGTAGTGTTTAAGTTGGGCTTTATAAACATTTTAGCTAAAGTCCCAAAATCAACTTCATCTTTCTCTGAAAATATTTTAGCATATAAAATAGTTATTTTAAATGTGTATGGCAAATTTATACATGTTTTATGATCATATGTTAAACAGGTTGGCAACAACATTCTGGAAAAAAAGTTCCCTGATATTTCCATGATGGTGTCACAAAAATTTCCCTGATTTTACAATTACATTAAGAAATGTTGCAATACACATTTTGTATAGAAACAAAGTATCCACGCAACAATACAATAAATATATTGCCTTATAAACGAAAAATTATAAGCAATACTTATTGACAGTTAAAATAATAATTTATGGATGCAACACAATTTATGCAATTGCGACAAGCATAATAGTAATTAAACATGTTCTCTGGAAGCAGATAATGTAAAAAAATTATTATTTTTTCATATTTTTTCTTTTGTAGATAATTTTAAATGTTTTATATGCATCCTATTTCCTATTCCAATCTTCAATAAATCACATATCCATTAGTTCAGTTGTTAGAACATCTCACACGTTGCTTACAATTCAAGGTCCAACGCACTTTGATTTTGCTTCTCCCTCTAGCAGTGGTTCACGTTTTTACAAAAATAAAACTGAAAATATAAAAATGGGCATTACCATGCTTCTTTTCTTAAATTCTTTTTCAGAAGTAAAAGGAAATATTGACAACTAAATTACCCAAAATGGAGGTCATAACAGACGATAATTGCCATTTTAATGATCCAAATTTTAAAAATTCCCTGATTTTTTGGGGAAATTCTGAAAAATTCCCTGATATTTCCATAATTAAAACTTTCCATGATAATTCCCTGATTTCTCGGTTATGTTACCACTCTGTTAAAACACTAAAAATTGTCTATTAGTGTTCCTTCCATAAAGCAAATAAAAAATTACGGTAAAGATTTTCATGTTTAAAAGCAGCAAAAAATAAGGATATTTCTACATTTTAACTATTATGCAGATTTCTTTATTTCGATTCTTTGCATTTTAGCTGAAAAGAAAATTAATATTTTTTAATAAAAATGTCAATATTTTCAATAAAGTATAGACTTTCCCCGTTAAGTCAATTATGTACTTTTATAATTGCCCAATAAACATTAAAAAAATTGACATCTGAAAATGTTCAAATTATATATTGTCATATAGTAACTAAAATTGTAATTTAGTAACAACAAAATTATTTGAAACTGTACAAACTTTTTACCAAATAATTTCAAAACACAGTACTTACTTTTGCATTAGCTCTCTTGAACAACATACCAAGACAGTAGAACCCAAGCATAGGCCCACCAATCACATTGAAGATAGTTAGAGAGGCTTGCAAAATACCACCCAGTTTTTCAACAATGAAAGTCAGAAGAATGCACAGCACTCCATATGAAAATGCTGAAACGGTTTGTTCGACAATAAGCAAAATGAGTCATGTTCAATCAATACAAACTATAAAATAAAAGAAGTGCATGTGCATAGATTCTTTTTTAGAAAATTCTATTTCATGCATATTGTTTGACTGTTTAGAAACAAAAACAACTTTTAGAATTCATATTTGTTTGGCTCATCAAACAAGCAAGAATAGAAATAATTTTGATGGAATTTAAAATAATTCATTGCTCCAATTAATTTTCTTTCATTTGAACAGTGTTGCCACATAACATTAAGATTTCCTGACTTTTTCCAGAGGAATTTCAAAAAATTTCAGATTGAGAAATAGATGAAAAGAAAGAAAATTAAATTTTGTAAAAAATAATGTTAGGACTCATAAAAATGAAGTAGTGCCTGCAAACGTATTAATGTGTGAAAAAAAATTCAATAAATTGTCAATTTTACAAATTTATATTTATATAACGAAAATAAAATTTCATTTAAGGTGAGGAAAGAAATATGATAAGACACCTTCATATAAAACAATTAGAAAAATTCCCCTGACTTTCCTTAAAAGTTGAGAAATTGTTCTTTTTCTCCGACAATTCCCCGATAAACTACATACTTAGCTTAATTCCCTGTGTATATATAAAATTTATTTTTAAAAATTTGATTTATCTTAATTTTTACAAAGTGAACAAGATATGTTTTGAAACTGAGCAATTGAAGTGTACAAAACAGCAATTGTACCCTATTTCTCAAATATAAAACACTATGCACTGTTAGCCAATATTCCATGCTTCAATTAAAGTATGACTATAACTTCCTTGCATTGCAGATGTTAGAGAAACCTCTGAGGTTCACCACATGGCTGGAGCACTAATTAATTAACAGTGAACACTTTTCTGTGCATGCAAAAAGCAAAATCAAGGGAAAATATAGCAACCTGATAATCAAAAGCATTGGAATATTTAGTTATATAAAAAATTATGAACACACTGCTTGAAAAAATAATCCTGTATAACTTTTAAAAATATTATATGTATTGCAGTGTTTTTGATAGAAAATAGTTATTCTATTTATGATCATTAACCAAAATATTTTTATATAAAGTAACAAAACAATGTTTTAACTGAGAATTAATGCTACACATGCTTAAAAAGCAAATATAGAAATTGCATTACTTAATATATAAAGGAAATGTAAACAAATTAATATTTAAAAGATATTTTTTAGGCTTCCTTAGTTTTATGTATGCAAAACACAGTGTTCACACTTGATGTTTTTTGAAGGGTGGCACACCATGCCTGCCCTTTTTTCATCTCGATAGTGCACTCATGCCCTATCTTTAAAAATCGATAGTGTCCTCTTGCCCTTTTCAGTCATATTCACATTTATATTGTGGTACATTAAATCTCAAAGTAGCGTTAAAATAAAAAATTACCAATTAACTTTGTATAAGCAGCAATTCTCATCTCCGACGTATGACGAAAACAAAGCGGAAGCAAAAAATCCTCGACGGTGACAGCTGCGAGGGAGTTGATAGCTGACGACACTGTACTCAAAGCTGCACTAAAAACTCCCGCCACAAACAGTCCTGGAAGACCTGGGAATTTACTGAGTGATATCATCACAAAGTAGGGAAGCACCTAAAAATATTAGACACAACTCATTTTTAACACAATTAAAGCTTCATATCACAGTGAACATGTTTTCTAAAATGTTTTTTCTCAAAACTGTTTTTGTGCGGTATATGAAAATTTCAATCAAATTGGAACATAATTGACTATCTGGCTACCGAGACATACACAAGCGTCTAGTGAAACAACAGTCGTCGCAAAAACTGATCACTGACTACATGGTAACTGAAAAAAAGTCAACTCTAAACGAGTGTGAGGCAGTATCTTCAAGTGACGAAAGCGATTTTGAAGCAGTTTACCACAAGAAAGTTCGTGTATTGTCAGACTACGAAGGATAATGGTTACACGTTTTGAAAAGTTTTGTATGTGTAAAATAAGTACATATGTAAATATAAAATCAGATTCCAAAAGGTTTGGCGAGATTCCAAGTAGCTGTCAAGCCTCGTGTCTTGATTTCGTTTAAAAAAGCAATTCCTAGTAATTTCGTAAGGTTTTGAGTTATTTTCTATGTGAGACTTTTTTTATGTGGTCCCTATTCACTACATAAAAAAAAATTAATTGTGTTGCGAAAACTATTTTTTATAGCTACTTGTAAAGTTTTGTGCAATTTTTTTTTATGCGGTCCCTATCCACCGCACAAAAACAGGTTTGAGTGTACTCTTAACACTTAAACACTCTTAACACTACACATAATACTAAGGCATCTATCTCAATTGTGCAATCAGTTAGAGCAATGTTCTAATAAAACAAATTTGGTTGTCCTGTCTTTTTAATAAAGCAGAACTTTTATTTCAATATGAAAAGATAGACATTATAGGGCAATAAAAACCACATTTTTATTTCGTAAAACTTTGCCCTTTTTACCTAAACATATTAATTTCAAAAACTTTTCAGTTAATATATATAAATTAAAATGCAAAGCAAATGTGCTAATTTGATGAAAATTTAAAATGCCATCAGAAAATTACTTGAATGAAACAAACCAGACATAATATGCATCTTTACAGCGAACATAATCAAAACATTAAGTCAATTATACAAGTTTGATACATGCTGTATCTAAATTTTAAACATTATAATGATTAATAAATATTATCAAAAAACATTTTATAGTCATTGGGATAAAATACATATTCTAATTTTCAAGTTGATATACCATTTAGAAGGGGTATAAAAACCGATTAGACGATATAACCACAGACATAGTGAGTAATATAAAAGTCTATAAAAAAGAACAGAATATCACTATAGAAATATCAGTGTTCACTCTAGAAATAAAAAGGGGCAGGGCGCTGTTAGCAGAAAAAGGGCATCTCGTTTTTGGAAAGGCATTTCTTGTTTTTAGAAGGGCACTTTCAAAAAAAAATTGGGGAGGGCGTGGCCACCCGTTGACACATCGGACCCGTGACTAAACAAAAAATAAATTCCGGTGTATTGCATATTGGGCTATTGGTGACGGTTCGGGGCTTATCTCGAAGGAAAGAAGAGTACAAAATTGATGTCACTTTGTGGAAATATTATTTGTAATCCAAAATTTGACATTTTTAAATTAATGTTTTCGCTAAAAACCAAATCGCTAAGTAGTCCGAATTAGGCCCCTTACAAAACTGATGAAAAGGCTACTAAAATTCAAAATTTGGTAATAAAATTTCTGATTTTGTCATCTTGCCTCAAACCATCTTACAGGCAACCAATAGGATTCGTGCAATGCCCCGTGCTCGAAATTACCGCGGATCATCGCGATTTCACAACACGCTTAGTTAAAAAGAAGTTTGTTTTCTACTGTCATAATTCACTTAATTCCAATTTACACAAAAAAAAATTTAATCGATGTATTTTTTAAAGACAGCTAGGAAAGCAAGGATGCTTGTGCCTGACTAAAAAGGACAATAGGGGCGGATTTTTTTTCGAAAGAGGGCGGCATTTCTGAAAAAGGGGCATGAGGGCGCTATAGAGATGAAAAAGGGCAGGCAGGGCGGACCGCCCTTCAAAAAACGCCTAGAGTGAACACTGGAAATATACCTGACTGTATAATCTATAGGACTATCATTATTGGACATTTCGTTTTACATTGATATTATAAAAATGCATTGTTATTATAATTCTTGTTATAAGGGCCGCTTATGGGTGTGCAACGAATGCCACCGAATAGGGCCACGCATTTTTTAGAGAAAAATGCACAAATTGACAGATAGAATTAATGTGTTATGCATTTTTCTTTTGACTTAATACATTTTTTAAACCAGTTAAATAGGTATAAGAATATAAATACTTTGTTATACTTTTAGGGTGATCCATTCAGACATTATGACTAAATGACAAATAGCCCAATTGATATAAATGTTGTCTCGTTTGGCTATTCAGGGTGGCAACAAAATTCTGGAAAAAAGTTCCCTGATATTTCCCTGATTTTCATGATGGTTTCACAAAATATACCCTGATTTTACAATTACAATAAGAAATGTCACAATACATGCTTTGTATAGAAACAAAGTATCCACGTTACAATAATACAACAAATATATTGCATTATAAATGAAAAAATTTATGAAATACTTATTGTCAGTTAAAATAATAATTTATAGATAGAACACAAATTATACAATTGTGACTGGCATAATAGTAATTAAACATGTTCTGTGGAAGCAGATATGCAAAAAAAGCAAGTTTTTTCAAATTATTTCTTTCGTAGATGATTTTAAATGTTTTACATGCTTAATATTTCCTACTCCAATCTTCAATAAATCACCTATTCATTAGCCCCTCACATGTTGCTTATAATCTAAAGTCCAACGCACTTTGCTCTTGCTTCTCCCTCCAGCAATGGTGCACGTTTTTACAAAACTAAAAATATGAAAATGTGCAAAATTATGCTTTTTTAAAAAATTCTTTTTCAGAACTAAAAGGAAATATTGACAACTAAATTACTCGGAATAGAAGGCATAATAGATGATAATTGCTGTTTTAATGATCCAAATTTTAAAATTCCCTGATTTTTTTGTGAAATTTTGAAAAATTCCCTGACTTTTCCAGAATTAAAAAAAATCCATGATAATTCCCTGATTTCCAGGTTATGTTGCCACCCTGCTATTATTAAATTAGGCTTTTTTTTAATTTTCGATTAAAAAAAGAACAAAATAATGTAGATTTATTTCATAAAAAAAATATCTAATAAATAATATATACAAATAAGATGTAGTGCCAAATATTTGCAACTATACTTGTAGTAGATAAAAATTTAGAAACCTATTCATAAATTCCATAATTTATAAGTTTGAAACTTATCATAAGTTTGAGTGGAGGATAAAATGAGGTTCCGATACTGTGCTTGCACAGGGCCCTGCAACCGTTAAGGGCGCCCCTGATAGTATATTTAATTTAATTTACCTGATCCGATCTTCGAACATTTGTTTCTTCTGGCCTCATCAGTGGATCACAGTTTGCTAAATTCGCATAAACTACAATTCCTGCTAACGATGTGGTGAGACTGAGGAGAGTTGTGATTGGCCAGTTGAGAAAGAGAGCACTGCAAATAACAAAATATTTTAAAAACAATGAAGGTCAAATATTCAAGAAGAATTAAATATGTCTGAAAAATAATAAATGTGGACATATCGCAGCTGATGTGTGCTACGTCATATAAACATTCAATAAAAAAATTATTTTAATATTAGGAGGCTCCGCCCCCTGCTCGGCCAACCCCCGGAGTATTGCTACGTCCATAATTGACGTTAAGTTTACCATAAATCTTGCCTACCAGAAGTGTGTAATTTATTGAGTTTATTCGTCATAAAAATGAAGCTAATAGAAATCTAGTTTTCAAAATTGCCAACAGATGGCGCCACCTCAATATCCCTTCATTTAAAGTTCGTAAAAGTGTTTTTCAAAACTTCTATTTTTTAATTTAATAAGGCTTATATTCTTCCTAATTTAAGCTGACATCATCAAAATAATTATTTATCAATGAATTGAAGGGGTTAATCGTCAAAATGGCTTACATAATGGCAAAATAAAAATGCGGATGCAACAGAATTTTGTAAACGAAGTAACTGTTGCCATTCCGCATAGAGAAAAACAGCGTTTTTCAATTACCGCGTAAGAGAATTATATATAAAGACAAGTTTTCACTGTGTTTCATTTTCTCAAAATAAAAGTGGATTGCAGTAAAATTCTCACTAAATTTCCAAGGAGTGGGAAATAGGATATAAATTTGCTGAAAATTGGGGAAAGATACTTAGGATACAAAAAGATGGTCAACTGTTTTATGGATATATTACTCTCTAAATAAAAATTAAATCTAATATTGGATCTAATATTCCAAAATAAACCTAGGCCCACAGTGGATAAAGTTGTTCGGCTAGAAATCAGAAGATTGCGAGTTCGAGCCCTATTAATGGACTTACAAAGAATAGTAAAAATATAGTGATCTTGCGATCAGTGGGTTGCTAGTCTATATAAAATATTTTAATTTATTTTAAACTACAAACATAGGCGTAAACTTGTATTGGGCCCATGGGCCCGAGCCCCCCCAATAATTTGAAAACCCGGCTAAGCCCCCCCAATAATTCAAAAGTTCTAACTTATATTTTGCAAAAAAAAAATCCCTTTCTTTTTTTTAATCTTCAACATGTACCATCAACCTTTCCTAGCAACTACAGAATTCTCTTATCTCTGTTTTCTACAAAAGCATAGGCTAGAACCAGTGTCTACGTGGAAGAATGGGAAGAATAGGCGGCGTATTAGGGGGGGGGGGGGAAGGGTAGTATGCCCTCTAGTGAATACTGGCCACACCCCTTTTTTTTAGTAACAGTGGCCAACTTTGGGGGCCAGTGGGTGGCCAGGGGTCGACATTTATGCAACTATCTGAAACAGACTTTAGGGATACTCTTCAGAAAGGCCTGCTGGGCTTCTTCAGTAGACGTGAGTGTCGGCTAATAGTGGATTCCCGTCTAGGACTTTTCCTATTGTACTTGTTGTACTGCAGTGTAAATGTCAAAATCTTCATTTGGATGCTTGTTGAAATTACTGGTTCGTTTAAATGCTTTGCCGCAATGCAACTATAGCAAGTTTATTAACAGGTAACTTGCATTTCACTAATTACTCTTAAAAACTTAAGCTTTTTGTGTTAATTGAAATGCAATACCTTGAGCCCCTTCAAAATAATTCCTGGGGGAGCTCGAGGCCCCCCCCCCCCCCTCAGTGGCGGCCCGTGGTCAAAAATGTTAGTGCAGCCGAAAACATGTAACTCCCCCCCCCCTCCCCCCTTCGCCTTTTTCACAACCATACACGATCGGACATTCTTTAAAATTTATTACTGAAACCAAAGTTTCCTTTCAACTTTTATGAAAGATAACATGTAAAAATAATGGAAAACACTTACTTATTTTTTGAAAATTAAATCAATCCTCCTATCAAACTTGCGAATCGGTCAATTTTAATATTAATTTAAGTAAAGAAACAACAACACACGTGCAAACTTATCGAAAAAAATATTTCCGTTTGGAGAGATTCTTCGAAATTATCGTTTTCCTCCACCCCGCCTCGCCGATTCAGCAACGAACCAATAATTTAATCGAAATTCCTTGTACAGCTAATTTGAAAAAATCCTTTTGCGCTACGTTTGTGTCGTCACATCCTCCATTTTAGCGTGTAGGCAGTGGCGTAGCCAGCATTGGGTTACTTTGGGTTAGAACCCCCCCCATAGCCAGATCAAAATTATTTTTTTGAAAAATAACAAGTGCCAAAAAAAAAAAAATCAAAATCTTCTTTTTCTCCGATTTTTATAGAGAAAACACGCGTCGCATTTCCTGGTCTAACCCACATGTATCTCCTGACTTTCTGTGGGGGGTAAAAAAATTCTCTTGCTTGAAAATGAAAGTCTTTATTTTGTTAAAACTAAATGCCATTTTAGAAAGAATTGACGAACTAAAGAAAAATTTCGTTCCACAACCCACCTCCTAATTTTTTCTGGTGCTTCTATTACATTTACAATCAATTTTATTTTCTCGTATTATCTTGTTTCTTCTGCCAGCACACAGACAGCTAACAGACATTTGGGAGCCACTTCTGTCATTACAAAATACTCATCGTTCAAAAAAAAAAAAAAAATGGAAATGAGCGGGAAATATATTGGCGCCGATATTTATCTACGTTGAATATTATGAGAGCCAACTGAACTTTTAGAACCCAATCGCTGCGAGTGTAGGTGGTTTTATTATATTTGGGTTCGAATCAGTTTAAATAATTTCAATGGTGTTACAATGAAAGAACTAATATTATATTTTAGTCAGCAAGGACGAATGGTTTTTGTGAACATGCAGTTTAAATGTGGAGCAAAGCTGCGAATATTTAAATTGTAAAAAAAAAACCTAAATGAACGGTATTTTCTGAGTTTGATAAACTGCACTGGTAAGTGGATAAATATCATACGGCATTTTTTAATTAAAGTTTAATTTTAAAAGATTTCTTAAAATTCGATAAAATAAAGTTTTTGCGTTTGATAGTCATATTTAAAATAGCCAAACGTAAGAGTAGACGGTCACGAGCGATTTTAAACGAAACCAATAACGTTCAGTATTTTGCATGAATTTCGTCGATAATTTTTTTTTTCTATCTTTATGTTTACCTGTCTATTTTGTTGGGGTTTAATAAATGTTTTTTTTTTTAAATAAAACTTTTACAAGTTTATTTATTATTTATAATCTGTACTTTAGTTCATGTTGACATCTCTAACCGTTAGACATGTATTTTCCCACTGTTTCATAAATATTTCTGTTTGACCATATTATGTAGCTGTGTTTTATATATGACAGTTTTATTTATACCATTAGGTAAGAGAAAGTATACTTAACCAGTAAAAAATAGATATTTCAAGGCCCATTCTACACGGACGCTATTTACGCCGCGTTGCATTTTGCAAAAGTCTCTGATTGGTGCATTCAAACCATGTGGTGGACCAATCGCAGAGTTATCTGCAAAAGCTAACGTGCACAAATAACGTCCGTGTAGATTGGGGACATTATTAAAGCACATTAGCTTTTGTAGATGGCCCTGTGATTGGGAAATACAAACTATGTGGTTTACATATACACTCGTAGAGCCATCTGTATCTAATACGCGTAAATACGGCGCTGCGTCTTGTGCTGGTGATTAGACAATTTCCATTTTTTGTCTAGCTTCACAAATTCTACAAATCAATGTTTTTTTTTATAATAATATATTTTTTATTCACTTATTTGATTTTTTTACAAGCAACGTCAATTTCCGTTATGATTTTGCCACAATGCGCCGTTTTGCTGCGTCAAGCAACCAATGAAACCTCCTCCCCCATATCACGCCATAGTCATGCATGATGATTTTAATTATATAATAAAGAATTATTTACAAATTTAAAATTACTACTTAAAAATTATTATTATTACCCCCCATCAATAATTAGCTACAGACTTAAATCCCAGTAAAATGTCAACCAGGTTTGTTAGTAATTTAAATTAGGAAATGACTAAAGATTAACCTTTGAAAATTAAGCTTTTAATTTACATCTTATTTATAATTGTTATATATATTTAATTAATTAAAATTATTAATTAGAATTTTAATTTAAAACTACTGCTTAAATTAAAAAATATCATAAATTAAATTTACTAATTTAAAATTACTACTTAAAAATTATTATGATTATTTAAAATTACTAATTTAAAATTATTAATGAAAATTGCTAATTTAAAATTATTAATGAAAATTGCTAATTTAAAATTATTAATGAAAATTGCTAATTTAAAATTATTAATGAAAATTGCTAATTTAAAATTATTAATGAAAATTGCTAATTTAAAATTATTAATGAAAATTGCTAATTTAAAATTATTAATGAAAATTGCTAATTTAAAATTATTAATGAAAATTGCTAATTTAAAATTATTAATGAAAATTGCTAATTTAAAATTATTAATGAAAATTGCTAATTTAAAATTATTAATGAAAATTGCTAATTTAAAATTATTAATAAAAATTGCTAATTTAAAATTATTAATGAAAATTGCTAATTTAAAATTATTAATGAAAATTGCTAATTTAAAATTATTAATGAAAATTGCTAATTTAAAATTATTAATGAAAATTGCTAATTTAAAATTATTAATGAAAATTGCTAATTTAAAATTATTAATGAAAATTGCTAATTTAAAATTATTAATGAAAATTGCTAATTTAAAATTATTAATGAAAATTGCTAATTTAAAATTATTAATGAAAATTGCTAATTTAAAATTATTAATGAAAATTGCTAATTTAAAATTATTAATTAAATTTAATTAAAATTATTAGTTAAAAATTGTTCAAATCAATTATTAATAAAAAAAATTATTTGGTTTTGGTCGGACCAAAAATAATTTATGAACCCCCCCCCTTCGGACAATCCTGGCTACGCCACTGCGTGTAGGGGAAGTCATACTACGTAAAGTTGCCATGGCAACGATGCAGCCGATTTCGAACTTCGCTTTTTGGCTGCAATTTTGATTGAATGGAGGTTTTTCCTCTCCTGAATTTGTGCATTACGGAAACACGTTTGCTATTTATCGGAGATTTTTTTTACTTAGATTTGAAATTTCGTCTTCCTTTCCAATTCTAATCTTCCTATAAAATTAGTAAAATATATAATTTTAGTTTTAAAATATGCTAATAAAATTAGGTGCAGCCTGGCTGTACTTTGCTGTACTGCACGAGCCGCCACTGCCCCCCCTCCCCCCTAATATTATACTATTCTTTTTAAAAAAAATTACTTAAAAAACCGTTGTAGAATAGATAATTCCTACAAAGAGGCATTCGAAAGGAAGCACCCCTTATTTATTCTAAACGTGTTTTAAAGTGGGGGGAATTTGCTTTGAAAGGTACAGGAGGACAATGAGTTCCTTTCTCAACTGTTTCCAATCGAAGACGACATCATTAGTCATATGTCACCTTTTGTGAGAAACACCAGAAAATTACCTGTCAACAGCTGTACTTCGTTTGTAAAATGCTTACCGCCATCTGGTTACTCGACCAGCCATGTCGGGTAGTACCAGGGGGGTAGTACGCTCATCTTCAAAGCATGTGAATGGCCACCAAAGCTGCGAATTGTATAGTTCGTCCCCATTTGTTTGTAATTTACTGGCCCTCGCCCTTACAGTCGATTTTATTGATGACCCCCCCCCCTCCCCCCAAATCCATTGTGAATGACCCATGTATGCTTGTGTAGACAGTTTTTGTATGTGCGCTTTTCTAAAACTTGCCTCTAGGGGCCGAAGTCATGGGAGGGCTACAGCAACAAATAAGAAATCCCTGGTGAGATCTAACAACCACATTACAGTTTTTTTTTTTTAGTGTAAATACAGCAATCTTAGGAAGCATTTCTTTTTGCAAACGAATGGTAGTAGATTTCTTCTGTCAGCATATTCCTCTGTTTTGTCAGTTAAATAATTATTTCTGTATTCTAAAAGTCAATTAAAAGTTATACCATCTTTTCTAACGATAAATGTTTTGTAATTATGCTTATCAATTGGCAGTAACTCTAGTTTTGTTATACACTATTAAGTGAATAACACTAAGCATATGCTTATGTTTAAAAACAAGTTGAAGTTCATTTTAATCTTGAATTACATATAATAAATGAAATGTCATTGTAGAATTAGTGTAAGGAAAATGTGTTTTTACATAAAGTCTTAATTGCTAATTATTTTATTGCATCAATAGAATACTTGTTATAGTTTATTTCATTTCGGTAATATTCAAAATGAAAAATTTATAGGTTTTCACAATATAATATCTAATTTTATTTTTGTACTCAGTACTCTGGCTCACGTACATTTTTTTTATATTACGTCTTTTTTAAATGTCTGAAAAGCATAAATATAATAGTTTAGTTTGAAAACTACCTATAAATTTATCAATTTAAGCAGCTAAAATAAACGTAATTTCAAGTATTTATATAAATGTCTACAACGCTAAAGCTTTAAAGAGTAATTTTAAGAATAATGTAAAAAATACGTTTTTAAATAAAAAAAATATTATTTATGGACATTTCATAAATTATAATCGTACTTCCCATAATTTGTTCCTTTTGAAATAGTAAACCATCAGATTCATGCACTATTTTCTAAACAGCTTATATAGTTGAAATTTCTTCTTTTAGAAAAATAAATTTTGTTAAAGAAAGTTAAATAGAAACAAATTCCTCAAATCTGAAAAAATTCACATTTTAGCGTACAATACGGACATTTGAAATTAATATAAAACTTTTCCTGGTTAATATATGTTCTAAAGCTGTCAAAACAAAAACGGATACAAGTTAAAACATTTAACAAGTAAAAATTTAAACCATTGATTGTTTTTTAATTGTTTAATAGCTCACAACTCCTTACTATTTTATATTGTATAACAATATATATATTGAAGAAAAAAAAATTCGGCCCCCCTGAAAAAAAAAGTTCCTACGCCACTGAATTTGGCCATAAATCTAATTGAATGGATAAACTAGAAAATCATGACAAAGAGAAAATTACAGTACCATAAATTTTCGGATTTCAATTATATTCCCCCCCCCCCAAAAAAAAAATACGCAATTTTCTTCAGTTAAAAGTTAAATTTTGGGCCCCCCCAAAAATTTTGACAACTTTACGCCTATGACTACAAATGAAACTGGCAATGTAACCAGCGTTATTCATTTATGTTATTATCTTATATGTTTGTCCTATTATCATGTCCCCGTCACCTGTATATATTTTCATGTTCCCGTTACGTGTCTATATATTGTTCCCGTTATTACGATTGTAACGCCCTCTACATATTTATGTCTTTCCCGCTGCACGGGAAAGCTTCAGTCATGTAACTGCCTCTTACGGTGATGCGTATAAGGTTTCGTTCCTCCCCGAGATTATTGTAATGTTAGGCATATGTGATTAAAGATGTTTATGTTCTATCCTTGAGCAATTATTTAGTCAATACGCCTTATAAATGGCTACCCAACGTGGCGCAACACTGTAAGAACAGCAACTGCATGGCTCGTTTTTAGGTTTTCGTTCCGATTGATGAAAATGGCGAGGGCCGCCAATTTGAAGTTCGTTTCTAAACGAACTATATTTCTGTTCTTCAGGCAAGAAGGAATATCATCGGATGTTTAAGATAAGTGTTATTTTGTTTTCTGTTCAGTGTTACAAGTTTTTAATTTGTAGGCTAGGTTAAAGTTTTGAAACGCAAAGTTTCAGTTTCGAAACGCAAAGTTTCGTTTTTCAGTATACATCCTGTTTACTGTGAGGAGACAATTTTGCATAACACGTATGCTGTGTCTCGTTTGGAGTGTTATCTCTAATGATTTAATTTTAACTAGTCTTTTGAAATTAAACCGCAATGGTTTGCTGTGTTTTTCACTGAATTTGAAATTAAAAAAAAACCACCTTGGTTCTGTAAACACTGATTCTGACAATCGTATTCGCATTGCGAATTCAAATTCGTACGCTCGGAGAAAAGCAATTTTTCCCCCCTCCTCTCCACGTAACTGAGAGTGTTTTATTTCTGTTCTCTTTTATTTGAAATTATTGCTGGCCTTGAAAATTCTGATTGTGGGTTTTATTTATTTTATTTTGTTCTCTTTCGGGAAAAATAAAAGAATGTGGTTTGACATGCAAACATAAGAAATAAATGTTCTTAGTGTGATTCAGAGTAGTAGATTTTATATTGGCAGGAAGTTTTATTTGTGATAGTGCTTATTTAATTTAATTATTGGCATTAACTAATTATTAGTTATTTTGATCAGTTGGATAATTGATTATATTATAAAATTTAATGTTGTTTTTAAAATTTATTTTGAAAGAACACTTGAATTGATTCGTTATGAAATGGAAGTTTGTTAATGCTATTGTTTTGATTTTATATTTAAGTACTTCATAGATTTCTAAATAATTTAAGCAAAAGTGATTCTTCTTATAAATAAATTTGTTCAATCATGTTAAAATATATTTTGGTATTCTGGTAATCTAATATTGAAATGGTACCATAGAAATAGTGCATTTTAACTAGAGATCGGGTGTTATACAGTGTCATCTACACTTGAAAAGATTTAATACTGCATAGTGTTATTTGCTTGAATAAATGAATAGTTGGAATGATTTTATAATGGTTTACAATAAATTTATAATAGTTTAAATGATTTAATATTATTTTAACTGATATTAATTGGTTTTCTGAAAAATAATTATAGACGATTTGAGTGCTAATATTTCATGGTAGGGTAATTGTAGTGAGTTTAAGTGCATTGAACTGTGAAATAGCTCTAGGACTTTGAGGTAATTATTTTGTGTGCCTGTTATCTACTGCCATATTCTGAACTCACAAAGAACTAGACTGAAATCCCACGATGGCTTTTCTCGCACGGGGAAAGAAGATTGACCTGGTCCGGCTGGCAATTGAACTGGACTTGGATGGTATTGATAGTCTGAAAGTTATTCAACTGAAGACGAGAATACAAGAGAGTGAAGCATATAAGGACGATTTAGAGTTTGTCCAAGCAAGGTTTGAAGAGATAATCGCTGAAAGAATAAAAGAGGAAGACCTTGAAATTAAAGATAAGAAAAGGAAGGAAGACCTTGAAATTGAAGATAAGAAAAGGAAGGAAGACCTTGAAATTGAAGATAAGAAAAGGAAGGAAGACCTTGAAATTGAAGATAAGAAAAGGAGAGAAGACCTTGAAATTCAAGATAAGAAAAGGAAAGAAGTCTTTGAAGCTGAAGAAAGAAAAAGAAGATTGGAACTGGAGTACGAAGAGCGGAAAAGAAAAGACGATTACGAATTCCAACTTCAGAAGCTGAAACTCCAGGATGAGGCAACACGATCCCAAGTTCCTCTTACTCAGAACGATGGTTTTCAAGCAGCCAAACCAAGATTGGACTTGCAGACGCTGATCCAGAGATTCGATCCAGTGACGAATGACATCAGCTTATACCTCGTTCTCTTCGAGCGACAAGCTCAGAGCTGAGATTCCAAGGACTTTCTGGGCCTCTCATCCGATTGGTCTGCTGCCATATGATATTGCTCAGATCATTGCAAGAGAAGTCGAAGAAGTTGCACAAGATTATGAAAAAGTGAAACAGCTGCTTCTAAAGCGATATAAACTCACTCCAGAAAAATTTCGTCAATTGTTCACAAAACATTCGAAATGTCAAGAAGGCACTTGGACAGATTTCGCCTACGAACTTAGGAATTACTTTCAAGGTTGGATTACAGGTCTCGACATAACAACTTTTGAAGAATTGTCTGATCTGATGGTTACAGACCAGATTAAACGCCGTGTTCCACAAGAAGTCAAAGAGCACTTCATCGATGACTGGACACAAATAAAGACGACTACAGATCTAGTACAAAAGCTAGATGACTACGAGACGGTTCGTCCAAACAACAGAAATTACTCTACGTCGAATACCAAGAAGTGGTCCAGTCCAAGATTTAATACTGGAAACTTCAGAAAAGTGGCGCAGAATCCAAAGCCAAGGCAAAATGAAAGAAATCCTAATCCAGAGAACAAGCCTGCCATATACTGCTATGGATGTTCCAGACCTGGTTACATAAAGGCAAAGTGTCCGACATGCTCTCCAACGGCGAGAAATGAGAATTTCCCTGCAAATTCACTTACCATGTACACTTGCCATTCCAAGATGTCCCCTATTGCACTGATTGATGTGTGCATATCCGGTGTACGAGCCAGAGTTTGTGCAGACACAGGTGCCAGCAGATCAGTCGCTGGTGAGATCCTCTACAACCTGCTGAAGAGAAAAGGAGTGGAGTTCCAGGAGACTTCAGTAACCATGACTTTGGCAAACGGTTACCAAACTACTGAAGAGGCTTGCACAGCCACGGTGTCCATTGAGGTTGAAAACAAAACAATCATTCTGGATCTCCTTGCCCTTCCAAATGCAAAAGGAAATCGAACTTTCTTAGGAACAGACTTCCTAGAAAAGTCGGAAATTGTTCTCGACATAAGAAACAAAAGGTGGAACTTTTGTGACAACCCTCGCCGAAAGGTTTATTTTGGGAATGACATCACATCGACGTCTCAGCAACCTGTCGAAACTCTTCCCATCAACAGCTGTAATCTCCGTGAAGAAGAAGGCGAGAGCTTGAACATCGAGCAAAGGCTCCAGGTCAATAATTTGCTTCAGGATTTCGAGGAAAGCTTCAAACCAGGGGGAGAGAGCACTCCCTTCATAGAGCATCGCATTAATACGGGAACGCATGCTCCAGTCGCTTATCCACCATACAGAGTTTCTCCTGCGAAGAAGGAAATATTGAAGAAAGAACTGGATGACCTCTTGCAAAAGAAAATAATCGAAGGATGTGAGTCGCCCTGTGCTACTCCTCAATACGTTCCAGGTGATAAAGTGTATATGACCCTGCATCCCGTCAGCAAAGCTGCCACTGGACAATCCAAAAGGTTTATGCCAAGACGAGATGGACCCTATGTCATCCGTACACAAAGATCACCATCCACATTCGAAATTGCCAGCCCGGACAATCCCCAAGTGTCCCTGGGCGTGTACCACACTTCTGCCCTGAAGGCCTACACCCAGGACCCCATCGAACGTCCTTGCAATCCGTTTCGAAAGCGAGGACGGCCACCAAACTTACCCAAAAGAACTGGTGCTGGCCCCTCGTCGGGACTACGTCGGAGCCAGAGGGGGAGGATGTAACCAGCGTTATTCATTTATATTATTATCTTATATGTTTGTCCTATTATCATGTCCCCGTCACCTGTATATATTTTCATGTTCCCGTTACGTGTCTATATATTGTTCCCGTTATTACGATTGTAACGCCCTCTACATATTTATGTCTTTCCCGCTGCACGGGAAAGCTTCAGTCATGTAACTGCCTCTTACGGTGATGCGTATAAGGTTTCGTTCCTCCCCGAGATTATTGTAATGTTAGGCATATGTGATTAAAGATGTTTATGTTCTATCCTTGAGCAATTATTTAGTCAATACGCCTTATAGCAAGCCATTATTTATTATTTAATTTATACCATTATTTATTATTTTCCACGTTATTTTCACACCTTTCCTGCGTTTTAGTTTAATTAATAACATTATTGGTAATTTGTTTTGGAATAATTGACGTTAAGCTTGCCATACTCTTGCCTACCAGAAGTGTGTACGTTACCGAGTTAATACGTCATAAAAATGAAGTTCATAGAAATCTAGTACACAAAATTGCCAACAGATGGCGCCACCTAAACATATTGCTCATGTAAAGTTTGGAAAAGCGTTTTTCAAAACTTCTATTTTTAATGTAATAGGGCTTATATTCTTCCTAATGTGGTAGTTACTATTACGGGTTACAACAAAACCTACTAACAAAACGAAGAACGATAATATTAATCGTTGTTTAATTTAAGAATTTACCTGGCGTGATCGTATAGTTTTGAACAGAAAGTAACACAAGACTAAAAATTG
Source organism: Troglohyphantes excavatus (assembly GCA_963932185.1). Taxonomy (NCBI): domain Eukaryota; kingdom Metazoa; phylum Arthropoda; class Arachnida; order Araneae; family Linyphiidae; genus Troglohyphantes; species Troglohyphantes excavatus. The sequence continues at coordinate 31,375,576 of OZ010678.1, forward strand.
TGACCAAAAGAAAACAAATTTATTAAAACACTAAAATTAAAAAGGGAACGGAACACTAAAAAAACCTTACAAAAAGCCAAACAAGTTAAAACTAAATAAATTAAAAGGGGGAGGGTAAACTAAAATTAAAAACTACTACCTTCAGCTGATTTCGTCGAGAGAGATGTGGCAGGAGGTCAAGGCGAATACAATAGGAGTGCCCAAAAAAAACCAGAAAACATGGCCAAGCCGCTACGGCCATACTAAAAGTGTCCAAGATTGGGAGGTGGACGAAAAGGGGGGTGGTACTTGGCACATCCTTCGACGGAGTGTCAACTCCGATGTCAGCTTCAGAGGTGGTCGGTCAAAAGGCGGCGTCCAGAAGAGGAATCCAGTTCAGAGGTGGTTGGTGGATGGACCCTCTCTGGGCGAGGATCACCGGCCGGACGGGTGATGGGGGAGGCGTCCAAGGCAACGGCAGAGGACGGGAACATCCCTCTGGGTGCTACGTCGATGGGTGGCTGGGGTTACTTCTTTTAACCCGGCAACATCTATTGGGATGGGTGACTCTCGAGTATCTTTGAGGTTGGTGGCGGCGGTTACGTAATTCTTCTAACCCCGCATCAGCATCGGCGGCTATTGCACGAGATTAACCCATCGGGTTTTGAAAAAGGACACACGGTCCGCGTTTATAAGACGGGAGCTACACTCCTGTACGTCTTGAGGCTTCGAAAGATGCGTTAAAAAGTTACGAAAAAAACGCGCGGCTCGCATATAACGCCAAAAACCTCGTTGCCAGATCCCTCAAAACTAGCACATCAATTTTCCTCTCAGCCAATCAGAGAATTTAAAATTACAACCTCGGTTACAGTTAAGCTAAATTAAAGACCAGTACGCAAAAACAAGAACTCGAACTGACATACCAGACCCTAAAAGTGTAACATGATACAGGAGGAGAGGCCGATTCGGGGACCCAAAAGGGTGGAAAAGACTCTAGACAGGGGTTATCACCCCATTTACAACTAAAAAGCTCTTAGGGGGTTATGAAAAAGGGGGAAATTTACGTTTGGGCTTAAATGGAATCAAAAGTGCAGGTTCCCAAGTACAAGTTTGACAATTAAATAGGATACATCAATATTACATAAATTAATTAATACAATTAGGGGAGTCTGAAATTAAATTAAATGAGGAATTAAAAATTAACCAATTATGGTTTTAACCATAACACTAATTTAAGCTGACATCAACAAAATAATTATTTACTAATGAATTGAAGGGGCTAATCATCAAAATGGCTTACATAATGGCAAAATAAAAATGCGGGCGCATTAGAATTTTGTAAACAAACTAACTGTTGCCATTCCGCGTAGAGAAAAACAGCGTTTTTCAATCACCGTGTAAGAGAATTATATATAAAGATTATTCAGAAGGTTTTAAATAATTTATTGCATTGATATTGTTCTTTATTACTTTAAACGTCAAGCCTTCTTCATAGAGGAAGGCTTAAACCATTTGCATTTATTGTTCAAAAACGCATTTTATTTTAAAAAACATAAAATGCATCGTTAAAACTGTTACAAATATAATTATGTTCCTCCTGACCTTCTCTGTCGTGTGTACTTCTACATGAACTTCGAAAATAAGACATAGAAAAATATTTTTTTTAAACATGGCCGAGGTACCTCTGATGTTTATGAAATTAAATGTAATAGATTAATTACCAAATTATAGTACAAACAGCATTTTAAATGTCCTCACAAAGACAAACGTCAATACTCACTAACATTTGAGATTCTTTTAAACTTTTGACTGTGAGGAGTCTTTGCACTTGAGCTTGATTAACAGCATATATAGAAGTATAGGTGAATATCCCTCCCACAGCAAGCGTCCATACTGTATGTCGCACAGTAGGATCTGGATTGAAGCTGAAAAAAATATCTTTATATCAAAACATGGAGATCCAAATGCAACAGGTAGAAAAAAAATGAAATACATTTTGATAAACTTAGATTAAAATTTTGTATCTACAATTTTCTATTATAGCTGGCTTTGATTTCAGTGAAACAGTGTTCACATAAAATATGTTTCAATAGAAGTTGGTCCAAACACTTTTCCAAAAACTGGTTCGAAACTTCTTAATGTTGCATTCACAATATAAAGTTACTCACTTTTTAATTAGCATAAATTAATAATTGTTAATTATTCGGCATAAATGTCATTTGGAAGGTGTCATAACTGAATTAAAAGATTTAATGATAGGTCAACAGTGTGACTATTATTATTTTTTTTAAATTGCGGTTTTTTCTTATAACACCAAACCTACCGACATTTCATGTATAGCTAATCCTACCATGAGCGGTCAAATTACCTCTTCAAAACAAAAATATGTATCTTAATATAGAAAGAGATTTTAACCAATTGGATAGTAAACAAAATATTTTTTTTTTTATATTTAGAAAAGTTTTATTCACATTTATGCATTTTTAGTACATTTTTTACAAATTACAGTATTTTGTATTGCACATTTTCCGTTGTCGTCAGCACCGCCTGTGGTGAGTCGGTCTGCACCCGTGCCGCCTGGTTGGGTCGACGCTGTCTGTACAGCGTTGCCTGGTTGGCCTGCAGGACGCTTGATGCCCAGATGGCTGGATTACCACAACACTGTAGATCCACAATTACATTGTGGACTCGTAAAACAATTTCAAGAGTGCGCTTTCCGAAGAATATAGTAATAAATAACATGAATTGTTCAAATGGTCAAGTGACCGCTTGTGGTAGACTAGACATGCTATAAATTTTTTTCGACAAATTAACAATAAAGAAAGTTGTGAATATTGAAAAATGGGTTGTATGTATATTATAGGAAAAGTCAATAAAGTTACATGGTGATACAATAACGTTGCATACAACAAATTCAAAACGAAATTTCAAAAACGGTCATTTGACCGCGCGTGGTAGGTTTAGTGTTAAATAACAGCCACTCCAAACGTTTATATTTAAATATAATAAAACTTGGGCAATGCTGAGGTGTTTTTTTTCCTAGTAATAAATTAAATGAAACATATCGACATTAAAATTCTACTAAATTTATTTTCTAACTATACTGACAAATTAAAACTCTATAAATATAGAAGAACCTCATTATAACTACCATTTAAAAAAAAATTGTAAAACTTGAAATCCTATTTTTGGAAGAACCATTCGATCTCATGATCGAAGACCATTTAAATTTTGTAATTCAATATTTTGAATGATCAAAAAATGAAAATGTGTTTGCATATTATGAACACTTATTTCACAAGTATGCAAAAGCATTCGTTGCTTTTAAAAACACACAACATTAAAAAAAAAAAACTTCAAACAATTTCACCAAATAAGTAATTAAAAAAGATATTTTAACTCTAAATAACATATTTTTTATGCATTCGGCAGTCAAATTTTTTTATAAAATAAAAACAATTTAAATCTTTAAAAATTATAGTGAACATTTTATGCACACAAAATTGTTCAAATTTGCACAAGTTGGCAGGTGTGATTAAAGCCCATACACACTGTGTTAAAATATTTCCGTTATTATTACAATCATCTTTATATATAATTCACTTATGCGGTGATTGAAAAACGCTGTTTTTCTCTATGCGGAATGGCAACAGTTACTTTGTTTACAAAATTCAAATGCGCCCGCATTTTTATTTTGCCACTATGTAAGCCATTTTGACGATTAACCCTTCAATTCATTGGTAAATAATTATTTTGATGACTTCAGCTTAAATTAGGAAGAATATAAACCCTATTAAATAAAAAAATAGAAGTTTTGAAAAGCGCTTTTCAAAACTTTAAATGAAGGAAAATTGAGGTGGTGTCATGTGTTGGCAATTTTGAAAACTAGATTTTTATGACGTATAAACTCAGTAAATTACACACTTCTGGTAGCGATTGGCAAGATTTATAGTAAGCTTAACGTCAATTATGGCCAAAACAAACTACCAATAATGTTAGAAATTTAACTGAAACGCGGGAAAGGTGTAAAAATAACGTGGAAAATAATAAATAATGGTAGGCTGGCCAGTGGTACCATTGTTTTCATTTGTAGTTAACAAGAAATTAGTTTAAATTTATTTTATATTGACTTACACGGCGAAAATATGTAGTGATGCCAAGATGAATATTAATTTAAATTTACAATTTCAACTTTTAAAGTTTTTAGTAATATAATTAAAAAAGTATTGTTACTAGGACACATTGTTATTGTGTCCTACCTTTTAGCGAGCGAAGCGAGAAGTGGTTTACGAAGCAAACCTATGAGGATTGCGTAGCAATACTCCGGAGGTTGGCGGAGTATATTATTTCAGTAGTAAAGATCCCTTTTGCGGGTCTCACACTCGATGGAATTTATATACTAGGGAGTTTTTAAATGATCCGTTGGTAGTGCTGCCACCTATGAAGAGAAGTGTTAAACATTTTTTGCTAATGAATATTTAAAAAATTGCTTACAACGCATGGAGGCGGGAATGTTTATGAGAGGATTCAACCCATGGGCATGCTAGTATAAAACATAAAAAGGTAAGACATGAAAATGATGCAATGTAGTCCCTTACTTCAACAGATAGCATAATAAAGCGACATTTACACTTACTCAAAAAGTTGGATTCTATCCCCTTTTGTAGCAATCTCCCACACTTGGGCGAACCCTCCGACATCACTTGTGCCTTTAGCAATAACAGCAAAAACAGCGGAGAACATCAACAACGACTGGAACAAATCTGTCCACAGAACGGCCTTGATCCCACCCTGTTGGCAGAAACAAAACAACCTGAATTGACAGTGACCATTTTTTTAAAAAACATGACCCTATTAAACTAAAAAGAAAATACTTTTACAAATTAATTTATGTGCGAGTTGAGATTGCTATTCAATTTATGATTAGATACATTTCAATCAGAGTAAAATGAATAACTGACTCTAAAAGAATATGATCCATATTTTCAAAATGATAGTAGAATTTAAGAAATGAAATCATATGGTACCAGTACCAATAAATAATAACAAGTTAAAGTAACACTTGTTCCTCCTTTACATTTTTATGAACACATGAACCTTTTCGTGTGGGCTACATACGAATAAATCAGCGCTTTCGAATAAGAAGACGTAAACTCCGCCATGGACAGTAGAAAACACTAACGTTGTGAAGGAAAGATGTGGCCCACAATTGGAGGCTTTAACTGCCACTCCGGAGTAGGTTACAACCTTTTTTCAAAGCACATAGATTGGGACATTGAGGATTTCAAATGGGACATTTCTTGGAAAATGCTTTACTTCAAAGCAGACAATTTCTGAATTGCGACATTGTGAATTCTCACTCAAATGTTTCCCCATTTCAAGTGTCAAATATTTACAAACAATGTAAACTGTAATTATTTTTTAATTCGCTAACTGAATAGACATCACCTGCTACAAAAATTCCCACCCCCATCTATAAGTCATATTTATCACAAGCTCCTTGTCATGCATGACGTCGTTACAGACCCCTTAAAAGTTTAAGTTTAAAAATTCATAATTTTTTCCTTCAAAAAACCTTATTGTATTGTTCAATATTTCAGACAACTGACATTTTGTCATTTTAGTTATGACAAATCATAAATTTAATCTTGCTTTGCAAATGTGTGGCAGAATTATATTTCCTTAATTCTTTCACATTTGTTCCAAAAAAAAAAAAATGTATTTTGTTTACTTACTATTGTGCAATAAAATGTGCAGACGATTCCAATAGAAAATACTGAAGTCCACTTTGATAGACCGGTTACGGCACTCAGAGTTAAAGCTGGGGCATAAAGAACAATAGACATGTACAATACCTAAAAATGAAACAAAGAAACACACAAATTACAAATCAATAGGCATGTACAATACCTGAAAATGAAACACACAAATTACAAAACAATAGACATGTACAATACCTGAAAATAAAACAAAGAAACACACAAATTACAAAACAATAGACATGTACAATACCTGAAAATGAAACAAAGAAACACACAAATTACAAATATTTTTTTTTACATTTGTTATTTAATTTATCTAACGAAAAAAATGCAAGTTATCACATTAAAATTAAAATCACACACTTATAAATTAGTATTAGAGTAAACATGTGCTTAAATTAGCTATTGCTATAAATTAGCGATAGCTATTTAAATTAGGTATTAACACACCTGATAACTAATTAAAACACATAATTACTACAGGTGGGGAAAAACAGAAGGAATTAAAGAACATTCCACTTATTTGTTATGTTACAACCTATAGTCCTATTAGCAGTCTTAAATTTTATACCTTCAGCATCAATAGCATACCCAGATAATGTGTATGGGAGGGGGTTAAGGGGGGGAATGTAATTACCTACCCACCTTTTTTAGCATAAACTGAAAAAAATCAAATATATGTAATATACCCATGGATATTTTGACTCTTATTACCTTTTCCATTTCTAAATAACTTTTCCTTTCCTATAGCGACCTTATAATTTAATATTATGGATGAAACGGTTATCCGGTATCTGGCCTATCCAGCTGTTTTTTAACTATCCGGCATCCGGAAGTAAAGTGCCAGATATCCTATTTACCATATCCAGATGAATGAAATATCGAAGATTTTTTTTGTGGTGATCAATTATCTTTGTTCTTGCTTAACCGAAAATTTCTTTCACAATGACAACTACTCTTAAGCAGCTCAGCGAATTCAAACATTTGTGATCTAAACCTAACAAGTATTTACGTAGAATGCACCTCAGCGTTCTCGGCTTTGTAGCTTCTATCTCCAACAGAAACAGAATAAACCATTTTGAAACTTTAACAATTCTTATTTTTTTTTCTTTTCCAATAACGATCTTATAAATTACTATTCTGTTTTCAATTGCTTATCAAACCCACACATTACAACTAAATATTTTGGGGAACTTTCCGAATATATTTATATTTTCACAACTTTATAGCTTTTTATTGCATATCTTACTTTGATTGATGTGATTTTGTCCTGCTACTTAATAGTTATACTACTACAGTTTGGAATGTAGTAGTTACACTACTATATTGCAAACTGTTTGAATTATAGCTAACTATAGCAAATAATAATTAGCAACATTGTTAAATATTCTATAATACTTGGGTGATTTTGTATAACTGAAAAATAAATAGAACTGTTTTAATAGAATAGATATTTTAAATCAGGTATAATACAATAAAGACAAACTAAAAAAACAAATTCAGTTAGAATAATTTATTCTATTTAATAAATCAAAACATTTTACATGGGAAAATAGAATGAAAACTCATAAATAATGGAACAAAATAAAAAAGAAAGGAGGAGGGTATTGTGCAAGATTTTATTGGTAGAAAATTATCATTGGTATTGTAAATAAAGGTGGCAACTTACCATTTGCAAGATAAATATGGAGCTTGCAAGGAGACGTGCCCCTTTACTGAAGCGTCTTTCCAGATACTAGGAAAATATACAAATATTTAAAAAAAAATTATGTAATTTAAAAAATATTTCACAGATATATTTACTTTTCATTAAACTTCCTTTTTAAAAATCTGTTTCAATTTATACAAATTAAATTCATTGATTCTTTTTTTTAATATTTAAATCATTTAATAAGTGTTCATATATACAATACTATATATGGGTGGATTTTTTATAACAAGCCAAAATGAGATTTAAACTTTTGAAAAAAAAATATATTATTATAAGTTGGCTAATGATGAAAACAGTTATGTATATAAATATAGAATATTGTTTTATTAGATTTGAAGCTGTATTTTTAGTGTAATATACTTAATTTGGACTTTCTTTTGCGGTAACTGCAAGGAAATGTCAATTGGCTGACACTCTTTAAACTGCTGTTTACAATCTAAATTCACATATATTAACACTTTTTTTTTCATGTAGTATAAAGGTTATGCAGTATATAAAAGAAATTTATGAAAGAAGTAATGTATGTGAGCTTTATTTAAAAAAAATAATGAAAAAAGTATGAAAATTAAAAATTAATTGTAATGTATCATTAAATAATTCTTCTAAGTTATTGTAAGTTTATAAGAAACGCCCAAAACCTATTTTTATGGATGATAAATCAATAGTTCTTGCCTTTTCAGCAATAAATTAAAATAGTTTAATATTTATATTTAGGATTTCAATAATTATTACATAGTCACGCCGTTGACACTAACGTCATCCCATTGACAGTAATGTAATTTCATTAACATTAATACCATCCAATTGTCAAACATGATAATTTTATATACAGAAATAAATAATTTACAGCTAGATAAAGAAAATGGTTTATTTTGAAATTTAAATTATTACAGAATGCAATTGTTTTAATTATGTGGACATTTGACATAATTTAACATTTATTTCTTCAATGTTTTCAATTTTAAAACATCCGAGAGTTGATTGGAACTGGAGGGGAAGTCTTGCATAGTATTTCTGTTTTATTTAAATTTTAACATCTGCTTTACTGGCCAATTGAAAGGACTGCCGATATTGAGTCATGAAAGAAACTGTTATCTTCCCATTCTTCTCAATAATACCTACATAGAAAAAAGTTCAACAGGATTGTCTGAATTTTAATTTCTAAGTATATGCTAAATATAATCTTATCGCCTTAATGATGCAGTTAAAAATTCATACCTCGATACCACGTATCGTCATAAACAACAAGAATCCAATCCCCAACCATTACCTCTTCAGATGATTCTGTTGCAGTTACCAGTTCAATTTTGGTAATTTTACTTGATGCTATATTAGCTAAAGTTATTTATTAAGGATATTGAATTTAATTAAATCAAAATTATCATGCTAGAAATTAATAAATTAAATATAAATGAGATTAAATAAAAAAAGGATGCTCAAAGCTTGTTCGGTAGATACAACAAACTTAAAGCAATCTTTACTTGATGTAAATGGAGCTCAGAGTAGCTTGCTCTTTTTCATGTCTTCTATTTATATTTCTTTTATCAGAAGGACATCAACCTTACTGTCTATGTTGTTATTGAAAACTAGAACAAAATCTTTCGCTGTAGTTATATTACTGCCATACCCAACAAAAGAATCTGCTTTTCTTTTTAGGAATCCACCAATGCCATCCATAGCTCTTTTCCATGTCCACTTTCACCGAAATTCCATGAAAATGATTTGACATTTGAAAAAAATACATATGTTTGGTTCAGTAAGAATTAAATGTTTCACCTGTTTCTATATTGGGAAGTTGGTCCACCCGAAAAGAAATGGAATATGTCTACTTGCAGAATTCTTTGCAATACCATCATTAATATAGGGTGCAAATGTGTTCAAACAGCATGTGCTCTGTGGTCTAAATTGTTGGATACTGTGCTAAATGATGTGGAGGTGTTAAATCCTGTATTTCTGTGACCAAATTAATTTACTTCTTCTTTTGATATGTCTATATTTTTTTTCCTTTTTCTCTCTTCTCTTTGAGATTCAGACATGTTAGCTACATATTTTTTATTTCTAGCATTCGTCTTCTTTCTTTCATTTTACGTTTTTTTTTTTATGGACAAGAAATTTTCTTCTTTGTTCGCGGGGTACACTGAAGTGAGGTATCTTCACTAACTTGAAAGTCTGCATTTATCGGAGATATGCATTCATGACCTCTTCCCTCTGTATTGGTTTTTTCCCCTCAAGTGTATTTGTTTTACCCCTTTCTTTTTATCCATATCCACTTTCAGATGTGAAGCCAAATAAAAGTTCTTTAATTATTGCAGTGGTCTGTTAAAAGAAAAAAGAAACAATTACTAAATTTTATTCTAATTGTCCATTAAACTTTCATTAATAAAATAAAATTAATTATGATTAATAAATAAGAAATATTACTAAAATATTAAAATTTATCTTTAAAAATTCACTAAAAGATACACACATAACTAGTATTCCACAATTATGCATTACAAATGCATAAATATTGATCTGATTCTTCACCAATTATCAAAATAAAGTAGTAAAATTTAGCTGATAAAGGTAATTCAAAAAGAAAATAATATTCGATTTTTGCCGAAATCCCGAAAAATTGTGCGAGATTTTTCATTTGAACTTACTTTATTTAACAAAACAAATTAAAAGTTCACCATATACACTTTTTATATACAGCTTTAAAATCTATTTAAGCAAAAAAAAGTTATTGCAATGACACTTAGCCAATCGTATGATGCCAAGCAGTGGCGGCGATTGGGTGGTAAAAGTGGGGGGGCAAGATTAAGATGAAACAAGTGTGTGTGAAGGGGCGGGGGGGGGGGGGGGGGGGGGGGGGGAATTTTGAACGAACACCAAAACAATAAATATTGCACATTTATATTTACTGCCTATTTTGAGTTATTTGAAGGAAAGAATACCAATTTAAAATAGGTACGAGACGCCCAGGACGATTATTAACCCATTTTCGATTATTTTCCAATTTTTTTTTTATTTTGGAGTAATACGGACTGTTGTAATGAATCTAATTAACATACTTATTGACCGACCTCCATAGGTATCCTTTCCATTGGTGTCAGTGTTGAAAAAGAAATGGAGGAAATTTTCTCTCCTCACCCTCCCAATCCCAAGAAAATTTCCAGCACCATTTACAATTCTACATTTGTGGTGTGACGTTTGGGACCCTGAGACAAATTCTTACAGTTTGCAGGCACGTGGGTATAGATTTCATGGAGGTTGAGTGATTGATTATTTCATGGGGGTTCAGTGACTGAGCAACGAATTTCTTTAGGCATCTATCCCCCTCACCAAGAGGGGGGAATCCTTAACCCCACAAAATTTAACAAACATATCTCACAAACCCCCACCAATTTTTTTTTATTAAAAAAATTATTAATTTTTGTTCAAGTAAACATAAATATGTTGGCAGATAAATAACATCAACAGTTATCATTGTCATTAACTATATTTAACAGTTGTCAATAACTATTTGTTCAAAAATACGAAGCATTGTTCCCGGGTTTTTCCTTGGAGATGGGTCCCGAACCCGAACAGTCGGCAATAGCCCAATCTGCAGCTCTAGTGCTACGTTATTTAACCAAATCAAACTTTCCGATTTAAATTCCCACCTCAACATTCCCAGTTCCAGTTTATATACATTTTCAAAATTTTTATAAATTATGTAATATTAAACAGTTCTCTCAAAAGTATTGGTTTGTTGCAAGCATTTTCCAATGCAGTATCTGTTCAGAGGTCAAATTTAATCTTACAAGTTAGGCAATTTCTAATCTTCCCTCGCTTTCATTTGCAAATAATATTAATTTTCTTCTGACATAACACGGATTTGTAAAATTCTAAACCAAAACATAATAATAATCACAGGGTCTCATTGTCGGATAATTATTACTATTCTTTTTAAAGGGATATTTTGGGAAAAGCAAAAACATTTCATCCGTGTATGAATAAATCCATATTTAAACAAAAGTTTTTAAAATATATCTATTCACGATTAAATTAAACTGTACCTTCGTTACACATTTTATGAAGTGCAATAATATTCGAAACTTACAAATATCAATGATTACTGAAATACGAATAAATTTTCCAATAATAGTTTGAAATTAAATTATAAATTGAACAATTAATGCTAAATTAAATTGAAGAACAATCGCATAATATGAATGATGTAAAAGATTTCGAAACATGATATATAAATGCTAAAAATCAAGATAATGGTATCTTTAAACGTATACTTGCACGATTTTGAAAATTCTGTGGCGTAGATTGCAAGCAAACAGACAAGCTTTCTTGAATGGAAACTGGAAACAGTAGTGCTTGTATTGCTGTCATGTTCAACTTCACATTTGTTCTTTTTATTAAAGTAATTTAAAACTGAAATTTGTAAAATTCGATTCATTTTGCTAAAAAGCAGAGCAGACGAAGATCAAAACAAAGACATTAATGGCTAACTCATGACCCCTTCCCTCCTATCTACAGGTTTATAGATTACGCAATTGTTCGGCGCCAATAGATTACACAATACTACATTTTAACATATTTTATTAAGACCGGATACTATTTTAATGTAAAAAAGTTGCAGATAGTCATAAATAAAAGAAGGGAGTTTGATCTATTTTTAGAATTGAAGGTCATACAGTTGCATTTTTCTATGTAAAGAAAAGATACCTATGCTATTTCTTTTTCCGAAAAAAATAAAAACAGAATGAGTAATGGACCTGGAATGAGTAAGGCATGAGGCGCCAATCAATGGATTAAGTTAGCAGCTGTCTGTCTGGAAATCTGAAAACAAAGCTCCTCAATTTAGATAGAAAATTTATTTTATTTTTTAAATGTTGAATTTTTTTTAAAGAATAACGATACCACATTCGTTTAAAAATAATTTCACTTGACTTTCAATGGAAGGGGTTTGAATCTTAGTAGAGGGAGGAAGTTGGGGTTCAAAATTTTTCCTTTGTTCGGCAATGCAATAGAACAATTGACTTGTAATATAGTTTTAAAAAGTGCAATATTAAAAAAGTGCGGGGCAACTTCCAAAAAAAGTGCTTGGGCAACCGCCCCCCCCCCCCCTTGCCCCCCGGAATCGCCGCCACTGATGCCAAGTCAATCGAAATACGTCGGTAAATTGACACGTCAGCCCATTGACAAAACGTAAACAATCGCTTGTTCCCGGTCTCCTAAGCTACGTACATGTAATTTCTTTTGGGTTAGGATTAGTACACACGAGGATAATAAGAATAAAAAATAGCAATAACTTACCTTTTCAATTTATTTTTGAAAAAAAGTTGTCAGCCCATTGACAGGTCTTGCTTGAGGTGTCTCAATGTGATAATTTCAAATTTAATTTTCGGCCAAACAGATTTGAACTTGTAAATAAAAATTTTAATTATAGATAAAAAGTATAAAAGTCTTCTATAAATATCCTTTTTGTCGACAGTAGCGCACTCTAGTGGTCATTTCGGATGTTCGGCGATCGGCGTCACGCCATTGACAGAAAGTTCGGCGACACACTTAAAGCTGCCAAATAAAAAATACTTTAAAAGGAAAATATCACAAAACATATTAAAAAACGTTTTTAAAGGTGTTAGGATCTTAAAATATCGATTTCTAAGATTTATATGGTATCAAACTATCTGCAAATGTTGCATAAAAATGAGTTTTCCTTCTAGCGACACGTCATCCCATTGACATTTCACTACTTCTGCGGTTAAAATAAAAATGAATTATTATTATTTTTGTTTTTTTTAATTGAAAATATGAAAGAAGCTATTGCATTTCAAGTAATAATAATTTTTTCCCACCACAAAATACGATTTTATTATGTTAAAAGTACTGGAGACAGATTTTGGCCCGTTTAAAAAAATCCAACCATATATTTAAAACAAGTAAGATTTTAGGATGGATTTAGGAACAAAAAGATTGATTTTTTTTTAAAGAAAAATAAATTAAAAAGTCAGAATCGATTTTCAATAGCAAAAAATAAAATTTGTTCGAAAAAATTATATGCTTGGTTTAATGTTTTTATAAGAGCCTTTTTAAGATAAAAATTCGTCTTATAGAACATTGCATTACGAATTTTAAAATACAAATACAACGTTAAAATACACAATAAAAATCCATCAAATCTGGACATGTTTCGGGAGATGCATCTCCCTTCATCAGCAGACAATGAAAAAGTATGTGTAATAAAATATAAATAAACCCAGAAATTGAAAGTGTTGCTAAAAAAAAAAAAAGACTATTTCAATCGGTTGGAGTTAACTATTGTGTGCCAACAAGCGGGAAATACTGCGACCGCAAATGCTTCATTGACAATCGAATCAATATTGCTAAAAATATGAAACGCCTCCAGGAAGTCAAGTTCAACTGGAGATTTGGGTTTGTAAATTAAATGTGGGTTAGAAAAATTAAATATATGGCCATGTTCCCAAGAGTGCATGGCAATGGAGGATTTCTTTGCTTAAAGATGGCTCAATCGAAATGAAAAAAGGGTGGGCAGGGCAGGCCACCCTTCAAAAAATGCGTACAGTGAACACTGTAAGCAGAAGTTCCTCAGTTCAATAACGATTTACAGCCAAAAAGTGCACAGAGCTGCACTGGGGACTTTTGGACTGCAGATGAATGCAACCTTTAAACGAATACTTGTGATACCACATCAAATTAACTCCAACCACTGCTAACATGATAACATTTCACAGCATCAACCACTGCCCACGTGATAACACTTCATGGTCATCTCAATCAATCGTTCCTCCGCCCGACTCACTGAGAGGGGGTTACTGTGGGGGTCACTTCATAAACACTTGGGCTTGAGGGATCACTTTAGCCTGACAGGTAGAGTATGGGTGTAGCAAGCTGAAGTTTCTCGGTTCGATACCGAGTGACAGCCAAAAAGTGTGTACTGCTGCAACGTTAAAGGGACTAATAAGGAACAGGATACAACTGTTCCTTAAAAAGAATGTAAATATCAAACATGCTCCGTTAGTGCAAAGGGTTAAAATACCTGACACCATTTAGTAACCCTGAAATGAATCTTATAAAAAAAAAAACATATCTTATTTTTAAAATACAGTGAACAAAATAGTACAGCACTCAAGCAGAGACCCTAAGGCCTCTTTTACAGTTAAGGACACGACACCGATAAATCGCGTACGATTTCCGTGATACGATATCGTGGAACACAAGATATACATACGAAGCCTGGGCTCTTTTTCATTAGCCGATGCGATAACGATACTGGCGTTGCCAATCAGACGACACAATTTACCGTAATTCTTTTTTTTTAATATTTAAATAATTTAATTAGTGTTCATACAAATACAAATAATGTCGACCAACTACAGGCTCTAGGCCCAGCAAGGTTGGTCCTGTCAATCCATCATCCTCACGATTCCCCAATGCCGATCCAATAGTTTTTTAAAACCACCCACCCCTGAAGAATTAACATACTCAGGCAAACCATTCCATTTGTCAATAACCCTATTAAAAAAATAATGCTTTCTAACATCTCGTTTTTATCATGGGCACGCACCTCTCCTACTTCATCGTGACGACATTTTGTGTTTGTTTTGGTAAAACGTTTTGCTGTTTGCTGCAGTCTACTGTTTTTTTTTTAAGATTAATTGTCGGCAAGGATTTTAAATTCTATATTGTAAACTTGTGTGAATGGATGGAAGGAAAGACCTTGCTTTTTGGATTAGTGGCTAAAAGTGGGGGGGGGGGGGGGGGCAAAATCAAAACTAGAAGTGTATGTGCAGGGATTCAAATAAAACATAAAAAACTTCTTCAGGGTGTCTAACTTTTATAATTTCATGCCCACAGACGCGGTTTGTTCATTTGCTCTCCTTTTAATTCTTCCCAGATACAGCAAATACTACAATCGCAATTTGATTTTATTATATAATTTGTTGCGATGCGCCATATTGGGAACTAGAATATGTATGCTCTCGGCAAAGGACGACAGCGAAATAATGTAAAAAATTTCGATTTTGGCGAACGATATCGGTGCAATGAAAAACTGACCACCAGACGATACGTTAAAACGTTGTCGTCCATTCGCGATCGTTTATCAGTGTCGTCAAATGTAAAAGCGGCCTACAGATAAAAAAATTAAGTTATACTTTACTTCAAAAGCACTAGTGGCTTGCATTTGGAAGAATACAGGCAGGAAGACGAATGCAGCTATTGGGGTCCCAATAATATAAGCGATATTTATTATCACAAATTGGGTCCCAAACATGTAGTTCTCGGATGCTACTCCAAGAATTGTGATGGCTGACATGAAACTTGCCATCAGGGAAAATGCCACAGGAAGAATCGGCATGTCTTTGTTGGCAAGAAAGTACTCTTTGTTGGTCTTTTGGCGGCCGCCAGAAAAGCGATAGTAGATGCCAATGGAGGCAGAAAATATGAGCATCAAAGCAAATATTATGTAGTCTATCAATGTGAAAGTGCCTTGCAAGTAATCCATGATGTTGGCTGTTAGAAAAGATTTCCTGAAATGAAAAACCAGATGTTGAAATTCAATTTTAAAATCTTGTTTGCAGACAAGAGAACACAAATTATTTAAAAAATAAGTACCCACATATGAAATTATATGTTTTTTTTTAAAGTGAAGATGGTTTGGTTACAATATTAGGCCTTTTATTACCAAATTTTAGATTTAAGTAGCCTTTTCATCAGTTTTGTAAGGGGTCTGATTATGGCTACTTACAGATTTGGTTTTTAGCGAAAACATTAATTTTTAAGTGTCAAATTTTGGATTTTAAGTGATATCTTCATAAAGAGACATCAATTTTGTACAGGTCTTTCCTTCAGAATAAGCCCCGAATCCTCACCAATAGCCCAATATTCAGCTCTAGCGCAATATCAATCAACAAATCGGAACTTGTTTTGTTTGGTCACGGGTCCGATATATCAATGAGTGGCCACGCCCACCTCAAACTACTTTTTAAAAAGTGTCCGTTTAAAAACAAGAATTGTGCCTTTTCAAAGACGGGGTGTCTTTTTATCGCCAACAGCGCCCTGCCCTTTTCTATTTCTAGAGTAAACATGGTTTCAATTCGTATTTGCAAATACTTGTGAAATATATTACGCAACTGATCAATCCATCTTATTGGGTCTCCCTTGGCGACTTTTCCTATATTCGAACCGACAAAAACTGTTTTTTTGCCAATTAAAGAACTTTTCCATTTTCCTTGTAGTTTCTTCTTGGCTGGCTGGGTTGTCAAATTCGATATTCAGTGCCGGATTGCCAGATTTGTAGAAAAATCCGAGAGACTCAGTAACACAGATTAATCATGCAATTATTTGTGCATGTGTATAAAACATATTAAGCACCTATTATGCAGGGTTGCCCCAAATTGAACTGAAATCATATTTGGCGACATTAATTTTGTCTAATGGCAGATTGTTAACTTTTAATTTGCTTCTTTACTCTAACCACTTTTATATTACATGTATCTGCTCATTTGCAGATTAATTATTTAAATTTTATATAAATGCTTAAAATTAAGGCTAGTATTTAACACATACATACTTTAAATTTTTTAAAAATTCAGTTATCCCAATATGTTTGCGTCCATTGTGAATCGAACACCCATACTTCCTTACTAACGAGTAGTGGTAATTGTTCGTATTATACATATTAACAGCAGAAGTAGTTAAATACTAATAATATATAATTCAAAACAGGGGATTATACCTGATGTATTAAAGAGTTTTCCTATAATAATATTGAGTTAAACGATAATAATTTTTTTACTTTCCGCTAAATCATTTAATTTTTTTTTTCAAAGATATCTTAATATTATAAAATAATTAAAGTTTAGAGAAAGAACCAGAACACATAGGAAGAATATAAACAAAGTTTTAGACGAGATGAGTTGAGTAAACGAGATACTGCAATAAACCAAATAGTTATTCTCTAACTTTAAATGCTATTAATAGTGATTTGAAAATTGATTTTTTAAATAATCTTTCAAACACAAAATTAAAAATATTCAGTTATTAGATACGTTGCTAGTTTAGGATTATTTCGTAATTTTCAAATAACAAACTTCTTCAAAAATTATATTTTGATATGGCAACAGTTGAACTTCTGTTTATTTTTATTTTTCGCCATATGTTACTTTTGCAAATTCAACCAGATCAGGATTCAAATGCCTTTCACTTTAAACTTACTCGTAACATTTTTTTTTGTGAACATTTTCGCCATATATAAAAAGCAAATGTGACAGATAATTCCCAAATTCTTAAATTTAGGGCGCTTAAAAGGAGGAGTTGATCTATTCGAGAAATCCACTATGCATAGGGTGTCACGCAGCAGAAGGCGATGTTTCATTATGGCTTGTGGACACTATTAGTTTCTTTTAAACTGTTTCATCCACTGTTTAATAACAAAATATTTTAATTATATTCTAAACGGTATACACATCGCCTTCCACTGTACTACATTGCAAATTTCTCATACAATCCTCGTTGAACGCTATTGAGCACTCTCTATTGGGTTCTGGGGAATGTTAGTAATACATGACATCTCGGATACTCTGTATAATAAAGTGTCATGATTCAAATGGCCAGTATTTGTTACAACACAGACGTTGTGTATTATCTATACAGAAAAGACTGTTCTACTGTTTCCATTACATTTTTAATGTTTACTTTTATTTATACTATTATTGGTAAATTCCTAGTGTACAGTGCCTCCTTGGCACGATTCTGAAAATTGGCTCCTTGGCAAACAGCAGGAAATAATGCAAGAAAAAAAATAGGGTTGATGTACATCATGATATTGCTAGAAACGTCCTGAAATAGGGTTTTCAAAATATAAAATTTATCGCCCACTAATTGTCGCCATATCACATTTGTCGGGACACCATACACTAGGAATTAACCCTATTATTTATGAAGCACCTCTGTCAGAAAGTGCTTTTCCAATGCTTTGCTCCGAGTATTTTTCGTCAGCCAACTTGGCTAAAACGAGTTGTTTACATTCGCCATCTTGGATAACCTCTGTACTTCCATACTAATTCTACGGAACTTTTTCGGCGTCTAGAATACGTCTCCATGTTCCGTTTGAACAGCGGTCTTCTTCTTCTTCTTGGCGTGAAGCTCCCCCATTGGAGAATGAAAGCATTTAGTGGTTAGAAATTGTTAAGGGACTGCATCCAAAGTAAAGGGAAAGCTTTATACTTGATTCAAAAGTGGGTGGGAGTTAAAAAATATCTTTTCATATATTATATATATATGAAAGATAATTTCAACCCCCCTTTAACTTACCACCTCCTTTTACAAAACCATCCCTTTTGACTTCCTTCATTTCCATTCCTTTTTAAACTATCATTTAATTTGTATACTGCCCCCGTCTTTTAAAGCCCTTTTAATTCTTGCTGACATTGCTGTTTCATTCTAACAATCTGCATTCTCTACGTGCCATTCTGAACCGTTCCCACGACTGAATGATCCCTATCATCCACGCTCTTAATTCCCTTTTGGCACCCCTCCAAAAACTTCATGTGTGTGTTCTGCCTTGACAAATCCCTACCCATTATACTTTTCCCTATGTTAGCAGAGGTTATTCCTTTTGGGGAAATCCCTCCGTCTTCGACTCTCAATCTGGAATGACGTGCTTCACGGGCTCCTGGTGATGATCTGAATAAAGAATATAAATGCAACCTTGGCCCTCTTTTTGTTGAATCAATCTTAATATTTCAGATATGGTAATTAACTTTTTACTATATTACACTCAATTTTATTCTATATGCATGTTTCATTTTAACTATGACGACTGCGAGGTACTTTTTTAAAACAAAAATATTTCATTTATATATTTAACTGCAATTTTTAATATAGTATAGTATGAGGTAGTGAATTTTATATGAATTTATACCCCTAAGCAATAACATTGAATATTTTCCATTAAATACTACTGTTAATACTGACTTGTTAAATTTTACACTACTGTCCATTGGCATATGCCTTGCACAAAATTCTCAGAAAAATTGGAACTTTTAATTTATGAAGTAAAGCTAAGTAAAAAAAATGGTTTAGGTAAAGAAAAAAATTGGTTGATTTAAAATAATTCACACTAGAGCTGTACAGTGGGCAATTGGTAATGGTTCATGGTCTATCTTGAAGGAAAGGCTTGTGGACGAAAAAAAATTATGTGGGATATCAATTAATTTGAACATTTCATAGATGATCTATTCTTGAAAATTTAATAACATAAATAAGTAATATAAATAACATTTTAATTGTAGTTACAACGTAATAGTTGAATTAATGTTGCACAATAGTATCATGCTAAATCATTGTGTAATAAATGTTCTTTTAACCTTATATTTTATACATAACATTATGTCATACAATAAAAAGTTTTATAAAATATACAATTTGTTGTTTATTTTAAAATATAAAATTTATTTTTACAAAAATATGTGTTAATGTAAACAAAACTGTATAAATTTATGCTTGAATCAAAAGCCATATCTAAATTATCAAAAATACACCAATACCGTTAATAATAGTAATATAATATACAAAACTTTTTAAATATTAAAAATAATTTACATACATAAACAGTAACTACCACAACATAAAATTAAACATATTTATGATTAAAATCTATCCCAACATATAACAAGTACAAAATCTCTTACAACTTATAAACAAACACTAAAACTCATAGGTATTTTCCACCACTCACTGTTTGCAGACACATAGGTTGAAATTAATGTTGCCATAGCAACACAATGAACGGGCTTTTGGGACAGTTTGGAATCCATCATGAAGGAATGACCAGGGAACACCACATCATACTTTTAACCTATGGCTATATGACGAATACAACTGTTCTGGAACCCTACACACCAAACATACTCAACAAGATCTTGAACCTCTAGAGAATGTTCTGATGAATAACGAGCAACGGCACTAGCAACCCTTCAATTACGAGCTCGCTACGCTCACAAGACGAGATTTGAACCTATAGCTCTCTGATTATGAACATACTCTTCAGACAAAGCTACTGTGTACCATAGATATATAGGCAAAACATGACTATTGAATGTGTTTGTGGGAAGTGAAGTCTATGTAATTTATATTTAGATATACATGCATGTCTTTTTTTATGTAATTTTTGAAAATTTGACAAATAAATTAATCGGTTAGGTTTTCTTCTGTGCCATGGAAAAGATTTGCATTTGTTATCGTGCTAATTCATCTTTACTTTGTTATTAGTACTTATTAGAAAGGTAGTGATTTCCATAAAAAGTTGCTTTATTCGAAGTTAGAGACACTTCCGCATTTTTTCTATGTCACACAACCACCGAGAGACCCCTCCCCTATGTCATGCATGATATAGTCCACCTCCCAACCTAAGAGTGTGTGACATAATACAAAGGAACAGCCAATTGTGACTTAAAAACTAAAGAGTAAACTATGTATAAGAATTACCAGCTATGAAAATTGATAATTTATATATTCTCAATTGCTGTAAGTTCAATTTAATAACAACATAACACACAATATATATTAGTACATGTTGGTATATACAAGTCATGACAGTTTGAATATACAAGTTTTAAAAAAATTATGACAGATGTACATTGTGGTATTTTTGTAGCTAATTTTTAGTGTAATAATACAATCAAGCTCTGATTTTCCAAAAGAATTGTAAGAAGTTTAAGCCAAGGTACAAGCACTCAGATAGCAAACAAAATTAATGAGTATCAGGTCATGAGGAGATACCAAAGGGGGAATTTATATTTTATTTAAAAAAACCACAAAGAATCCCCGGTATATGTCAAAAATACTAAATGGTTATGTAGCAGATTTTCCTAGAAAATCCTTAAAACTATAAATAATATCACAATTGTACGAATTTAATAAACATCACATAGGTATCTATCTACAAGTTGGTATGGGTATGAACTAAGCACTATATGGCAAACAAAATTAGGGAAATAGTTTACTAAGTTAGAAGCATATGCATATTATCCAAAGGAAAAGGCGGCTTATGGTATTTTAGATTGATTTTCATATATTTTTCATGTTAAAATACGCCGACATGTATTGCTTTTGGATGAGTTTTTTTTTTCTACTGTCTGTTGAAACTCATTTTAAATGCAATCTACAATATTAAAATAGAAAGTCATTTTCAAGTCAAAGTAGTTAAAAAGCAAGAGCAAAAAAAAAAAATTTTAGCAATATAAAAATTAATTCTATAAGAAGTAAATATAATATTTATATACATTTACCATATCTACAATGCTATGATATTAAAAAACACAACTAAATCACTTTAAAAGTGTTGGGGCACAGTATGGCTGCTTCCACATTTGCTTCAATGCGCCCATAGAGAAAACAAGTTTGAGCCTTCCAGAAATTACAGTTTGAGTTCAGTGGGCAGATCAAATAGACCAGTATTTATAAGTATATATATATTGTACTTATATTGACCAAGTATTACATTAGTACGAAATTAAAACCAGTATTGAAAATGTTTGAGCCTTCCAGAAATTACAGTTTGAGCCTTCCAGAAATTACAGTTTGCGTTCAGTGGGCAGATCAAATAGACCAGTATTTATAAGTATATATATATTGTACTTATATTGACCAAGTATTACATTAGTACGAAATTAAAACCAGTATTGAAAATGTTTAAAAGTATCAAATATAAATAAAAAAAATCCTAATTTGAAAAAAATTTTGGACTAATATTTTTTTTATTTTATTCCTGACATTTATGGGACCCTTGATCTCCTGAACCTCCTAGAATTTCAGGCTAGTTTGTTATTATCCTGCTGTATACGCCAAAAAAAACGAAGCCAGCTGTCCCTGACCAAACTTAACAATGCCCGTCACCCCAAACAAATCGACGTGAATAATTTGCTTCGTTTTATCTTCACTTATTCTTTCTTTCATCCTTTTACAAACAGATTTCAGCATCGTATCCAAGTCGTGCCGGAGGCAATCGACAGAGAACACGTCAACGATATCCTGACACATCCAACTGCCTTCTTCGTGGTCGCGTAGGGACACATAGTACGGCAAGGTGGAATGGACAACGATCATGTCAGTTATGGAAGGATGGTGAACAATGATTTCTGTATCAACGCTATCGGTGAAATCTCGGTGTCCTGCTGCGTCGCTTGATGTGCATTTGCTCTCAAAATACCCAATGTCTTCCTCGCCACCCCGGCAAGCCTGGAAGAAAAACATTTTCGGTTTCCCCAGCAGTCTTGGGCAGTTGTTGTTGTCAAACATAGCATATATGTCACTTATATAAACAGGGACGGCATTTGTACCGAGCAAGACGTCACAGTTATTGATGCGGTCTCCGTGGGATAGTATAAATATGACGATAGAGTCGACTTCCGAGAAACCGGGGTTTTGTGAAAATTGCTTAAGACAATTTGTCATCTCTTCTCCGTTTAGATTCCACTTCACTGGCAAAACATTGTAACCAAGGCTATCGAAAAGGCTTTCCAAGGCTGTTGCATCCACTTTTGATCCGATTCGGTTATCTAACACCTCGAATTCTTCATTAATGATAATCAAACAGAACCCGATGGGATCCGATGTCATTTTATAAGGTACAGGAGTGTAGTCCTTGGAATATTCATCTTGTAACAGCATTGCTTCGTCCCTATGGCCAGTTTGGAAAAGGATATTTATAAACTTTGAGAATGCATATGGACCCCGGGTGCATAAGATGTCATAAAATAAATCACAATTGTTCGATGGGGCGTAAACATCTTCCAGCATTGGTTTGGTGAAAATTTTTCGTCTTACAACTAAATGTCTTATTTTCTCCAAGTCAACGCGTTCTTTTAAGCGTTTTGTAAATTTGGAAATGATGCGACGGCATTTACGATCCATGGGATACAAATTTGAAAGTTTGAAGCACAAAGAAAGAAAATTTGTACAGGTACGTTTAAAATAATATGGATTTTATCTCGACTGATTAAAAAAAAAAACTGTCACTGATAGTTTATTCGATGAAGAGATATTTGCTCTTTGCTATGTCGCTTTATCCCTATGTTCAACATTTATTTTATTATTATCATCCAAAGAGAGTTTTGCCTGACGTAGTAACAGGGAAATCCTACTGGCAGTTTCAATTATTTTTATTGAAAAATGTAAAATATTTTAGTTGGAAATTTATAGCATTGAGTTAATATTTATACTTTTTATTTAAATTATACTATATTTAATAAAATTATATCTTACAGTTAAAATTCTTGTTTGTTTAAGGTTATTCTTTATATCTGTCGATATTTTATTCAATAATTAAAGGAGGATTTCGTAGCAATCCTCCGGGGATTATGGGAGCAGGGAGCGGAACCTCCTAGTATCCTTTGGGGCTTGATAGCCAAGTGCATAAAGCCGTTCAACTTGTAATCAGAGGATTGCTAGTTCGAGCTCGTACGATGGACTTGACAACAAAGAAAAGTAAAAATGTAGAAATGAAAAAAATTTTAGTGATCATATCATCGGAGGGCTGCCAGCTTTGCTACAAAAATACTAGAAAGTCGTCCAGAACATCCAACAAATTATATCGCCGTCTATAAGGGGCTAGTGCACAATAAATCTAATCGAGGTCCAAAGTCCTGACGAATGTTGAAGACCAGGGAAAAATGCCTCAAATATTGGTTTTGTTTTGTTTTGTTAATTAAATTCGCACTAGAGCTGCACAGTGGGCTATTGGCGACGGTTCGGGGTCAATCTCGAATGAAAGACCCGGGAACACATTCACACACACATTCATACATGCACCTCGTTATTTTAGAACCATGGTCAGATGACGAGGAAACACCTGAACTGGCACCCAACGCCTTCAATAGACGTCGGGACTTTGGACCCCGATCAGATTTATCGTGCACCAGTCCCATATACACGCCAGTATATACGGGACTGTTGGATATTCTAGACGACTTTCTAGTATTTTTGTAGCGAAGCTGGCAACCCTCCGATCGCAACCTCAAATATTGGAAGCATGATCAAATGACGATGACAAGACCTGAGCTGGTACCCCAGGCAACTTTAATAGGTGCCATATATGTGTACTGATCCAAACTTCATCACGCCAGAATCATGTGCGTGGGGTGCATTCTTAAGTGTAGTCCTCGTCATCTGACCATGTTTCGAGGCAACGTTCCCAGGTTTTCCCTGTGGAAGTGGGATAGATCATGGCCAATCCTGAACCGGCGCTAATATCCCATTGTGTAGCTCTACTGCGACGTTCACTGAACCAACCAGCTGAAGTGACTTTTGATTTCCTTTGAAAGCGTGATTTCTTCTAGTTTGACTGGCGTGTATACGGAGCTGGTGCATGTTAAATCTGATCGAGGTCCACAATGTCCATACGCTTTTTGAGGTTGCGTCGGGTGCCAGCTCCGGTGTTGTCCTCGTCATCTGGCCATGGTTCGAAAGTACGAGGCTGTGTTCCCGGATCTTCCTTTCTAGATATAGAGATCTTTCCTTCGACAGAACGGTGGCCTCCGTGGCCGAGTGGATTAGGCGTCAGTTGGGAATCCAAGGGTCCCCGGTTCAAAACCTTACGATGGGCTAGACTAAGGAATAGTAAAAAGTAGTGATATTGCGATCGCAGGGTTGCCAACTTCGCTACCAAAATACTAGAATTTCGTCCAGAACATCCACAAAAAATTAACGGCGTGTATACGGAACTGGTGCACGATACATCTGATCTGGGTCCAAAGTCCCGACGTCTATTGAAGGCGTTGGGTACCAGTTCAGGTGTTTCCTCGTCATCTGACCATGGTTCAAAAATACGAGGCATCGTTCCCGGATCTTTCCTTTGAGATAGGCCCCGAACCGTTGCCAATAGCCCACTGTGCAGCTCTAGTGCGACGTTATTTAACCAAACTAAACCGAACTAGATATCCCACTGAGCCAATACCACACTTCACAACTCTGATGCAGTGTTCTGTCAACCAACTATTGGGCAAGACATTTTGTTGACTTGAAGCCTATTGAAGGGGTAACGTAATAACTATATTCCACTTTCATCGCTACTGAAATATTCCGACATGTATTACTTTTGGCTGATTTTTTTTCTATTTACTTTTGAAGCCCATTTTAAATGCAATCTGCTATTAAATTAGAAAGGAATTTGCAATTCAAAGTCGATTTAGTTTGGTTAATTAACGTCGCACTAAAGCTGCGCATTGGGCTATTGGCGACGATTCGGGGTCTATCTGGAGGGAAAGACCCGAGAACAATGCCTCGTATTTTCGAACCATGATCAGATAACAAGGACAATACCTGAGCTGGCAGCCAACATAACCTGAATAGGCCAGGACATTGGAATCCGATCAGATTTATCGTGCACCAGTCCCATATACATGCCAATATAATTTGTTGAATATTTTTAGACGACTTCCTAGTATTTTAGTAGCTTAGCTGGCATCCCTCCGATCACAAGATCACTAATATTTATTTCTCACTGTCAAATTCCATATCACGGGCTCAAACTAGCAATCCTCTGATTACCAGCTGAACACCTTTATCCACTGGGCTACCTAATTCAAAGTCGAAGTGGTTTAAAAGCAAGAGAAAACACTATTTGTTTGGCAGTATAAAAATTAATTCTACAAGAATAAAATATAATATTTATATACATTTAATATTTCTATAATGCTATGGTATTGAAAAACATCTCTAAATCACTTTTAAAAGAATTGGCAGTACAGTATGGTTGCTTCCACATTGGCTTCAAATGGGCCATAGAGAAAACAAGCTTTGAGCCTTCCAGAAGTTACAGTTAGAGTTCAGTGCCAACCAGTGAAAGCATGTGATGGTAATTTTTCACCAAGTTTCGTCATAGCTTCTAAGTTTCTCTAGAAGTGTTTATGATATTTTTTCCCTTTAGATGTACGATCTAGCTGTAGCTGAGAAGCGTGAATAAATGTCACCAAGTTGTTTTCAAAGTGGAAAAATCCGGACGGTTCCCTTTTTGAAACTTTGAAAGGAGGAGTTATTTTAAGCATTCTTAGGTAAAAATAATGAGTAGAATTCTTTCTGTATATTTCCCCCGCTAGTTCACAAATAAATTAAGAACAGCTTCTATTATAACTAGAAGTCGGAACTAAATTGGGCAATTACGAAATTTAACAATTTGGAGTTAGTAAAATAAAAATATGAATTGAATAGGGAAGTTAAATTTCTATTATTCTATTAAATTTTTTAAATTCCTTAAAATAGACGAGTTAAGAAAATCCAATGTTTACCCACATTCATTTAATTATCAAAATAAATGAAACAGACGATTTCTGTCTGTCGAATATTTTTTTTTTTTTTTTTTTTTTTGCTTCTTTTGAGGGTTTTTTTCTTTCTTTTGACTTTTTTTTTCTTCTTCCTTTTGAGTTTTTTAAGGGGATCAAAAGCTTCCAAAATTATATAAAGTTGTTGAAATAAGAAAAATCGCTGACAGTTGAGATGGAATGGTGGTGATATAGTACTGAATCGAATGTAGAAATCTTTGTAAGAAATGTAGAAAGTTAAAACGAGTGGAAAAAATAACTTTTTTGGTTTAAAGATATTTTTTAAATCAATACAAATAAAAAGTTTATTAGAAAATTTAATATATTTATTCGATTATTAGCACAAAAATTTAATATAAGCTTCCCATTTTTCAACGGTCTGGAAGTATTTTACTAAGCTGATCTCTTGTTCAGACATCTCCGAATGTTACCTTTTCAGTTAATTTTCCCGTTGAAGCATAATTGTCAGAAAATGTTATTTCGCCAAAGCAATGTTTGATCGAAAACTTTTAATTATTAAATATATATTAATTTATTTTAAAGTATTTCATTGTTGTCAAGATGTTATGATTTTATAATAATGTAGATACTATTTTTTAATGGCCATTAAAAAAAAATCTTTCTAGGAAAAAGGAAAACCGACTTTAAGGAAAATGCGCTAAAAAGTAAAAAATAATTTTTTATTCTACGAATGAGTTAAAAAATTGAATTATTGAATATCAATTTTATACTTAGTACAACTTTTTGAAATCGGCGCCAAAATTTGGGTATGATTTTTGTAAATTGGCACCAACTTCATAAAGTTGTACTAGTATAAAATTGATATTCAATAATTCAATTTTTTAACTCATTCGTAGAATTAAAAATTATTTTTTACTTTTTAACGCATTTTCCTTAAAGTCGGTTTTCTTTTTTTCTAGAAAGATTATTTTATTTTTCCCTTTTTAGTTTTTAATTTAGCAGGGGGCTTCGCCCCCTCTTATTAATCACAAAAAAATTCAAGTAGCAACTTCTGCTCAACAATGTATATTGTAAAACATTCATCAATGCCAATAAATGCTGGTTAAATGAAATGTCGTTTGTGTACAACTTCTGTTAAAAAATGAAAATATTATGAAATCGGATTAATTTTATAAAAAAACATGCTGCTCCGGAAAATCGACATTTCCGGATATATAACAGCCGGAAAACCGATTATTTTTTGCAGATTTTGCCTAATCCAACAAAAAAAGAATTTTCGAAATCGGACAATATTTTTTTTCAAAAGGTCCGGTTAATTGAGGGTTCCAGATAGTTAAATGCCGGATAACCGGATATTTTTTTCAAATTGCTCCTAAGTGAATCACCCCCTATTCAACAAAAAAATTTTTTGCAAATATCTGAAGTAGAACCGAAATCCCGTACGAACATACACAAAAAAAAATACGCAAAGGTCGAATCTATAACCTCTCGACTTGGCGCGCGATTTGGCGGTTTCAATTAAAATTTTCTGGCGGTTTTATTTTGGAGTTTTGGTTGGCGCGCTGTTCAATCGGTTAAAAATAACTTCTAAAACCGTTATAAATGGAGATCTAAACAGAATTTTAAAGTTTCAGTTGCACAATTAGGAGTTGAATAGTATCTATATAACTTTCAGACTCTTTCTTTCTAACATTTTATGAGATAAATATATGAGTAAATAGAGATAATAGTGCGATAGAGATAATAATTTGAATGTGTATTTGATTTTTATCTCTTGCATAATGTATCTTGTATCTATGTAATAAAGGTTTCATGAAAATAATTTTTTCCCTCTTTTTTTTGTAATAAAATATATATCGTTATTCCAAAAATAAATTATGTATTCAAAAATTAATTCTCCTTGGTTACATACAATTTTATATCAAGAATACTTGAAATAGTAACTTTTTTATAAAGTGTTTCAAGGGTCGTTTAAAATATATTAGAGAAACTTAATTTGCTCTATGTGACTAAAATGGCTAATGCAATTAAACAAACATTTTTTTTAAAAACATTTTTGTATTCTGGGACAGATATACTTAATAGTGTCATAAAAATACGTTATTTACCCAAAAAAACATACACATATGATCAAAAAGATATAAAGTATTTGATCCATTGCTGTTACACAAATTTCTCCCTTTCAATATATATGACAACAATTAAAAATTAAATATTATAAAATTACTACCAAGGTTTTTTTAAGTAATCATTTATAAGTAATTAATAATGCAGAATATTAATTACATGAAACCGAAGTAATAAATAATGTTGTTCAAAAAGGTGATGACTTTTATTAGAACAAAGCATCAAGATTTTAAAATATAAAAAAGCACTAAATCATTAAGATATAAGCCTAACTTTCAATGGCATTCACTTCACAATTATGAGCATATGCACTAGGGTGGAGTGAAAGTATAGGCAAAAATATTTTTTTTCGAATTTCAACTATTAATAGTGCGGAAAAGTTGCCATTTGGTATAATAATGACAGACCTAAAATAGTTTTATTCTATCTTTTCATCTTGAGGTTCCCCCCTGGCCTTGAATTCTACCAAATTGGGGTTTTTTATAACAATCTGACGTTGATACGTTTTTATTCTACCTTAATTCAATTTATAATTCATTTCCGTATCTTGTATCATTTTAGCGATGGTAGACAAAGAAACATGCATTACTCGAGTGTGTGCCTACGTTCGTGTATTTTAACTTCGGAATTGTGTATTGTCGAGTCCACGTTTAAATTGTGAAAATGACTTCCACTTGCAAAGCAAAAACAAGAACTGGATTAAAGTGCCCTGTGTTTGGGTCACAGAAGAAGTTTAGTAAGATTGTTTTGACCACCTATGAAGACATGATAAAGTATTATTTATACATGAGGCACGTTTTAAAGCCAGAAGAAACGACGAAAGAACCGACCGTAACTGAAGTCTCACAGGTAGTAGCGTTAGAGGTAGAAGAACTGTGGATCAAAGCTTCAATACCTATAGTAACCCACATGCGAGTTCTTTAACTGATTCGTTCATATCATAAGTAGTGTAATTTGACGGGTTCTGAGCCGCGGTGCTGTGAGGAGTTATGAGGATTTTGGTGGTGCTGTGAGGAGTTATGAGGATTTTTGGCGGTGCTCTGTCGATTTTGGCGGTGCTCTGTGGATTTTGGTGGTGCTCTGTGAGGATCAGGGCGGATCTCGACTGTCAAGCCGAGGGGGCGTGGCCTAATGGAGATGACCTCAACCAATCAGGTGTCAGTAAGTGACGTCACATGCAGGGGACATGGGAACAGGTGTCGATGACTCATCGCAGCGCTGCCGATGGGCATGTTACATCGTGTCTCAACGTGTATGTACAGGAATGAACCAATCAGAGTCTTGTGTGAAGATGACCTCATGAACAACCAATCAGGTGTCAGTAAGTGACGTCACACGCAGGTGGGGGAAGGTTTTACTAGTTCTGCTTGTAACCGCAAGACAACGCTGCATGTAGGGGAACGGACCAATCATATGCTTGTTTAAGAATGACATCATGAAGAACCAATCAGGTGTCAGTAAGTGATGTCTATGGAGTGTCATGTGACATGAAAGTTGCTTTTTTGTTATTTTGCGTTTTTATTTGGGTATTGGTGGAAATTTGCGACGCACAGCATCTACACATTTTTAATTATAAGCTGTGGGTTGTGACATCATAGGTATAATGTTAGGAATGGTTGGTTGTTGAAAAAACTGTGAGCTGTGAAAGTAATGTGAAAAAACTGTGAAAGTAAATAAAATATGATAGAATTAAACTAATATTCTTATTTTAATATTTATTATATTTTAATATTTATTTATATTTTGATATTTATTTGTATTTTATTATTTATATTTTTACATTTATTTTTAATATTTAATTATATTTTAACTTCTATATTTTATTATTCATTTATATTTTAACTTCTATATTTTATTATTCATTTATATTTTAACTTCTATATTTTATTATTCATTTATATTTTATATATATTTTAATATTTATATATATTTTATTATTCATATATTTCATACATATTTTAATATTTATTTATATTTTATTACTCATTTATATTTTACATATATTTTATTTACGTATACATCTGTGCCAAAAAAATTAACTCAGTGAGAGCAATTACGTCCCACTAGAGCTGCACAATGAACTTATGTTAAAGGGAATGACAGTAGTGTATATATTTTAACTATGGTTAGTATAAAAGAAAAGAATTTTGCAAGAATGGTTTTAGAAAAATATATTTTATGTGACCAACTCCAGCATATAATTTCGCAATATAACTCTATGAGGAATCATCCTATGGGGGTAAATAACATACCATCGTGTACAGGAAGGTAGACCAGATTAATAAGTAAAGCTTTTTTTACCTTTTGACATGTGTACTAAGGGTATAAAAAATGACAGTCTGGGGTTCTATGAAAATAATGTTTATAACAATATACGTTTAAATTACAATTTATATAACGGAAATCAGTCTCAGTGGATGAAAAAAAAGTAATTAATATGAAAGCTGATACTTTGAAAAAGAACATTGGGAACCAAAACCTTGTATTACGGTTAATTAAACTTTTTATAAAAGTAATGTGTTCTTTAAATGTTTTTCACATCATACGTAAAATTATTATTTTAAGAGGGAAAATATCATATCGTTATGACTAGAAGGAGGGATCTCACCTTGATCACAATTGGATGCATTAGAATTGCTTACTGTTTAGGAATATGATGTAAAAGTTACTCTATCGCACTGTTTGTTGTGCTGGGCTTGATAAGAGCAGATTTGGGGTTGGTATGTAAGATAATGGATCTATTACTTGTTCTAATACGTGTTGAATAAGGGAATTTGTCTTAGATGTTGCTGTTTTAGGGGTGTTTTATAATTGGTTGTTTGATTGAACGATACAGTGCAGCTATACAAAGGGGTTTATTTATACGCTTGGTACAAGTACACATTTTTTCTTATGTCATAAAATTACACTATAACAAAACGCATAGGTGGATGGTAGAAATGAAGTAGCACCATACAAGGGGAATTATTAGGGCTGGCTGATTAAATTTTCAAAGACTAAGAGGCAACAAGTTCCCATATGAGTACAATTGAGGGTGAATGTGTAGAATTTGGCGACATCAAGTATCCACAAGGGGACAATTTGAGAGGTGTATTCGTAAAATTGGCGACATAAAGTACCCATAGGGAGACGTTTGTAGGCGTATACATAAAATTGGGGTGAAAGCGGGGTTTGTAGTTGTACATTAGACAAGAATAAATGTAAAATGAAAAAGTTTAAGTTTGAAATAAATAATAAAAAGAATAAATGTTAAAAAAAAAAGTTAAAATACAATTTAAAAAGCAAAATGTAAAAAAAAAAAAAAAGTTTAAAAAGAAAAATGTAAAAATAAAAAAAAAGTTTAAGTGTGAATTAAAAA
Source organism: Troglohyphantes excavatus (assembly GCA_963932185.1). Classification (NCBI taxonomy): domain Eukaryota; kingdom Metazoa; phylum Arthropoda; class Arachnida; order Araneae; family Linyphiidae; genus Troglohyphantes; species Troglohyphantes excavatus. The sequence goes on from OZ010678.1 coordinate 31,407,793, forward strand.
CTAAAAGGTTAAGTAAGAAAAAAAAATAACTAAAAGTGAAAAAAAAATTTTAAAAGTGAAAAAAAATATATATATATTTATATAAAAAATATTTGAAAAAAGTTTAAGTGTGAAATAAATTATAAAACTAATAAATGTAAAATAAAAAGTTTACGTGTGAAATAGATTATAAAAAGTATAAATGTAAAAAAATAAATAAAAAGTTTAAGTGAAAAATATAATGTAAAGATAAAAAAGTTAAAAAACAGTAACTGTAAAATAAAAAAAAAGTTTGTATAAAATGAACTTTTAAAAGAAAAATGAAAAAAAAAGTAAAAACAATATATAAAAAAAAAAGTTTTAAGTGTAAAAATAAAATTAAAAAAAAAAAAATAAAAAAAAAAAAAAAAAGACAAATGTAAAAAAGAAAAACGTAAAAAAAAATTTAAAATTTAAAAAAAAAAATTTACAAACGAAAAATATGAAAAAAAAAAGAAACGTTAAAAGAAAATTGCTAAATGTAAAAAAGAAATGTGTTAAATGTAAAAGATTAACCATCATAAGTTTTTTACCCGAATCGACCCAAAGCCATATGGTGTTACGGAACGTACTAGCCCCATATAGGCACAGATGCCCGTGGTGAGTTCTGTGAATGGTCTACCCACTAATCAAACGACAAGTACCACAATTACATTAAATAATTAGCAACAAAAAAAGCAGGAAATACTACTATAGATATAAAAAATATTAACAAAGTATCGAAAATAGAACCAAAGGTAACTAATAAATCTGTATAGAATGAGTGTCTATAAATGTATAAGAGAAACCAATGTATATATTTCTACTAAAATGTTGACACATATACTAAATTTTTAACAAATTAAGTCAAATATTTGCGAAATAGAGAAAATAATACATACTTTTTAAAATTGTATCAAATAGTCTATGAATGGATAAAAAAAAATATCATGACATGTATTAAAAAAAAAATTAAAATAATGGACTTACGTGTAACACATTAAGTTAAGAAATTTATACTTATCAAAGAAAGTAACGTAAGTCATATAAAAAAAAACCTGTAGTTAAGTACAATTGTTAATTGAATATGCTACAAAATATTGTCAAATTACACCATTTTTAGTGATAGGACAAGCAAACTTGTTAAAATGTCATATAATTATCAAAAATATTATACAAAGTACGAATTTAAAAAAAAAAAAGTAAATGCAAAAAGAAAAAAAAGTTTAAGTGTAAAATAAAATGTAAAAAAAATAAATGTAAAAAATATAAAAAAAGTTTAATAAAAAAAAAGTTAAAAAATAATAAAAAAAAAATTTAAGTGTAAAATACAATTTAAAAAAAAATGTAAAAAGAAAAAAGTTTAATAAAAATTACATGTAAAAAGAAAAAAGTAAAAAAAAAAAAAAAAAGAAAAAAAAAAGTTAAAAAAGAAGAAAAAAAAGTTAAAATAGAAATAAAAAGTTAAAAAAGAAAAAAAGTTAAAAAAGAAAAAAAAAGTTTAAAAAGAAAAAAAAAGTTTAAAAAGAAAAAAAAAGTTTAAAAAGAAAAAAAAAATTAAAAAAGAAAAAAAAATTAAAAAAGAAAAAAAAAATTAAAAAAGAAAAAAAAAATTTAAAAAAAAGAAAAAAAAATTTAAAAAAAAAAAGTTAAAAAAGAAAAAAAAAAGAAAAAAAAAGTTTAAAAAAATAGTTAAAGTGTAAAATACAATTTAAAAAAAAAAATGAAAACATAAAAAATTAAAAAAAAAAATGTAAGTGTAAAATTACATTTTAAAAGAAAATGTGAAAATAGAAAAAAAAGTAAAAAGAAAATTGCTAAAAGTAAAAAAAAAATAAAGTTGTAAAATGTTAAATAAAAAGACCTTAAGTGTAAAAAATAGAAGAAAAAAGTTTAAGTGTAAAATATTACTCATCATAAGCTTTTTACTCGTATCCACCCAAAGTTATATGGCGTTACGGAGCGTACTAGCCCCATATAGGCGCAGATTCCTTGGTGAGTTCTGTGAATGGTCTACCCACTAATCAAACGATAAGTACAATAATTATGTTAAAATATTAGCAAAAAAAAAGCAGAAAATACTAATATAGATATAAAAAATATTATCAAAGTATAGAAAATAGAACCAAGAATAACTAATAAATCTGTATACAATGGGTGTCTATAAATGTATAAGAGAAACCAATGTTTATATCTCTACTAAAATGTTGACACATATACTAAATGTTTAATTAATTAACTCATATATTTGCGAAATAGAAAAAATGGTACATACTTTTTAAAATTGTATCAAATAGTCTATGAATGGATAAAAAAAAAATTGTATATATAATTTTTAATTGTATCTATAAATGGATAAAAAAAATCATGACATGTATTAAAATAATGGACTTACGCGTGACAGTTTAAGTTAAAAAATTTATATTTACCAAAGAAATTAACATAAGTTATTATAAAAAAAAAACTGTAATTAAGTATAATTGTTAATTGAATATGCTACAAAATATTGCCAAGTTATTCCATGGTAGTGATTTAACAACCAAACACTTTGTCTTTAAAGATTACGATAACGCAGTTTTAGAAACTAACATAGGGGCAAATGTGTATAATTATCATAAAATACTTCACATTACTGTTAAAATGTCATATAATTATCAAATATATTATACAAAGTAAGAAAAATATTACTTAATATGTTAAAATATTACCAATAGTACATGCCCAACAGATCAAAATGACCTTCAGCACCCTACGACACATGAAAACTTACGGAGATTAACAGCAATCTTGCCTCAAAAAAATAAAACCAATAGTGTGCTGCTAAGGATAAAATGTCAAGTACACACCCAGTGTAGGAGATGTATACAAATAATATTGTTGAATTATTAACAAAGTGATTTCATTAATACTAAAATAAGGTCTTTGTTACAATAATATATATATATATGGAAATTAAGTTCTTATTAGTGAAATTTATGTAATATTTTTAGACTGCTTTGTTCAATTTATAATATGTAGGTAGAATTTTTACATAAAAAACCCCTTTGTGTTTATCAAAAATATTTCACAAATTAAGAAGAAGAATACCTAAGGAAGGTCTTTGCACATGATTATAGTACAAAACCATGTGGATTTACATCAATTTTACCAGGAACAAGGGGGTCAATATACGGCTATGAGTCAAATAGTCAATTTTAAAACCACATTCAGGCATTAATAACACAAATGCCTGAATGTGGTGAAAAATTGCTTAATTATTTAAGAATAATTAATGAAGTGAAAGTTACCTGTTAATAAACTTGCTATAAGTTGCATTGCGGCAAAGCATTTAAACGAACCAGTAATTTCAACAAGCATCCAAATGAAGATTTTGACATTTACACTGCAGTACAAGTACAATAGGAAAAATCTTAGGCGGGAATCCACTATTAGACGTCACTCACGTCTACTGAAGAAGCCCAACAGGCCTTTCTGAAGAGTATCCCTAATGTCTGTTTCAGATAGTTGCATAAATGTCGACCCCTGGCCACCCCCTGTGAGACGAGGCTGAAACTTTAAACGGAGCATTCACAGTGTAGGGCCAATTATTTGTCACCATTCTTTGCTTTGATGCTGGGGCTATAGGCTATCAGAAGTTCTTGTACTCGGGACCCACGTGATCAATACGCGGAAATCTCCTCAAAGTTGGCCACTGTTACTAGAAAAAAGGAGTGTGACCAGTATTCACTAGAGGGCAATTCTACCCGTCCCCCCTAATACACCGCCTATTCTTCCCATTCTTCCACGTAGACACTGGTTCTAGCCTGCCTGGCTACATATGCTTCTGTTGAAAAATGTTGAATATTAAAAAAAAGAAAGGTATTTTTTAATTTTTTTTTTGTGCAAAATATAAGTTAGAACTTTTGAATTATTGGGGGGGCTTAGCCGGGTTTTCAAATTATTGGGGGGGCTCGGGCCCATGGGCCCAATACAAGTTTACGCCTATGCACCACGGGCATCTGTGCCTATATGGGGCTAGTACGTTCCGTAACACCATATGGCTTTGGGTCGATTCGGGTAAAAAACTTATGATGGTTAATCTTTTACATTTAACACATTTCTTTTTTACATTTAGCAATTTTCTTTTAACGTTTCTTTTTTTTTTCATATTTTTCGTTTGTAAATTTTTTTTTTTAAATTTTAAATTTTTTTTTACGTTTTTCTTTTTTACATTTGTCTTTTTTTTTTTTAAATTTTTTTTTTTTAAATTTTATTTTTACACTTAAAACTTTTTTTTTTATATATTGTTTTTACTTTTTTTTTCATTTTTCTTTTAAAAGTTCATTTTATACAAACTTTTTTTTTATTTTACAGTTACTGTTTTTTAACTTTTTTATCTTTACATTATATTTTTCACTTAAACTTTTTATTTATTTTTTTACATTTATACTTTTTATAATCTATTTCACACGTAAACTTTTTATTTTACATTTATTAGTTTTATAATTTATTTCACACTTAAACTTTTTTCAAATATTTTTTATATAAATATATATATATTTTTTTTCACTTTTAAAATTTTTTTTTCACTTTTAGTTATTTTTTTTTCTTACTTAACCTTTTAGTTTTTAATTCACACTTAAACTTTTTTTTTATTTTTACATTTTTCTTTTTAAACTTTTTTTTTTTTTTTACATTTTGCTTTTTAAATTGTATTTTAACTTTTTTTTTTTAACATTTATTCTTTTTATTATTTATTTCAAACTTAAACTTTTTCATTTTACATTTATTCTTGTCTAATGTACAACTACAAACCCCGCTTTCACCCCAATTTTATGTATACGCCTACAAACGTCTCCCTATGGGTACTTTATGTCGCCAATTTTACGAATACACCTCTCAAATTGTCCCCTTGTGGATACTTGATGTCGCCAAATTCTACACATTCACCCTCAATTGTACTCATATGGGAACTTGTTGCCTCTTAGTCTTTGAAAATTTAATCAGCCAGCCCTAATAATTCCCCTTGTATGGTGCTACTTCATTTCTACCATCCACCTATGCGTTTTGTTATAGTGTAATTTTATGACATAAGAAAAAATGTGTACTTGTACCAAGCGTATAAATAAACCCCTTTGTATAGCTGCACTGTATCGTTCAATCAAACAACCAATTATAAAACACCCCTAAAACAGCAACATCTAAGACAAATTCCCTTATTCAACACGTATTAGAACAAGTAATAGATCCATTATCTTACATACCAACCCCAAATCTGCTCTTATCAAGCCCAGCACAACAAACAGTGCGATAGAGTAACTTTTACATCATATTCCTAAACAGTAAGCAATTCTAATGCATCCAATTGTGATCAAGGTGAGATCCCTCCTTCTAGTCATAACGATATGATATTTTCCCTCTTAAAATAATAATTTTACGTATGATGTGAAAAACATTTAAAGAACACATTACTTTTATAAAAAGTTTAATTAACCGTAATACAAGGTTTTGGTTCCCAATGTTCTTTTTCAAAGTATCAGCTTTCATATTAATTACTTTTTTTTCATCCACTGAGACTGATTTCCGTTATATAAATTGTAATTTAAACGTATATTGTTATAAACATTATTTTCATAGAACCCCAGACTGTCATTTTTTATACCCTTAGTACACATGTCAAAAGGTAAAAAAAGCTTTACTTATTAATCTGGTCTACCTTCCTGTACACGATGGTATGTTATTTACCCCCATAGGATGATTCCTCATAGAGTTATATTGCGAAATTATATGCTGGAGTTGGTCACATAAAATATATTTTTCTAAAACCATTCTTGCAAAATTCTTTTCTTTTGTACTAACCATAGTTAAAATATATACACTACTGTCATTCCCTTTAACATAAGTTCATTGTGCAGCTCTAGTGGGACGTAATTGCTCTCACTGAGTTAATTTTTTTGGCACAGATGTATACGTAAATAAAATATATGTAAAATATAAATGAGTAATAAAATATAAATAAATATTAAAATATGTATGAAATATATGAATAATAAAATATATATAAATATTAAAATATATATAAAATATAAATGAATAATAAAATATAGAAGTTAAAATATAAATGAATAATAAAATATAGAAGTTAAAATATAAATGAATAATAAAATATAGAAGTTAAAATATAATTAAATATTAAAAATAAATGTAAAAATATAAATAATAAAATACAAATAAATATCAAAATATAAATAAATATTAAAATATAATAAATATTAAAATAAGAATATTAGTTTAATTCTATCATATTTTATTTACTTTCACAGTTTTTTCACATTACTTTCACAGCTCACAGTTTTTTCAACAACCAACCATTCCTAACATTATACCTATGATGTCACAACCCACAGCTTATAATTAAAAATGTGTAGATGCTGTGCGTCGCAAATTTCCACCAATACCCAAATAAAAACGCAAAATAACAAAAAAGCAACTTTCATGTCACATGACACTCCATAGACATCACTTACTGACACCTGATTGGTTCTTCATGATGTCATTCTTAAACAAGCATATGATTGGTCCGTTCCCCTACATGCAGCGTTGTCTTGCGGTTACAAGCAGAACTAGTAAAACCTTCCCCCACCTGCGTGTGACGTCACTTACTGACACCTGATTGGTTGTTCATGAGGTCATCTTCACACAAGACTCTGATTGGTTCATTCCTGTACATACACGTTGAGACACGATGTAACATGCCCATCGGCAGCGCTGCGATGAGTCATCGACACCTGTTCCCATGTCCCCTGCATGTGACGTCACTTACTGACACCTGATTGGTTAAGGTCATCTCCATTAGGCCACGCCCCCTCGGCTTGACAGTCGAGATCCGCCCTGATCCTCACAGAGCACCACCAAAATCCACAGAGCACCGCCAAAATCGACAGAGCACCGCCAAAAATCCTCATTTACTCCTCACAGCACCACCAAAATCCTCATAACTCCTCACAGCACCGCCAAAATCCTCATAACTCCTCACAGCACCGCGGCTCAGAACCCGTCAAATTACACTACTATCATACTAAATACAAAGTTCTGTTAAAAAAATCACGTAAAGGGAAACAAATCAGTGATCATTACCAGGTAAAGTTCAAAGCATTCAGAGAGAAAGCTAAACAAAAATTGTTCGATATTTCGGCTTGTAAATGTGAAATTTTCTCTTGCTGTTGTGGAAAGTATCGTAAGGTTCCTGTTGAATAACAGGCATTTCTTCATGACGAAAGAACTGTCAAAAGAATAGTCATCAGTGTTATTGACCCAACCGCAACACAAGTCTTCCGATGTAAGGCCGAACGAAAAGCACAAGAAAATGCTCGACTTTCTAAAAATGCTAAAAGAAATGAAAGTACAACACTAGTGTTCTCAAGTTCGAGTTCATCTGAAATGGAGATAAACGATGACATTTGTATGGCTTCTACTTCAAACACATCACCTTTTAGAGCAACAGTTAATGAACCATCATACTCACTAGCAAAGCCACGGCATAGTTCACAACAAATGCGACTTTCTTTACCAACATTGGCAAGGGAATGTAACAGATACGGTGTGTCTGACAGAGCAGCAGCAGCAGCAATATCAAGTGCTGTGCTTCAAGATGTGGGTTTAGTTAAGGAACAAGATTCTTCAAGCGTGATTGACCGCAGCAAAATCATGCTAGAGAAAAAGGAGAAAAGGAAGAACATACAGGATACAGAAAGACCGACAATACTACGTGGATTGTACTTCGATGGCAGAAATGACAAGACATTAAAACTTGCAAGTTTAGATGGAAGAAAGTACTGCAAAAGATTAGTTGAAGAGCACGTTACTCTGATGCAAGAACCTGAATCTAAGTATCTTGGGCATGTAACTCCATCCAGTGGCTCAGCGAAAAACATCACCAAGAGCATAACTGACTATTTAACAGATTTTTACGAAATTATTAGATAACGAATCTGCTGATAATATTGTAGCCGTCGGATGTGATGGAACCAACGTAAATACTGGAAGAAATGGAGGAGTTTTTTTGGGAGTACAGAAAATATGCTATTAGCAATGATGACAGATGATCGAAAATTCACCAGGGAGCTTGGTTTGCATAGGATCTTGGCGGTAAGAGCAAAGAAATCCATTGGACTCCGTAAATTTACAATTCCAACTTTTAATTTCGAAGCTGAAGACTACCATGAACTCTCTTATATTGACAGAGTTTGGAAACAACTGAACCTCCGTTTACCATGGGAATTTAAGATGAATCTTTAAAAGAAATGGTGCTTTGTGGCGTACCTGAAATGTTTGATTTTGCAAACTACCCATGTCATACTCAATTGGTGGAACGATGCGTTAAATTAGTTACAGAAGCATCAGCTGCGGTTTGTGGTGCAAGCAAGAGAGATGGATTTATTAGGGTCAGATTGCAGTCTAGACAACTTATGCCACAATTTAACACCAAAGCAGAATATCGTCAATAATCAAGTCAAGTGACCCCATTAAACTATGTTCAGTTGTTTGCATTGTGGTTACAGTTTTAGTTCTGAATAACAGAGGAATGTTTTACTAACATCTTTAGATTTAAGCGATACTTGTGTGAACAATGCTAAGCTGTATTCACAATTTCATACTTACTTTACCTTTGTTCTGTAGTATATGGAAACTTAACATATGTTGTAAAGTTCGTACTCCGGGCGGAGCCTCAGATTATCTTTTACATTGTAAGAACTTGTTAACTTTCTTATGTTTAAAAAAATGACCCTATATTAAAGCTAAAATGTCCACAGTATTAAATTCTAATACATTTTTCTTATCATATATTACGCTACAACATTATTCAATTTTTCACTATTATTGGTAAACTTCAAGGCCCGAGGGGAACCTCTAGATATTATTTGCTATCAAAATCCTTTTACATGACAAATAATGTATACGAAAGACAACTTTTCCGCACTATTACTTTACATTAATCAAATTTTGATTTTTTCGCTCCACCCTAATATACAGTAATAAAAAATCGATAATCCTTCTAAATATTTTGACTAAGCATTTTTCTCTCAGCAAATAAATGAAGAGCAAGCATTCAAAAAAATTTAGTTAGTCCAATTGATTTCCTTTATTATACCAATTCTTTATAATTTTTAACATTTTATTTCTTTTTTCCTAGTGGTTTGGTGCAACATAGCTTTAGCAACTTTTGCGTCCTTAATCCCAACCAACAATTTTTTTAAAAAAATTAATTATTACATTACATCTTACCGTATATACTCGCGTATAAGCCGAGAAATTTAAGTCAAAATGTTCATCAAAAAGTAGGGGGGTCGGCTTATACGCGGGTCATTAAAATTTCTAATATAATTTGCCTAAAATGGAAAAAAGAGAGAAGTTGAAATTAGCGGATTCTTCTGAAACGCGCCGACACATTTCCGAGATCGAGAATGTGCGTCACGTGCTGACTGAAGACCATTCTGCGCATCGTGGCGTAATCGTAACGCAAAATTTAACTACTCACATAAAAAATCAGTTTAACTTAATAAATAGTATATATTTTGATAAATATGTAATTGATTTGTAGAATTTATGAAGCTAGTAAACGCCGGATGGAAGACTAGACTACGTTTTCTAAGTTTTTAAATCTTTACAAAACGATGTTAAGGATTAGAAATTGCACATTTTGGTATTTAAGTTTGTGGTTTAAAATATTTTATTTGATAATAAGGGAGATTTAATTTAAGTAGTCCGATGGAGGTTTGAAAGACACCAGAACATCGCGAGTGGTACACACTTTTAAGCCCGATGAATCGTCACGAACTTCGAGGAAGGCCGTTTCTCCAGCCACGTTCTTTAAACTTTTAATTTCTAGGCTTAAATATTTATTTTTCTAATTAATATTTCACTCTTTTGTCGAGGATTTGACGATTTTAATCGGAATTTTTCATGTACGAAAATGCAACTCGGCTTATACGCGAGTTTCCGATTTTGGACAAAAAATCGGCCTAAAATTAGGAGGTCGGCTTATACGCGGATCGGCTTATACGCGAGTATATACGGTATATAGAAATTTTAAATTCCAAACGAGTTTACAAAATTCAAAATACTCGATTCAATTATATCTCGCTTTTTTTTCATCAAGCATTAATAATATATATAAAAATAACTTACTTTTATATCAGTCCCAATATTCAAATGGCGTTAATTAGGAAGTGTTGCTTGATATTAACTTGAAGAACGTTCAGACCCGCACCAAAGGTTTAGTAATCTTGTTTTACGTAACGAAAGAGCTACTAGAGAGGGGAAAGGAGAGGCTATAAGTTCCATAAAATGAAGTATTGCCGACTGGTTCTTCGCAGCAATCTGTATCCCGAGATGCATTGCGCCGATGATTTTTTTTGTGCGCTCCGACCAGTTTTCAAGTTCTGCGCATAACGAAACTTTTGGCAGTATCCCAAGATGCATTGCGCTGACGGTTTCTTTTGTACCCCAATGTGAATGTACTAGGGCATGTCTTTCCAACTCCAGTCACTTTAGTGCTACTGATATTTCTAATTTTGCCTGACTAGAATGACTAATTTGAGACGACAGATACAGTCATTCTAAACGCACCGTTCTGTTTTCCTAGCGCAAGGCTTGCCAAATGCGATGTTCGAATCACTGGTTAGAATGAGTCGAAAAAGTTTAAGTTAAACAGTCCGTATAATTAAAAAGTCCGTATAACAAATATATATATTTATATATATTATATATATATATATATATATATATATATATATATATATATATATATATATATATATATATATATATATATATATATATATATATATATATATATACACGTTCATGTCGCCCGTGCGTGCAAATGGAACAGCTTCTTTATCTTCTTCTGTTATTGGAGACCGATTCGTATTAATATAATCTGTTTAAATGTCGTTTTATCTAAAACTCTTCTGGCAGTGCTCCAACAAAACCTCACCCGGTTTTCAGATTTACTGCATTTTACGCAAATTTTTATTAGTAGTTAAAATATCTTGAATAAGTAATTTACTTTAATATTTTTATTGCAGTAACATGAAAAATAATTGTACATTTGCAACTTCCAAAACACCTTTTCTTTCACACATACTTTAAAACGTTATGCAAATTTACTACTCGGCGCTACTACTATCCAAAATTATGAAATTTTTCAATTCTCTTTAAAGAATTTTTTTGAAAAATGTAATCTATAATTTATGTGTGAAAATTGATAATTAGTAACAATGTCCTACTACGTTTTTAAGAAATTAGATTAATTTAACTTAAATAAATAAAAAAATTCTATTGTAATTAAGACAAATTTTATAAATTCAAGCTGAGTGGGGGGAGGGGGAAGTTATTACACCCTTACTCACATTTGTTAGTATAAATTGAAAAAAAAATTATCAAACACCAATGTACCATCGTTTCTTTTGACTCTTATATCCTGGTCCTTTCTTAATTCTCTGCTATTTTTCATTAATGGTCTTATACATTACTATATAGGTTTCAACATCACATAAATCCTACGCATTTGTGAATTCCATTCGAAGTTATGTCGTCAAAATCTCGATTTCATTTCCATATATTGTCACTAGAATCCATGAGAATCGAAACATTCTCTCACGATGGCAACCTCTCTTTGGCAGTCTTGCAACTTCGTTTCATTCATAACGTAACCAGCAATGATGTAGGAAGTGTCTCTGCGCCCTCGGCTTTTTAGCCAGTATCCCCAGCATTTAAATTTAGCAGTACCAAAAGCAGAATAATTTTTTTTTATAACTAAGAACACGGAAACAAATTTATTAAAGAAGTCTTTAGCATAGTTTTCTGATAAGAAATATTATTAAGATATATATATATATATATATATATATATATATAACCACCTAACCATTTTCCAGACACTCATTCCTATAGTGACAACTATATCATTCATTCTATAGATTTTGTTTTTTAAAATATGATCAGAATGCACAATTCTTATAATATATGAAATGTTTATATGAAAGTTATAAAAGTTTTTAATATTGAAAGTTTGTATATACACTTGAAAAAGCGTTATATACTTTTCCTTTGTTCCGAATTTAATTCATAAAATGACTTTTATGGGGAATTTAAAAAGTATTTAATTATTACGGCTAGTTTGTGTGGTATAAACTTTTTTTGTATATTTGACCGATAGATGGCGCCAACGCTAAATTGATACAATTTGTGTTTTTTCCCTAAAAACATTAAAAAAAGTTAAATTCGTATTTCTAAAGATATTTCTTAAATGTCTAATCGTACATATAAAATTAAAACGTAATACACAAGCCCTCAAGGTTTAGGTTTATGCAACATATATATCGAGTAAATATCGAAAATAGCTATTTTTATAAATAGTCGTGCTAGATTCAAGCATTAGGGTACAAACATCACAAAGCCATGCCCTGTGCTAAAAAGTAAATTACGGAAATAACTTTAATTTAACACTTTAATTTTAAAATTATGTACCAGTGTTTTTATAAATATTATTTTTTTTTAAATTTGAATAACTTTTATGTAAGGATAATTCAAATTTACATATATAGTATTTCTACCAATAGAGCTTCGCGCTCTAGATAATATTGTAAGTTGAACCACTTTACAAGTGACATATCACACTGTAAAAAAAAAACATTACTTAAAAATGAGTACCTGAGCTATCTTAACAAAGCGACCTAACAAATTTAAAATAGTTGTTCAGAAGATGGTTTTCCCACACTATTTGATGGCGATTGCTTAAATGAAAACTGAGTTATTACAACTAAATTATCTTACTTCCGATTCTTTTAGCACATCTTTTTTAAAATAATTCTGTTTTAACTTCTTCTATCCGCTCTGGTAGTTTAACCGATAACGCTCTGGACTGCGGTGCCTGAGAATCTAGGTTCGATTCCCAGTAAGTCTGGGTTTTAATTGTCGATATTTATTGAAAATGATTTATTAAGGCAGCCTTTGTAGGATAGCACCTGCTCTTTTTATTCATTGTACTCATTTTTGAGTGCATGTTTTTTACAAAATTGAAACTTATGTATTCGGAGCAATGATAAGCATCGAATGTATTTAAAAATGAGTAAATTTTACTAACTTTTGAGGGACCAGTTCTAAAACAACGCGTTATCAGCACAGTCAGCAGGTACTCTATAGAAATGTAGCCTTGAAAGAAACCGGTTTCACAAAGTGCATCACCAAAACATCCAGATGCATATGTAGCTAGCTACATGCACTTATAGCTTTTTTTTAATAAATCGCAAAAAAAATTCAGAACTTAAATATTGTAAATACAATAATATTTTTTTTTTTATTTTTTATTATTCGTAAATATTTTAAAGAAAAAAGATTTCGCATTCAAATTGATAAGGTCTTAGATTACTAAGTTGTAATCTAAATTTTAATTTTCGAATAAATTGTTTTGCAACTGGATGAAAGCCATTAATTAACTGGTTTTGCAAATGTATGTGTCGCCATCTTGTTTTTGTTCAAGAAGCAAAACCCGCTATATCCACATTCCAGACATTTATAAAATCGGATGTAGGTAAATTTGGCCCGGTAAATTGGGTAGGAATCGTAAGAAAGGTCGTCCATATATTGCATAACACAAATAAAGGGAATATATTTTCTATTCTGCATGGATTTATATTCAATTCCTAACTTACGATACTATACTCCTTGTCGCGATTATTTTTTGTTACGATTTTTCTATTTTTGTCACGATTTCGAAAATTGGCGCCAAGACCATGCGTTCTTTTTGTTTGAATTGTGTCATGGGCGGCATCTCGCCAACAGTTTTAAGCGCAGGTATGTACCGTGCGCTAATGTCACAGACTCCTAACATCGATTTAAGGCTCCGGGCAATTGTGGTCTCCGGCCTTCGGCCTCCGACAACTCAGGATAGCAGCTGGCACTACCTTCGAGCAGTCGATTATGGTGCTTACAGGCAAACCTTCTAAAATGCTATGCCTTGTAAAAATCAATGTGTATCTAACTACTGTGTTCTCGCGCGAAAGAATAATTAGTATTTTTTTATTCTTACTTCATTTGAGTTTTTATGAATTTTTTTATTTTTTACTATTCAGAATAGAAATTCTACGTTATGCTTCTACTATTCAGAATAGAAATTCTACGTTATGGTTCTACTATTCAGAATAGAAATTCTACGTTATGCTTCTACTATTCAGAATAGAAATTCTACGTTATGCTTCTACCATTCAGAATAGAAATTCTACGTTATGCTTCCACTATTCAGAATAGAAATTCTACGTTATGCTTCTACTATTCAGAATAGAAATTCTACGTTATGCTTCTACTATTCATAATAGAAATTCTACGTTATGCTTCCACTATTCAGAATAGAAATTCTGTTCTAGTTTAAAGCATCCAAAAATAAAAATATTTTAGCAGGTTTCCTGATTACCTACAAAATGTTTTTACAAAGGGAATAGGGGCATTAAAACTAAACTGGATTGTGTTTTTTAAAAAAAATCGTTGAACTACGTTGTACGCATTGGCGTCTAATTTATCGAACGAGGATAAATTTATGTAAATCGTGCTATTTGTCACGGTGTTATAGTGTGGGAATAAATAAACCTAAAAGCATAACGTAGAATTTCTATTCTATAGCTTTTAAAAACACTCCATGTCAAAAATAATTGTATTGCAAAATTCTTGAATTATTTACAATATTGATAGATTGATAGCTCTTTTTACATATGCTTTACGCAGTATTACACTGACCTAACTACATACCGTAGAAAGTATGATAAAAACTTTCGAAGCGGCTCATCAAACGAAAAATACAAGATAAAGAATAAAAAAAATCTCGTCTCTGGACACCATGGCTTCAATGCCATTGTGGCCATTGACTAGACAGCGCTCTCTGGAGGCGCCAGCGAAAGACCTAATGGACTGCGGCAACCTGGCATGGCCCCTGAAGCATTTCACCTGCAGGCAAGAAGAATCCCACAGGAACCGGATTATCTGAAGACGACCCAGACTGCCGGCAACTCTTGTTGGAAGAGGAATTCATGGTAAAGATGTCAAACGACTCTCTTGAGGGGAAAAAGGTATGGTTCAAAAAGGGTTGACAATGGACAGGAAGACACTAAAGAAAGGATCCTAGCTATTATTCACTGACGAGAGTCAGAAAGCCAGGACAGAAGTTGCCTTTGGGCAATTTTAGTGTGAAGATCTTTGGCATAATGGTGGGAATGTTTGAATGGTCTTTTGGGGTGCGGTCTATTGTCAAGGGAAAGGGTTGTCCTCCATGTGCAAAGTTCATTTGTGCCTTAATTTAGTTGGAAGAGTTGAATGGAGAGATGGCAAGGGGGACAATAAGGGTCCCCTGCTGGTGGATCATGTGTTTCGCTTAGAGCCGGGTTTGACAGGAGATTTATGATGTACAGGACCACCGTCAACTTCGTCAATGTGGGCTTTTCTTAAATGTGGCAGGCACAGGAGATGTGGAATGTCGGAGAAAGTAAAAGAATCAGTGGCGTGCCTTAAAATCTGCCAGGATGGAATTATTAGATGCCTATATTTGCGAACTATGTCCGTCGTGGTCTATAATCAGGGTGGTCACAAATTGTTCGGCACTTCAAACAAAGCTGCCATTATGTATTGTCATAACCAAACATTATTTTTTTTAAATACTTCACTTATATTTCTGTACCTCAGAGCCAGACGGCCCTAAGTCAAAATTTGGCGATTTTTGTATTATTGCAGATTGTGTCTTAAAGGATCGTTTTCTATCGAACCATACACCTATCAAAATTAACTCAAAACTTTTTTAAAGCATTTAGCGAAAATTACGTTTTTTCCCTCCCCTGTAGAGTTACGCAAATGTGACTTAGGCCTGTCCTGCTTTGAGGTGCAGATTTTTATCAAGTCTCTTTGCTTTTGTAGCAACAAAGCAGTGAATATTATAGCAAAAATGATGGTTTATTGTTTTAACGCTGGTGCAAATTGACCGTCCTGTGCAAACTGAAATTCGTTATCCGAAACTCCAGACATAGGATTGTCAATGCTATGATTTGCTGTCCTTAAGGCGTTATAAATTTAAAATTGAGCAGAATTTTCCAAAATTTAAATCTAACTTTTTATGTGTATGTATGTGTGAAAAAGTTAAAAATAAATTTATAAACTAATATATATTTTTAATTAATAATGTTTTTATTTGATTTGTAAATCTGTTACAGTTTTACTATTTTAAACGATTAAATCGTTTTTACGTTTCTAACACGTTCATGATACATGCGTACTTTTGCATCGTGTTTATTAACACGGTCACTGCTAAAGATGCCTAAAAGGTCTGCTGTCACTGTCTAAAAGGATGCAAGTCGACTTTCGCCTTGTACGTGTTATTTTGAAGTTCGAACCACGCGCCGGTACGGGGCCGACAGCTTGGGTGTTAAAGGTTTGGTTTGGTTAATTAACGTCGCACTAGAGCTGCACAGTGGGCTATTGGCGACGGTTCGGGGTCTATCTCGAAGGAAAGACCCGGGAACACATACACATTCACACACACATTCATTCATACCTGCACCTCGTTATTTTAGAACCATGGTCAGATGTCGAGTAAACACCTGAACTGGCACCCAACGCCTTCAATAGACGTCGGGACTTTGGACCCCGATCAGATTTATCGTGCACCAGTCCCGTATACACGCCGTTAATTTTTGCGGATGTTCTGGACGACTTTTCTAGTATTTTTGTAGCGAAGCCGGCAGGTTGTAAAAGGAATTCGGGCATTCGAACGAAAATTATATTTTGTTGAATATTTTACTATTATCTCCTAGGCCTCCTTGGCCGAACGGTTAAAGGCGTCAGCTGGGAATACGAAGATTCGTGGTTCGATGCCATGCGATGGACTTGACAAAGAAAAGTAAAAAGTAGTGATCTTGTGATCGGAGGGTTGCCAGCTTCGCTACAAAATACTACAAAAGTCGTCCAGAACATCCACAAAAATTAACGACGTGTATACGGGACTGTTGCACGATCAATCTGATCGGGGTCCAAAGTCCCGACGTCTAATGAAGGCGTTGGGTGCCAGTTCAGGTGTTTCCTCGTCATCTGACCATGGTTCTAAAATGACGAGGTGCATGTATGAATGTGTATGTGTTCCCGGGTCTTTCCTTCGAGATAGACCCCGAACCGTAGCCAATAGCCCACTGTGCAGCTCTAGTGCGACGTTAATTAACCAACCACCAACCTAAAATCGTAAATAGGTCCCTGTCTGGGGCCGAGGGACAATTTACACTGGATCTAGTTTGTGCGTAGGTGTATCACCTGTGGTTCTGATTCTAGATCGCAATCGAACAGAGAGACCCAAATCAACACATCATAGCTGCTTATTGGAAGCAGAACGAGAGAAAGCCTAACTCAATTTCCTGTGTGTCGTTATCTGCGGGGATATCTAAGGAACAACACGACGCGTGGCAAGAAGTCAATGCAGTAAATCCTTTCCTGTTGTGTGGCCGTTTGGTGGAGCCAACGGGCTCGGACTCGATCTGAATGGAACAGCTGCGGAACAGCTTTTGTTCGGTTGAGAACGGGGTGGGAGATTGAAGTCGTGCTTGTCAACAACAAATATCCCAGTCAGTTAAATGAATTCGCTAAACTAGTTGAATGGGTGGAGTGCCGCCCAATTCCAAAATGTCTCTTGTCCACTTTGGTTCGGTTTGGTTTTGGTTTAATTAACGTCTCACTAGAGCTGCACTATTGGCGACGGTTCGGGGCCTATCTCGAAGGAAAGACCTAGGAACGATCCCTCGTATTTTTGAACCATGATCAGATGACGAGGAAACACCTGAACTGGCACCCACGCCTTCAATAGGCGTCAGGACTTTGGACCCCGATCATATGTATCGTGCACCAGTCCCGTATACACGCCAGTATAATTTGTTGGATGTTCTGGACGACTTTCTAGTATATTTGTAGCGAAGCTGGCAAACAAATATCCTGGACAGTTAAATGAATTCGCTAAACTAGTTGTATGTGGTGTGTGTGCCACCCTATTACAAAACTTCTCTTGTCCACTTTGGTTTGGGTTTGGTTTAATCAACCTCGCACTAGAGCTGCACAGTGGGCTATTGGCGACGGTCCGGGGCCTATCTCGAAGGAAAGACTCGGGAACGATGCCAGGTATTTTTGAACCACTGTCAGATGACGAGGAAACACCTGAACTGGCACCCAACGCCTTCAATAGACGTCGGGACTTTGGATCCCGATCAGATGTATCGTGCACCAATCCCGTATACACGCCAGTATAATTTGTTGGATGTTCTGGGGACTTTCTAGTATTTTTGTTGCGAAGCTGACAACCCACCGATCGCAAGATCACTACTTTTTTACTTTTCTTTGTCAAGTCCATCGCACGGATTCGAACCACCAATCCTCTGATTAGTACCTGAACGCCTTACCAACTGAGCAACTGGGGCTCCTTTGCCCACTTTGGAGAACAAGCCTCACATGTTTCTCATATTACTTTTTTTCTACACCTGGATTTAAGTTAATTATGTTATTTTACACATTAAAACAGTATACTTCGCTCAATTCCAAGTATATGGCCCAGTGGATAAAGGCGTCGGTTGGGAATCAGAGGATTCCTGGTTCGATCCTGTGCGAAGAACTTGACAAAGAAAAGTAAAAAAGTAGTGATCTTGCCATCGGGGGATTGCCAACTTCTCTTCAAAATACTAGAAAAGTCGTCCAGAACATCCGCAAAATTTAACGGCGTGTATTTGGGACTGGTGCACGATAAATCTGATCGGGGTCCAAAGTCCCGACGTCTATTGAAGGCGTTGGGTGCCAGTTCAGGTGTTTCCTCGTCATCTGACCATTGGTCTAAAATAACGAGGTGCATGTATTAATGTGTGTGTAAATGTGTATGTGTTCCCGAGTCTTTCCTTCGAGATAGACACCGAACCGTCGCCAATAGCCCACTGTTCAGCTCTAGTGCGACGTAAATTAACCAAACCAAACCTATACTTGGAAAAGCAGCAGATTTTTTTTAAAGGATTGACTTGAAACATTTTCGTCAGTAGTCAGAACAAAAGCTTTATAGCAGCCAAATAGTGAGAACTATAACTATTCCCATTTTTTGCTACAATTCACCATATACACATCCTTATCAGCAACCTCCTCTTAGTAGCGACTATCAGTTTTAATTATACCAATATCCTGGTACATAATCCTTCTCGACCCAATAAAAGCACCTCTTCTCCGCATTTTCACAATCATTTTAAACATAATAGACACAATTCGTGACTTTTTCAGCCACTTAAAAGAAGCTGCATTTTCCACACTATTTTCACAAGCAGGGCTGCCACATTGATCTTTATAGGTCAAATTGGCTAATTTGACAATATTTAAAAGTCTTACCTTTAGAAACTGTGTACATACAGTAAACTCTTTATATAATGGAGGCCTCCTTAGCTGTGAATCCGAGGATTCCTGGTTTGATCCTAGGCGATGAACTTGACAAAGAAAAGTAAAAACAGTAGTGATCTTGTGATCGGAGGGTTGCCAGCTTCTCTACAAAATACTAGAAAAGTCGTCCAGAACAACCGTAAAAATTAACAGCGTGTATACGGGACTGATGCACGATAAATCTGATCGGGGTCCAAAGTCCCAACGTCGGGTTGGGTGCCAGTTCAGGTGTTTCCTCGTCATCTGACCATGGTTCAAAAATACGAGGCATCGTTTCCAGGTCTTTCCTTCGAGATAGGCCTCGAACCGTCGCAAATAGCCCACTGTGTAGCTCTAGTGCGACGTTTATTAACCAAACAAAACCGAACAGTCACCAATAGCCCATTATGTAGCTCTAATGCGACGTTAATTTACTAAACGACCATCATAATTTTTACGACTATCGAAATACGAACAATTTCTGTGCTTGGTTTTGTTTTCTTAAATAACGTCGCGCTAGAGCTGCACAGTGGGCTATTGGCGACAGTTCGGGACCTATCTCGAAGGAAAGACCCAGGAGTGATGCCTCGTATTTTTTTAATAATGATCAGATGACGAGGAAACACCTGAATAGGTACGATTCATAACTCCAGGGAAAATCCCCTTATGAAGATAAATTACTCACCATCGTGTAGAAGAAGGTGAACCGCGCGTGGTACAGGTTGGACTTTAATCCACTCCCATTCCCTTATCTTTGTACCGCAGCGGCGGGGATTGGGGGGTGATTTACATTTTGGCTTTACTATAGTTTGTTTACCCACTTATATCTCAATGAATTTATGGTTCCAAAATCAACAGAATTTAATTCTGTTCTAAAACAAACTTTAGTCTTCTATGTTTCTACCTGATTTATTTAATTCAGTTACTTTACTCTTTTTTACAGTTTTAGTACAGTGACCATGATCGATTACTATTTGAAAAACCAAGTAAAATAGAGTTTTCACGTAAAATCTTTCTGTCCGTGCTCCGGCACAGTCACACCCGATTTTTTCCCCCAACACTTCGGCATTATTTGTTGCTTTGATATGGCAACCCTATTTTACACACTAAATATAAAAGCGAATTCCTTCTCTCCACAGAACAAATTGACATTTGGATCGTTTTATTACCGATCAACAGAAATTACCCGATAGCCCTCGTCACTTTGACGATGAGACTTGAAAGCTCTATTAAACCTCGTCTTTTCGGGAAAAAGCGTGTTGCTATTAAATTAAATTACTGTCTTAAAGGCCTTTTTGTGATAGTGCCTTAGCTGTGGATTTAATTGCAAAGTGGCAGTCGTTCAAACATAAAGCTCCTTTTTTAGAGTGGTATAATCGCAACTAAACAGTTATAAATTTGGAACGTTGATCGTTAAATTCCTTTTTCAATAAGAATTCATCCAGACCCACCGCGATGATAAAAAATTAAACTAATTGTGAATGAAAATTGATAAATGCACATATGAATGAAAATAAAACGTGATGAAAATGAATCACGAATGAAAATGAATCACGAATGAAAAATAAAACGGGATAAAAAATATTTATGAATGAAAAATAAAACGGATGAAAATGAATTATGAATTAAATATGAAAGGTGAGAAAAATGAATTATGAATGAAAAATAAAACGTTATAAAAATGAATTATGAATGAAAATTAAACATGATGAAAATGAATTATGAATGAAAAATAAAACGCGATGAAAATGAATTATGAATGAAAAATAAAACGCGATGAAAATGAATTATGAATGAAAAATAAAACGCGATGAAAATGAATTATGAATGAAAAATAAAACGCGATGAAAATGAATTATGAATGAAAAATAAAACGCAATGAAAATGAATTATGAATGAAAAATAAAACGCGATGAAAATGAATTATGAATGAAAAATAAAACGCGATGAAAATGAATTATGAATGAAAAATAAAACGCGATGAAAATGAATTATGAATGAAAAATAAAACGCGATGAAAATGAATTATGAATGAAAAATAAAATGGGATAAAAATGAATTATGAATGAAAAATAAAACGCGATGAAAATGAATTATGAATGAAAAATAAAACGCGATGAAAATGAATTATGAATGAAAAATAAAACGCGATAAATTATGATGAAAAAGGGAACTTATTATTTATTAACATTTAGTATTAACTAAATATCGTATGACATCAGATTTACGTAAGCGTATAACAATCGGAAAAAGAGTTATAAATGTAATTTGAAAGATCTCATGCTACAACAATAACAAAGCGAGTTATAAAATTGGTGAATAATAAAAATAGTCTGTTTTTCTTGAAATTACTTCACATTTTAATTTTATTAATTTTCAATCATGCAAACTCCATTTTAAAACATCATGCTTATAGTTTTATATGGGATATGTAGTTTGTTTTACGATGTTCGTGAACAACGAGAACGTACAAACGAGATTGAAATTACTTATAATACATTAGTTTATATACTTGCATTGATTAATTCGCGGGTCTCTTTTTCCAATTTTGGATTGTTTTTACCAATCAACCATGTTGCGTTGTGATATTAATATACCATGATTATTAAACATTGTTAATTTAAAATTATTTGGCCTAGTATTAAACTACCAGTAAAATAATTTATAACATTTTTTTTATACAAATTACTAAAAGATAAATTATATTTTATATATTCGTTCTTATTAAATGAAATGGGTTTGACCATTGCATAAATCCATGTTTGTATATATGATACTTTTAGTACTTAGCAACATTTTGTTCATTATTTAGCATTAAGATTGTGCAATTTTCGCTTTTCTTACCAATATAAAAGTTACTACGAAATTGTTTTTTAAAAATTACTTAGAATCATGAAAATAATTGATTAATTGATAAAGCAGCTCTTTAAAACTGACACTTTTGCGCTGATATCACAAAAAGTGAAGCATCTGCACTGATCGAACATTTTCAATTATTTTTATGAATTAAATTATTCGGAAAGAAGAAAAAAACATGACTAAGACTTGGAAGCATAATTAATTCATACAAATACAACATCAAATAAGAAATAAATAAAAATAAAAAATTACCATATTTTTTGGTACTATCGTGCCCACATACACTCATACGTTGTAATGGCGAAATATATTACCGTATTTCTAATTGCCAAAAAATCATAAAAGTTTAAGGCTTCTGCTCATTTATAAATGGAAGATGAACGTTTTTTATTTTATTTATAAGTTTAAATGAATAATTTTAAGCGTATTTAAAACACGTCGATATTTATGAGTTGAACGTACAATCCGTCGGACTTTTCAAAATAAATTCTTTTAAATGCTAAAAAAAAAAAAAAATTGATATTTATTATATGAAAGTACCATTTATTGAGTCTTTAGAGTTTACGAAGGTCGGGGCTTCGGAGAAGCCTTCGCCTCCAGTATGACAAGTAATTTAACGTAACATTAGCTCAAGGCTACATAAATGAAGTTTACCATTGCGAATATGAACTTTGAAGGGGGCATCTCGGTTAAGGTAGGGTCCTATCAACTGGCATAACTGTTGAACAGGAGGAGTATTAGGCAGATTGTTATTTCTTGACGATTTTTTTTTTTTAATTCCTTTCGTTTCTTAACATAATTTTATTTACAGAAGGTTATCAAGAATTTACGAGAGTTAACTTGCTAGCAAGAGCGGCCCTTGGACGGTTAATATGTAGGGGGTTTGTGTGATCATAGACCACTAGATCATTTAACTCTTCATTGTCAATATGGTCTGTTGATCCATAGAAGTTAGTGGCTAGCTTGCCAATAAACTGAAGTAGTGAGGGCATTTGTAGTGAGCTGGCTATGGCGATGTCGCGTACGAACCATTTGGACCTCGTGATGTAGACTCTCAGTAGGTTTCTTTGGAATTTGTCAAAGTTATCAAGTCTGGTTTTACAGGCAAGGGCCCATATAGCGGCTGCGTATGTAATAATAGGCCTAAGAATGACTGTATATACCAACAGTCTATTGGTCATGGAGAGATTAGATCTCATGTCAATCCTTATTTCTCACCTTTTTTTAATTGTTTTTATATTTTTTAAAATTCTGTTATGGACATTCTATTATTTTATACGATTTTTCTTTCCGTGAATATTTGCGCTCCAAGAAGTAATTTCTGGATTTCGGTTTTTACTTTAAAAAAAATATACTTACAATTCGAATTAGAATTATTAACTTTTCCGCCTAAACTCGATGATGAAAAAAAATGTGGAACGCTTCACGATTTTGCGTGTCATCCTTGCGCAGGGGCCATGCTAATCTTCTCTGTATCGTTCCAATTTTAGTATATATACTGCCGAAGCAAGAATGAAAAGCAATGTTTTTTTCAAATTTATATACTATAAATTAATTGACTTTAAAAAAAAATGGTAGATGTAAAAAATTAAATCTTTTTCCAATTTGTTCAGGTTTTTTTTAATCATATATTTACAATATTTTTTAATTAATAAGTACACTTAACATAATTTTTCTTTCTTGTATATTCTTTATTTATTTTATTTTTAATACACATATTAATACTTCAAGCAGAGGCCCGATTAAGACATTGAAGCAATAGAAGTCCCCTTTTAAATGGCGCCCCCTATTGCTCTTAAACAGACCCTCGAACTTGAAATCAATCTTTTACATACACTGAAATACTTCCCTTTGTATGTCATTAAAATGAAACAAATTATAAACTATATAATAAAGTATATTAATAAGTAATGAGAATTCCTAATATTCTGTATGCTTTGCTTTTTTTTAAACATTATTCGAACGAATTTAACACAAGCAGCCATTTTTTTTCATGTAATTAATTTTTTTTCAGGTAATTCAGGTTCTTTGTAATTCAATTTTTGAGGGTAAATTTAGTAGCAAAATATGATAGGGGGCCTCTCAATATTGTAAAGTGTAAGCGTAGGCTTCACGGGCCTATTCGATAACCGGGCCCTGACTTCAAACAAGAACTCTTGTGTTCTACGTATATCAATATTTTGTATCACTTTAATTGCCCCTTACTTCCGGCGAAAGTTTCCTATCTCACGGACTTATGCTATCCAAGGAAATATTTGACCGATGTCCGGTTTCCCCTTCTCGCCAATTGCCCAGACCAAAGGTCTGCAGCCTCATCCGCTGGTGTCGCCAACTTTCTGGACTCGCCGTTTCCTTTTGGAATCTTTACTTCTAAAACTTCGACACTTCTTATCTTTGAATGATGTCTTGGGAGTTTAAGAAGTCATTTGCGATGCTCCTCTACTGTTAAAAATAGGTAATTGTACTGTTGAAAATAGGTCATTGTACTGTTTAAATAGGTAATTGTAATGTAAAAAATAGGTCATTGTAATGTTAAAAATACGTAATAGTACTGTTAAAAATAGGTAATTGTAATGTAAAAAATAGGTCATTGTAATGTTAAAAATACGTAATAGTACTGTTAAAAATAGGTAATTGTACTGTTTAAATAGGTAATTGTAATGTAAAAAATAGGTCATTGTAATGTTAAAAATACGTAATAGTACTGTTAAAAATAGGTAATGGTACTGTTAAAAATAGGTAATTGTACTGTTTAAATAGGTAATTGTAATGTAAAAAATAGGTCATTGTAATGTTAAAAATACGTAATAGTACTGTTAAAAATAGGTAATTGTACTGTTAAAAATAGGTCATTGTAATGTAAAAAATAGGTAATTGTAATGTAAAAAATAGGTCATTGTAATGTTAAAAATACGTAATAGTACTGTTAAAAATAGGTAATTGTACTGTTAAAAATAGGTAATTGTACTGTTAAAAATAGGTAATTGTATAGTTAAAAATAGGTCATTGTAGTTAAAAATAGATAATTGTACTTCTAAAAATAGGTAATAGTACTGTTAAAAATAGGTAATTGTACTTTAAAAAAAAGGTAATTGTACTTTAAAAAAAAGGTAATTGTACTGTTAAAAATAGGTAATTGTATAGTGAAAAATAGGTAATTGTACTGTTAGAAATAGGTAATTGTACTGCAGGTAACACTGCAGGTATATATATATATATATATATATATATATATATAAATTTTTCCGAAAA
This sequence comes from Troglohyphantes excavatus, assembly GCA_963932185.1. NCBI lineage: Eukaryota > Metazoa > Arthropoda > Arachnida > Araneae > Linyphiidae > Troglohyphantes > Troglohyphantes excavatus. The sequence continues at coordinate 31,433,347 of OZ010678.1, forward strand.
ACGAACATGCGGTCGCCAGGGTTTTAAATCAGGCCCTGTTTGCATTTCACTCAGGGCCTGATTTAATTTTAGGGAATAATGTTATTTTGCTTAAATTTGATTTATTTACACATAAATTATGTACAAGTTGAGTATACTTTGAAAAATTCGTTATATTGTTGCAATTTTCCCCACAAACGGTTTAAATTAATTATTTTATAGATGAATATCAAAATTTATTAGCGACGTGTTTTATCAAAACAGTTGTTATGTTCCTTGCTTTTATTTTTAAGTTAACGAGCAAAGCCTATAAAGTAATCTTTTGTTTTAATTCTATTACTACCACTTAAAAGTATAAAAGTATTATTATATATATTATTTTTTTAATTATACGCTAATTACATAAAAGTAAAAGGAATTTTCAATAACTTTCTGTCAGAAATGGCAAGAAAGCATGTTGTTGTGAATGTCTATTGCTAAATTGCTGGGTTAAAATAATGTACCCGAGCCGATAAAATAACTGTCGTTCGAGTCTGACCACGCAAGTGCTACGAGCTTGTAATTGAAAGGTTGCATGTTTTGTCCGTTGTCATCAGAGAAAACATCCGCCGTGTGTGAATAGGGGACTGCTGCACTTTAAATCAATTGTGGTCAACATTAGGCGAATGGAGTGCCATTTTAAATAAATACTTCCTTCGTCATCTGACCGTCATAGTTCAAAATCACTAAGACAGTGTTGGTAGTCTCTAACTACACTGTTAAAAATTTCAGTTCAACGATGGACCATACCTTGGTGCAAAACAGAGGTCTACACCATATTATGGCGGAATCTAGGTTGAACCAAAAATCCAATATAGGAAAAAAGCGGGGGTTTCACCGATAAAGTGGTTCAACCTTTTTTAACTGCAGCCGAAATTTTCGCTGTCGCTACATCAAACAAGCCGAGAATCATCTCCAAGAAAGACAACGACGAACAAGGGCCTCCGTGGCCCAGTGGATAAAGGCATTCGGCTATAAATCAGAGAATTCCTAGTTCGAGCCAGATCAGTGACAAGTTGTCATCTTGCGATCGGAGAGTTGCCAGCTTATCTACAAAAATACTACTACTAAAATACTAAGAAATAAAGAATTTTGAGCTTTATGCAATGTTACGAGTTTTGGTGCAACGTTTTACCGCTAAATGGTATCCGTGGTAGCCTTCGAGCATGGATCCTTCATAGTAGAGAAAACATAATGTTATAATCCCCTTAGTGTGCTAGATCCTTCGAATATGGATCCTTTGTAGTAGAGGAGTCATGACGTCACTTGCTCTAACATCAAAGTGAGGCCAACAAGTATGGCCTCAGACACGTGGTTAATTACGTCATTCCATTCATAAATTTTCACTGTTACACATTTCCCAATACATCAGCCAATCGCGAGTATTTTTTAATTCATAATTTTGAAAAGAAGTCACGTGTTTGAGGCCACTCGGTCTGAGATGTTGGTTTCACGTTTATGACGTCATATTCGCTCTACTGCAGTCCATTCATGCTCGAAGGTGGTAGCACCGTAAAATGGTGAAGCTAAGCACCAAATGTTAGTGTATGGCCATTGTTAGTGTAATCCAATTACCAAATGTTAGTGTAAACCAAAGTTTGGTTTAAGGTCATATTTTTTTTAACGGTGTACGATAGATCCGGTATTGGACTAATGACCCATTGTGTAGCTCTAGTGCGACGTTCTTTCAACCAACGATTAAATGAAAACATTTTTTTTTGTTTGGTTTGCTAATTAACGTCGCATTAGAGCTGCACAGTGGGCTATTAGCGACGGTTCGGGGTCTATTTCAAAGGAAAGACCCGGGAACACATACAACATTCATACATGCACCTCGTTATTTTAGAACCATGGTCAGATGACGAGGAAACACCTGAACTGGCACCCAACGCTTTCAATAGACGTCGGGACTTTGGACCCCGATCAGATTTATCGTGCACCAGTCTCGTATACACGCCGTTAATTTTTGCGGATGTTCTGGACGACTTTTCTAGTATTTTTGTAGCGAAGCTGGCAACCCTCCAATCACAAGATCACTACTTTTCTTTGTCAAGTCCAACACCAAGGATCGAACCAGGAATCTGCAACGTTTTACCACTAAATGGTGTCCGTGGTAGCACCATAAAATGGTGAAGCTAAGCACCAAATGTTGGTGTATGGGTACCAAAGTTTGGGTTAAGGTTATACATTTTTTTAAAGGTGTAGGATAGATCCTCAATCGCACTAATGACATATCGTGTAGCTCTAGTGCGACGTTATTTCAACCAACGATTAAATGAAAACAAAGGCCTTCCTATTTTAAAAAAAAACAACAACAAAAAGAAGCCCACATCGAGCGGTGGACTCAATAAAAGCCCTATCCATTTGGACAACACCAAAGCGCGGGTTGATTGAAGGCTCCAATAAGGGCTGAAAGTAGTCCGCCCCAATGAGGGCGGCTGCATTACACGGGGCGGCAATTGACTGCTGCAGCCCCCTTAACTGTTATTAACACGGGGCGGAAACTATTTGTCTCGGGCAAAGGAATGCGGCGCCCTTGTTGTTTTCTCTTTCGTGTTCCGGGAAGCCCTGGCAGAAAAGGTCCCTTTTAATGGGCAGGAAAATAAGATTGGGTGGGTTGTTGAACTGACGTCGCACAAAAGCTGCAGAGTGAGATATTGGCTATGGTTTGGGGTCCATCTTGATTGGTTTGGTTAATTAACGTCGCTCTAGAGCTGCACAGTGGGCCATTGGCGAAGTTTTGCATATCTCGAAGGAGTCGAAGGAAAGACTCGGGAACGATGACTCGAATTTTTGAACCATGGTCAGTAGACGAGGAAACACCTGAACTGACACCCAACGCCTTCAATAGACGTCGGGACTTTGGACCCCGATCAGATGTATCGTGCACCAGGCCGTATACACGCCGTTAATTTTTGCGGATGTTCTGGACGACTTTTCTAGTATTTTCCATCGATGCTGGCAGCCCTCCGATCACAATATCACTACTTTTTACTTTTATTTGTCAAGTCCATCGCCTGGCATCGAACCAGGAACCTTCGTATTCCCAGCTGACGCCCTTAACCGCTCGACCACGGAGGCCTCCAATAGACGTCGGGACTTTGGATCCGGATCAGATTTATCGTGCACCAGTCCCGTATACACGCCGTTAATTTTTTGTGGATGTTCTGGACGACAACCTAGTATTTTGTAGCGAAGTTGGCAACCCTCCGATCACAAGATCACTACTTTTTTACTTGTCTTAGTCAAGTCCGTCGCTCAGGATCAAACTAGGAATCATCTGATTCTCAGCTGACGCCTTTATCCACTGGGCCACGGAGACCGGGGTCCATCTCGAAGGAAAGACCCGGGAACACTGCCTCGTATTTTTGAACCGCGTTCAGATGACTAGAACAACACCTGAGCTGCCACACAACGGTACCTCAATGTTCGTTAAGACATTGGACCACGATAAGATTAAGCGTGCACTAATCCCCTGTACACGATACTCACGGTAGAAATGGTTTTTAGATATATGTTACATTTTAAATAATAATTCGAATACTCGTGAATAGTACGAAATATTCTTAAAATAGATATTAAACAATAAAATATATAAAATTATTCTTATGACTACCACTAATACAAATAAACTGAGATATATATTAATTTTTAAAAATAATTATGTTAATAATAGATTGCGCTTAAGTCTGCAACTTCATATCAACCTTATTGAAGATTGGATGCGTAAATGGAAGATCCAAACTAACGTAAACAAAACAGAAGCAATCCTCTTCACAAAAAAGAAAAAAGTTGCTAATACCAAACTCTATGTTAAAATGTCAGGTCAAAACATCATATGGACCAAGCAAGTTAAATATCTGGGTGTCGTTCTGGATCAAAAACTTAGATGGGAGGCTCATATCCAGTACATTATTGAAAAATTCAAGAAAGTTAGAAGATGTCTTTTCTCACTTATCGCAAGAAATAGTAAACTCTATAGGAAAAATAAGATACTTATCTATCAATTTTATCTAAGATCCATAATCAGTTACGCTGTACCCGTTTGGGGATATGCAGCTAAATCTCACTTCAACAAACTTATAGGACTGGAAAATTCTGTGCTTAAACCGATTGCAAAAGCAAGATGGTACTTCCACATTAAGAATATTCTCAAATCACTTCGCATCCCTGGGTTCAAGGAGTACTCACAAAAAATTGCGAAAAAACTCTTTTCAAAGATAGGAAATCATGACAATCCCGAAATCAAGAACATACCGAACTATGATGCAACCCTTCAGTGTAATAAGAGAAGACCCCGAGCCTTCGTCACCTGAGCTTCGGCTCTACCCCACTTTCTCTTCACTCTTTGTCTGAATGGATGGAGGAGGCAATTCGGCATCCTTCCCCCCTTTTTTCTAAGGAGAAATTATGAAATTCAGTTTTCTGGAAGATTTCTGTAAAAAATCTTCTAGCGTATGAATAATTTTCATGTTCAACTACCAATGTCTTTCCCGGGATGTCCGGTTAAGGGTGAAACATCTTGAGTATCCATTCCATCGTTTAGGTGCCTCTGGCGCTTCCCCCCCCATGGCCTTTGTCTTCTCTGAATTGAGAGACATGTGTTTTTGCGATTAGGAGTCTAGGAGTTTTTGCGTCTGTTTGTTTTTCGTTCGTGTTGTCCTGTGCTTGTCTTTTTACCCATGTTCACAAAATCAATGATCCATTCATGTTCTATTAATTGATAGGGTTAAAGGGCCTTCGGCCCTAGGAACCTCATTATTAAAAATTCTCGCGCAAATTCTTATGTTAATAATTCCAATGTTCCAATGTTATTTAAAATGCTCTTTTTCAAAATGACAAGAAATTATGTTTTTCTTTAACACGCAGAAATTTCATTGTTTTCTTAGCTTTGTAATTAGTGGGGTGATTTGGGCATATGCGAATTCCGCCTTTTGATATGTAAACTCCGCCAATAGTCACTAACGGACATGTGCAAATTCTGCCTCTAAAATATGTTATGTTATGACCTTGGCAATCTGCCGCCAACAAAGGAAGCAACTGTGCGATGTTTTCTAGTGTCTATCTTGTAAATTTATATAATAGTAATCTACGCATAGTGGTGTAGGAATGTCTTTTTTAAGACAGGGGAGGGGGGATATTTCTTTACAAAAATGTAAAATTGTTTTTTGTTTGTTCATGTAGTATGAAGTTGAGCTATCAAATAATAAATTAATCCCGTATAAATCCAGTCATCCGAATTATACAAAGCGGATCGTGAATTAAATCAGAAAAACCCACATTTTAAAAGTTTCTTATCGGCGAATGATTTTAGTAGTCAATAAATTATACTAATAAATAACATTTTATTCGATTATAATGTTAATGTATAACAATTATTATAATATTAAGGCGTTAGCAATTATAATGTTTGGATGCTTATTAAAACAAATTTTAAAGTGTATTTGTTTTTATTTGGACAGCTTTGGAACATAATGTAACCAGGAGAATGCTAAGAGCTATACAATTTTTTTAATAATTGAAAATGTTTGATAACGCTGACAATCTATATGAAAAAAATAGGTTGTACTAGCATCCTTGGGCATTCTTTTTATCAGAGTATTGTGGGGGTCACTTCATACCCTATACTCTCACTTGGGCTCGAGTGGTCACTTTAGTCTGACTGGTAGAGTATCAGCGTCCCACCTATGAATTCTTGGGCTTCCGTGGCCCAGTGAATAAAGACGTTAGCTGGGAATATGAGGTTTCCTGGTTCGATCCTGTGCGACGGACTTGACAAAGAAAAGTAAAAAGTAGTGATCTTGTGATCGGAGGGTTGCCAGGTTCGCTACAAAAATACTAGAAAAGTCGTCCAAAACATACGCAAAAATTAACGGCGTGTATACGGGACTGGTGCACGATAAATCTGATCGGGGTCCAAAGTCCCGACGTCTATTGAAGGCGTTGGGTGCCAGTTCAGGTGTTTCCTCGTCATCTGACCGTGGTTCTAAAATAACGCGGTGCATGTATGAATGTGTGTATGAATGTGTTCCCGGGTCTTTCCTTCGAGATAGACCTCGAACCGTCACCAATAGCCCACTGTGCAGCTCTAGTGCGACGTCAATTAACCAAACCAAACCAGGATTATATTGGAGAAGAAAAAATAGCTCACATATGAATTCTTAATAACTGTCTTGGAACTTATTAAGCCACTTGAACATCCTGGGAATATTTTACCTGAGAGCATATTGTACACGCCCTCGTTAAAAAAAATAACTTCGTCTTCTAAAGCCACCCTCGAAATTGACAGGTGAAAAAACATAATCACATAGCACCACTCCACAAAAAGACCTACTTGTCATAAAACGGAGAAAAAATCGCTAAACGATGACAGCTGAATTATCCTTTTCGACAGGGAGAAGTTTTTACTAACGCCAACGAGTTTCAAAGGTTGTCGAGCACAACTTTTTTCCGCCATTGTGCAGGGCGGTTCTGGGCGTAGAAAAAGGATGATTAGCGAGGATATATCAACTTGGTGTCAAAACGTTCTGTATGGAATGTCTCGGTCTGAGGACGTTCTTCGAACAAAAAAAGGCATCGGGGAATTTGGGGGAAAAGGGTTAAAAATGGAAAGGGTTATGGGTTTTGTATTTATGGTTTTTTGGTCATGGGAATGAATGTCCTGTACATATTTTCGAAAAGAAAAAAATAATAGCAGGCCAGTTGGAGGCGTTCAAGTGTGGATCTTTTAAAAAGAGCTTTTAGCCTCGTTATTTTTTTTATCTTTGAATGAGTTGGGGTGTGGTTAACCCACTAATGGCCTTGGCAGCAGATGAGTACTGTTAATTAACAGAAAAAGTAATAAATGTGTTGGTTTAATTTTGTTGGTCGGTTGCATTAACGTCGCCCTAAATTTTGGGATACCTTCAAAACCGTTGTCAATAGCCCTTTGTGTGGTTCTAGTGTGGTTTGGTTTGGTTAAATAACTTCGCACTAGAGCTGCACAGTGGGCTATTGGCAACGGTTCGAGGTCTATCTCGAAGGAAAGACCCGGGAACACATACACATTCATACGTGCACCTCGTTATTTTAGAACCATGGTCAGATGACGAGGCAACACCTGAACTGGCACCCAACGCCTTCAATAGACATCGGGACTTTGGACCCCGATCAGATTTATCGTGCACCAGTCCCGTAGGCCGCTTTTACATTTAACGACACGACACCGATTAATCGGGAAAGATCGCGAAGGGACGACACAACGTTTTATCGTATCGTCTGATGGTCAGTTTTTCATTGCACCGATATCATTCGCCGAAAACGACAATTTTTACATTCAGTTTGTGTTCATCTGTTGTCGAGAGCACATCTATTCTCAATATGGCGCATCGCAACAAATTACATTATAACAAACTGCGATTGTTGTATTTGCTGTATTTAAGGAGAAAGAAGATATCAATAACAAAACGCTTCTGGGTGCATGATATCATCAAAGCAAGACATGTTGAAGGAGATTTTTATGTTTTATTTAAACGTCAACAAAAAGCTAGAGCTAGAGCTAACCGCTACAGCTGCACAGTGGGCTATTGGCGACGGTTTGACTAAATATTGCCTCTCATGCTTTTTCTCAAACAATCTTGTTCTTGTAAAATTCATCTCGCTTATCCCAAATGCAGGTCTTTACTTACACTAATTTACACAAGTTCACAATATCGAACTTAAAAGCCATATTGATAATATAAATAAGAAAAAACACAGTAGACTATAGCAGACGGCAACAAGTTTTTCCGAAACAACAAACAAAACCAAACAAACTCAAAACGTCGTCACGATGAAGTAGGGAAGGCGCGTGCCCACGATAAAACGTTCCGATAAATTGTATCGTCTGATCGGCAACGACAATATCGTTATCGTATCGGCTAGTGAAAAAGCGCCCGGCTTCGTATGTGTATTTTGCGTACCCCGATATCGTGCCGCTGAAATCGTATACGATTTATCGGTGTCGTGTCGTTAAATGTAAAAGCGGCCGTATACACGCCGTTAATTTTTGCGGATGTTCTGGACGATTTTTCTAGTATTTTTGTAGCGAAGCTGGCAACCCTCCGATCACACGATCACTACTTTTTTACTTTTCTTTGTCAAGGTACAACTGCAGTTGGTATTTGATAAACTGATTGGCGCATGCGTAAATCGCGGGGATGGGTGGGAGAGCCGAGAACTTACAAGAACCTCTCCAAACGGAAATAGTGTTAGTTATAAATTTACTGTGTGCTGTTGTTTTAGGACCATATGGTCCTGCTGTTGTTTCAGGACCATATTATGGTCCTGCTGTTGTTTCGTTATTTAAGTTAATATTAAAATTGACCTATTTGCACGTTTAAAAGAAAGGCTGTTTGCTTTCATTTTCAAAAAATAAGTGTTTTCTATTTTTTTCGCATGTTATCATTTCGTAAAAATTGAAATTAAACTTTGATTTGAGGAGTAAATAATAAAGAATTTCTGTTCACGCAGTGGCGGCTCGTGCACTACAGCAAGTACAGCCGGGCTGCACATAATTTTATTAGTGTATTTTAAAACTAAAATGATATATTTTACTAGTTTTCTTAAATGAAGATTAGAATTGGAAATGAAGATGAAATTTCAACTCTAAGTAAAAAAAATATCCGATAAATAGCAAACCTGTTTCCGTAATGCACAAATTCAGGAGAGGAAAAAACTCCATTCAATCAAAATTGCAGCCAAAAAGCGAAGTTCGAAATCGGCTGCACCGTTGCCATGGCAACCTTACGTAGTATGACTTCCCCAACACGCTAAAATGCAGGATGTGACGACACAAACGTAGCGCAAAAGGATTTTTTCAAATTAGCTGTACTAGGGATTTGAATTAAATGATTGGTGTTCGTTGCTGAATCGGCGAGGCGGGGTGGAGGAAAACGATAATTTCGAAGAATCTCTCCAAACGGAAATAGTTTCCGATAAGTTTGCACGTGTGTTATTGTTTCTTTACTCAAATTAATATTAAAATTGACCGATTCGCAAATTTGATAGGAGGTTTGATTTAATTTTCAAAAAATAAATAAGTGTTTTCTATTATTTTTTCATGTTATCTTTCATAGAAGTTGAAAGGAAACTTTGATTTGAGTTTCAGTATTAAATTTTAATGAATGTCCGTTCATGTATGGTTGTGGAAAAAAGTAAAGGGGATGGGGGGGGAGGGGGAGGGGGGGGGGGAGGTACATGATTTCGGCTGCACTAACATTTTTGACCACGGGCCGCCACTGTAGGGGGGCAAGATGAGTCAACGTTCTGGAATAATCTGGTACTTTAAAACCGATTTAACTTTAGTTCTGGTACGTTAGTAATTTTCCCTTTTCTCTATAGCCATTGCATGGAGCTGCCTGGCTCTTACACCAATCGATAGAGGTTTTTTTTTCTTTATAAAAATAAAGGAGGAGTAAATCAGAAAAAGTTTAGCTGTCTGGTTCTTTCACCCATGCCTTCAATGTCTGTCCATTACTCGAATCCGTGAAATGGACTTGACATAGAAAAGTAAAAAAGTAGTGATCTTGCGATCAGAGGGTTGCCAGTTTCGCTACAAAAATACTAGAAAGTCGTCCAGAATATCCAACAAATTATACTGGCGTGTATACGGGACTGGTGCACGATACATCTGATCGGAGTCCAAAGTCCCGACGTCTATTGAAGGCGTTGGGTGCCAGTTCAGGTGTTTCCTCGTCATCTGACCATGGTTCTAAAATAACGAGGTGCATGTGCGTATGAATGTGTGTGTGAATGTGTATGTGTTCCCGGGTCTTTCCTTCGAGATTGACCCCGAACTGTCGCCAATAGCCCACTGTGCAGCTCTAGTGCGACGTTAATTAACAAAACAAAACCAAACTGTCTGTTACTGATTTTGAAATGGGCGCGATTATTCCTAGGTCGAATGCAACTCAAATGCTCACGTCGATAGGCCTCATCCGTCAACGTCACCACTATACCTTAAATTCCAGTGAAGTCATTCAAGTCCCCTTTGAGACCTTTAACCTCAACACCCTCTTTCCCAAGCCTTTCCTTCTCCATTAAACACCCTTTACCACCAAAAACAGACACGGCCAAAAATAATGGCCAAAAAAAGAATTCCCACGCTGTTTTTTACGCCAAAGTTACCACCTCTCGCATTGTCCTCTGTGGGAAGGTTCCCAAAAAAACTCTGCAACAATCGTTGCAGCACCAACACCTAACCCGTTGGTGTCACTTGTCATTGTCATGGACGCCATCTGCTAGCCAGGACAAAGTGTGGAATCCAGGTTTGGTCAAGAGAGGGTTGGCTGAAGGGCCATTTATTCGTTTATCTGTCTTTCTGGAGTCTAGAATGGGAGGGGGACAGTGATAGAAGGGTTTTTTGGTGGTAGAATAATGATGTGTTGGAAGAATGCAATGTTCTTTAAGTGAGGGGAGGGTTCGTTCCAGGCCGTTGGAGATGGTTAACCCTTACCCCAATCCACGCAATGCCTCAGGGGATGCATGGGAGTCTTCCTCGAATTCTGTGGAAGCAAAAAAAATGTAGTCCAGAGGAGAGTTGATTGTGATGGATAATGAAGGGATCTACCCCTAAGGAAACAACACTGCTTCGGTTGGTTTGATTTGGTTAACTATCGTCGCACCAGAACTGTGCATTCGGCTATTGGCGATGATTCGGAGGTATGTCGATGCACAGATAAAGGAACAATGTCCCGTATTTTTTTACCACAGTCAGCTGACTAGAACAACACCTGAGCTGGCACCCGACACTCAACCTCAATAGGCGTCAGGACATTGGACCACCATTAGATTAAATGTGCACCAGACCCGCACATACGCCGTTTAAAATCATGATTTTGCTTTGTTTTGTTTTGGTTAATTAAAGTTGCACTAGAGCTGAAAAGTTCGCTATTGGCGACAGTTCGGGGCTTATCTGGAAGGAAAGACCTGGAAACAATGCCTCGCCTTTTTTAACCATAGTCAGCAACCTTTCAGCTGTACCTTCTCTCAAATACAGTACATTAGCAGAAGGGGGGGGGGGGGGGGATATCCATACTACGTAGAGGTTGCCATGGCAACGATTCAGCCGATTTCGAACTTCGCTTTTTGGCTGCAGTTTTGATTAAATGGAGTTTTCCTCCCTCCTGAATTGTGCATTACGGCAAAAGGCTTGCTATTTATCGGAGATTTTGTTTACTTACCGTAGACATTTCATTTTCAATTCTAATCTTCATTTAAGAAAATTAGTAAAATATCTGATTTTAGTTTTAAAATACACTAATAAATTTAGGTGCAGCCGGGCTGCACTTGCTGTAGTCCACGAGCCGCCATTGCCCCCCTACCCCACACGGAACAAAGGATGGCGAGGTTTAATAACCGACCTGGTGAACATGGCTTACTTTTCTCTTTGGCTCCGTCAAAACCACTGAACTCTAACTGTAACTACTGGAAGGCTCAAACCTTGTTTCCTCTACGGGCGCGTTTAAATCAATTGAAAGCTGCCATACAGTGCCCCAACATTTTTTTAAAAATGATTTAGTGGTGTTTTTTATTACCAAAGCATTGTAGAAGTATTAAATGTATATAAATATTATATTTTCTTCTTATAGAATTAATTTTTATATTGCCACGCAAATAGTTTTTGTTCTTGCTTTTTATCTACTTCGACTTTGACTTGCAAATGACTTTCTATTTTAATAGCAGATTACATTCAAAATGGGTTTAAAAATAAAATAAAAAAAACTTACCCAAAAATAATATATGTCGGCTTATTTTAACATGAAAAATATACGAAATATTGCGATATCAAGAAAAGTGGGACACATCATGGCGGCCTCTATATCGGCTTCAAGTCACCAAAATGTCTTGCCCTATCCAGAAGTTACAGTTAGAGATCAGTTGTCAAAACAAAACAAACGGGGGGGGGGGGGGGGGAAAGCAGTTCATATACGCGATACTCTCATTTGGGCTCCGTGGGCTCGAGTGATCACTTTAGCCTGACTGTTAGAGTATCGACGTAGCGCACGCAAGGTCCTCGGTTCGAATCCGAGTGACTAAGAAGCGCACCGCGCTACACCATATTACCAATACGTATCATAATAAAACAGATATTAATCATACTTTTTTATTTACATAAATTTGTAACGCGCCCAAGAGCTTTTCAGACACCCTGTATATAAAGTAGGGATTTTTTTTTTCCCTACCCGAACAACATTCATTCAAGTTCCCTTTCCCCTTCCCCACCGCCCCCGCATTGCAGGGAAAATCTACTTTGTGCATTCTTTTCAATACAGAGCCTCTTCTACCTTTCATCTTTTCTTCATAGAACGAGAAAAATCCCCGAAATAAAAAAATACACACAAAAAAATACATCGTACGTATCATTACAAATATAGGAGGCGGATGATATGAAGTGAAGAGAAGGCAGCAGACGATATCCAGGAAGGGGGGATGGTAGAGAGTGACACCGGAGTAAATTGCTTTCGATGTCGTCGCGTATATGACTGCCATATTGTATTTCCTTGGCATTCTTTGGACAATCTTCCAGCTTTCCATCATTCCGGGGATGAAGGGTAAAAATAGGGGGTCGGACACAAATTGTATAAGGGCTCATCCATTTATTACGTCATGCAGTTGTTAGATTTTTTTACCCTTTCTTCCCACTCCATGTTACGCTCCGTCACGCTATCCTTCACCCTCTCCTGTCATGTCACGTCATGTACTGTTTTATACATTAATTTCATCTAAAAGTGGGGGCCTCCGTGGCCGAGCGGTTAAAGGCGTCAGCTGGGAATACGAAGATTCGTGGTTCGATGCCAGGTGATGGACTTGACAAAGAAAAGTAAAAATAGTGATCTTGTAATCGGAGGGTTGCCAGCTTCGCTACAAAATACTAGAAAAGTCGTCCGGAACTTCCGCAAAAATTAACGGCGTGTATACGGGACTGGTGCACGATAAATCTGATCGGGGTCCAAAGTCCCGATGTCTATTGAAGGCGTTGGGTGCCAGTTCAGGTGTTTCCTCGTCATCTGACCATGGTTCTAAAATAACGAGGTGCATGCATGCATGTACGAATGTGTGTGTGAATGTGAAACCCGGGTCTTTCCTTCAAGATATACCCCGAACCGTCGCCAATAACCCACTGTGCAGCTCTAGTGCGACGTTAATTAACCAAACCATCTAAAAGTATTTTTAGGGTATCCAGTGGCCCAGTAGATAAAGGCGTTCAGCTAGTATTTATAGAATTGCTGGATCGAACTCGTGCGGCGGACTTGACAAAGAAAAGTAAGAGTAGTTATCTTGCGATCGGAGGGTTGCCAGCTTCGCTACAAAAATACTAGAAAGTTGTTTAGAACGTCCAACAAATTATACTTTCGAGTATACAAGACTGGTGCACGATCAATCTGATCGGGATCCAATGTCCTGACGCCTAATAAGGTTGCGTCGGGTGCCAGCTCAGGTGTTGTCCTCGTCATCTGACCATCCATAGACGGTTAAATCAAGTGTTTTGGTTCCATTAAACGTCCACCTCTACTACGTTCCATAGTAGGATTGGTTGGGTTTGATTAATTAACGTCGCACTAGAGCTGCACAGTGGGCTATTGGCGACGGTTCATGGCCTATCTCGAAGGAAAGACCCGGGAACGATGCCTCGTATTTTTGAACCATGGTCAGATGACGAGGACAACACCTGAGCTGGCCCCCAACGCCTTCTATAAACGTCGGGACTTTGGACTCCGATCAGATTTATTGTGCACCAGTCCCGTATACACGTCGTTAATTTTTTGTTTTGTTTGGTTTGGTTAATTAACGTCGCACTAGAGCTGCACAGTGGCTATTGGCGATGGTTCGGGGCCTATCTCAAAGGAAAGACCCTGGAACGATGCCTCGTATTTTTGAACCATGATCAGATGACGAGGACAACACCTGAGCTTTCACCCAACGCCTTCAATAGACGTCGGGACTTTGGACCCCGATCAGATTTATCGTGCACCAGTCCCGTATAAACGCCGTTAATTTTTGTGGCTCCTCTGGACGACATTCTAGTATTTTGGTAGCGAAGTTGGCAACCCTCCGATCGTAATATCACTACTTTTTACTATTCTTTAGTCAAGTTCGCGCAAAGTTTCGAACCGGGGACCCTTTGGATTCCCAGCTGACGCCTTAATCCACTCGGCCACGGAGGCCTCTCTTTCCATAGTAAGAAAGTTCCATGAACTGAATAAACCTTCATTTACCGACATTTGTTCTTTTAAACTGGTCTCCTCCACTTTGTGTGTTCATCGAAAAGGGACAGAATTAGAAACAAAGATACTCTTTATTAAACTTTAAGATTAAAAACATGTTTTTTCTAGAAAACCACAAGATCCATCTAGCTTAGTGCGTAACATAATATGTGGAACGCTCCCCAATGTACTAGTAGATCACTACGAAATAGAATAATTTATGTTTTCGGTAATTCCATCAGGTTTGGTTTGGTTTGGTTTGGTTTGTTTAAATAACGTGGCACTAGAGCTGCACAGTGGGCTATTGGCGACGGTTCGGGTCCGGTAATTCCATCAGAGAAAATTCTGAACAGTACATAAATATCGACTAATGCATTTATCTAACTATTTTTAACGAATTAACATTTCATACTCTTTCATAAGTTTTAACTAATTATTTTGAAGATAACAGCAACATGAAACATCCAACGTTTAATATTATTACTTTCACTAATTTAAATAAAAACATTCTGATATATAATTTTTCGTTTTTCATGTAGTCGTTAAATTAATTATAAATAAATTTATTTATTTGAAAATGCTCTCTGTTAGAAGCATGTTATTAATTGCAGAATTTTGGTGTTTTTAAATTTTTCATTATTGGAAAATTGTTAATTAAAATAATACCAGTGCAGTGGTGTGACATAATTTTAATTCCGACAGTATCTAGTGTAGTATGACATAATTTCAACTAACCAATATTCAAAGCCTTTATGTCGCAAAAATTACCGCCGCGTATACGGGACTGGTGCACGATACATCTGATCGGGGTCCAAAGTCCCGACGTATATTGAAGGCGTTGGGTGCCAGCTCAGGTGTTGTCCTCGTCATCTGACCATGGTTCTAAAATAACAAGGTGCATGTATGAATGAATGTGTATGTGTTCCCGGGTCTTTCCTTCGAGATAGACCCCGAACCGTCGCCAATAGCCCGCTGTGCTGCTCTAGTGCGACGTTAATTAACCAAACCAAACCAAAGCCTTTATGCAAAAATAAAATTGAATGGTAGAATTCAACTTTGAATAGAAAAAATTTATTGGCGACGGTTCGGGATCTATTTTGAAAGAAAGACCAGGTAACACTGCTTCGTAATTTTGATGGTCGAATCGAATTTAGGACGACGTCTTAGAAATGTGTGAAGTAATTGTTATTCTTTTTCCCCTAAAAATCCTTCTCTGCAGATTTGAGAGTTCCTGGAATTTTCAGAAACCTATAGTGGTCAATGGGCGAGCTATTAATAGTAAGTCCCAATGGATGAATATTTCCTGCAAATGTTGTTCAGATGTTTTAATCGCGGCTTCCTGCTTTTCCTGAGATGAATCCGAGACTTCCGATTTCTAATTGCGCTTTGTTTAAACAACAACAGGGTTGCAAAATCTGGCGAGAAATCGCAGAAATGGCGATTTTAATTTATTTTTCATTGCAAAATTTGAATATTTAAACTTTAATTTTTATTCAACATTTGAGTGCATATTTTTTTTTGTCTCTTTCTTTCCAATAGTTTCTTTTTTTATTTAATTACATGCATTCAAGCTGCTTATTGCCAAATACGTTATTATTCATAGTAATAGTAATACCGGTGATACAAAGGCTTACAACTTTCAAAATTGGGGGCTCTTGGCTCTAATTTTTAATAAAAGGCATAAACTCTAAGGAAATTGTGACAGTTTTTCAAACTATTGTTGGAGGGACTCGGACCCATGGGCATAATACAAGTTTACACATGTGCCAGTGGATTTTGTAAAGAGAGGGGCTAATTTTCCCTAAATTAGCAAATGTTTATAGGTTAGGTTTATATTGTTAGTAACAATCTGTTCAATTAAATCTTTCCATTTAAACTTACTAATTCAAATAAAAATTTAATAAAAATTAATTCTATGCGACAAGACAACATCAGGTAAGTTTTCGAAGAACATGGGCTTTCGGCCCTTCGCCTCCAATATGATAAATATACTCAACATTACTTGTGCTTAGGCGACGGTTCGGGGTCTATCTCGAAGAAATGACCCGGGAACACATACACATTCACACACACACACATTCATACATGAAGCCTCGTTATTTTAAACCATGGTCAGATGACGAGGAAACACCTGAACTGGCACCCAACGCCTTCAATAGACGTCGGGACTTTGGAGCCCGATCAGATGTATCGTGCACCAGTCCCGTATACACGCCGTTAATTTTTGCGGATGTTGTGGACAACTTTTCTAGTAATTTGTAGCTAAGCTGGCAGCCCTCCGATCACAAGATCACTATTTTTACTTTTCTTTGTCAAGTCCATCGCCTGGCATCGAACCACGAATCTTCGTATTCTCAGTTGACGCCTTTAACCGCTCGGCCACGGAGGCTTTACACAGACATGGAGGCACTGTAGTGATAGGAAGTGATCACCCAAAGTGATAGGAAGGTCAGACGAAGAATGTGTAAATGGTCAATCTGGTTGACGGGGCCTATCTTTTTCTACTCAATGTTATATCATTTATCCACGAAGGCTGATTTCCCTTAGAATTCTTGGGGTGGAAGCGTATACTGTCTGTCATCAAGGGTGACATTTCCCTTAATGCGGTATAAAAATTAGAGGGAAAATGGGTTAACAAACGACCTGATCGACGCGACTCACTTTCCTATACGACGGTAGGTCATTTATCGCCCATAGCCCGTAGCATTACCCGGGGTAAAATGAGAACGAAATCGTCTGCAGTAAAGGGCGACATTCCCTTCACGGGGTACAAAGGTTAGCGGGCGGAAAGGGTTGATAATTGGCTTGGTCGATGCGACCTACCTTTCTTTATATGATAGTATATGTTCGGAATCGAAAACTGTTGTTGTGGACTCCTCCCCCACGTGGTACAAGTGTCAGAGGGGGAATGGGTTTGCGTCCATCGTCTGTAGTAGTCTGTAGGGGATAAGGTTACGATTTAAAAAAAAAAAATATAATTTCAGTAAAAAATTTGACTTTTCTCATTTTTTATTTTAAAAAGTTCAATATTAAAAAAGTGCGGGGGCAAAATCCGAAAAAAGTGCTGGGGAACCATCCCCCCTTGGATATTGATTGGGTTTTCCGTACAAAAGTAGGTATTTGGCAAATAAACTTTTTTAAATCGTTTTCATTTTTTTTTCTTTTTATATTCTTGCCAGTTTGTGAAACTTAACGACAAATGTTGACATTAGGTGTCTAATAAAAGTTTTTCGGAGCTAATTATTATTAACAATTTTAAGAGTTCGGAACAAATTGGAACTTTTAACACTGTGGTTCCCGCTGATGGGTGTCAAATTAAGAATATTATTTATTTCGCTATAAATATTGTATTTGTATCAATTTTGTAACATATTTCCTTCCCGTGCGTAGAACGGGTATTTCAGCTAGTACATTTAATATTTCTACTGTGCTATGATATTAAAAAACACCACTAAATCTGTAAAAAAAAAATTTGGGGACACAGTATGACTGCTTCCACATTGGCTTCAACGCGCCCATAGAGGAAAGAAGCTTTGAGTCTTCCAGAAGTTACAGTTGGAGTTCAGTGATAATTCACGCTATCAATTAGAAGAAGCTGCTTCCGATGGCTGGCGTCAATGGTCTTCCAAAGGATGTCCATCCACTTCCTACGAGGACGTCTCCCGATTGCCGGCGGCGATCTATCTAACTGCGACAGAGCTGGTGCTCTAATTGAGTGGAGAGATTAGAGCTCGTTTGGATCGACCGTGAAATTACTGGCTGACAATAACTTCGTTGTGAAAACAAGTAACAACGATAGGAAGAAGACAACTCGAACAGAATGCAGATGGTAGATCAATGTTTTGTTTGAGGACAGTATATACTATGCGCAGGCCCGTCGCAGAGGGGGGGGGGCCGGGCCCGATTAAGACATTGAAGCAAGGGAAGCCCGCCTTTAAATGGCTGTCAAACAGACCCTAGAACGTCAAATCGAGCTTTTACATGCACTAAAATCCTTGCCTCTATATGGCTTTAAAACGAAACACATTATATATATAGTAAAAAAAACTTTAATAGGTAATGAATATTCTGTAGATTTTTGATTTTTTTTTCCAATATTCGATCAAATTTAACACAAGTAGCAACTTTTTTTTTGCTAAAAAAGTTAGTAATGCCACTTTTTTAAGGCAAAATTAGTAGCAAACTATTTTAATTGTGTTAAATATTTATATAAAAAGTGGCATTTGGGGGCCCCTCAAAAATGTGAAGTGTAAGCCTGTGCTTCCCGGGCCCTATATATATATATATAATATATATATATATATATATATATATATATATATATATATATATATATATAAACAGGCATCCGGTCGGCTCGGAGTTGTTAGTGTCTGAACAACGACTATATTTATATAACAAGCTTCCTTATCGTTTTGACAAAGAGCTTTTCAAGATCCTGACGAAGACTATTACTATCCAATGTCATTAAAATAAATTATATATATAACTTTTTTTTATTAATTTACTTGTAGTAATTTCACTAAATATATTTATTATATTTTAAAAAGTGTTTATATATTTCACGAGTAAAAATATTATTATTTAAAATGTACCTGATTCGCTAAGAATACGTTTGCTAATACAAGAACTTCATGTTCTGATGACGAGGACAATATACCTGAGCTGGCACTCCACGCAACCTGCACAGGCTTGTGGAAATTTGAACTACGAACACTATTTTCCGTGCACTAGTCCCTTATAATGCTATACACAGCGGATATTTGTTATCGAATACAGAGAAAAGATACTGATTACTGGAACAAAATATTGACAATGGGGGAGTTTCACGCCAAGAAGAAGAAGACCGCTGTTCCAACGGAACATGGAGAAAGTTCCGCGACGCCGAAGAAGTTTCGTAGGGTTAGCATAGAGCTTTAGCTCCAGTACTATAAATTTAAGTTTTAGTCTTTAAATAATACCTCAACATAGAAATATTTACTACATACACTGAGACAGATTGTACTCATCGTTTATCAAGTATTTTTGTGTTGAAATAAAAGTATTTTTTCGTATTTTGTTGTAATTCTAATTATATACAAATATAATATAAGTATTTCTGTACTTCAATTTATTAATATATGGAATAAAAATATTACTTATTTGGAAAAAACAAATATTATAAACAAACTTTTCCATAATTGCAAGCGTAGCGACTAAATAAACAAAAGCAAAGTTGTCTGCTGTAGGGAAGAAATCGAAACTAGTAGTAAGTTACCATGTTAATACGTCACGTGAAACTCCCGCATTTTAATTTCCAACTAGAATTTCATAATCAAATTGGGCAATAAATTTGAATTCCTCTAACCGAGATGCCCCCTTCAAAGTTCATATTCGCGATTGTTTTGATTTGGTTTGGTTAATTAACGTCGCACTAGAGCTGCACAGTGGGGTATTGGCGACGGTTCTGGATCTATCTCGCTCGAAGGAAAGACCCGGGAACACAAACACATTCACACACACATTCATTCATACCTGCACCTCGTTATTTTAGAACCATGGTCAGATGACGCGGAAACACCTGAACTGGCACCCAACGCCTTGAATAGACGTCGGGACTTTGGACCCCGATCAGAATTATCGTGCACCAGTCCCGTATACACGCCGTTAATTTTTGCGGATGTTCTGGACGACTTTTCTAGTATTTTTGTAGCGAAGCTGGCAACCCTCCTATTCGCGATGGTAAACTTCATTTACGTAGCCTAGAGCTAATGTTATGTTAAATTACTTGTCATACTGGTTTGGTTTGGTAAATTAACGTCGCACTAGAGCTGCACAATGGGCTATTGGCGACGGTTCAGGGTCAATCTCGAAGGGAAGACCCGGAAACACATACACATTCACACACACATTCATACACACATTAATACATTTCGTTATTTTAGAACCATGGTTAGATGACGAGGAAACACCTGAACTGGCACCCGACGTCTTCAATAGACGTCGGGACTTTGGACCCCGATCAAATTTATCGTGCACCAGTCCCGTATACACGCCAGTATAATTTGTTGGATATTCTGGACGACTTTCTAGTATTTTTGTAGCGAAGCTGGCAACTCTCCGATCGCAAGATCACTACTTTTTTACTTTTCTATGTCAAGTCCATCGCACGGATTCGAACCACCAATCCTCTGATTAGTAGCTGAACGCCTTACCAACTGAGCAACTGCGGCTCCTTCATTTATGTAGCCTATAGCTAATGTTATGTTAAATTACTTGTCATACTGGAGGCGAAGGCTTCTACGGAGCCACGACCTTCGTAAACCCTAAAGACTCAACATAAGATATTTATTCACAAAAGAAAATTGTACCTACAAAAACCATATTAACTTACTACACCGCCCCCTTCGGCGATGACAAGACATTGGCTACCCCGACCCCACATATTGCCCAATGACAATCCTCGTATCAACCTAATGATGAAACGCATCCCAACATAAAAATCCAGGGACTGATTTCCCCCCTTTTAATAACCCGTCCAGCTATTATTAGGGTACGGGAGAATTGATAACCCAATATTCATTCTTTCTCTTATCATCCCTTATCCATTCTATTTTTATGCGGTTTACAACACAAGAAGAAAAAAAAAAGATAATAGTATCCCCCCTTTTCATTTTAGATCCGTTTTAACTCTCAATAAATTAAGGCGATTCGTGTGTATTAGGATTGCTTTTTACGATGTTGTGACGTCATCAAGGTTGGTCCTTGAGTCGGGGAAGAGTGCGTGGAGTGAATTTTAAATTAAATTCTGGATGGTGGTTCATTCGTTTCTGGTTTATGGGTTGTTATTTTTTTAAGGGGAAGTTTAATGGTATGGGATTTAATAGGTTTGCATTATTCTCAATAAAATGAGCTTAATGCTGTGTTTTGTTTTATGGAGTTGAATGGGTTGGGTTGAAAAAGCGTTGCACTAGAGCTACATAATGGGTTATTGGCGACGGTTCGGAATCGATCCCAAAAGGAAAGACCTAGGAACACCGCGTTTAAATATAGCATATCCACTGATTTCTAACTGTAACTTCTTGATAGGGTAAGATATTTTGTTGACTTGAAGCCGATGTAGAGGCAGCCATGATGTGCCCCACTTTCTTTGAAACCGCAATATTTCATATATTTTTCATTTTAAAATAAGACGACGTGTAGTGCTTTTGGCACTACACGTTTTTTCCGTTATCTTTGTAGACCCATTTTAAATGCAATCTGCTATTAAAATAGAAAGTCATTTGCAAGTCAAAGTCGAAGTAGATAAAAAGCAAGAGCAAAAACTATTTGTTTGGCAAATAAAAATTAATTCTATAAGAAAATATAGTATTTATATATATTTAATATTTCTACAATGTTATGGTAATAAAAAAACTCCACAAAATTACTTAAAAAAAATATTGGGGCACAGCATGGCAGCTTTCAATTGGCTTCAACGCGCCCACAGAGGAAACAAGGTTTGAGCCTTCCAGCAGTTACAGTTAGAGTTCAGTGAGCATATCCGTAAGGAAATTATGGTTCCTATCGGTGTTCGAAACAGTGACGGCTCGTGCACTACAGCAAGTACAGCCGGGCTGCACCTAAATTTATTAGTGCATTTTAAAACTAAAATGAGATATTTTACTAATTTTCTTATATGAAGATTATAATTGAAAATGAAATTTCTACGGTAAGTAATCAAAATCTCCGATAAATAGCAAGCCTGTTGCCGTAATGCACAATTCAGGAGGGGGGAAAACTCCATTCAATCAAAACTGCAGCCAAAAAGCGAAGTTCGAAATCGGCTGCATCGTTGCCATGACAACCTGTGTGGAGATTTCCCCTAGCATGTTCAAAAAATAGAAGGATTGCTTTAATTTTCAAAAAATAAATGTTTCCTATTTTTTTTAGCATCTTATCAATCTGTAAAAATATAAAGGAAACTTTGATTTGAGTGGTAAATAATAAAGAATTTCCTTTCTTGTGTGGTTGTGGAAAATAAGGGGAGAGAGAGAGAGATTTTATTTTGTTATGGAGTACCGAAGGCCCCACAACCTCCATCATGACTGCATATATAATATGCGTAGTACACACATTAGGTTAAATGGACGTTACAGTAGATAAACAAAATTCTCAAGCATGCCATTCCGAACGAGGACAAGCGCAGGCGCGGAACAGAGGGCGGTACGAAAATAGGGGGAGAGACTTGATTTCGGCTGCACTAACATTTTCGAACAGGGGCCGACAATGGCACAAAGATGACCGCTTTTGCATCTTGCATTTCGTTTCACCTTGAACAGGAATTAGTAAAAGGGAAGTCATCGCTCCCCTTAATGCGAGCGCTTCAAACACGATAATAAGCTGGTCGCTTCAAGCACGGAATCGTGCAAGATTGATCAACTATATGCAATTTTAACTTTTTATTAAAAATTATTTATTTTATTATTTCTTTTAAAAAGAAAGACATCAACATTTCGCTGAACTGTGTAAATTCGCATATTATTGAATAAGTTATTATTTTGCAACAGGGAGAAGGATTTAACTGGTTTTGCAAATGTATGTGTCGCCATCTTGTCTTTGTCGTTGTTCACGTCAGCTGACGTTCACTCTCGCTGGATGTAACTGCTTTTGCATCTGTACCCAGCGTAGATATTGATACTTTATTTTTTTAAAAAAATTTTAGAAAATAACTGTGGTTGCTCTTTTATTTAATTTTAAAATTGAAGCCAAAAATGATAAAGTAGATAATGGTAGAGGAATCTATTTTTTTTTCTTTTAATATAGTAGAAAATATTTTTTATAATATTAATATTAATAAAGTTAATATTTTACTACAATTGAAATTTCGGGATAATTGATCGAACATTTATTTCATTCCAATGGTTTTCTCTAACTGTAACTGCTAGAAGGCTCAAAACTTGTTTCCTCTGTGGGCGCGTTGAAGCCCAATTGAAAGCAGCCATATTATTTTTTTTAAGTGATTTTGTAGTGTTTTTTATTACCATAGCCTTGTAGAAATATTAAATGTATATAAATATTATGTTTTCTTCTGATAGAATTAATTTTTATATTGCCACACAAATAGTTTTTGCTTTTGCTTTTTATCTACTTCGACTTTGACTTGTAAATAAATGACTTTCTATTTTAATAGCAGATTGCATTTAAAATGGGTTTAAAAAAGAAAACAGAAAAAACTCGGCCAAAAGCAATACACGTCGGCTTATTTTAACATGAAAAATATACGAAATATTGCTGTAGCAAAGGAAGTGGGAGCACAACATGGCTGCCTCTACATCGGCTTCAAGTCACGGAGTAAAGAAGAAAGTGGAGGTGCGAACAAGTCTAAAACTGGTTTGCAATGTGAAGTAAGCAATCGCTTAGAAAGTAGGAACTGGCGAAGTGTTTGGCGCTATTCCAAAGCACTACTTTGTACCAGTACTTGGCGATAATTTATTATTCCCTCGTAGGAAAACTACTGCAAACTAGGTTTGTTTGTTCCTAGTTTGGGGTAGCTAACTTACGTCTCATGAAATCTCGCCAAGTCATCTCCACCTTTTTCTTTACTCCGTGGCTTCAAGTCAACAAAATGTCTTGTCCTATCCAGAAGTTACAGTTAGAGATCAGTGGGTTTTCCTGCTCTTCAACAATTAAAAAAAAGCCATAATTCGATCTATCGAAAGAGAACAGTATCTCAAATTCTTCAATCGAATAAATAAAATATAAGTTATCCCAACCCACCGTTCGGTGGCGCAACATGTCAAGTTAACAAATAACGGTGTCTCTTTTCACTTCAGTTTTTTCCCATCGTCTGTCTATCTGGCGATACCAAACGATACCCGATCCCAAAATGAGTTTCAGTATGAGGTTACCAATTCGACCACAGGAAAAACCACTCCGCATCCGGACAGGAAGCGAAGTGAATTCACTTTTTCGGGGAAAGCGGAAGAGATATTGTATCGGTTTTTCGGATTTGATTATCCGGCCCCGGATTCTTCAGGATGAGTCAGGGATTTTTTTTTATTCGTTTATTTATCGATTCCCCCCCCCCCCCCCCCCCCCCCCCCTGCCGGAGGGTAATTGAAACTTGGCGGAATTTATTTGCACAATTTGTGTCGAGCCATTTTTTTGCTTTGTTGTACACATGTTGATGAGGATGGATCCAATATCTTTTCTATGAGGGATACTAAAGTAATTTGTCAAAAATAAGGTTTTCGTTGTCATTTTACACTTGCGTCGTCCAGTTCCGAAATTCGTTAAGCGCCATCTAGATTTTTTTACAGGAAGTAATTTTTTTTGTTTTTTGTAGAGTTAATTTTTAAGCTAATGGAAGAGTTTCACGTGACGTATTAACATGGTAACTTACTGGTAGTTTCGATTTCATCCCTACAGCAGACAACTTTGCTTTAGTTTGTTTAGTCGCTACGCTTGCAATTATGGTTTGGTTAGGTTAATTAAAGTCGTACTAGAGCTGCACAGTGGGCTATTGGCGACGGTTCGGGGTCTATCTCGAAGGAAAGACCCGGGAACACATACTCATTCACACACACCTTCATACATGCATCTCGTTATTTTAGAACCATGGTCAGATGACCGGGTTGGTTTGGTTTGGTTTTGTTAATAAACGTCGCACTAGAGTTACACAGTGGGCTATTGACAACGGTTCGGGGTCTATCTCGAAGGAAAGACCCGTGAACACATACACATTCACACACACCTTCATACATGCATCTCGTTATTTTAGAACCATGGTCAGATGACCGGGTTGGTTTGGTTTTGTTTTGTTAATAAACGTCGCACTAGAGCTACACAGTGGGCTATTGACGACGGTTCGGGGTCTATCTCGAAGGAAAGACCCGGGAACACATACTCATTCACACACACCTTCATACATGCATCTCGTTATTTTAGAACCATGGTCAGATGACCGGGTTGGTTTGGTTTGGTTTTGTTAATAAACGTCGCACTAGAGTTGCACAGTGGGCTATTGACAACGGTTCGGGGTCTATCTCGAAGGAAAGACCCGTGAACACATACACATTCACACACACCTTCATACATGCATCTCGTTATTTTAGAACCATGGTCAGATGACCGGGTTGGTTTGGTTTGGTTTTGTTAATAAACGTCGCACTAGAGTTGCACAGTGGGCTATTGACGACGGTTCGGGGTGTATCTCGAAGGAAAGACCCGTGAACACATACACATTCACACACACCTTCATACATGCATCTCGTTATTTTAGAACCATGGTCAGATGACCGGGTTGGTTTGGTTTGGTTTGGTTTTGTTAATAAACGTCGCACTAGAGCTGCACAGTGGGCTATTGGCGACGGTTCGGGATCTATCTCGAAGGAAAGACCCGGGAACACATACACATTCACACACACCTTCATACATGCATCTCTTTATTTTAGAACCATGGTCAGATGACCGGGAAACACCGGAACTGGCACCCAACGCCTTCAATAAACGGCGGGACTTTGGACCCCGATCAGATATATCGTGTACAAGTCCCGTATACACGCCGTTAATTTTTGCGGATGTTCTGGACGACTTTTCTAGTATTTTTGTAGCGAAGCTGGCAACCCTCCGATCCCAAGATCACTACTTTTTTACTTTTCTTTGTCAAGTCCATTGCACGGGTTCGAACCACCAATCCTCGGATTAGTAGCTGAACGCCTTAACCGCTCGACCATGGAGGCCTTTGCAATTAAAGGAAAGTTTGTTTATAATATTTGTTTTTTTTTCCAAATAAGTAATATTTTTATTCCATATATGAATACATTTAAGTACAGAAATACTTATATTATATTTGTATATAATTATAATTACAACAAAATACGGAAAATACTTTTATTTCAACACGAAAATACTTCATAAACGATGAGTACAATCTATCTCAGTGTATGTAGTAAATATTTCTATATTGAGGTATTATTTAAAGACTAAAACTTAAAATTATAGTACAGGAGCTAAA
Organism: Troglohyphantes excavatus; assembly: GCA_963932185.1. Taxonomy (NCBI): domain Eukaryota; kingdom Metazoa; phylum Arthropoda; class Arachnida; order Araneae; family Linyphiidae; genus Troglohyphantes; species Troglohyphantes excavatus. The sequence goes on from OZ010678.1 coordinate 31,459,567, forward strand.
GCTCCATGCTAATCCTATGGAACTTCTTCGGCGTCGCGGAACTTTCTCCCTGTTCCGTTGGAACAGCGGTCTTCTTCTTCTCGGCGTGAAACTCCCCCATGGCCAGTGGCGTAGGAACTTCTTTTTTTCAGGGGGGGCTGAATTTTTTTTTCAATATATATATTGTTATACAATATATAGTACGGAGTTGTGAGCTATTAAACAATTAAAAAACAATCAATGCTTTACATTTTTACAAACGTGTTTAACTTGTATCCGTTTTTGTTTGGACAGCTTTAGAACATAAAGTAACCAGAAATAATAGTCATTTCAAATGTCCGTATTGTACGCTAAAACATGAATTTTTTCAGATTTGAGGAATTCGTCTCTATTTAACTTTCTTCAACAGAATGTAATTTTCTAAAAGAAGACATTTCAACTATATAAGCTGTTTAGAAAATAGCGCATGAATCTGATGGTTTATTATTTAAAATGGAATAAATTATGGGAAATACGATTATAATTTATAAAATGTCCACAAATAATATTTTTTTTTATTTAAAAGCGTATTTTTTACATTGTTCTTAAAATTACTCTTTAAAGCTTTAGCGTTGTAGCTTTCAAAGCAAATTCCCCCCACTTTAAAGCACGTTTAGAATAAATAAGGGATGCTTCCTTTCGAATGCCTCTTTGTAGGAATTCTCTATTTCTACAATTTGTTTTTTTAAGTATTTTTTTTAATAGTATAATATTAGGGGGGGCTGAGCCCCTTCAAAATAATTCCTGGGGGGGCTCGAGCACCCCCAGCCCCCCTACTTCCTACGCCTATGCCCATGGCTTGACATTTTGCATGTTAAGGCAAAATTTGGTTCTGAATTTGATTTCATGTGTACTTTTTATAAATTTTGTTTAGTTTCAGCGTTATTTAACAATTATTTTTGGATTTGCAGAATTTTGCCGCAGTATGAAAAATTCCTTAAGTTTTGCAGAAAAAATTTCTCTCAAGTTAAATAGAATTGCCAATCTCTTACACAAAAATAAGTTTAAAATGTTGATAAGGGGCTGGTCATACCCGTCGCACCGAGGGGAAGGGGAATCCAACTGGGAATTTTCATCACTGCTCATAGGCGTAGGAAGTAAGGGGACTGGGGGTGCTTGAGCCCCCCCAGGAATTATTTTAGAGGTGCTCAGCCCCCCCCCCCCCCCATAACATTTTACTATTTTATGCCCTTTTTTCCAAAATATATTTCTTAAACCAATCGTTTCATATGATTGTATTTTAAAGTTGAATAATATTTGTACATATTAGAGTAAAAAGATCATTTTTAAATTTCGACTGCTTTTTAAAAACATTAAAAAAGTTGTTTGTTAAACAAATGATTAAATAAGAATTTGTTGCGATTATTTCCTTGGAAATGAAACTATCAGATTTATGCATACTTTATTTTCTAAACAGATTATGTAGTTGAAATTTACTATTTAGAGAAAAAAATTTTGTTAAAGAAAGTTAAATTTAAAAAAATCCTACTAACAACCACTAATCTAAAATCAGTACAACATTAAAAAAGTTGTTTGTTAAACAAATGATTAAATAAGAATTTGTTGCGATTATATCCTTAGAAATGAAACTATCAGATTTATGTATACTTTATTTTCTAAACAGATTATGTAGTTGAAATTTACTATTTAGAGAAAAAAATTTTGTTAAAGAAAGTTAAATTTAAAAAAATCCTACTAACAACCACTAATCTAAAATCAGTACAACATTAAAAAAGTTGTTTGTTAAACAAATGATTAAATAAGAATTTGTTGCGATTATATCCTTAGAAATGAAACTATCAGATTTATGTATACTTTATTTTCTAAACAGATTATGTAGTTGAAATTTACTATTTAGAGAAAAAAATTTTGTTAAAGAAAGTTAAATTTAAAAAAATCCTACTAACAACCACTAATCTAAAATCAGTACAACATTAAAAAAGTTGTTTGTTAAACAAATGATTAAATAAGAATTTGTTGCGATTATATCCTTAGAAATGAAACTATCAGATTTATGTATACTTTATTTTCTAAACAGATTATGTAGTTGAAATTTACTATTTAGAGAAAAAAATTTTGTTAAAGAAAGTTAAATTTAAAAAAATCCTACTAACAACCACTAATCTAAAATCAGTACAACATTAAAAAAGTTGTTTGTTAAACAAATGATTAAATAAGAATTTGTTGCGATTATATCCTTAGAAATGAAACTATCAGATTTATGTATACTTTATTTTCTAAACAGATTATGTAGTTGAAATTTACTATTTAGAGAAAAAAATTTTGTTAAAGAAAGTTAAATTTAAAAAAAATCCTACTAACAACCACTAATCTAAAATCAGTACAACATTAAAAAAGTTGTTTGTTAAACAAATTATTAAATAAGAATTTGTTGCGATTATATCCTTAGAAATGAAACTATCAGATTTATGTATACTTTATTTTCTAAACAGATTATGTAGTTGAAATTTACTATTTAGAGAAAAAAATTTTGTTAAAGAAAGTTAAATTTAAAAAAATCCTACTAACAACCACTAATCTAAAATCAGTACAACATTAAAAAAGTTGTTTGTTAAACAAATGATTAAATAAGAATTTGTTGCGATTATATCCTTAGAAATGAAACTATCAGATTTATGTATACTTTATTTTCTAAACAGATTATGTAGTTGAAATTTACTATTTAGAGAAAAAAATTTTGTTAAAGAAAGTTAAATTTAAAAAAATCCTACTAACAACCACTAATCTAAAATCAGTACAACATTAAAAAAGTTGTTTGTTAAACAAATGATTAAATAAGAATTTGTTGCGATTATATCCTTAGAAATGAAACTATCAGATTTATGTATACTTTATTTTCTAAACAGATTATGTAGTTGAAATTTACTATTTAGAGAAAAAAATTTTGTTAAAGAAAGTTAAATTTAAAAAAATCCTACTAACAACCACTAATCTAAAATCAGTACAACATTAAAAAAGTTGTTTGTTAAACAAATGATTAAATAAGAATTTGTTGCGATTATATCCTTAGAAATGAAACTATCAGATTTATGTATACTTTATTTTCTAAACAGATTATGTAGTTGAAATTTACTATTTAGAGAAAAAAATTTTGTTAAAGAAAGTTAAATTTAAAAAAATCCTACTAACAACCACTAATCTAAAATCAGTACAACATTAAAAAAGTTGTTTGTTAAACAAATGATTAAATAAGAATTTGTTGCGATTATATCCTTAGAAATGAAACTATCAGATTTATGTATACTTTATTTTCTAAACAGATTATGTAGTTGAAATTTACTATTTAGAGAAAAAAATTTTGTTAAAGAAAGTTAAATTTAAAAAAATCCTACTAACAACCACTAATCTAAAATCAGTACAACATTAAAAAAGTTGTTTGTTAAACAAATGATTAAATAAGAATTTGTTGCGATTATATCCTTAGAAATGAAACTATCAGATTTATGTATACTTTATTTTCTAAACAGATTATGTAGTTGAAATTTACTATTTAGAGAAAAAAATTTTGTTAAAGAAAGTTAAATTTAAAAAAATCCTACTAACAACCACTAATCTAAAATCAGTACAACATTAAAAAAGTTGTTTGTTAAACAAATGATTAAATAAGAATTTGTTGCGATTATATCCTTAGAAATGAAACTATCAGATTTATGTATACTTTATTTTCTAAACAGATTATGTAGTTGAAATTTACTATTTAGAGAAAAAAATTTTGTTAAAGAAAGTTAAATTTAAAAAAATCCTACTAACAACCACTAATCTAAAATCAGTACATTTATAAATTCATATTTTTTCGGGGTTACTTTATGTTCTAGAGTTGTCTGAGCAAAACCGAATACACGTTATTTTTTTTTTTTTTAAAGATCAACTCCATACTATTTTAACCACAAAAAGAAAAGAAAATATAAAAAAATTATGCAAAAAAAAAAAATTCAGGGCCCCCCCTGAAAATAACAAGTTCCTACGCCACTGGCCACTACTGCCCAAATAATCTGAAAACCATGAAAGTTGGGAATTTCAACCAATTTCCGAACCCCGAGTTGGGAAAATTTATGCCTGAAGAAAATTAATATTATTAACAAATGAAAGCTATGGAAGACTAGAAATTGCCCAACTTGTAAGGTTACATTTAAATTGGACCTCAGAACGGACACTGCATTGGAATATGGGTGCAACAAATCAATGCTTGTGAGAGAACTACTGTTTAATATTACATAAAATAATATATGTATATATAAAAAAAATATGAAAAATGTCGATAAGGTGGAACTGGGAATTTTCAGCATTGCCGAGTTTGGGAATTTCGAATAATTGCGTTGAGAATTTCGAATCGTTAAGTTGGGAAATTTCTGGTTTCAACCTCTCCAAGGTATTTTTTGTGTAATGGCAGTGGTGATTGGTACACTGTCAAAAAATGTGCTTAAAAAGTATAGAGAATTTTTTTTCTTTTAATTTTTGTGTTCATAATCATATTCATAGTTTACCTTCATACATCGTTATTTTTAAAAAAAAAATCATAAAATTGGTCCAACGGATTTTTTTTTTTTTCACATTTTTAGAATTTAATAATACAATTTTTTTTTGTTACATTACTACCAATATTTTATAAAAAAAACAGCATTCTATAATTATTTTCTTTTGTGTTAATCTATATTCAACTTCGGTTTTTACATTCAGATATAATTTAGATTAATTGGTTTTAGTCTTCGGACACAGGTACCAAGTGAGAAATTAAATCCAAGTTAATCTATATTTCGCCGAACGCTTCGCTTTAAAAAGAAGTTCATTGTCAAGATGGCAAGTGAGCATAAGAAAAATGCAATCGAGTCTATACATAGCAATTCATTTTTGTGCAAAGGGATCTTTCTTTCTAAATAGACCCGAGCCGTTGCTAATAGCCCACTGTACAGCACTAGTGCGATGTTAATTCGATTATAAGACGACTGTGTATGTCTAAATTTCAGTTTATACGGGCATACAAGTTGGTTTTACGTTCGTATTTAGTTAATTTGGAAAGGAAAGTGTGTGTGTGGCAAACAAAACACTATTTTTCAGTGATCGGACATGTATGAAAATTTATATTTAGATACTTTTCAACCTCTACATACTTTGTACACCTGAAGCTTGGAATTTTAAAATTTCTTTTATATCGGTTTTAAAAGCATTTTTTTTAAAATATCCACTTCATTAGAAATAGTATCCACATTGTTATAAAAGAAATACTTTAAAATATATGCATTGCTTTAAACAATTGAATATTGGCGATCAAAAATTGATTTGGATAAATAATTATTTCTGGCAATTATGCTTCAACGGGAAAACTAACGGTAAAGCTAACATTCGGAGATGTACCCGGTGATGTCAAAATAATAGATCGATTATTTTAATTTCGGGAAAATAAAAGAGAAGCACTAAACGGAGAAAACGAAACAATTAGGTACCATTTTTTTTTTTTTTTTAAACTAGAATTTTTTTACTTTCTTGTATTATACTTCTTGTAAAGTTTACATTTTCCGGGGGTCCTGCCCCAGAAAACAGTTTTTAAAAATATGTTTTGAAGCCATTTTTAACCTCAAACCTAAGCATCACAATGACATCATCGGGTTCATTTTCTAGAATTTGGATTTCGGCGATAAAGGGAAAAGATCGTCAAACGGGGCCGTATACACAAGATATCCAAAACCATAAACAATGATTATCAAAACTTAAATTTTTTCACTAAATTTATTTCATAATTAAGGAGAAGTATTTACTAATTTTAAAAATAGGTAACGACAGATATAACGATTTCATGAAAAATAAATGATAAATGTTGATGTTATGATATTTATATGTCAACGTATTTCTGTTTACTTAAAAAGAATAAGTTTAAAGAAAAAAAAAAAGTGGGGGGTGTTGATTTTGCAAATTATTTAGCTGTTATTTATATGTTAGCAAATTATTTATATGTTCAATGTGTAAATAAATACTGGTATAAATCAAGTATTTTAAAATTATATATTATTTATTTCTGTTTACTTAAAAAGAATAAGTTTAAAAAAAAAAAATTAATGGGGGTGTTGATTCTGGGAGAGGATTCCCTTCAACTTTTGTTTGGGGTGGGGGGTGGGGGGGTAAGTAACCTAAAGAAGATTGAAAAAGATCCATATATTAATAGCATTAAATATTTAAATTTTTATCCAATTGAACGTAAAGTAACATATGTAATTTTACATTTAATATTTTTTTTTAATCCGTATTTATTGCACAAAAAAAATTACTTTATTGTCTGCGATGTTGTATTCACTCTTATTTGTTTTTAAATGCGATATTCAAGTATTTGAAATATCCCACTTCTTGAAATCGTTAAAATAACCATTAAAGGTGACATTTAAATATATATAAAAAATATTTATATGATCAATGTGTAAATAAATACTGGTATCAATCAAGTATTTTAAAATATTAATTTTTTAAAAATCTAATATTTATTATCTAACTTTTAAATTCACGTAAACTATTCTACACAGTCTTTTATAACAGTTTTATACCTTGTTTTATATGAAGTTTTTCCAATTAAAATATTTTATTACTGTTATTTTATTTTGAAATCTTTCTGAATTTTAAATAAAATCAATTTCTTAAATATTTTATAAGAAATCTATTATATTCGTTTTTAAAACATAGAAATTATTTTATTGGAATTTTTATATATATATATATATATATATATATATATATATATATATATATATATATATATATATATATATATATATATAGTACAATTGCATTGTAAATGAGCGATGACAAACTTAAATTTAAGTAATCGTACTTTCTCAAAAATGAGTAAGTCTTGGTTGTAATTGTTGATATTCATTTATGAAGTCAGCCAGTGTAGGCTAACATCTGGTCTTTTTATTCATCTTAACAAAGGGACCTGACAAACTTAAAATAGTTGTTCAGAAGAGGGTTTTCTACATTATTTTATGTCGATTGCTTAAATGGAAACTCGAGCTATTACAACTCAGTGTTCTTACTTCAAATTCTTTTGGCATACCTTTTTTAACATGTCTTCTGTTTATAACTTTTTCAAGTCACCCTGGTAGTTTAACGGATAATACTCTGGACTGCGGTACCTGAAGATCTGGTTCGAATCCTGGTAAAGTCTTGGTTGTAATTGTCGATATTTATTGAAAGTGATTTATGAAAGCAGCCTAAGTATTCTAGCATCTGCTCTTTTTATTAATTTTGCTTATTTTTGAGTACATGTGTTTTTCAAAATTGAAACTTGTGTATTCGGACCCATGATAAGCATCGAAAGTAATCAAAAATGAATAAATTTTACTTATTTTTGAATACATAATTTTAACAATGTTCTTCTGTTTATTACTTCTTCAAGTTGCCTTGGTAGTTTAACGGTTAAGACTGTGGACAGCGGTGCTGCAGACCTGGGTTCGATTCCCGGTAAGTCTAAGTTGTAATTGTCGATATTTATTGAATGTAATTTATGAAAGCAGCCTTCTGCTCTTTTTATTCATTTTTGAGTACATGTCTTTTTCAAAAATGAAACTTACGTATTTGGAGCTACGATAACCATCGAACGTAATAAAAAATGAGTACATTTTACTTATTTTTAAATACCTATTGAATTATTATTTTGAATACCTATTTGAATACCTGATAGTCTAACAGATAAGGCTCTGGACTGCGATGTCCGATGATCTGGATCGAATTCCGGTAAGTCTTGGTTGTAATTGTCACTATTTATTGATATCGATTTATAAAGGCCTATGTAGGCTATCATCTGCTCTTTTCATTAATTTTTACACATTGTACTAATTTTTGAGTACATGTCTTTTTCAAAATTGAAACATGCATTCGTATCCATGATAAGCATCGAACCTACTCAAAAATGAGTATAGTTAACTTATATTTGAATATATGTTTTTAACATTGTAAAATTTTGAATATAAGTTATCCGCATTAAAGAGTTGACTCTTCAAAATTCCATGGCACTTAAGAAGATAAATAATTTAGATGAAAATTTATTTCAACGAAATCGGTACTCTTGCTTCAAAAGTGACATGAGAAACTCGAAAGTAACGTTTCTTGAGTTATCTCAAGCAATGTGTTCCTGAAACACTTGCCCTACACTGTTAAAAATAGGTAATTAAAAATAGGTAAATAAAAAAAGATTATTAAAAAAAGGTAATTAAAAAAAGATTATTAAAAAAAAGGTAATTAAAAAAGCGTAATTAAAAATATGTAATTACAAATATGTAATTACAAATATGTAATTAAAAATAGGTAATTTAAAATAGGTAATTAAAAATATGTATTAAAAATATGTAATTAAAAATAGGTAATTAAAAATATATAATTAAAAATAGGTAATTAAAAATAAGTAATTAAAAATAAGTAATTAAAAATAATTAATTAAAAATAAGTAATTTAAAATATGTAATTAAAAATAGGTAATTAAAAATAAGTAATTAAAAATAAGTAATTTAAAATATGTAATTAAAACTAGGTAATTAAAATAAGTAAATAAAAATAGGTAATTAAAAATAGGTAATTAAAAATAATTAATTAAAAATAAGTAAGCAAACAAGAAATTTCCTATCATAACGATTCGAAATTCCCAACTCAACAGTGCTGTAAATAACCAGTTCCCCATCATCGACATTTTTCATCTTTTTTTATATATATATTTTAGGCAATATTAAACAGTTCTCTCACAAGCATTGATTTGTTGCACCCATATTCCAATGCAGTGTCCATTCTGAGGTCTAAAATGTCATCTTACAAGTTGGCAATTTCCAATCTTCCCTAAATTTCATTTGTTAATAATATTAATTTTTTTCAAGCGTAAATTTTCCCAACTCAGGGTTTTTAGAAGTTGAAATTCCCCGGAATTTCCAAGATTATTGGGAGTGTCGGACTCCCACCAAAACTCCCCCGGTGCGACGGGCCTGCCAATCACCAAGAGTGTATTATTTTATCATCACTTTTTTTCCATCAAAATCCACACAAAGCACCTAATTTTATTAGGCCTCCGTCGCCGAGCGGTTAAAGGCGTTCAGCTACTAATCCGAGGATTGGTGGTTCGAAACCGTGCGATGGACTTGACAAAGAAAAGTAAAAAAGTAGTGATCTTGTGATCGGAGGGTTGCCAGCTTCGCTACAAAACTACTAGAAAAGTCGTCCAGAACATACGCAAAAATTAACGGCGTGTATACGGGACTGGTGCACGATACATCTGCTCGGGGTCCAAAGTCCCGACGTCTATTGGAGCCCCAGTTCAGGTGTTTCCTCGTCATCTGACCATGGTTCTAAAATAACGAGATGCATGTATGAATGTGTGTTTTAATGTGTATGTGTTCCCGGGTCTTTCCTTCGAGTTAGACCCCGAACCGTCGCCAATAGCCCACTGTGCAGCTCTAGTGAGACGTTAATTAACCAAACCAAACCTAATTTTAATGCTACCACTATTTCAGTACGTATATAATATATACAATAAAATGGGAACGCGTTCCCACGCTTCAAACCAGTCATAATAAATAACTGCACTTCCATGGAACACGAACCAGACAGCTGAAAGTGGTGACAGACGCCACCTAATCTGCAAACTATAACATAAACCCAGTAGCTAAAACCCTAATTCAATAGGAGCCGCCCTTGTCTACTAAACTCTCTATTTCTTTTTATGCATGGGAACAAGTAGCGAGTTGCCGCCATGATGGATAGAGTGGCAGATAGTAACTATCTGGTCCTATTGTCAGATCACAATGGAAGGAAGACGACTCGCCGTTTTTGCCTTCAGGTTAGCAAGGAGGGGTAGAGGAGATGATTATACCCCTCAAGAGATTTTTTTTTTTTTAAAAGGGATTGGGTTGTTTTGTACATAAGTTTGGTGAATTTTCGACAGTTTGGCGATGAAAATGAGGATTTTGGTTGGCGGCGGACACATTGAATATCGCCGAACCCTAAATGGGGTTTGGTTTGGTTAACTAACGTCGCACTAGAGCTGCATTGTGGACTATTGGTGACGGTTCGGGGTCTATCTCGAAGGAAAGACCCGGAAACACATACACATTCATAGATGCACCTCGTTATTTTAGAACCACGGTCAGATGACGTGGAAACACCTGAACTGGCACCCAACATCTTCAATAGACCGATACATCTGATCGGGGTCCAAAGTCCCGACGTCTATTGAAGGCGTTGGGTGCCAGTTCAGGTGTTTCCTCGTCATCTGACCATGGTTCTAAAATAACGAGGTGTATGTATGAATGTGTGTGTATGTGTTCCCGGGTCTTTCCTTCGAGATTGACCCCGAACCGTCGCCAATAGCCCACTGTGCAGCTCTAGTGCGACGTTAATTAACAAACCAACCAACCTATTTAATAAATTACTTTTCTTTTGAGGACAGGTGACAACCGCCAACTAATTCCGATGTTGAAGTTTGAAAGAAAAACCCTACTGGACTCTGAATATGTGAATTAAATACATAAACACCCTGAAGATTTTTTTTTTTAATTAGGCGTATTTATTTAGTAACATGAAGTAAAAGATCAACTAACAAAAAAAGAATAGCGCTCTAACAAGTATAGGAAGGTTATACGAATTCCGGAGTACGTTAGCTGTCGCCAGCATAAGCATTGAATCTTGCGCCAATTAACACTAAAAAAGTTTAAACTTAAATTATTATCGCCCCCCTCCCTCCACTTTTTTTTTAATAAGGTACATTATTTTAAATTATAATTATTAAAATTTTAAAAAAAATTCGTTTGAATATTTTTTCTGATACCTGACTTCTGATATCGACACCAGATTCGCTGCGAAGTAACAATTCGTAGTCCGAACTTACCTCCAATTTCTACTGCGTGTATACGGACTGGGGCACGTTAAATCTCTTCGGGTCTGATATCCAGATCATCAGATTGTGATCCTATGATCAGATGAACGACGCATCCTACAGAACCCGAGTTGCTCAGTTGGTAAGGAGTTCAGCTACTAATCAGAGGATTGGTGGTTCGAATCCGTGAAATGGACTTAACATAGAAAAGTAAAAAAGTAGTGATCTTGCGATCGGAGGGTTGCCAGCTTCGCTACAAAAATACTAGAAAAGTCGTCCAGAATATCCAACAAATTATACTGGCGTGTATACGGGACTGGTGCACGATACATCTGATCGGGGTCCAAAGTCCCGACGTCTATTGAAGGCGTCGGGTGCCAGCTCATGTGTTGTCCTCGTATCTGACCATGGTTGAAATATACGGGACATAGTTCCCGGGTCTTTCCTTAGAGATTGGCCCCAAACAGTCGCTAATTGCTCGATGTGCAGCTCTAGTGCGACGTTATTTAACCAAAAACAAAACGGGTCATTCCATCGAGATAGGGCCTCCATGGCCGTGTGAATAAAGGCGTCAGCTGGGAATCAAAGGATTCCTTTTTCGATCCTGTCGATGAACTACTTGACAAAGAAAAGTAAAAAAGAAGTGATCTTGTGATCGGAGGGTTGCCAGCTTCGCTACAAAATACTAGAATAGTCGTCCAGAACATCCACAAAATTACGGGACTGGTGCACGATAAATCTGATCGGGGTCCAAAGTCCCGACGTCAATTGAAGGCGTTGTGTGCCAGCTCAGGTGTTGTCCTCATCATCTGACCATGGTTCAAAAATACGAGATAGGCCCCGAACCGTCGCCAATAGCCCACTGTGCAGCTCTAGTGTGCGACGTTAATTAATCAAAAAACAAAAAAACTTCGAGATAGGCCCCGAAACATTAGCAATAGCCCAATGTGCAGCTGTAGAGCGACGTTATTTGACCAAACCAATCAAAAGACAATGCTTACGAACATTAATTGCAAAAATGACCTATGGATTAAAAAGCAATAGCACTTGTTTAGAAAATTGTCTTTCACTCCTAACGAATCTTGATAACTGCATAACAATTTGGGGGGACCACATAAAACAGGAGCCAGTGTCCCAAATTCACCTTTATAAATTCACGTTTTTACATACACACCTAAAACCAAATTTTTTAACTCAAGGAAATTCTAAATTAATAGAAACATAAAAAACACCCAAAAACATTGAAATTTTAACGCAAAAATACAACTTTTATTACTTGATATTTCAGATCACAACCCTCAGTTTGATAAACCCAGGATTTAAAAAAAAAAAAAAAATCTTCAGCCATTCCGTTCCCAAAATACAGCGCATTAACGCAGTTCCTAATTGAAATTCGGAAGGTAATGAAGGCCACTAATTCCCGCCACTTCTGCATTCCCTATTTAGCTAATTGCTTTAATGAGAGCGCATTCTCTCAACCCCCCCTCTTCATTCCCCCAGCGTCACTAAAGATAGCCGGGAGGGAAAGAAGGGTTGTAACCCCTCCCCCCCCATATCATCATTACATCGCATCCACCAATCACCTGTACCCGCAGCCGCGTCAGGGAAGAAGGGATCACTCCATTGGATGGGGATCGTCTTAGAGGCGGGGTCTACTTGTGTGTAGGTTTCTATTTAGCTATGGAAAGAGATGGACGCAGACAGCATCTGCATTCACTTGTTATTTTGCTTGTAAAGAAGTCGCTTAGATTCTTGCGCTGGTCATCTTGCGTTTTTTATTGAAGTTGTTTTGGAGATCTCACTGGACTTTGGTTTTTTTTTTTTCCCGCGAGTCGAATTCTGACTATTGTTTACATCGAACTGTGGACTTGTAAAGATTTATATTTTGTTTTTTGCCGAACTCGGATCTGATCGTCAAACTGTTCTAGTGAAAATTTTTTTGAGGACTACATTTTGATTGATGAAAAACAACTCAACCAGAAAGCGAACCAGCGTTTAACCTTCAGTGATATTTCCCCTCTACAATCTTCGCAGACTTTACCATCAATTGATGAATCACCTTACTTTACATCAGTAACCATCAAGACTTCATCCAACCGGGAATATGCACGCAACAATGATGAACTTCTATCCGCTAACCTGCCAATCCTCAGACCCCATCACCAGCTTCTCCCCTGCCGGCACTCCAAGTCCACCAGCCATGTCCTACCACCACCTACCAGCCGATATCCTGCTGACCAGCCGACGATCCTACAACCTGCCATACCACCACCAGCCGATGAAGGCCTACAACAACCTACCCGACCTCAACAAAGCTGCTCGACCGAAGAGGGCATTTACCATCGAGGCCATCCTTGGATTGAATGAAGACAGCAGAGATTTCGTGGGGGCCATAAGGTTCGAGGGTCGCCGTGAAAGGATGAGGCAGACACCGTATGCGTCCGTGCCGTCGGCTACGCCGAGGTCTGCGCTGACCGCGCTGCTGCCGTCGTCCCCTGAGTCGTCGCCAAAGAAAGACGGTAAGTACATATCTTTGTGGATTTATATTTCGTTGTTTATCGGTGACTTTTTAAATTGAAATGTGATATTTGCCTGGGGTGATTCCGATGTTTTTAATGGTGGAGATTATTTCTCTTTTGCTCATTTGGATACTTTAAAGTAATGAGATTTCTATTAGGGTTCCCCCCGCATCTGGAAAATAGGGAAAACCTGGAAGTCTCAGGGAAAAAGACCTAAAAAGTCAGGGAATTCCCAGCAAAAAAAGTCAGCATGAAACCTTCATCAAAATTATTAAAATTGAAGGATTTTTGAAGGTTTTATAAAGGATATTGAAACAAAAAACTGCAGTTTTATTGAAGATTTTAATTTTCCTGCATAAAACCTTTAAAATATCTGCATTTTCCCTTCATGATTAAAAACTGAGGGTTTTTTACGGATTTTTTTTATGAAGGTTTTTTGCAGTTTTTATGAAGGACATTGAAACAAAAACCTTTAATTTTATAGATCTTCAAAAAAACTGCAGTTTTCCCGCATAAAACCTTCAATTTCAAAATTTTGATGAGGGTTTTATGCTGACTTTTTTTTGCTGGGTTATCAGTGAAAAATTAAAAAAAAATCTCAAAGGATTTTTCTAAAATTTTTAGATGACTATGCCTTGTCATTCTTTGCTCACTATTAATGAAATTTTCTTTTCGTTATGGTAAAAATATAAAATTATATAAGATCGGAGGATTTTAATCTTAATGTTGAGTGGCAATCCTGTCTATGGTTGACTATGATTCGTAGTGAGATAACTGTCGTATTGTATGATTTTCTGTAGATTTTTATGAATCTTGCAATTATTTTGGAAGGAAAATAGCTCATGTTAGAAATTATTTGACATAATTGAATAATTTAAAAAATAGCAAGTAATTATACATAATTCTGCACAGAAAGTAAAGGACATTAACTCTATTTTTGTAGCTTTTCGCATTATTATTATGCGTTTTTCACTTTCTGATAAATAATTGAAGGTTACTTTGAAAGAGTTGTTGTCATTACCGGCTTTTCTATGCAAGTTCATTGATATATGACATACATAATATATTGCTTGCTGGAACACTTTTAACCATTTCATTTAGTGATTTCAAGTTATTATTAAATAGAAATGATATTTATCTTCATGACAAATTTATCTCTGCATTGCATCTTGATCTGCAGCTTTTGCGTCAGTTTAATATCGAGTTTATTTAAGTCCCCCAATTTGTTTTAGTAAATATAAAATTAAAAAAAGTCACGGTCCTAAAAATGTATAGTTATTTAAGTTTGTATATACAATGGGATCTTTTATTTCATGTAAGCAAATATGCGCGATCTAAGCTATATAATTAAATGTAAACTTAACTCGATCATAATTCAATAAAAAGTAATAATTTTAATTACTTTTTATACCGTATACCTATTTGTTTACTGTTTCTTTATGGTGACGAGTATTTTTTTCATGTATAAAATTAATAGAAATCTAGTTACGGGACAAATAACGGTCATAAAAATGGTTAAATATTGTGTTTCATTGGTAAATGTTTTTAAGTTGTACAATGTATAAATTTTTTCCATAACAAAAACTATCACTGTTCTGAATGATCACCCCAGTTGCCCAGTGGATAACGCGTTCGGTTAGCAATCAGACGATTGCAAGTTCGAGCCCGACTGGACTTGACAAAGAAAAAAAATGTAGTGATATTGCGATTGGAGGGTTGCCAGCTGCGTACAAAATAATAGAAAGTCGTCTAAAAAATTACTGGCGAACTCCGGTCACTGAACTCTAACTGTAACTGCTGGAAGGCTCAAACCTTGTTTCCTCTACGGGCACGTTGAAACCAATTGAAAGCTGCCATACGGTGCCCCAACATTTTTTTAAAAATGAATTAGTGGTGTTTTTTATTACCAAAGCATTGTAGAAGTATTAAATGTATATAAATATTATATTTTCTTCTTATAGAATTAATTTTTATATTGCCAAACAGATAGTTTTTGCTCTTGCTTTTTAACTACTTCTACTTTGACTTGCAAATGACTTTCTATTTTAATAGCAGATTACATTTAAAATGGGTTTAAAAAGAAAATAAAAAAACTTACCCAAAAGTAATATAGGTCGGCGTATTTTAACATGAAAAATATACGAAATATTGCGGTATCAAGAAAAGTGTGCCCCATCATGGCGGCCTCCATATCGGCTTCAAGTCAACAAAATGTCTTGCCCTATCCAGAAGTTACAGTTAGAGATCAGTGACTCCGGTGTTACTTTGTCATCTGACCTTGGTTAATTGTAATGAAGTATGAATATGTGTGGCTATGTTTAGGCTCTTAAATAAGGACAGCAATTGGCAGTCGGAAATGTACCAAAATCTAATCAACTATTCTGGTAGAGGCATATTTTTTTTTTGCTACAAAAGAATAACTGATATATTTAATGTGTCAAATCAAGAAGCTATGGATTTAAACTTCATTTATTTGAATTTTATTGGCGCAAAAGCTTCGAAACGGAATTTCATTGCGAAAGACACTTTTAACAATGTATCCAAATTCGGTTAACCATTTTCGTAAATTTCCATTTTTAAATTCGCGTTAAGAGTTCCAAGGACAGGGTGGTCTTTCCGATCTTGAAGAATCAACCTTTCTTTGTATGGACCACACCTTGGTATGTCGGTTTCTCTTCAAACGTACCCTACTCCAAACAAAATGTCCAAAATCTGACGTCTGAAAATTATGTCCATGTCTGTTTACCTTTCTCGGCCAAATAACAGCAGTTCCTGTGTTAAATTTCCCAACGCGCGTTTTACTTGATTGTACAGAAAGGGCTCACAAAACTCTATTGTATACAACAACAATCAATTTCGGTGAAAATGAAAGCTCAAGTCCACCATTAGTTTTGAGGAGGGTCGAACCTTTCGAATTCATCGTCGCCAATAGCCCATTGTGTATCTCCAGTGGCACTGTATCTATTCACTGACTTCATAATGGGGTATTGTTAGAGAGGGTCCATAAGGTAAAACTGTGTGTAAAGAACTTGAAAGGGCTGGACAACCTGTAATAATCTCTTCAAGTTTTGAATGTCATTTCTGGGGAGTGGAGGTCATTTGCTGGGAGTGTTTGCTTCCTTATGTGGCAATCTCATACGTTCTGCCCACTGATCTCTAACTGTAACATGGTTTGCACAGTCCTTAAAAGTCCTTAAGAACTACTTAATTTAAGTAGATCCTTAATTAAGGGCCCTTAAAGTCCTTAATTTTCGACTAAGGTCCTTAATTTTTATCAAACATGTTTTTTTTACTAATTCACATGGGTGGTATTTTTCCGTGTCTAACCCGAAATTCTGAGTTTTTCGGAAAGTTCCAATTGCGGCCTATGGCAACCTTTTATCTGGGCGATAAACAATTGTTTTCTTTTTTGAGAATATGGTAAACCCGGCTCCCTTCGGCCGCAATTGGGCTATTGCCGAGTTTTTTTAATTTTCGAACTCAGAATTCCGGGTGCATTAAAATTATTGAAATGCAGAATTCCGGATTTTACGTTGATCGTGTCCACACTTTTGACCATTTTACATAAGTAAACGGCAAGGAGAGAAAGGCATGAATGGACGTATTTAGTGTCAGAAAAAAAAGTTAACTTTTGATCTCTTTTGTTCGATTTTTTTAGTCAGTGGTATTTTATTATAGTACACTACACTTCCTCATTGGAAAATCTTGCTTCGTTTGTTGTTTTGTGAAGAATCTATACTCATTCTAGAAAAACAAGGAAATTCAGAAGAATGTAGCATCTTTAAGGAATGGGAATTCTGCGTCCGAGTTTTCCGGAAGTGGTATCCTGTGGCAACTTGCTACAAAACCCCACTGACATGTGCCAATTTTGCACCAAACAATGTGCGATTCTCCGCTAACGGCGCCAAAAAATTTAAGAGGTCCTTAAAAATTATCGAGAGGTCCTTAAAAAGTCCTTAAGAACTACTTAATTTTTACTTTTGAAAATCTGTGTGTAACTTCTGGATAGGGCAAGAAATTTTTTTGACTTGAAGCCGATGTAGAGGCAGCCATGATGTGCCCCACTTTCTTTGCTACAGCAATATTTCGTATATTTTTCATGTTAAAATAAGCCGACGTGTATTGCTTTTGGCTGAGTTTTTTTCTATTTTCGTTTTAAACCCATTTTAAATGCAATCTGCTATTAAAATAGAAAGTCATTTGCAAGTCAAAGTAGATACAAAGCAAGAGCAAAAACTATTTGTTTGGCAATATAAAAAATAATTCTATAAGAAAAAAAGTAATATTTATACATATTTAATATTTCTACAATGCAATGGTACTAAAAAACACCACTAAATCACTACAATAATATTAGGGCACAGCATGGCTGTCTTCAGTTGGCTTCAACGCGCCCATAGAGGAAACAAGGTTTGAGCCTTCCAGCAGTTAGTTAGAGTTCAGTGGTTCTATCTGCAAGTACGAATCTCAAAATATATGAATGAAATTGATCTGTATATAACCTTAGTGAATTCAAAATCATCAAAGATATCCTAAATTGTTTTATTGCTTAAGAAATAGTTCATTTGATTTATATTTCTATAGTTAAGTACGACTAATTAATTCAATATTAAGCTTTGGTACGAATTTTCTCAGTGACTTTTTTCACCTTTGATCAAGTTCGAATTGTTATAAGTTTAGATCAGTTTGAAGAAAGTATTCCTAATTTGCTATGTTGTATTTTCAAACATATTACACTAATTTGTCTTCACGGATTAGTAGAATGTAGATTATATTTGTTTTATTAATTTTTTAAAAATAGTTTGAATAGCGGAAATAGCGATTTATTTTTAAAAAACTTCTTTTACAAATAACAAAAATCCGAAAATACATTTTGTTAATCACATTCTTTTCTTTATAAAAATGAAAAATTAAAGTATTTAACAAAAATATTTTCTTGACTTATATCAAAAATAAGAAAGATCTCTTTTCTTTGTAAACATTTTTTTTAAACAAATTATAATTATTTTAACGTTTAACTAATGATATTATGTTAATATGCTTTGCACACATAAGTGGGGGAAAAAATATGATATCTGCAAAGTTTTATTGTCTCAAATTTATAGCGTGGAAAAAAAAGTAAGTATAGTCTCTCTCCGTTATGCCTCTTAATTGATATTATAGCATTTTTAAAAATAATTCATTTTAACATGTGCTTTTCAAACACGGCGTTGATAATGCTTCTATTTATGAACAGACATTTAAACTTTATTTATGTTTTGCCCTTAAGATTCGTTAATATCTATCACCCGATTTTTTTTTTGGGGGGGGGGGGGATATCATCGGTAATTATCGCACGGGAATGCCAGTATATATTATTTATGTAGTTTAGGTTCCTTTAACGGCTCTTATACTCAACGATAAAGCAGGCCTCCGTGGCCGAGTGGATTAGGCGTCAGCTGGGAATCCAAGGGTCCCCGGTTCAAAACCTTTCGATGGACTAGACTAAAGAATAGTAAAAAGTAGAGATATTGCGATCGGAGGGTTGCCAACTTCGACACCAAAATACTAGAATGTCGTCCAGAACATCCACAAAAAATAACGGCTTGTATACGGGACTGGTGCCCGATAAATCTGATCGGGGTCCAAAGTCCCGACGCCTATTGAAGGCGTTGGGTGCCAGCTCAGGTGTTGTCCTCGTCATCTGACCATAGTTCAAAAATACGAGGCATCGTTCCCGGGTCTTTCCTTCGAGATAGGCCCCTAACCGTCGCCAATAGCCCACTGTGCAGCTCTAGTGCGACGTTAATTAACCAAACCAATCAAAAGAAATAAAATAAGATCTAGCTAGAACATGCCCTTTGTAGTCTAGTCTATAGCGTGCTGGACTTAGCTGGTTTGAGTCCCGACGGGTTCCATAGCAGCAAACAATCCAAACAATGAAACGAGTTCTCTTTTATTATTCTGTCACAAGTCTTTCGTTAGTGTGTTTATACAAAGATTCGCCTTTCATCTGATCAACTATGTAACATTTTACCTACCGACCGACAGAGGGGTTAATCCTCAAAAACTAATTCTTCTAACGCGCCAGTTCACTACATACACAACAAATAAAGCGCGTTATCCCCCCAGCCCCCCAAAAAATCTCCAATAAAACCCATTCTCATCCACAAACAATATCTATCGCCCACCCCACCCCCTCCACATGGGATACATTGTCGGGGGGGCCAATAACTTGTCAAAACACTTGACTCCAATATCAGGGTTTTTGACAAATTGCCCTCCTCAAAGACCCCAACATACGTCAACCCGGGCGGGGGGGAGCGATATTGCCCGTGTCATTGGTAGGGTTGCCGTGGCGAATCGGGGGGCTATTCCTTTGAATAGGACGCCAATAAGGTGAATTGATGTGATTTGGCTCCGTTTTTGGCGATCTCTTGCAATATTTGGATATATTTATGACACATCTTTTTATTAGAAAAACTATCTGTTTTAATCCGTTTTTGGGGGGAACTCGTTAAAGCCTATACATTAAAAAAAAATTGATAAACCCCGAATCCGCGATTTATTTATCCGAAGTTCGCGCTCTACCGACTAGGCGACAAAGGAACGTTATAGAAATCTTGGAAATATGTTTTTAAAGATGTTTCTTTGTGTAATATATATAAATTTGTTCAAATCATTTAAAAAACTCAATGGAATTTTTACAAAGCCGACCGGAATTATACTGACCCTCAAGTCCATAGTTTGGGAATTAATAGTATATATATATATATATATATATTAAATTTTCAGCCTTTTATATGCAGTAGTAGTATTTGCTTTTCTATCCTTCTATCCACTGACAAGCTATTTCTTTTATTATGATTGCTGTAAAAATTTAGCGGGAAAATCAGTGTAATGATATAATTTTGTTAAAAAATTAGTTTGTTGCTTGCAAATAGCTAAAAACAAACTAACATTTGCTTTGTCATTTAAAGTGCAGTGATAAAGATTAAACATTTTTTCATTTACAAGCGATTTTACACTCACTCCATTCCCGAACCATAGAGTTGCAAAATAGGATATTGGCGGAAAGACCCGGGAGCACTACTTCGATTTATTGAACCCCGGTCAGATAACAAGGATAACAACTGTCATGTCCCGATGCACCCTCAATAGGAATCAGGACATTAAACTACGACGGATTTAACGTTCACTAGTCCCGTACACATGTCGGAGGAAATTAATGATAATTTCAGGTGCCTTTTTTAATACCGTAGTAGCAAATCTGGAAACTCTCCGATCACGGGATCGCTACATCCTAACTTTAGTCAAGTCTTCATGCCGATCCGAATTCGGTTTGACGGCTATCCGAATGCTGTATCGTGATCTTGTGATCGGAGGGTTGCCAGTTTCGCTACAAAATACTAGAAAAGTCGTCCAGAACATCCGCAAAAATTAACGGCGTGTATACGGGACTGGTGCATGATAAATCTGATCGGGGTCCAAAATCCCGACGTCTATTGAAGGCGTTGGGTGCCAGTTCAGGTGTATCCTCGTCATCTGACCATGGTTCTTAAATAATGTGGTGCATGTATGAATGTGTGTGTTCCCGGGTCTTTCCTTTTCGAGATAGACCCCGAACCGTCGCCAATAGCCCACTGTGCAGCTCTAGTGCGACGTTATTTAACCAAACCAAAACCGAATGCTGTATGACCAGGCCACTGAGATTATTTTTGCAAGCTTCCTTTTTAATACGATCTCTCAAAACAGCGATACAACTCGCCAACTGACAACCCCAATTTTGACAACCACTTCAAACGGATAGAGGGGGTCATCCCATCAACACCCCTTCCGATCATATGTAAAGAGGGGGAAGGGGGGTGAGTCGAACAACGAGAGGGTTTGCGAACGCGTGTTCCTTTGTAGTCGAATAATGCGGGGGAGACGGGGAAAAAAGGCATCGAAATCAATGAAAAACGATGAGCATCAGACAAGAATGCGTGTAAAATCGCTTAATTCGATAAATAGGGACGATCGGGATAGGGGGATGGGCTCGACAATGACGAGGGGGTGGATTGCAAGGGGATTACGTGTCGAGTTGTCATCTATCGTTTGGTGATTGTAAGGAAATATGGCTTTAAATAAACGAGCGCATTAGATTGCAGATGGGTGGATTTAGTTTTCGAAGTTATGTGCACCTGCGCATTTTTTTTGTGCAAAAAGTTTGTACATTATAGTAATGTAGATTGGGTGTTGTGATATTAATAATGACTTTATAATCCAATATTTGTATTGAAATATTAGCAATTCCGTATGGTAAAAAAAATAATGTTCAATATACAAATCTTATATTTCAAAACAAATGCGGAAGAATTTCAAAAGAATATTATCAAAACTTTATTTTATATTTTAGAAAAACTTTATTTTATATTTTACAAAAGTATATTTTGAATTTTACAAAAGTATATTTTGTATTTTACAAAAGTATATTTTGTATTTTACAAAAGTATATTTTGTATTTTACAAAAGTATATTTTGTATTTTACAAAAGTATATTTTGTATTTTACAAAAGTATATTTTGTATTTTACAAAAGTATATTTTGTATTTTACAAAAGTATATTTTGTATTTTACAAAAGTATATTTTGTATTTTACAAAAGTATATTTTGTATTTTACAAAAGTATATTTTGTATTTTACAAAAGTATATTTTGTATTTTACAAAAGTATATTTTGTATTTTACAAAAGTATATTTTGTATTTTACAAAAGTATATTTTGTATTTTACAAAAGTATATTTTGTATTTTACAAAAGTATATTTTGTATTTTACAAAAGTATATTTTGTATTTTACAAAAGTATATTTTGTATTTTACAAAAGTATATTTTGTATTTTACAAAAGTATATTTTGTATTTTACAAAAGTATATTTTGTATTTTACAAAAGTATATTTTGTATTTTACAAAAGTATATTTTGTATTTTACAAAAGTATATTTTGTATTTTACAAAAGTAGATTTTGTATTTTACAAAACTAGATTTTGTATTTTACAAAACTAGATTTTGTATTTTACAAAACTAGATTTAACATTTTACAAAACTAGATTTAACATTTTACAAAACTAGATTTAACATTTTACAAAACTAGATTTTACATTTTACAAAACTGGATTTTACATTTTACAAAACTAGATTTTACATTTTACAAAACTAGATTTTACATTTTACAAAACTAGATTTTACATTTTACAAAACTAGATTTTACATTTTACAAAACTATTATTTTTTATATAAACTATATTTTGTATTTTACAAAACTAGATTTTGTATTTTACAAAACTAGATTTTGTATTTTACAAAACTAGATTTTGTATTTTACAAAATTATATTTTACAAAGCAATATTTTAACAACAAAGGGCACTCTCGAGGTTGCTGACCTTATGTAAACGAACACAAATTTGGCAATCTTTTCTGATTATTTACCAAAAAATCTTTTATGCTTCTCGATGATATAAATTAAATCTTTTGGGGTAAAACAGAACAGGTTGTTATTTTTGTGATTGAGATTCCCAATCCCCATTTCCAATGCAAAGAGTTAACCAGAACTTTAATATACTATCATTAATCTAAATTTTATTATAAATTCATTATTCTTATTAATATTTACTTATATTTCCACAGAATCCAAACACAGATCCCACCACCTCTCCCCCACCACCGACGAGTCCGACGTGGAGAGCAAGTACACCATCCTCCACCACCCTTCCAACTCGAACCCCAAACCCTCCGCCTGCTCTGGCCACAAATCCCCGCCACACAGCAGCGGCAAGATGAAGAGGATCAGGACAATCTTCACGCCGGAGCAGCTGGAACGCCTGGAGTCCGAATTCGAACGCCAGCAGTACATGGTCGGACCGGAACGCCTGTACCTTGCCTCCACCCTTAACTTGTCCGAATCCCAGGTCAAGATCTGGTTCCAGAACCGGAGAATCAAATGGCGCAAGCAGCACGTCGAGATGCAGCAAGCGAGGCTTGCGCAGCTGAAAGAAGGGGATGTGTCGCTGAGGGAAAGCGACGTTGCTGAAAGCGAGAGCGACGCTGATCAGGGTAACCAGCAAGATCTGTCTCCATTGCCGTCTTGGGAAGACTATTCAGGGGACAGGAACTGAACTGGTGAATAGCTAATCTCGATGTAGTTGATTGCCTCGACGCTATTGCCCGAGTGGGATGGTTGCTGACAACTTTGGAGCATCAAGAAACGGACTCTGGAACGCCAAGGTCCAGTTGCCGGAATACCAAGGTCCAGTTGCTAGAATACCAAGGTCCAGTTGCTGGAAAACAAAGGTCCAGTTGCTGGAAAACAAAGGTCCAGTTGCTGGAAAACAAAGGTCCAGTTGCTGGAAAACAAAGGTCCAGTTGCTGGAAAACAAAGGTCCAGTTGCTGGAAAACAAAGGTCCAGTTGCTGGAAAACAAAGGTCCAGTTGCTGGAAAACAAAGGTCCAGTTGCTGGAAAACCAAGGTCCAGCTGCTAAGACCTTTGGGACACCCAAGGACCAGTTGTTCTTTGGGACATCCAGAACCAGTTGCTGATGATTTTGGAACATCATCACGCCCTTCGATTCCAGAACGATTTGTTGAAGGAGAATTACTTTTGGGGTTCTCATGCAATTGTTTATGAACAATCTAATGGAACATGCAACCCAATAGCATGATCTCTTGGTATGGACAGTAACCTCCAATATGTTCTATAGATAGAACATAGCATTTGGACCTCTTCTAATAGAACATAGTAAACTGGCCTGACTGTCGGAATGTCTGGTCTGTTGTAACATTCCTTGTATAAAAAAAATGAGCCATTCTATGTAAGAAACTACCCAACTCTGTAAAACTTGCATCCCAGATGAAGGGTCCTGAGGAAGAACGATGAATGTCCAGCGTTGATATATCGATTTCAACAAAAAGCGGACCTTTGTCGTTTTTTCCGTGGACTCTTCAATTGTAATTGATTTTCGGTAGACTGGAGAAAAGATTATTTGAAAGTGGTATATTCATAGAATATTTTACATCTTCTATTTAAATAAGAGTAGACTTTTTGTACCCTATGATATCGTTACTCAGAAAATGTAGCAATTACAATACGAAGTACCTACTAAAAGTATATGATGCAGAATTTTGGCTTTCACACATGTAGTCACACTTCTTTTGTATAAGGCGGCAAAAGTTTAATTGTACATTACAATTATTCCATAGAAACTTATTTAAAACCTTAACGTATTGTTATTTGTTTTAATTTTAGGATATTTTAAATTGCTAAAATGCATAGAAGTACGATTTACATTCTAGTTGCGTGTTTTAACGTGCGCTTAAATTCTAAAGATGACTTTTTATTATTATTAAATTAATCTCTGAATCATTTTAAATATATTGTATTCAGTAAAAAGTTTTTATGGGTATATGAGATTACATATTAATATGTATAAGATTGTCGATTTATAGCAGTAACATATTTTACAAATGTAAAATTAGTAAGTCAGTGAAACATGTTATACATTAAGTGAAATCTTTCAATTTAAAATTAAAATATTAAAGAAAATTGAATTTATTGTGAATTTTTATTAATTTTTTCATTGCTTCAAAATATAAATTTACTTTTTATTTTATAATTGTACAGGAAACATTTATCTACAACTAATTGTATATAATTTTTTTTAATACTAATTAGTTTTAATTAATTTTTATAATATGATATTTTACAACCATGCTCCAATGTATTAAAATCATATAGAATATTCTATATTTTAATACTAATGTCATTCTTGTATTATGTAAAGGTGCATCTTTAATTTTTAACAAGTAGGATTATTCTAGTCAATTTTGTTATGTGATAATGATTTCCACTACATGTTTTGTCCTTTTTGTGTTCATAATTTATTTAAATAAAATCAATTTTATTTCTCCCTTTGAATTTGAGTCGACACTTTTTTGAAAAACGAAATCATATTTAATAATTTTTGTAATAGTTTATTTAACTTTGTTAAGTATTTACTGTAGTACATACCTCTTTGAAGTAATCACAATATATTTATCCTGGTGTTAACAGAAAAAATAATCTTTAAAAAAACGGCAAAAAAATTTTAATTTTACGAGCAATTTGAATTACTTAATGTGAATTTTATACTTATTACAACTTTTTTTTTTTAATCGGCGCCATAATTTAGGTATGGTGTTTGTAAATTGGCGCCAACTTCAAAAAGTTGTAATAAGTATAAAATTCATATTTAAATCAATTTTTTCAACTTGCGCATTAAATTAAAAAAAAATACATATTAACTCTTTTTTTTTTTAATGTTTCTTTTCCTAAATAAATTGTTTTATTTTTCCATTTTTAACTTAGCAATAGGCTTTGCCTTCTGCTATTATTCACTAAGAAATTCAAGATGTTGCTTCCATTCTACGTGGCCGAGTGGATAAAGGCGTCAGGTGGGAATCAAAGGGTTCCTGGTTCGATAATGTGCGACGGACTTGACAAAGAAAATAAAAAAAGTAGTGATCTTGTGATCGGACGGTTGCCAGCTTCGCTACAATATACTAAGAAAGTCGTCCAGAACGTCCACAAAAATTATCGGCGTATATACGGGATTGGTGCATGATAAATCTGATCGGGGTCCAAAGTCCCGAGGTCTATGAAGGCGTTGGGTGCCAGATCAGGTGTTATCCCCGTCATCTGACCTAGTTCAAAAATACGAGGCATCGTTCCCGGGTCTTTCCTTTGAGATAGGCCCCGAACCGTCGCCAATAGCCCACTGTGCAGCTCTAGTGCGACGTTAATTAACCAAACTCACATTTGTCCACGTCCCCGATCCAGTTTAATAAATGCCGGGTAAACAAAACTATATTATCTCGACAATGTATATTATAAAACAATCCCTATCCATGCTGATAAGTTCCTGTTGAACTTAGCATTATAAGCTTTAAACTGAACTAGAATAATGAAATTTCTTAGCCGAGAAAAATACACTTGAGAATGAAACATTAAGAGTTTTTTTTTTAATTATATTAAAAAAATTATATGTCATTACCAAAAAATATCCGGATATAATTTATCTTTTAGAGCATAAATGCGATTTAGAAATTCGTCGGAAATCGTAATTAGCCTTTTTCATAACTTTTTTTTATTGTCTGATTTTTTGGTCATTTTTTTTTTTGAGAAATCGAAGTTTTAAGACGTGCGCAGAAATTTTGGCGGGATATTTTCAAAGAAAACAGTAATTTCTTTATTCGAAAAAGAAAATTTACAAAATTTAGAACTAAGGACAGCCTAAATGTTGCAATGAATTTCTTGGCGGCTTGACATAATAAAAATGGCATTTTTACATAGAATTTCAAACTACCACTTTTAAAATTCAAAATAATTATTGATAAATTATTAATTACTTAAAGTATTTGTCTGTTTGCAACTTCAATTCAAAAATAATGCTATTTAACATCCGCATGGAATGGTCAAATAGCAAAAAAATAATATCTTTCGAAGGACTTATAAGGATACGAAATAACAAAAGCTACTGAGATTCTGCAAAATACTGACAATTGTTTAAACATAATGTAGTCGTGTTGACAAAAAGTAGCCTGACCTTAAACAAATTGTAACAAAAACTTTCAGGCTTACTTACCCCCCAATAAAAAGTCTAAAAGTTTTTGACAGCCGGAAGTGAGGTTAAATTGGGGGTTTTAAGATGGCCGCCTTTGTCTTTTAAAATCACAAGATCTGCCTTATCTTCTTAATTATTAAATCGAAAATAACAAGTTTTTATTATAACCTGGGGTTTTATAGGTAATGGATTTCATTTGCGCTATCAGAATTTTTTTTTAAATTTCGTTTATCAAATCAATAGATTCAAAATGGCGGTCAAGAATTACAGAAAGGGGTCAATTTACTACAACTAAAAATAATTCAATATGTCCGCCGTTGACTTTTAAAATTTGCAAGTCTGTTTTACCTTTCTTTCTATTGATTCGAAATTAATAATTTTTCTTTCATCCTGGTTATTAAGGGTCATAGAATTCATTTCTGCTATAAAAAGTAGAAATGCGGATAAGTAAGATAATTAAGCTTGAATAACTCAGTTTCCATTTAAGCAATTGACATCAAATAATGTGGGAAAACCATCTTTTATTTTTCATCCAACTATTTTAAGTTTGTCAGGTCGTTTTGTTATGATGGCTTTTAGAAGCTGAGATTATAGTAATAATAATTCGCACGGCTCATTTTTGATAAAGTACGATTACTTAAATTTGAGTATGTCATTGCTAACTTACGATGTAATTGTACTCAAAGAAAAAAGGTATGTTCAGGTACTCATTTTAAGTACCTTTTTTACAGTGTGGGTTTTTACGTTTTCAACATGGACATACACATTGGTTCTAAAGTCCTAACCAATCCGAATTTAACAAATTGACATTTCTTACTATAACATAAAAATAGAATGGCACAATACATAGCCAATAGGAACGCTCCTTCGCACGGGAGCAGGAGCATACTTCTCAACTCTCGATAGGTCTATTTACCTTCTTTTCACCATTTTTGAAGCGACGTTTATTTTCAATATTTCTACTTTAGAATAGATTTGATTTCTTTATATTTGTTGTTCTAACTGGGAGATTGAGTACCTGGTTAGTTCAACGTTTTCAATCATGAGCATTCGTCGTGAATATTATCGGCAGTATCGTCTTCGGCAACGCGACCAAATAAACTCGGCACCTGGGAAATCGCAGTAGATAGGCAAACCGTGTACGTGCTTTAAAAGAAAATCAGTACCTGGGCTAAAATCAAAGTGATGACTGTGTTCCTTTGACAATAGGCAGTCTTTCAGTGGAATGCAATGATTGTGGTGCGCGGAGAATTAAGCACAATTGTTGTCATAATGGTAAAGTTCAATTAAACCCCATATCTTTTTCCCGAAGCTTTGAAGAAAGACACAATGATTCAGTGAATTTTGGTAGGAATATTAGGTACTATAATTCTGCATTTGCCATGACTGCATTCTGTGCATTGGAAGAAACTTTCAGGGGAATAAGTTGTGTGACACTTCGTGGGCATGTAAATGCAATGGCTACAACTAGCGCGATAACCAAAAATGCATAAAAACCACGGTTTGTAGAAATTTACATTCATGAAAATGAAGCTGCTATGGCATGTAGAACTTCAGATCAGTGCAAACCATCTGTTCTACATATTATTCAAAACATAATGAAGGCTAACCCCTATGCCAATGTGTACTGAACACTGTTCGAATCTTATCGAAACCAACCTTCCTAAAATTTTCGACTAGAGTTCCATAGACCTTTTGTGGCTGATGGCAGGCGATATAACTTGCCAACGTCTGGTACTGCTGCTGAAGTTTCTGCTGTTATAGTGACTGAGCAGATGGGTTAGTTCCAAATCAGGCAAATTTTATAGTCTACCCAAAGCAAAAATGTATAAACCGTTTTACCATGTTGAACCTCTGGTCTTTCCGTTGCTATTTCCATCAAGTGATCGTGGATTTTCTCTAAATGTACAAAAACAACGCCGGTCACACTCGAGTTACCCCTGTTCAGTATATTGGTTAGAGCTTGCGAATTCTGGACGAGTTTAACATCTTCACCTCTGCTGGTCGTTAACTCAACAGTATATTCACACACACATGGACACATTCGTCACAATGGAATGGAACCGTTTGAATTACTTTCGAATGCATCAACAGCAGCTCCAGAGGGAAACCCTTCAAGATCTCATGGATCATGTTCTAAATAGCGAGGCCAACACTTCCAATGCTTGGCAAATTAGGAATTGTAGGTTAAAATGCATTGAACGGTCACCATTGGCGACTTTTCTGAAAAAGCATTATCAATAAGACTAACACGTGTGGCGACAAAGGCCAGTTTCATTGCCAATAAAAGAACTTCCTCCTGCAGGGTTGCCGAAAAGATAACATGTAAAAAATCAGTGTTTGTTCAATGCTTGTCAACAACATACCTGAAGCATACATTAATACATTTACGAATTGTTTTTTTAAAAGCTGAATATACAATTTTAGGTTAAAATGTAATGAACGGTACCAATTGGCAAATTTTCCAATATTCGCTATGCTAACTATACATGATAAAAACTTCCCTTGCAGTTTCCTAAAAAGGTTACCAGATTTGCTGAAAAGCTGTGTAAAGCCGGTCAACGTATTTTTAACCGAAAAAACAACGCGCCAACCCAAACTCCAAAATATAACCACCACATTAGAAGGTTATCAATTCGACTGTTACATATTTTTTTTATGTATGTTCACTTAGGACTTTGGTTCTAATTAAGATATTTGCAACAACAAAAAATTGTTGGATAGGAGATGTTTCATTTGCGAGCAATTTGAAAAAAATATACAGACTTCTCAATTAACCGAACTTTTGTCGGTCCGGAATACTCGGTTATCCGGAAATTTCGATTAACGCTGTTTTTTTAAACAATTTAATAGATTTCAAAATATTTTCATTGTTTAACAGAAGTTGTACAACAATGACATTTCGTTTAACCAGCATTTATTGGCATTGATAGGGATTGTTTTACAATGTGCAAATTGCTACTTGAATTTTTTGGTGAATAATAATAGGGGGCTAAGCCCCCTGTTAAAATTAAAGACTAAAAGGAAGACAATAAAATAATCTTTTTTTAAAAAAAGGAAAACCGACTTAAAGAAAATGCGCGTATAAAAAATAATTTTTGATTTTATGACCAAGTTGAAAAAATTGAATTATTTAATATCAATTTTATACTTACAATATTTTGAAGTTGGTGCCAATTTACAAAATTCATACTAATATTTTGGCACCAATTTCAAAAAGTTTTAGTAAGTATAAAATTGATATAAAATAATTAAATTTTTTTAACTTGGTCATAAAATTAAAAATTATTTTTTACTTTTTAGCGCATTTTCTTTAAGTCGGTTTTCCTGTTTTTAAAAAATATTTTATGACATAATAATGTTCGTAAAGAAGATTTGTAATTATGTATTTCGTGTCATAATAAAACTTCATATAATTTGCAATGACAAATATGGAAGAATTTTTATCCAGGTACAGGCCGACACTATCAAATGTTTATAGTTATAGCAAGCAAGGCGAATGGTGAAATTGCATTAACCGGTCACCCTTGGCGACTTTTCTGAAAATGCAATATTCGCAAGGCTAATGCAGGCGTGGCAACAAAAGTCGGTTTCATTACCAATAAAAGAACTTCTACGTTGTTGCTGAAAGGGTAACATGCAAAAAATCAGGGTGACCATTCAATGCATTTGACCGCCTAAATCAACAATAGTCATAAAAATTTATCTGTTAAGTTACTGGATGCTGAGCGCCTCATACCCACCCCTCCCTTTTATTTACAAATTATTTTATAAAAAGATAAATAATTTTGATCAAAATGCAGTGAACGTTAACTTTTGGGAAATTTACTGATATTAGCTACACTAAAACCTTCCTTGACTATAAAAATCTAAAAACTTGCCCTGTGGAGTTGCCTAAATAGTAATCAGATATGCAAAAAATAATAAGTTGGGGGGGGGGGGGTGTTCTTTGCCAACAACAAAACAAGTTTTTGTCACCAGTACGTTTAGCATAGCGATTATAGAAAAATTTCAGATAATTCGCTGAGGGCACTCCCTGAATTTTAACCTAAAATTGTATATACATATTTTTAAAATTTATTTGTAATAGTGTTCATGTATGTAAATAGGGATAGGTGTGTGTGAAGCAATCAGCATCCGGTAACCTAACAGATACAGTTTTTATGTCTACAGTTGATTTAGGCGGTCAAATGCGTTGAACAGTCACCTTAATTTTTCTCTGGTTACCCTTTTCGGAAACCCTTCAGGATAGAGGTGGAGTTTTTTTTATTGGCAATGAAAGCGACTTTTATTTCCAAAAATACGTTAACGATGCAAGTATTACTTTTTCAAAAAAGTCGATAAGAGTTACACCAAGAATCTGTTATAGTTGTAAATATTGCTTTTTCAGAAAAAACAACAAGGGTTAATACAAAAATCTGTTAGCGTTGCGAGTATTGCTTTTTCAGAAAAGTCGACAAGGGTTACTCCAAGAATCTGTTATCGTTGCGAATATTGCTTTTTCAGAAAAAACAACAAGGGTTAATACAAGAATCTGTTGGCGTTTTGAGTATTGCTTTTTCAGAAAATCTGACGGGGGTTACCGTTTAATGCATTTCACCCAAATAACATCTTTCGTGTAATTAAAGTTTGCTTGCACAAGTAAAATTGAAATGCATCCAACTTTTGTTTTATTTTTACTTTTCTCATCTATTTGAGAACTAAGGCAGCTTTGGTTTGCGAAGCAAACCAAATAGGATTGCGTAGCAATCCTCGCGGGTTGGCGGAGCGTCAGCGGAGCAGGGGGCAGAGCCCCCTAGTCTCTAAAATTGTATTTGAATAGGATACTTGCCACTAATGATGATAATTTTAACAGTTCGCGAATGACAGACTATATAAATATAAGGAATTTAAGTTTTTTTCCAGAATATCAGTTGATACCTCCTTCGAGCAGTCGATTATGGCATATCGCACTCAAATGCTTTGCTTTGTAACGAACAATGTTTGCCGAACTATTGTGTTCACGCTCGCAAGAGAAATTAGTATATTTTCTTATTTAAGTTGAGTTGTAGCTTAAGTTACATTGTGGTAAAGAAAGGACCTATACAACATAAATCCTTGCATGACACAGAAAATATCTTCCCCAACATGTACGTTATGCAATATACGGACGACCCCTGTTACTATATGGCCAAATTTACGGCCTCGCTTTTTTATTTGGCCCTATTGTTGAACCTAACTGATATTTTCTACAGATAACTTATATATTCTACTATGAATCTAACTGATATATTCTACGGATAACTAATATATTCTACGTTGAATCTAACTGATATATTCTACGGATAACTGATATATATTCTACGTTGAATCTAACTGATATATTCTACGGATAACTGATATATATTCTACGTTGAATCTAACTGATATATTCTACGGATAACTGATATATATTCTACGTTGAATCTAACTGATATATTCTACATTGAATTTAACTGATGTATTCTACGGATAACTAATATATTCTACATTGAATCTAACTGATGTATTCTACGGATAACTAATATATTCTACGTAGAATCTAACTGATATATTCTACGGATAACTAATATATTCTATACTTTGAATCTAACTTATATATTCTACGGATAACTAATATATTCTACGTTGAATCTAACTGATATATTCTACGTTGAATCTAACTGATATATTCTACGGATAACTAATATATTCTACGGATAACTGATATATTCTACGTTGAATCTAATTGATATATTCTACGTTGAATCTAATTGATATATTCTACGGATAACTAATATATTCTACGTAGAATCTAACTGATATATTCTACGGATTAAAAATGTGTTTTTGAAAACAAAAGGAAATGTCTGTCAACTTTTCTGTCCTGTAATTGCAGCTGTTTTATGCCAAATTTTATCAAATCTGCGAAAAATCTGTTCTCACATTTAGATTAGTCTATTATTATTTATACATTCTAAATCGGAAGATAAATTTAATTATTTTATAGTATCTTTAATTTTAAATATATAAATTGTTTAATATCGTTTTAAATTTTGCGTTTAAATACTTACAGCTATTAATTTTAGAGTCGAATTTAAACTTAGTTCGCTATAGAAATCCAACAATCAAAAGCATATTATGAATAATGGAATCACCATAAAATTATGATAATAATGGAGTCATCTAACTCAATTATCACCAACTTTTGACATTCTTTATTTTCTCATTATTTTCTAAAATAGAAAAACTAAACTAAATTAGAATCATAACGCTCATTAAAATATATATATACGCTTCAAAGATCTTTAAAAACAAAAAGAAAGAAATATAGTTAATTAATTAGGATAATAAAAGGATTAAACTTACTCTTTAAAATAAAAATGCCTTAATTGACATTTTGGAGTCAAAAATTGTTTAATCCTTTAAATATTTTTAAAGAAAACTTCATTTTTTTTTATTAGCGAACTTTATCCGATAATGAAATGAACTAACATAAAAAAAAAACTTTATAATTAGTCTATTGTTTCACAGCCGAATTGAAATCAGAAGTCATTTAAAAGATTCTCTTTAATTCTCGAAATAAAAAAAAGGGCAAAGAATAAAGACCGAACGACTGTAAGAAAACGAAATGAAAGAATGAAACGGAATCGAAAGCTCAATTACAAAAAGAATCACACAAAAAAAAATTACCCAGTTTTGTTCCATTCTACGGGAAAAAAATTCGAAAATAAAAAATTAAATTCCATCCTTTCCCATTGGCTAGCGAAGTAATCGTATCAACCTACCACCGTCGCTTCATTGGTCAGCGAGACGAAGCGGCGTTGCCATGGCAACGCGAGAATGCTACCAGATCATTGAAGGCAGAGACAAAAGGCAATTAAAGTAACGTAATGCCGTTTGATTTGATGTTCGCTTGGCTGCCCGAAACTTGGCAATGGCTCCCTTTATTTATAGAGCCAAGATCAGGTCCCAAAGTAATTACGGAAACAGGGGCGAATCCGTAAAATATTGCTATCCTTTAATTAGCTGTAAATTAAGCTTGAGAGAACGTTCCATCCAAAGTCGTTTGCTTATTGGGTTCTCTTTTCGAAGCGGGAAAAGTTCCACGGATCCGTTGGAATCGTAAAATTTTAAATTCGAATTGTACGTCGTAAATAAGGATTTGGCTTAGAGGGAATTGCCAGTTTTAAAGGTTTCCCGGAATCTTGCGAGAATTAAAACTTAGATGGATGACGTTTTGATTTAATCTTGTGTCGTTCTGGGATAATGCTTGGAAAAGCATTTGGTCGGGAAATAGATGTATTTCTGCTTAATGAATGCAAATGCAAGCGCTTTTGTAAAGTACTATCGTTTTAATTAGATGATTATGTGAATGGAATGATTGTAATCTTGGTTGTTTACGCTGGTTGAATTAGAACCGGGAACTGTGAGATTTACATGACGGAATTCTGTATTCGTTATTTCAAAAGACTTTTGAAGTTGCTAACTTAGTTTTAAAATACAGTCGATCCCTTATTAAACCAGTGCTAACTAATAATTATAAAGAAAGGTCGTTGTAATAAATTGCAAATATATTATTACACAGTTAAAAATTGGTACATCAGTAAAATTTACTAATTTTTGAGTACATTCGATGCTTATAATCGCTCCGAATACATAAGTTTTATTTTTGAAAAAGGCAGGCACTCAAAAATGGGTAAAAATGAATAAAAAGTGCAGTTGCTTGCCTACATATGGCTGCCTTTATAAATCTCTTTCAATAAATATCAACAATTAACGGGATACGAACCCAGATCCTCAGTTACCGCAGTCCAATGCCTTATCCGTTAAACTACCATGGCGACTTGAAGAAGTTATAAACATAAAAAATTTTAAAAAGATATTGGAAATTTTTTTATGAACAGCTATTTCAAGGCTGTCAGGTCGCTTTGTTAAGATGGCTTGAACAGAAACTAAGATTAGCAATATTAAATCACGCTGTACATTTTTAAGAAAGTACTATTATTTAAATTTGAGTACGTCATCGCTCATTTACGATAAAATTGTACTCAAAGAAAAAGGAGTAGGTTCAGGTACTCATTTTTAAGTACCTTTTTTTTTTACTGTGTACTTTTAATCTAACCAATCGACTTTGAATTTTAGTTCTTTATAAATAGAAGGGTCGAGGTTGTTATAAGAATGGCTGCTGACCAGCTAATAAAGTTTAATGCTGTAAAATTCAGTAGTATTGAAATAATTGAAGGGAAACTGCATGGGTTTTAGAATATTTTAAGCAGGCAAATTAAAATTTCAAAAAAATGCAAGTTTTCTAAAAGTATTTGGAGCAAAATTAAAAACAATCGATGACATACTCAAATTTAAGAAATCGTATTTTCGCAAAAATGAGCAGTGTGGTTTAATATTGCTAATAGTATCAGCTTCTGTTCAAAACGACCTGGCAAACTTAAAATATTTGTTCAGAAGTTGGATTTCCACATTATTTGATGTCGTTGGCTTAAATGCAAACTGATTTATTAAGATTCAATTATCTTACTTCCCATTCTTTTGCCACGCCTTTCCAACATTACTTCCGTTTAAATCTTCTACACGGCGCTCTGGTAGTACAACGGATAAAACCCTGGACTTCGGTGCGGACAACATGAGGTAGACGGGTTGGGTTCGATTCCCCATAAGTCCTGGTTATAATTGTTCAAATTTATTGAAAGTGATTTATGAAGGCACCCTGTGTAGGCAAGCAACTGCTGTTCATTTTACTCATTTTTGAGTATATGTCTTTTACAAAAATGAAACTTATGCATTCGGAACTACGATAAGCATCGAATGTAATCAGAAATAAGTACATTTTACTTATTTTTAAGTGCTTCTTTTTAACAGTGCATAAACGAACATCTTCAATTTAAAAGTTGTGAGATAAATTCATACATTTTTTTATCACAAACTGCTTAAAATTAAGTTTTTTAATGTGTTTACAACCCAATTTTATTTTATTAAAAAAAATTTAATATATAACTTTTCATTTGTTGCTCAAATCATCTTCATCAAATCAATTGTTAATTATTTAATTTATTTTCCCTTTCAGTCAAAAAAAAAATCCATATACATCCATTCTTACAAACGATACTCGATATGGATGAAAATCAAATAAATCCAATCATTCTATATTTCCAACTCTTATCAAACAAATTTATTTTCACAAACTACAATTTTATTCTTCTATAAATTCATAACAAAAAAAAAAACGTACGATACTTTATCAACTTCGAAAAGCATTTTAAATCTAGGGTTACAGTGGAAAATTGTACAATTTATTTGTTCGAACATATTAGAATAAACGATTCCTTTAAAAAAAATCGTTTATTTCGAATTCTACAAGTTTTAAAATAATAAAATACATTATTCCCATATGCTACGTGCATATAAAGCATTGTATTATCTTCAGACGATATTCAGAATAAAAGATAATTTATAAATGCAACGCTAAACTGTAACTTTGATTGAATTGAAATTTCCATTCGGATAAAGTTTCGAACCTACGCATTCTGTAGATATTTGAATATGCATATAATCAATTGTTTGGATGAGATTAGAACACCACAAAAAAAGCGATTTCTTCGGCACTGAAGTATTTTGATATCAAATCAATTTAAAAGTTGTTGTTTTTTCTAAATGCATCGCATTTACTGGTTATGTTTGTTATTCATTCGAATTTAAAGCTTTTCAGAAGAATTGGAAAATGGCTACGGCTAAAGTGACTTCGAAAAGTGATGGAAGTTTTCACAGGAATTGTTTATACATTTATTTAAAGCAGCAAGTAATAATCGAACGCTTGAAAGAACACAACGATTAAAGCGGTAACAATACTCTATGAACAATAATAATACTCATCTAAAAATATGAACTTAAATTTTTTTTATAAAATATTTTAGTTATATTTTTAAAATCATAAACCAAATTATTAACTATTAAAGTTTAGTTTGTCGTTTGTTTGTATTCCCTGATATAAAAATAATGTTAATTAAAAAATTTCATCTATCTTGGTTGAAAAATGAAACTTAGTTATTTAATTTTAAGCTTAACTTTCAACTTCAGGTTTGGTTTTAAGGTTGATTTATTTATGCATTGGTCACCAAGCTAGAATATAATATAACCATAAGCATTTGTGCAAGGACTCCCATTGAGTGACACGGGTCTTTCCTTCGAGATAGACCCCGAACCGTCGCCAATAGCCCACTGTGCAGCTCTAGTGCGACGTTATTTACACAAACCAAACCCATTGAGTGACAATGTATTTTACCGAGCCGCGCGGATACATACAATTTGGAAGAAAGGTTAAGAAAACATTTATACTCAGCTATGCGGGTTGGTTTGGTTGTTTGGGGTTTATTGGCACAAGGGCCAAAAATGGCCAAGCTGCGCCAAACACTAGATTTTCTCAGCTATGCGGGAGTCTTGCGTGATGTCACAGCAATGTTTAAAAACTAGTTTTTTCGGTGCCTTTTATCTTCTTTTTCTTGTAAGTAAGTATAGAAAAACATTAATTATGTAACATTTATTGTATTTTTGAAAGCCAGAAATGCGTTTTTAAATATACGCAAACTTATACGAAAGATCTATTTTTCCAACCTCCGCTCAAACAGGAGTAAAGTGGTTGGCAACGCTTAGTCGTCGCTCCAGTGCCTATAGTTATATTCTAGCTCAGTGGCATTGGTTGATTTGTTTACTTCCGTATGTATGGAGACCGTTTATTTGTTGCGTCACGCACCTTTGGAGGAGTTTAGGCTTATATAATACTTAATATAGAGAGGTAGTCTCAGTGATTGCGTGACGTAGCAAAAAAATTGTAGAAAGAAAAAATGCTGCTGACAGTTATTTCATAGATTTTCATATACATCAGTTTTTATAGAAATCCCAATTTTTTAAGTGGGGTGTTTGGTAAAATGCAATTGTATGTGTTAATGATCGTTTTGTAATACAAAAATGGATGAGGGGTGAAGCTAACGTAAGAGTGCGTAACATGGGGGTGTGGGGGGGGGGGTGAGGGTTAAGAGGTACAAATAGATTCAAATAGCGGTACATAACAAATGAAAGCTCCCCAAGCAAGTAAGGGGTCCTCCGTGGCCGACGTGATAAAGGCGTCGAAAGTTCGAACCTGTGCGACGGACTTGACAAAGAAACGCAAAAAAGTAGCGAACTTGTGGTCGGAGGGTTGCCAGCTTCGCTACAAAACAATAGAAAAGTTGTCCAGAACATCCGGGTCCAAAGTCCCGACGTCTATTGAAGGCGTTGGGTGTCAGCTCAGGTGTTGTCCTCGTCATCTGACCGTGGTTCAAAAATACGAGGCATTGTTCCCAGGTCTTTCCTTCGAATAGGCCCCAAACCGTCGGCAATTGCCGACTGTGCAGCTGTAGTGGGATGTTAATTATGCAAACCAAATCAACCCAAGCAAATGCATTTATGCATGTACGTGTGTGTGTACAAATATGTATGGTATGTATTTATTTGTTTATTTATTCACTTGTAAAAGTGTAATTTTTAAGTATAAGTACACCGTTTTAAATAATTATTAGTAACCAACACTTTAAATGTATCATCTAAAGCTCCAAATAAAATAGAAAAACAAATTTCACCCTGTAAAAGCATTTCTCCTCTACCCTACTCTCTCTGCCAAGTAAACACGGTTTAGATCACTGAACTGTAACTGTAACTTGTGGATTTTTTCTTCTCTAACCTGTATATAAATGTTAAATTTATTTAAATATTTAAGTTTCTATACATAGAATCAATTTGTATATGGCCAAAAATATAGTTTATCTTTGTGCTACTTATCTACTTATTATATTGGTTAAAATGGATTTCAAAGAATAATCATTCAAAATGGGTTTTAATGGAAAATTAAGAAAAAAATAGCCAAATGCACTACAATTTGGCAACTTTTAGCATGAACAATATACGAAATATAGAGGAAGAAATGGAATTGGGCTACAGTTTTTTAATCTTTAATTGGCTTCAAGTCAACAAACTGTCTTGTTCAATCCAGAAATTACAGTTAGAGATCAGTGGTTCAGGTTGAATTAAAAAAATGATTACAGCTAATCTAATGTGTAAAAGTTATTTTATTTCTACGCTCGTTTTCAAATATACTGGTATACGCATTAAAGAATACGCAAATAGGTTAATTAAACGAAAGTTAAAACAGAGGCAATTACATTTAATTAATTTAAATGACGTAGCGAACGCAGAAATTGTTATGGGGGCCAGTTATTACATTTCACCCACTTTTATTAGTATAAATTATCAAATATATGTAACACAGTTCCTTTTAACTCTTATTTCCTGGTTCATTCCTAAATAACTTATTTTCCAATAGTGATCTTCTAAATCACTATTCAGTTTTCAACCCAATCAATCTCACGCATTTGTAGATTCCTTACTTATAAGTTATGTCTTCAAAACCCTAGTTTCACCTCCATATATGGTCAATAAAATCAATGAGAACCGAAACTTTCTCTCGAAATGCCAACCTCTCTTGGGAAGTCATGCGAATTTATAACATTCATAACTCAACCAGCATTTATGTAGGATATGTTTCTGCGGCCTCGGCTTTTTTGATGCTATCTCCAACAAAAGCAGAATAAACTATTTTGAAAATTAACAATATGGATCCTGAACTTTAGCATATTTTTCTTTTAAAAATATATTTTACTATATATAAACGGTAATTAATTTTCTTTACAGACCAATTGTAGGGGTTTTAACCCCCTCAACCCTTGCTTACCACACCGTTTAAATGTTCCCTTAAACAATTAAAATCATTTAAGTAAAAATTAATTTCGAATAAAGAAATTTTTCACAAAAGTTTTGTATATATAACTCCTAAAAATTTTAATTCATTACCTGAACAAATAGTATCTATAGAAAATAAAAATAAATTTAAAAGAGAGATCAAGAGATATATTTAAAATATTGATGAGGAATCCCTATTTAAATCTGCAATATAATTTTATACTGCCCAAAGGACTTTGAAAAATGTTGATATAATATTTTGTGTTGAATTATAAAATGGACGTTCTGTTGGACTTTCTTGTCATCTTGTCTTTGTTTTTATTTTGTGTATATCTATACTTATGAAATATGTATTTTATTATATATGTATTTTATTATATATGTATTTTATTATATATGTATTTTATTATATATGTATTTTATTATATATGTATTTTATTATATATGTATTTTATTATATATGTATTTTATTATATATGTATTTTATTATATATGTATTTTATTATATATGTATTTTATTATATATGTATTTTATTTTATATGTATTTTATTATATATGTATTTTATTATATATGTATTTTATTTTATATGTATTTTATTATATATGTATTTTATTATATATGTATTTTATTATATATGTATTTTATTATATATGTATTTTATTATATATGTATTTTATTTTATATGTATTTTATTATATATGTATTTTATTATATATGTAGTTTTAAAAATGTATACACTCCAACCTGATTTTGTGCGGTCTTTTTTTTTGTGCGTTTTTTTTTGTGCGGTATATGAAAATTTCAATCAAATTGGAACATAATTGATTATCTGGCTCCCGAAACATATACAAGCGTCTAGTGAAACAAAAGTCGTCGCAAAAACTGATCCCTGACTACATAGTAACTGAAAAAAAGCCAACTCTAAACGAGTGCGAGGTAGTATCTTCAAGTGACGAAAGCGATTTTGAACCAAGTTCGCGTATTGTCAGACTACGAAGGATAATGGTTATACGTTTTGAAATGTTTTGTATGTGTAAAATAAGGACATGTGTAAATAAAATATTTAAAAACGTTCGCATGTGTATTTTCTCAATCATATTCCAAAAGGTTTGGCGAGATTCCAAGTAGCTGTCAAGCCTCATGTCTTGATTTCGTTTAAAAAACCAATTCCTAGTTATTTCGTAAGGTTTTGAGTTATTTTCTATGTGAGACTTTTTTTATGCGGTCCCTATCCACCGCATAAAAAAATTAATTGTGTTGCGAAAACTATTTTTTATAGCTACTCGTAAAGTTTTGTGCGAATTTTTATGCGTTTTTTTATGCGGCCCTATCCACCGCACAAAAACAGGTTTGAGTGTATATTTTATTATACATGTAATTGCCCCTTGACAACATCGTGTGTCTAATAATAAATAAAAATTATTTTAATTTTGAGAAGCTTCACTGTGAATACCAAAATTATTATCTGCAGTCATTGTAATAAAATTTACTATTAACTCTAAATACACCCATTTTTTAAGCAAGCGTTTTTCCCATCTAAAAACTCTACAATCCAATTCCTAAATCGAAATTCTTATTCCTTCTCTTCTTTAAAAACCCCCCCGCGAACATATATAACAAATATCTATACACTCTTTTTTCATCAACAATATCATAAGAGAAAAAAAAAATCCAATTCCTCCTCCAGGGGCATAACAACACAGGTCGGAAAAAAGTCTCCAAAACGACGTAAAAGCGACGTCTTTCCGACCTCCCCCATAAAACCGTCGCTTAACCGTTGCACAAGCCTCCGAGCGAGCTCCATATTCCAGCGTATAATTGCATTCCTGCCGTTCCTTCGTTCGAAAAGAGTGAAACGGGGCCCACGAAACTAGGGGGAAGGGAACGGCCAATCCTTTCCGAGCTAATAAAGGCCGCTGACGCGATGCGCCTGGATTCAGGCACGGGCAATCAGTCGGAAAGCGAGGCGCTGTATCAAAGGTTAATAACAGCCAGTATAGGGGATTAGGTGCCTATGTAGCCCGGTGCTATCTCAATTAAAGGGCTATTTGGCCACGCTTTCTTGAGCACAGTCGTCGGGAATCAAATTAAAAAGGTTCTTTTTATTCGCTGTAACCGTGGAGACAGCGTAATTACAGAAGATAAAAATGTTGTTAATAATATAAACGTTTCAATCTTTTTTTGTTGGTGGCGCTGCTGCTCGTTTGTTTTGCGGAGGCACTTTGTTTAGATTGAAGTGCGGGAAATTAATTATGTTTGTCGGAATTAATACTTTAAGTATAAGATTAAAATACGCATACAGTGGTAGCTTCATTTTTGAATTGCGTTTTAATTTCGAGCGGATGTGGTAGTTTTTGTTGTTATTTTTTTTAATACTTGGGTGTATGGTTATGTAATGTACAATTTAATTAAGGTTTGTTTTGTATTTCCAGTTGAGTGGATTTAGCGTATGTTAATTTCATTAAAAGCTTAACGCTTAACACATTCAAGGTAAGATCTTAATCATGAAATTCTATTTGTCATTAAAAAGTCTTCTGAGAAAGGTTGATTTTTTTAATTTAAAATTTCGAACCTAACTTCCTTTTATCTTAAGAAAAAATATCATTATTTTTTAATGTCTGATTAATTTTTAAAACTTAACATAGCGAAATATGGGTAAATGATTAAGGATTAAATCTCTTTTCATTACGTTAAGCAAAAAAATAAATAATTTCGACGTTTCTTTTAACAAAATGAGATTAACATAAATACCACAAATTTTGTATTTGTAAATTTAGTTTAATGTTTCAGTGTGCAACATTTTCATTCGCAATGCTATATTCCAAGACTAAAAACCACAAAGTTTAAGCGAAAACTTATATTTAGGGATGACTGATTCTCTGGAAATATCGATACTTATACTCATTCAATGAACTAATTCAATGAAAGTATCAAAAACAAAAGAAACCGATACTTGCAAATATTATTGTATAGTCATATGAGTAAATTAAACCACATAAGCATTGATATAGTGGGGATTTAAAAAAAAAAAAAAACACCATTGAACTCTGACTATGTGAAGCTAATCTTTCTCCATATGTGAAGTAAATACATAAACATATGGAATATTAAAAAAAAAAAACATATTTTGTAAATTAGCGTATTTATTTAGTGACCTGAAGTCTGAACCCAAGAAACGAAACAATTAACAAAAAAAGCGTATCGCTAACAACATAAAAATGGTTATGCGAATTTATTAGTTCGTCAGCCGTTGCCAACATAAAAATTGAATCTTGAGCCACTTAACACTTAAGAAATTAAAACTTAAATTATTACCACATCCCCCCTCTTTTTTTTATGTTAGTTACATTCTTTTTAATTATAATTATTAAAATTAAAAAAAATTGTCTGATTATTTTGTCCGGTACAGAACTTCGGGTACTTCAGTAATCCAGTACTCGTATAGAATAAATGGTATCCATACCAAAATACTTGGCATCGAAAACAAAGTATCGATACCATACTTGTATCGATAAGTTGTTCATCCATAACTATATTTGCTGAGATCTTTAGAAAAATATCTATTCTAAAAATTTGAAAGCTTTTTCAAAACGGACAAAACAAAAATGGAATAAAATTACATTATTTCCTTATATTGATATAATATATTTTTAAATAGTTTGTTCAAAATATATAA
This sequence comes from Troglohyphantes excavatus, assembly GCA_963932185.1. Lineage (NCBI taxonomy): Eukaryota > Metazoa > Arthropoda > Arachnida > Araneae > Linyphiidae > Troglohyphantes > Troglohyphantes excavatus. Next base: position 31,503,041 of record OZ010678.1, read on the forward strand.
TAATATTCGAATTGTATGTGAATTTTTTTTAACAGACACTTAATTAGTAGTTTTAATTACTGATTTTCTTTGAAAAACTGCATTGCTTAGAGTAAACAAATTCGAATTTTGTACTAAAAGTCATTGGCCTAAAATCTGTCTATGAAATCCAAATTGTGTTTTTTTCTTTACATTGAAACAAAATTGCTTTGTATCAATTCTTATTATTACATTTGTGATTGACGATCTTATGTGAGGGATCCCATTTTTGTATTACTCTTCTCTTTTAACAACAGTGCATCGTTTGAAAGATAATAAGAAGACCTTAGATGAATTGCTATTAGTAACAACATATGTTCAGGATTTTCTTAAAATTAATGTACAAGATATTTTAACTAAAAATATTATATATGACCAATGACCGGGCTCTAATTTACCATTAGACACGTTACGCCCGGGCCTAGGCCCCCAAACTTTTATTTAATTGCCTAAAAGTTGCCCATACTTTGAAAAATCTATGATTAATAATTTATTAATTATCAATCATTAATTTTTTAATAATTTTTATGCTATTTTTCGAAAAACGTTATAATTTTATTGTTTTTACATAAATAATACACTTAATATGCGATATTTTTAATTCATAAATGATATATGAACTTAACGGGCCACCATCAATTACGTTGTGCTTACAATACTGAACTTCCTAAATCAGGCCCTTTATATGATATGTGAAACTTTAATTTGTGGAAATTTATGTACCTCAGGAAACTGACTTTACATCACGAATACCTTTTTAAATACTTATTATAACACCCCCCCCCCCTCCCCTTTCCACTCAAAAAAAAATTCCTTAACCTTGCCAAAATGATTTTTTAGCATTTTATATTGTTCTTGTTTTTAACATTTTAATTGTTCTTGTGTTTAACATTTTAATTGTACTTTTTATTATTTTAATTGCACTTTTTATTATTTTAATTGTTCTTGTTTTTAGCATTTTAATTGTTCTGGTTTTTAGCATTTTAATTGTTCTTGTTTTAATATTTTAATTGTTTTGGTTTTTAGCATTTTAATTATTGTTGTTTTTAATATTTTAATTGTTCTTGTTTTTGGCATTTTAATTATTGTTGTTTTTAACATTTTAATTGTTCTTGTTTTTAGCGTTTTAATTGTTCTTGTTTTTAGCATTTCAAATGTTCTTGTTTGTAGCATTTTAATTGTTCTTGTTTTTAGCATTTTAATTATTTTTGTTTTTAGCATTTCAAATGTTCTAGTTTATAGCATTTTAATTGTTCTTGTTTTTAGCATTTTAATTGTTCTTGTTTTTAACATTTTAATTGCTCTTGTTTTTAGTACTTTAATTGTTGTTGTTTTTAACATTTTAATTGTTCTTGTTTTTATCGTTTTAATTGTTCTGGTTTTTAGCATTTTAATTTTTCTGTTTTTTAACATTTTAATTGTTCTTATTTTTAGCATTTTAATTGTTCTTGTTTTTAGCATTTTAATTGTTCTTATTTTTAGCATTTTAATTGTTCTTGTTTTTAGCATTTTAATTTATTTTTTTTAGCATTTTAATTGTTCTGGCTTTTAACATTTTAATTGTCTTGTTTTTAGCATTTTAATTGTTCTGGCTTTTAACATTTTAATTGTCTTGTTTTTAGCATTTTAATTGTTCTTGTTTATAGCATTTTAATTGTTCTTGTTTTTAGCATTTTAATTTTTCTTGTTTTTAACATTTTAATTGTTCTTGTTTTTAGCATTTTAATTGTTGTTGTTTTTGACATTGTAATTGTTCTTCTTTTTAGCGTTTTAATTGTTCTAGTTTTTAGCACTTTAATTGTTCTTGTTTTTAGAATTTTAATTATATGGTTTTTAACATTTTAGTTGTTCTTGTTTTTAGCATTTTAATTGTTCTTGTTTTTAGCTTAAATGTTCTTATTTTTAGCATTTTAATTGTTCTTGTTTTTAGCATTTTATTGTTCTTGTTTTTAGCATTTTAATTGTTCTTGTTTTTAGCATTTTAATTGTTCTTGTTTTTAGCATTTTAATTGTTTTTGTTCTTAACATTTTAATTGTCATCGTTGTGTTGGAGGATGGCTTTACTATTTTAACAATGGTATGATGAAAGCTATCATAAAGTACAGAAAAACTCATTTAATTGTTCTTGTTTTAATATTTTAATTGTTTTGGTTTTGAGCATTTTAATTATTGTTGGTTTTAATATTTTAATTGTTCTTGTTTTTGGCATTTTAATTATTGTTGTTTTTAACACTTTAATTGTTCTTGTTTATAGCATTTTAATTGTTCTTGTTTTTAGCATTTTAATTGTTCTTGTTTTTAACATTTTAATTGTTCTTGTTTTTAGTACTTTAATTGTTGTTGTTTTTAACATTTTAATTGTTTTTGTTTTTAGCGTTTTAATTGTTCTTGTTTTTAGCACTTTAATTGTTCTGGTTTTTAACATTTTAATTGTTCTGATTTTTAGCATTTTAATTGTTCTTGTTTTTAGCATTTTAATTTTTCTTATTTTTAGCATTTTAATTGTTCTTGTTTTTAGCATTTTAATTGTTCTTATTTTTAGCATTTTAATTTTTCTTGTTTTTAGCATTTTAATTTATTTTTTTTAGCATTTTAATTGTTCTGGCTTTTAACATTTTAATTGTCTTGTTTTTAGCATTTTAATTGTTCTGGCTTTTAACATTTTAATTGTCTTGTTTTTAGCATTTTAATTGTTCTTGTTTATAGCATTTTAATTGTTCTTGTTTTTAGCATTTTAATTTTTCTTGTTTTTAACATTTTAATTGTTCTTGTTTTTAGCATTTTAATTGTTGTTGTTTTTAACATTGTAATTGTTCTTCTTTTTAGCGTTTTAATTGTGCTAGTTTTTAGCACTTTAATTGTTCTTATTTTTAGCATTTTAATTATATGGTTTTTAACATTTTAGTTGTTCTTGTTTTTAGCATTTTAATTGTTCTTGTTTTTAGCTTAAATGTTCTTATTTTTAGCATTTTAATTGTTCTTGTTTTTAGTATTTTAATTGTTCTTGTTTTTAGCATTTTAATTGTTCTTGTTTTTAGCATTTTAATTGTTCTTGTTTTTAGCATTTTAATTGTTCTTGTTTTTAGCATTTTAATTGTTCTTGTTCTTAACATTTTAATTCTCATCGTTGTGTTGGAGGATGGCTTTACTATTTTAACAATGGTATGGCTAATTCATGAAACAAAAAATATTTCTAAGTGTAAAGGCAATTTTGTTGTAGCATGTACTGTAATTTAATGACTATTTAAATCAATATCATTCACCGGTAAGAAACTTTTAAAATGTGGATTTTTTGCTGATTTTTCCCCTCAAAGCAATCCGGATAATTGGCGATCAGCTTTGTTTGATCCGGATAACTACAGTTCGTGTAATTGGAGTTCTACTGTATATATCTGTTTCCACTTTATCCTTAAATAATAACAGTTTTTTAAATAGTTTCGATCGCACGTGGAATTTTATGTGACAATAACAATGGATTCATCAAGGTTTCATTTTTATTTATCTTCAACGCAAAAAAAAGACAATAATCCTTCCATCTCCATCAAGAAAACAGCCATTCCAACCTCGCTCAAAACCATCCGTGCCCCCCTAGCAAATACCTCCCCCTCTCCCCCATTACCATCCACACAACCCCGCCCCCTTTCACTTTCGAAAACGAAGACCACCCCCATAAAAATCGCTTTCTCACGACTATCATACCCCTAGCCTAGCCCCAAGACAATCCAACAAAAAACAACAAAACTCGCAACTTCCAAGCGACAAGACAGACACCCCACGGGGCAGATCTAAACGTCTGCCATAACGAGGGATTGTAAAACGATTTGCCAAATCGCCGCTCAACCCCCCCCCCCCCCCCCCCCCCCCAGCTTACAACAGGGGCGAGAAGAGGGACCTCACAAGAACACCACCCCTCCCCCTTCCAATTCATTGATGTCACCTGGGGGGTTGCAGCAGACGATAAAAAGACACCACCCCAGCCGCCGTGGATACGAGCTAATTATTTCTGTCTGTCTCCCCCTTCTTCCTCAACAATGCTCACTGAGATACGTCGTGGGAATCCTGTAGACGTCAATGAATTGGTGATAATGTGATGGCCATAAAAAATATTGAGATGCAGTAGGGGGATTTCAGTTTTCCCACACGGTCAAGTTCCAGCTGGACACCCACCCGGTGAGAATGCGGTGACCAATCGCGTCTGTGCTAATGGCCGTGTCGGGGTGCCCTTTGGGGATCCTGTTGCTTTTTGGCTTGATGGGTCTCAGGTTGGTAATGTCATCATTTCTGGGAATTGAATGGGTGGCTTTTGTGGTCTGGAGGAATGAGGTGGTTTCTGTGGGTGGAAGTAGATTTATTTGAGTTGGCGGGTGGTCGTTGTTGGCGTGTTTGGGTAATTAGTAAATAGGAAGGATTAACAAGAGGGATCTATTCAGTGGCGCCAGTAATATGTCTGATTGCCAAATTGGTCTGGTCAGCCGAATGTGAGGTTATTGTTTACGTTACCAGCCAGTTGATAGATCTCCGGACATTGAAAACGAGAAGCAAGCGTGGAATAATTGTAAATGAGTGAAATGTTCTGGGATTTTGAAGAAATAACGAATAAATTTCTTCCAAAAAGTTGCGAATAACCCTTTTAATTATAATCGATTATATGTGCATCATGCAGTGTTGCCGAACATAGTTTGTTTAGTATTAAAATAATGTCTCCTGTAAGACGATTCCATAAAGATTTTAATAGATTACTCAATCTTATTTTGGCGGAGTAATTTAAAAATTTAGTATTAAAAATAGAACATAACTCGTATTTATACCAGCTAAAATAAATCAACATAAAACCATCAGGAAAGTTATGAAATTACAGATGTTATACAGGTTTAATATGGAAATATTCGAAATTGAAACTTTTGAAGGGAAAATGCGGGGTTTTCTTGAAGGTTTTATCCTGGTAAATTTAAAACTTCATAAAGGTATACTTTTATAAAGGTATTTGGAACAAAACGTACGTTTAATAATAGTTTTATAAAAAAAATTGATCAAGGTTTCATGATGATTTTTTTTTTATGTGAAATTGTAGCGAACTGGTTAGTTATCTATTGCCGTACTAGTTTTAATCAATCTACTCAAATTAACTTAAATTGTGTTCGTGTTAGTTGACGATATTATCTGAAATTAAGGAAATTTTTATTTTAGCTTGGTTATAGTTAGCTGTGTGCTTCAGTTTGGATAGTAATTTCAACCAGGTTTATTTTTAATAAAATATTGGATATTAGGAAAATAAAAACACAACTAAAGCAAATAAATATATTTTGGAAAATTCAATTGAATTTTACACGTTTTTAAATACTTTGTATAATATGCAGTTTACCTTAATGGCAATGAAAAGTAATTAAAAAAAATCACAATTCAATGCTTTATATCGATTCATTGTAATGGGAACCTAAATAAGGGTAATTTTAATATTTAAATATTGCTCGAGTATTAAAAAATACAGATTTTTTGGTAATTTTAATATTTAAATATTGCACGAGTATTAAAAAATACAGATTTATTGGTAATTTTAATATTTAAATATTGCACGAGTATTAAAAAATACAGATTTATTGGTAATTTTAATATTTAAATATTGCACGAGTAATAAAAAATACAGATTTATTGGTAATTTTAATATTTAAATATTGCACGAGTATAAAAAAATACAGATTTATTGGTAATTTTAATATTTAATTATTGCACGAGTATTAAAAAATACAGATTTATTGGTAATTTTAATATTTAAATATTGCACGAGTATTAAAAAATACAGATTTATTGGTAATTTTAATATTTAATTATTGCACGAGTATTAAAAAATACAGATTTATTGGTAATTTTAATATTTAAATATTGCACGAGTATTAAAAAATACAGATTTATTGGTAATTTTAATATTTAAATATTGCTCGAGTTTTAAAAAATACAGATATTTTTTGTCCATTTGTCGTGGGATTTTCGGAATGCCAATGGATGCGACGGTAATAAAACAAATTGAGAAGTAACGTGATTTTTTTTCACACGGTCGAATCGTCAGAATCTTGGTCACTCCGAAGGGTCTTGACTAATAGAATTGGAGCTGATAATGGCCCTGCTGGGGGGCTTTTCGAGGCTTCTTTGTTGTTGTTGGAATGACGGTTTTGCAGATGGATTCGGATTGATAACATCATCGATTCTTGGGAGTGGATTTTTTTTACTCTTTTGGGAAATGATGTAGAGAGTGGCGAAGCACAGGGTCCAGTGGCGAAGCTCGCTATTGGCCATCAGGTGCAATTCTCTCCTCAGAATTTTATTTATTTTACACTGCTTAAAATGATTTTTTTTCTCCAAAATATGTATATCGCCAAAAATATAGTTTTTCTTTTTGTTGCTTATACACTTATTATTGGTTAAAAGAGATTGATTTGATGGATGGATTTCAAAGAATAGGCTTTCAAAATGGATTTTAATGGGTTTGGTTAATTCACGTCGCACTAGAGCTGCACAGTGGGCTATTGGCGACGGTTCGAGGTCTATCTCGAAGGAAAGATCCGGGAACACATACACATTCATACATGTGCCTCGTTATTTTAGAGCCATGGTCAGATGACAAGGAAACACCTGAACTGGCACCCAACGCCTTCAATAGACGTCGGGACTTTGGACCTCGATCAGATGTATCGTGCACCAGTCCCGTATACACGCTGTTAATTTTTGCGGATGTTCTGGACGACTTTTCTAGTATTTTTGTAGCGAAGCTGGCAACCCTCCGATAACAAGATCACTACTTTTTTACTTTTCTTTGTCAAGTCCATCGCCTAGGATCGAATCATTAATCCTCGGATTCCCACTCCTTTAACCGCTCGGCCACGGAGGCCTCGGGTTTAAATGGAAAATTAAAAAAAAAAGCACTACTATTCGACATATTTTAGCATGAACAATATACTTAATATAGAAGTAGAATTGGAAGTGGGGTACAGTTTTTTAACCTTAAATTAGTTTCAAGTCAACAAATTGCCTTGCCCATTCCAGAAGTTACAATTTGAGATCAGTGCACTGACTACAAATCACAGTACAATTAATCTTTTTTCCATTAAAATAACTCAATTATAATATTATAAAAATGGAAAATAACTCAATCGACAGTTGTTCCTTTATCCAATAATGTATAAATAACATCTTTCTAAGTCAGGGTCTGGATGCAGAAATAATAACCCTCGGGAAAATCACGGATACTTTATGTAGCTGTTATTTATTATAAATTCACATACATCTTTAAGGACAAACGACGCGCTGTCAGGAGATCCATATAAACACATCATCTTAAACGCTAAACCTAATCCCACCCATAAAAATCCATTAACCCTCAACTCCAATATCTTCTACCTTCAGGATAATCTTCTCGACATCCTACAACATTTACGACCGCTCTGACAAAGTGGCGACAGCTACTAATTGCCGCTTTATTAGACCTCCCTGTTCGAACACAAAAATCGTCTGCTCCAGAACGTGGGAAAGTCTCCTCCCCCCTTTTAAAAAAGTACACAACAGCGGGAGATCTAAAAAGCGATAATGGCCCAGTTAGCAGGTTCGCTTTGATCCTGGTGTCCTAGCGTCATTAGGCGCCGTTAAAACCCCCCTCTTGCTTTCAAGAAAAACTGCTACTTTGTCCGAGCCGCTTTGGGTTGCCCTCTGGCGGGGAACGGGGGAAGTTGTGTCCGTGGGCGATAGATGAAGTCGATGTCCTATGAATGGACATGGTCCATTCTTCTTTTTGCTCTATGGTTGGGCATTAGACGGGACAAAATGGCGAAGAGTAAGGAACAGAACAATCATTGTTACGTGTTTCTGTTGCTTAAATAGAGGGTTTTCCTTTTTATTTCGGAAGATTAAAAGGAATCGGATAGTAAACTTTTATTTAAAGTTTGGACCTTTAGTTTACAGGGACTATAGTCTGGCCTAGAGGCGCCTTGATTTGGGGGCACTGACTTTTATTTATAGTAATTAAAAAAAGTTCTAAATGTTAATAAATTTTTTGTAAATATTTATGATTACCATTACAATAATTTATTTTTAACATTGTTTTTGAGTAATATAATAATTTTAATATAAGTTACAAAATAATTTTAATACGGGTTATATATTAATTTTAATAGTATATATATACTTACTGATTTTAGTTTCGCTTGCTTTTCAAAATTTAATTTTAGTAAATTGTTTTTTTTTAAATATGATATTTTAATAGCTATATATATATATATATATATATATATATATATATATATATATATATATATATATATATATATATATATATATATATATATATATATATATATATATATATATATATATATATATATATATATATATATATATATATATATATATATATATAGCTATTAAAATATCATATTTAAAAAAAAACAATTTACTAAAATTAAATTTCGAAGAGCAAGCGAAACTAAAATCAGTAAATATTTACACATTGTTCAAATACTGCGACTTGAAAAGACACCTAATAGCTCCGAATGGGATATAGGTGTAAACCGGATGCTGGTAAATTTGGCGGAATTGTGAGAGGGGTCGTCCATATAACAGTAAATTTGCATGACGCAAATTAAGGGAATATATTTTCTATCCTGCATGGATTTATATTCAATTCCTTACGATACGCCTTGTCGCGATTATTTTATGTTGAGCTTCTTGAATTTTTGTCGCGATTCTAAAAAGTGGTGCCAAGGCCATGCTTTTCTTTTTGCTTGATTTGTGTCATACGCGGCATCTTGCCAACACTTGTAAGCGCACGCACGTACCGTGCGCTAGTGTCACAGACTCCTAACGGCGATTTAAGGCTCCGGGCAATTGTGGTCTCCGGCCTACGACAACTCAGGACAGCACCTGGTACCCCCTTCAAGCAGTCGATTATGGTGCTTACAAACTTTCGAGCATTCGATAATGCCACCTCGCACTCAAATGCTTTACCTTGTAAAGAGCAATGTGTACTGTGTTAACGACGAAAGAGTAATTGATATTTTTTTCTTGCTTAATTTGAGTTTTAGCTTAAATTATATTTGTAGTAAAGAAAGGACCTATAAACAACATAATTAAATGCAGGACAGAAAATCTTTTCCCCTATATGTGTGTTATGCAATGTATGGTCGACCCCTCGCAGGATTCCTCCAAATTTACCTGCTCCCCCCAACTTACATACATTCGTCCAATACAATACCAAACTCCCACAACTATTGAAACAGGACCAATTTATCATACACCAGCCTTCTCTACAAGACAATGTTTAGTTAGACGACGAGATTCAAACTCGCAACCCAGAACCCTCCAATTACTAGCTCTCCATCTATCCAACCGGGCCACCGTGGCCCGGCCACCCGTCCAAACTCCGTCGTCGAGAAAGATTACAAACTGTCAAATGTAAAACGACAAATGAAGATTCATTGCAGTCACTGGAAATTGTGGACACCAGTTAATCCCTTGACTTTCCACCTTTTCTCACTAAAAAGCAGTGGCGTAGGAACTTCTTTTTTTCAGGGGGGGCTGAATTTTTTTTTTAAATATATTGTTATACAATATAAAATAGTACGGAGTTGCGAGCTATTAAACAATTAAAAAACAATCAACGTTTTAAATTTTTACAAACAAGTATTTAACTTGTTAAATGTTTTAACTTGTATCCGTTTTTGTTATACAGCTTTAGAACATAAAGTAACCAGGAAAAGGTTAATAGTAATTTCAAATGTCCGTATTGTACGCTAAAATATGAATTTTTTCAGATTTGAGGAATTCGTCTCTATTTAACTTTCTTTAACAAAATCTTAATTTTCTAAAAGAAGAAATTTCAACTATATAAGCTGTTTAGAAAATAGTGCATGAATCTGATGGTTTATTATTTGAAAGGGAATAAATTACGGGATATACGATTATAATTTATGAAATGTCCACAAATAATATTTTTTTTATTTAAAAGCGTATTTTTTACATTATTCTTAAAATTACTCTTTGAAGCTTTAGCGTTGTAGCTTTCAAAGCAAATTCCCCCCACTTTAAAATACGATTAGAATAAATAAGGGTCGCTTCCTTTTGAATGCCTCTTTATATGAATTCTCTATTTCTACAATTTGGTTTTTAAGTAATTTTTCTTAAAAAAAATAGTATAATATTAGGGGGGGCTGAGCCCCTTCAAAATAATTCCTGGGGGGGCTCGAGCACCTCCAGCCCCCCTACTTCCTACGCCTATGACAAACTGTCAAATGTAAAACGACAAATGAAGATTCATTGCAGTCACTGGAAATTGTGGACACCAGTTAATCCCTTGACTTTCCACCTTTCCTCACTAAAAAAGTCATTAGGCATAAGTCTGCCCAATAGCTTCTTTTAGTGGATTCAGAATTCAACTAGAAGTCAGATGAGTAGAATTGTGTGAATCTCTTGTTAGCTTCGCTACTAATCCCTCATGGGTCAATCACAGCCCATGGTTAACTTGCAATCAATTTGTTCCTCGGATTCTGTACAAAGGAGTTCAGCTTTTCCTTTCATGGAGGATGGAGAGGTCCAACGGATAATCCTCCAACCCTTCGCTGACTGGGGATGACTTTAATTGTGTGATTGTTATATTGGCTGTCAGAAATGTCGTTTTGATTGTTGTGAGTGTGAAGTTTTGGTGGCGCCACTGGATTATAGATTGGATTGATGTGGTGTAATTATAGAATTTAATGAGATTGATGCGCAGGACCAGTTGATTGATAGACTGGTACTTCACCCTCAAGCTAAATATATACCTGAACCCCAAAAACTGTCTCGAGTTCTTGAATTAACATCGCACTAGCACAATGGGCTAGTTGTTAGCAAAGATTTGGGATCTATTCCGAAGAAAAGGGGCCTCCAGTGGCCCAGTGGATAAAGTTGGAATCCGTGCGATGGTTTTTGGTTTTGGTTTGGTTTAGTTAAAAAACTTGTGCTAGTGCGACGTTAATTAAAGAAACCGAGACAGTTATTTGTTGATATGATTTGGTTTCGTTAATTAACGTCGCACTAGAGCTCTACAGTGTGCTATTAGCGACTGTTTGGGGTCTATCTCGAAAAGAAAGACCCGGGAACACATATATATTCACACACACACTCATACATGCACCTCGTTATTTTAGAACCATGATCAGATGAAGAGGAAACACCTGAACTTTCATCCAAACGCATCCGTGCGATGGACTTGACAAAGAAATATAAAAAAAACTTGTGATCTTACGATCGAAAGGTTGTCAGCTTCGATACAAAAATACTAGAAAGTCAAATAATACTGGTCTGGTATAAAATTGTCAATGAAATTAGTAAAAGTTATTAGCATTTTCCCACGCATCACTTTATGTGACACAGCATATTATTAAAAATATTTATACATTTGAAGTAAACGTTGTACTAATACCATACAACTCTAAACGAGAAGACATTTTTTTCTAACAAAAGTCACGCTACAATTCAATCTGCCAATCCGTAGTTGAAATAGCCAAATTGAAGTAGCCTTGTGATCTAAAATTCCCTTTATTCCCCAACTAAGCTTCCGTTTCAACAACTTCCCTCGGATTATCCCTCTTTCTCTCCACCACATTGAACAAAACCTTCTCAATTTCACGACCCATTGATAGGCCCAGCGAGATCAAACCGCAACAAAACAACTCAATGTCAGTGACAAGAAGATCTAAATACCACCAACTCAGAGCTCCCAAGGTGTCCTCTTCACATGATAGTTCTTTGGTCTTGCCTCCAACTGAAGGTGTACATGAAGGCAGGCCATTGATAAACCCTTCTTTCTCCGTTATACAACTTACCTTGATTGACACCATGGACCCTGTGGACCCATGCAAGGCAACATAAAAGTTTTAGGTTTTGAGGGATTACCCTTTGAGCATTTGCTGGATGAGAGCAAGTGGAAGTAAAGAAAGCCACTGGTCGTGAAGTTGTAGTATTTGCGATATGTGTGGTCTTTCTGCAGGACTTTATGATGTGAGTTGGTATGGGAACCAGTAAACTATTAGTCTTGGTATACTAAGCCGAGGTATACTAGACTGAGGTAAACTAGCCCGGATCAAGCGAGGGGTCGTCCATATATTACATAAAGTACCTGTAGGGTAAGAGATTTTCGGTCTTATATGGATCTATGCTGATTGTAGGACCTACATTGTAGGTCCTGGTTAAGGTACTCCAGATATTTGGTGATCATATTTGTTGATCGAGAATCGTGTTTTAACTCGACCTTTCAGCATTTCGTCTGTCTGTAAATTTGTTTATTACACATTTAAGGTTTGTTTTGGTTGGTTTGGTTTGTTTAATTAACGTCGCACTAGAGCTGCACAGTAGGATATTGGCGACGGTTCGGGGCCTATCTCGAAGGAAAGACCCGGGAACGATGCCTCGTATTTTTGAACCATGATCAGATGACGAGGACAACACCTCAGCTGGCACCCGACGACACCTCAATAGGCGTCAGGACATTGAACCCCGATCAGATTTATCGTGCACCAGTCCCGTATACACGCCAGTATAATTTGTTGGATGTTCTGGACGACTTTCTAGTTTTTTTGTAGCGAAGCTGGCAACCCACCGATCGCAAGATCACTACTTTTTTACTTTTCTATGTCAAGTCTATCGCACGGATTCGAACCACCAATCATCTGATTAATAGCTGAACGCCTTATCCACTGAGCCACTGGGGCTCGTTACACATTTAAGATCAAACGCAATTCAATGTTCCTGAAATTTGTCATGAATGTTGCTTGAATTCATTAAAATCGACGTATGTTGTTTTTTGTTCGTGAAATTTACTGTTTCCAGAACTTCTAGTACAGGAAACACGTAAATGGACTGCTGGAAGGTTCACCTGTAAATACTATAGTCGCCTGCTTGACTCAGAATAGCAGCTAGGGTACCAACTGCTAGCCAAGCTGTCATTCAAAACTATTTGCTTTGTTAACATTGACGGATGCCTGCGTTTTTAAACAGCATCTTTAAATAAAAGACTAAAAACAGTATTACGTACAACTAAATTTGTTAAATTTTATATATATTTTTTTTGATTATTTAACAGTTGGTAGTAATTTTAATTTAATAAAAAAATTTGTTGTTAATATAATCAATTATTTTGGTTAGTTAAAAAATTTTAATAACAAACACAGTTATTTTGCTCTTGATTATTCCTAAACGAATGATTATATTACAGTGATTTTATGATAGCATAAAAATCCCTTCCAATTTCCCCAGAACTTAAGTAATGCATTTTATTCAGCATTCATGTTTGAAATCAGAATATGCACAAAAATACATTAAAAAAATCATAAATATTGATAACAACGGCTTTTGGCACCTGTTGGCTAAAAGCGAAAATGACTTGATTTTAGTACTGAAGTAGTAGCACTATTTTTTAGATGTGGTCCAATTAAATGCACAGCAGATCGGGTATTTATTAATGGATATTTTCAAATGCTTTGGGTAAATATATAAAAAGAAGGCACTATTAATTAAAATAAAGTTTTTAATTTATAATTTTTTTATTTTACTAATACTATAATCTTTAATTTAAAATTATTTTAATAGTTTAAAAAAAATATATGTTGAGATATAAATATATAAAACTTGGAGAAGTACTAAATTAATAGAATATTTTTTGGATGTTGTATTAACTAATGACACTCAAATAAGTATATAAACTATCTCTTTAACACTAAACCTACCACGCGCGGTTAAATGACCGTTTTTGAAATTTCGTTTAGAATTTCTTGTATACAACGTTACTATATCGCCATGTAACTTATTGACTTTTCCTATAATATAGTACATACAACCCATTTTTCTATATTCACAACTTTCTTTATTCTATACTTTCCGAAAAAAATTCATTGCATGTCTAGTCTACCACGAGCGGTCATTTGACCATTTGAACAATTCATGTTATTTACGGCTATATTCTTCGGAAATCGCACTCCTGAAATTGTTTTACGAGTCCACAATGTAATTGTGGATCTACAGTGTTGTGGTAATCCAGCCATCTGGGCAGCAAACGTCCTACGGGCCAACTAGGCAACGCTGTACAGACGGCTTCGGCCCAACCAGGCGGCACGGGTGCAGACCTTCGAGCATGAATCCTTCATAGTAGAGAAAACATAATGTTATAATCTCGCTAACATCACAGTGAGGCCAACATGTATGGCCTCATACACGTGGTTAATTATGTCATTCCATTGATAAATTTTCACTGTTACACATTTCCCAATTCATCAGCCAATCGCGAGTATTTTTTATTTCATAATTTTGAAGAGATGGCACGTGATATGTGCCTTTCGCTCTGAGATGTGGGCTTCACGATTACGACGTCATATTCTCTCTACTACAGACCATTCATGCTCGAAGATTACAACCAAGACTTACCGAGAATTGAACCCATATCCTTAGACACCGTAGTCCATTGCCTTATCCGTTAAACTACCAGGGCGACGTGAAGAAGTTATAAACGGAAGAAATGTTAAAAATGTGCGCCAAAAGAATTTGAATTAAGATAAATGCGTTGTGATAACTCAGTTTTTATTTTATCGATCATCATCACATAATGTGGAACATCATCCAACTAGTACAACTATTATATAAGCTTGTCAGGTTGCTTCGTTAATATGGCTTGAGCAGAAGCTGAGATTATCAGTATTAAATCCCACTGTTCATTTTTGAGAAAGTATGGTTACTTAAATTTAAGTACGTCATCGCTAATTTGCAATGCAATTGTACTTAATGAAAAACGAGTACGTCCATGTACTCATTTTTAAGCACATTTTTTTGCATTGTAGTGTTTCCTTTAAGATTGCTCAAGTGTTAGTGTGACTTGTATTCAAACAAACAACAAATGTACCAGATGGTCGCGTTGAGCCACTTTCAGTTACCATTCTTTAAAAAATAAACATCGCTGAGATTATCAATATTAAATAACACTGTCCATTTTTTGAGAAATTACGGTTACTTAAATTTGAGTACGTCATCGCTCATTTACAATGCAATTGTGCTCAAATAAAAGAGTAGGTTCAGGTACTCATTTTTAAGTACCATTTTTTTTTTACAGTACACTCTGTTAAAAATAGGTACTTAAAAATAAGTAAAATGTACACATTTTTGATTACTTTCCCCTACAGCAGACAACTTTGCTTTTGTTTGTTCATTTGCTACGCTAGCAATTATGGAAAAGTTTGCTTATAATATTTGTTTTTCCAAAAAGTATTATTTTTATTCTATATATGAATAAATTTTAATACAGAAATACTTATATTATATTTGTATACAATTAGAATTACAACAACATACGGAAAAATACTTTTATTTCAACACAAAAATACTTCATTAACGATGAGTACAATCTTTCTCAGTGTATGTAGTAAATATTTCTATATTGAAGTATTATTTAAAGAGTAAAACTTAAAATTATAGTACAAGAGCCAAAGCTCCATGCTAACCCTACGGAACTTCTTCGGCGTCGCGGAACTTTCTCCATCTTCCATTGGAACAGCGGTCTTCGTCTTCTCGGCGTGAAATTCCCCCATTGTACTCAAAGAAAAACGAGTACGTCCATGTACTCATTTCTAAGCACATTTTTTTTTTGCATTGTAGTGTTTCTGGGTATTTCCTTTACGCATTAGTAGGACTTTTATTCAACAAAACAACAAATGTACCAGATGGTCACGTTGAGCCACTTTCAGTCACCATTCTTTAAAAAATAGACACCTGAATTCAGATATCCATGCGAACAACACACAAGAAGAGATAAATGAATTGTCAGCAAATAAATACATAACCCAGAATGCATGCTACAGCTGCCATGACCAACACTTTACCATCCTAAAGCATTCAATTAGCAAATGGGCGGAGTTGCTTTCAACTCAGCACCCACAACCGAAGCCCACAACTCACTGGGTAAAGACACCTCTGACAGGCAAGCGATCCCCTTTTTTCTGGGAGCTTTTCTCACCCGGCAATTTGCGAAATCGCCAACGAGGCGTGACTGCTGGATGCATTCCTCGCGACGTGGAAAAGAAGCGCCAAAGGCCCCGCCCCCCTCGTCCACGTTGACCACACAGGAGGAATGCGTTTGTTGGCGAGTGGTCAAGGTGGATAAAGATATTCGTTGTGCTCCGTAATTGCCGGCATTCAGGTGCGATGGGGATGGGGCATCAAGTCACCCCACAATGCAACCGACTTGGCGGCACTTCGTGTGTTTCGAGATCGCCAAATGAAAGACGTTTGGCCTAATAAAAATTATAGCAAATCTATACCTTACGTCACGGCCCTTGTATCTATTCTATGGTCGAGCCCCAAGTCCAAATTTGGCGATTTTTGTTTTATTGCAGATTTTCTAACAAATCTTAAAAATTCGTTTATACAATTAATACCTTCGAACATGAATGTACTGTAGTAGAGCGAATATGACGTCTTCATCGTGATGCAAACATCTCAGACCGATGGCACCAGACACGTGACTTCCTTTCAAAATTTATGAATGAAAAATCGTTCGCGACTTGATTTGGAAATAATAGTAAATGGGTTATTTCATGAAGTACAGGATATTTTTATGAATGAACTAGAAAAAATTTATGAATGGATGACGTAATGAACCACGTGTCTGAGGCCATACATGTTGGCTTCACTTTGATGTTAGCGAGATTATAACCTTATGATTTCTCTACTATGTGGGATCCATGCTCGAAAATTAATATTCGCTCAATTTTTTTTCAGCATTTAGTAAGAGCCATAAAAGCTCAAACCCTAATGCTTTATACTAGTTAACAAAACAATTAAATTAACATTGCACAAGAATTTTGCATTTTCTATTTTTTAAAAAAACTATATATTTAAAAAGAGTTGGTAGCATTTTAAATTCTTTATTAATCGGAAAACACTTTTTTTTAATCATTTTTGACTGTTGATTTATTGCGTCACTCTCCCTATGAAAGGCAGTGGGTCTATCATGTGTGACTGTGACGTGCATAGAAGTGGGGTGTTTCAGTGGTTGCGAGACGTAGTAAAATTTTGTATAAAAAAAATATTGAAATTTCATTTTCAAACTTTAATAGCAATATTTTTTGTTATAGAAATCATTCTTTATAATGGGATGTATGCTAAATTACTCAGAATGGAAATTTTAACAAGAGTTTTTTTAATTAAAAAAATTGGTAGTCACGCGATATAGGGAAGGGGGAGGAGGGGTTGCAAAAGAATGAAAAATAGCGGGACGGAAAAAATGAACTCTCCCTTTCTAACTGAATATTTTCAAATAATCATAAAACGATATTATTTATAAAGATACTAACTTGTAATAATATTTATAGAATGTATATATTCATCAGAACGAATTGGAACTCAAAAGCAAAACTGAATTGAGCTACCGGAATGGGAATCCTGGAACAATAGAATTAAATAATGAACAGAATGCAATGAAATTCGGTATGGATATAGAGTATTATAAGGTAGTAATTGGTAACATAGAACAGCGAATATACTCACTCATTTCAGCAGATTATAGAATGGACATTGGTCGCTCACACAAACCTTGCCAACAGGTGGAAGGCCCCTCCCACACTTTCCAGTATTTCAAGATCTTACACACATCGGCGCCTAATTTCCTATCGAACGAGATCAATAAAATTAGGTGAGGCTGTATCGAAAGATAGCCAGAAGGGTTTTACGTAAAACGTCTTTTCAAAAGATTATATAGGCATAAGAATCAATCTCCAAAGTAAACTTTTCCAACTGAAAGAAGGTAAAAAATCCCCATCCAAACCCCGTACTGGGTTTGCTTTAACTCAAGATTTTACACGCATCTCTGCCTAATTTCTTATCAAATCAGACTAAAATTATACCAATTGTGCTATTTGTAATGTAACGGGGCTCTGTCAGTATAGATCCCCTTCAACTTAAAAGCGTAGAAAAGTGTTTCAATTCTGATAAAACCCGTGTAGTTGATTTTAATGCCGACTCAAGTCAATAAATAGAAATCGCCAATTCGGACAATTCTCGCCAAACCTGGCATCACTACGTTCAGGTTACAGTCTCTTGTATGGAAGGAATAATTTGCAAGTGAATAGTTTGAACGGTGTCGTTTCAAAGGGGCAAATACCACGCCTTTAGATGTTATCCATCAAATATTTCATGGTTGTCCGGACTCGCAAGGGGAAAAGTTTAGAGGAGATAATAGATATTTATGCTGTGGATAGGAATGATAAACCGTTTCCAATACTGACTCCGTAGCTACTAGTAAGATGACAGTCGAAATGTATTATGGGAAGTCTACATCCACCTTCTAACATGACCCATTTTTACGACGGCCCATTTGCTTAAAAATCTGTGGATTGCGATTACAAATTTAAAAGTCGCCAATCAAATAGGAAAGCATTACATATGATTATATTTTTTCTCATATAATTTCGGTTCCTAATTTTTTTAAAAAAAATTATTACATTCGGTTCGATACTATATCCGCAATATTCTACTAATTTGTGAGCGATTTTTTTAAAAATTTGTTTACAAATTTCGTTTGATTTTGAAATCAATTTATGTTCTCATTAATTTTTAATGTCGTAAGGGATAGTAAAGAAGCTGCGAATTCTTTAAAAAATGTAGATAGCAAGTTTTTGACGTGCAAAAATGTCTTTAAAATCCATTCCGGGGAATAGGCGAAATCCTCGTATGGTCAGATAACGAGCACCTGAGTTGGACCCGACACCGTTAATTTGAGAATTTTGAATCGTTAATAAGTTGGGAATTTCGTATCGTTCAAGTTAGGAATTTCGAATCGTTAAGTTTGGAAAATTCTTGTCTAACCGCCCCCCCCCCCCCCCCCTTTCTACCTCCAAAAAACTATATTGTACGACGACACTGCCGAAGGCCAATTGAAATGTAATAACATCTCATTCAAGTGTTTTAAGTTATTATTATTATTAGTGTGCGCAAAAAAATGAACATTCCTTCACATTTCCTTCGTAAAAAAAATTAATATTCCTTCACATTCGCAAAGAAAAAAATATTGTGTGACGACACTGCCAGTGACAAAGGTCAATTGAAATGTAATAACATCTCATTCAAGTGTTTTAAGTTATTATTATTATTAGTGTGCGCAAAAAAATGAATATTCCTTCACATTTCCTTCGCAAAAAAAATAAATATGCCTTCACATTCGCAAAGAAAAAATATTGTGTGACGACACTGCCGGAAACAAAGGCCAATTGAAATGTAATAACATCTCATTCAAGTGTTTAAGTTATTATTATTATTAGTGTACGCAAAAAAAACGAATATTCCTTCGTAAAAAAATGAATATTCTTCCGCATTTGAAAATTAATATTTTCGCATTCATCTTAGGAGCCCCCAGTTTCTCAGTGGATAAATGCGTTCATCTAGTAATCGGAGAATTGCGAGTTCGAACCCGACTGATGAACTTGCCAAAACGAAGTTAAATGTAATGATCTCGCAATCAGAGGGTTGCCAGCTAAAAGTCGTCTAAAAATATAGAGCAAATTATACTGGCGTGTATACGGGACTGGGGCACGATAAATCTGATAGAAGTCTAATGTCCTGACGTCTATTGAGGTTGCGTTGGATGTCAGATCAGATATTATCCTCGTTATTTGACCATGGTTCAAAAATACAATTAATTGTTCCCTGGTCTTTCCTTCGGGATAGGCCCCTAACCGTCGCCAATAGCCCAATGTGCAAATCTAGTGCGACGTTAATTAGCCAAACAAACCATTTATTTTGGGCGAATTCAAAATATATCAATTTAAAATAATATCAATCATTACATATAAAGTCACCTTGAAATTATTCCAAAGACAAAGAATTTTTTAATGCATTTTTAAAAAAATTATTTGGGTAATCGAAATATGAATGGTAAAGAATAAGAATTTTGGAATGTCAGAATTAAACAAAAGTAAAGGATTGTATTCTCAAAGCAAAGTGAACATTTTTATGAAATAATTATAATTTTACGATTTTTTTTTTATATCTATATCACCATTTAACGGTTTGTATGCAAGAAGAAAAAGAGAGCCTAAGCCTTCTGAATTACAATTATTCATTTATAAATAGTTATTTTGATAAAAACCTGGTACTTTCTTAAAATTAAAATATTTACCTTAAAGTAATTGTTAATACTAAACAATAATCATTATGTGTAATGTAAATAAAGTGCTGCATTTAAATTTCAATAAGCCTGTATTTGAATTTATATCAACCCAAATAGAGTTTATAACACATTATAAACCCAAATAGAGTTTATAACACATTATAAACCCAAATAGAGTTTATAACACTATATAAACCCAAATAGAGTTTATAACACTATATAAACCCAAATAGAGTTTATAACACTGCAGTCAACACAACAGTTAAATCTCCTTTTCCACGTCGCCGTTTGAAATAGACTGAACCTTACAAAATTGAAACAATGATATATCCCACGAGATTTAACTCGCACAGTCGCCAATATCCCATGATGAAGCACTAGTGCGAAGTCATTTAACCAACCAAATGTACTTTTATAGTTCAAGAACAGTACACTATTAAAAATAGGTACTCAAAATAAGTAAAATGTACCCATTTTTGATTACACGCTATAAAAATGAGTAAAATGAATTAAAAAAAAAAGCAGTTGCTTGCCTACATAGGCTTAGCAAAAGAATGGAAAGTAAGATAATTGAGTCCTAATAACTCCGTTTCCATTTCAGCAATCAACCTCAAATAATGTGGAAAACCATCTTTTGAACAAATATATTTAAGTTTGCTAGGTCGCTTTGTTAAGATATCTTGAAAAGAAGCTGAGATTATCAATATATCAAGTCATTCTGCTCATTTTTGCGAAAGAACGATTACTTAAATTTGTGTACGTCCTCATTCATATACGATACAATTGTACTCAAAAGAAAAACAAGTATATTAAGGTACTCATTTACTCATTTTTAAGTGCTTTATTTTACAGTGTAGTCGTATAGACTTCATAACTACTACCTCCTGTACATCCCAGGGCCTGCGTGGCCGAGCGGTTAAAGGCGTCAGCTGGGAATCCGAGGGTTCCTGGTTCGGGCCTAGACGATGGACTTGACAAAATAAAGTATCTTGTGATCGGAGGGTTGCCAGCTACGCTACAAAATACTAGAAAAGTCGTCCAGAACATCCGCAAAAATTAACGGCGTGTATACGGGACTGGTGCATGATGATTTTATCGGGGTCCATAGTCCCGACGTTATTATTATTGAAGGCGTTGGGTGCCAGTTTAGGTGTTTCCTCGTCATCTGACCATGGTTCTAAAATAACGAGGTGAATGTGTGTGTGAATGTATATGTGTTCCCGGGTCTTTCCTTCGAGATAGACCCCGAACCGTCGCCAATAGCCCACTATGCAGCTCTAGTGCGACGTTATTTAACAAAACCAAACCGTCCTGTACATCCCTTTGTCAATTGACTGCTATTCCAACAAACGTACAGTTGCTCAGTTGGTAAGGCGTTCAGCTACTAATCAGAGGATTGGTGGTTCGAATCCGTGAAATGGACTTGACATAGAAAAGTAAAAAAGTAGTGATCTTGCGATCGGAGGGTTGCCAGCTTCGCTACAAAAATACTAGAAAGTCGTCCAGAATATTCAACAAATTATACTGGCGTGTATACGGGACTGGTGCACGATACATCTGATCGGGGTCCAAAGTCCCGACGTCTATTGAAGGCGTTGGGTGCCAGTTCAGGTGTTTCCTCGTCATCTGACCATGGTTCTAAAATAACGAGGTGCATGTATGAATGTGTGTGTGAATGTGTGTGTGTTCCCGGGTCTTTCCTTCGAGATTGACCCCGAACCGTCGCCAATAGCCCACTGTGCAGCTCTAGTGCGACGTTAATTAACAAAACCAAACCAACCTTGAGAAAATGACATAATCTTCGGTTTCAGAACCGAAAATATAGTTTCCGAGTCGATTACTAAAGCGTTCTGTCAAATTAAAATAGATATTACGACGAAGCAGTTTGGTTTTATTTAAATTTTTGCCCTATTGCTCTCAAATAGACCCTGGAACATCAATTCAAGCTTTTCATGCATTAAATTCCTTGTCCCTGAATGGCATTAAAATTACACACAGTATAAATAATATAATAAAATATATTGATAAGTAATATAAGTATTCCTAATATTTTGTGCGTTTTAATTTTTCTTCTTTCTTTTCAGTATTCGAATGAATTTAACACAAGCGGCAAGTTTTTTTACTAAAGTTTGTAATGTAATTTTTTTAAAGGTAAATTTAATAGCAAACTATATTAGGGGTGTTAAATATTTATATAAAATGTGTGATTTGGGGGCCCTTCGAAAATATAAAGTGTAAACCTGGGCTTCACGGGCCTATTCGGTAATCAGACCCTGGGCAAGTTGCACGTGCTCGAAATCCCGCAAACAAGACTAAACCCCGCCCTGTTCTAGTTGTCCAATGTACTCAAAGAAAAACAAATATATTAAGATACTCATTTCGTCATTTTTAAGTACTTTATTTTGCAGTGTAGACGTATAGGCTTCATAACTACTACCTCCTGTACATCCCTTTGTCAATTGACTGCTATTCCACAAACGTACAACCCTTTGGAGGAAGCACATTCCAAGAACAACCGACCTAAAACAACTTCCCAGAACTGCATTTCTTCACTTTTCAACAACCCTTTTTGCTTCCATTGCAAGAATCCGCCTTCCTTCCCCCTTAACTATCTGTTGACAGGAACATCATAATTCACTCTTTACGAGTTGACAATTTGCACTGGGAAACAACCTCCACGAAGCCAACAAAGAACGCACACTGTTCCTAATAAGCACCTGCTGAAGAATTCCAGGGAGGCAACACAATGGGATGACCCCGAGGGCCCCCCTGTCCCCTTACTGTGCTGATTTCTCACGCACTTTGGGCTGCAAACGAGCCCCTCGGAGGTATTGGATAATGACTTGGACACATAGGGAGACTGGACGCCATTGCGCAAATCATCGTAAAAATGTCCCGCTGCATTCTATTCTGATTTTCGAATTTGGGGAGATTAGCAGAATAACGCCTGCGGCTTGACCTCCTGGCTCGATCAAACGACCCCAGATGTCTTGTCCAGTGGTCATGGTCCAGAGATGCAGGTAGAATCTCTAAGGGATTCGAGATATCGACCTCTTGGTCGTGTTTACAGGTTTTGGTTTTACTAGAAAAGGAGAGTATATATATTTACATTTAACATCAGAATTAGTTGGTTTGGTTACTTAACGTCGCACTAGAGCTGCACAGTCGGCTATTGGCGACGGTTCGGGGTCTATTTTGAAGGAAAGGTTTGGTGTTGGTTAATTAACGGCGCACTAGAGCTACACAGTGGGCTATTGGCGACGGTTCGGGGCGTATCTCGAAGGAAAGGCCCGGGAACGATGCCTCGTATTTTTGAACCATGGTCAGATAACGAGGAAACACCTGAACTGGCACCCAACGCCTTCAATAGATGTCGGGACTTTGGACCCCGATCAGATTTATCGTGCACCATATCATCAGAATTATTAACATTAACACTAGTTTTTTGGCACAGTGTTGCAAGGAAACGCATAAAAGCGTACAAATTTAGAAAACATAATTGTCTATTGTTCCGAAATCCCGCGCACTACACTTTAAATAAGAAAGGTGCTTAAAAATGAGTACATGAACGTACTCGATTTTCTTTGAGCACAATTGTATCATAAATGAGCGATGACGTACCCAAATTGAAGTGGCTACATCCTATTGAGCCGAATTTATTTCGTCCGATTCCTAGTCGTCCGAATGCCCGAGGGTTTTTCGGACGGTTTGCGGTTTTCCGCCAAGCTTATATGGTGTTTTTCACCAATTTGGCAATAATGCTTTGCACTTGGTATACTTTCAGGGAATTGACAAAGGATAACCCCAAAAAAGTTAAGGCGCTAATGAGTTCTTTCCCCCACACCTCCTACAGATCCCAAGTTGGCGTTTTTCAAGTTGTCGTTGGCGGATATAACGCTTGTTGTCGCCAACGATACTTTCTCAACTTATAGTCGGTCCCTAATGTTTACGGGAATCTAATTCCTGATCCTGGAAAATGTTTTCGAGAGAATTCTTTTTGGCGGGGCGGTGTTTGCTGTTGTCCTATGGCGACGGGTTGGCGGGCATCTATAACTGTCTTAGCTGATTTCTTTTTCAATGGTACTCAATACCTTTTATTGGTACTTAAAAATTGTTTCATTAAATGGAATATCAAATAAAATTAGATTATATTGCTAATCTTTGAAAGCTACTTTGTTAGGCTTTCAATGCTACTACGTTTTAGATTGATTACAAAAAAGACACTAACTACTAATTTTGTATTTAAAAATTTAATAAGATTTTTGTAAATTATTAAAAGAAAAATGTTTTTTTTTAATTAATATTTTTTTCTTTGACTACCAACATACGTTTCTCGCCATTCCAAATTTAAATCCAAATAAAAAAAAAGAATTTATGTGTTTAATATTAAATTTAGTTTACGTAAATGTTGATGCCATTTCAACGAATCTTATTGATTTATTTCAGCAACACTTACTTTAATTAACAGCACTGCATTCCAATTATCAACTCGCATTCAAGTTGGATAGCCAATAACAAAGAATTTGCATTCAGTGTTAGTAAATATAACTTTATAAAGTTTGTAGATGTTGAGATTTAAATACACTTTGAAACAGGGAGAAATAAATATGAAAAATTTTACTTGTTGTGAATTGTAAATCTATTACAATACGTTGTAATCAGAGTAAATATGACTAAATATTTTATAATGTATTACAAAATATATATATTTATAAAAAAGGCAGGTGAGGTTCTGTAGAAATACTGACAGAAGAGTTTTACGCTGGACGTCATTTCAGCATATTATAGAAATTGGAATTCTTCATCAACAGAAAGAAGATAAACAAGCTATTTTGCTCTACTTCTCCATTCCTGTATATGCTTTACTTTATTTCAAGATTTTATACGCATCACCGGTTTGTTTCCTATTATAAGAGCTTAAATTTATATTAACCGTGCCTTTATAACGGATATTTTTGCCTAATTAAATTAGCCGCATTCTATTCTTATATAACTATTTTGGCGAAGGAGTTTGGCCGAGTTTTAGAAATTTACGATTTATACTATAGTTGTATTTGTACAGTCATTTAAAAATTACTACTATTTCAAGCGCAAAAATAAGAATTTAAAGGAAATAGATTTTTTAAAAATCCTTTGTCTCCCGATTCCTTTTTTTCTACAATTTTCAAATGTTTCTTGTCCACTGTTTATATTAGTGCTGAATAGTTCATGCGAAAATACATGCTTATGTTTAATAATGAAGATTAAGTTCAGTACGAGTGAAATCCACTCAGATCGAAAGAGATGAAATAATGATTGTCCCATTTTTAATATCTATTATTACATTACAGCTCGCAGTTTTAGATTATTATTTAAAAAAAGAGGAATCAAGGATTAGAATTCAGAAACTTTCAAATTATTTTATTAAGAAGATCGAAATGAATATCTTACCAATATCATATATTCTAGTTTTTACTTCTGACGAGTCTGGTTCATGTTGAAACTAATCACTTGTCCGTTTTACTATAGCATAGTATAAGTTTTACTTGCTTATACCTTCTAATGAGATAATTATTTTTAATTTTACGAATGAGTTGAAAAAATTGAATTATTGAATATCAATTTTATACTTAGTACAACTTTTTGAAATCGGCGCCAAAATGTAGGTATGATTTTTGTAAATTGGCACCGACTTCAAAAAGTTGTACTAAGTACAAAATTGATATTCAATTATTAAATTTTTTCAACTCATTCGTAAAATTAAAAATTATTTTTTACTTTTTAGCGTATTTTCCTTAAAGTCGGTTTACCTTTTTTCTAGAATGATTATTTTATTTCTCTCTGTTTAGTTTTTAATTTAGCAGGGGTTTCGCCGCCTATTATTATTCACCAAGAATATCAAGCAGCAACTTGTGCTCAACAACATTATTGTAAAACAATCCCTATCAATGTCAATAAATGCTGGTTAAACGAAATGTCATTGCTGTACAACTTCTGTTAAACTATGAAAATATGAAATCGGATAAATTGTTTAAAAAACTCCGGATATATAACAGCCGGATAACCGATTATTTTTTAGCAGATTTTGCCTAACTGGATTTTTCTCTATCCAACAAAAAAAGAATTTTCAAAATCGGATAATATTATTTTTCAAACAGTCCGGTTAATTGAGAATTCCGGATAGTTAAATGCCGGATAACCGGATATTTCATTCAAATTGCTCCCAAGTGAAACATCCCCTATCCAACAAAAAAAATTGTGCAAATATCTGAAGTAGAACCAAAATCCCGCCCGAACATACATAAAAAAAAATACATATCGATCGAATTGATAACCTCTCGACTTGGCGCGCGTTGGCGGTTTTAATTTAAAGTTTCTTGCGGTTTTATTTTTGAGTTTTGGTTGGCGCATTGTTCAGTCGGTTAAAAAAGCCCAATTTTTTTTTACGTTTCATCATAAAAAAAAATTACGTCACGTTTAGAAACTTAAAATTTTGTTTTGCTTATACTCATCATAGGTTATATCTCATGAGCAGAACACATTTTTTATACTTAGTTATACAACATCGCACTGATGCCAGATTGAAAATAGATATTTGACGAAGCATCACATATGATAGAAATGTTTATTGAATTGTACGGATTTGCATTGTAAACTAAAAAAACGAGAATTTATGTTTATTTTTCAGGAAATGATCTCAAAGTATTGAATTTCCCATACATTGAGGTACTGTTGTATACGTTGGTCTGTTTGCATTATAATGTGTATTATTGTTTTCAAGTACGATAGCCGCAAAGTCTATTTGTATTGTGATAAAGCTCGGCAAGGTGTATTTTATCAATATTTTACAATAACTCGAAATAGAAAATATAGACAGTTATGTTAACGCAGGCACGAAATTTTTTAATTGTCTATTTTAATCAATAAAACATACGAATTGCTTTCAAAACCAATATACTCTCTATACTTGATACGTAAATTATTGTACTCTTCTTTAAACACTTACAATTAGCTCAATTGTAAAGTAAATTATTCTTTTAAATGTCAGATAACATTATATATTTCTTAATAATAATGTGTGTGTTTTTTCTTCAATTTAGTTTGATATTTATTATGAATAAAAATCTCCTTACTTTGTAGCGTTTAAATATATATTTTAATGTAATTACACGAAATGTATAATACAAACGTAATACAATTGAGTAAAAACGTGAATGTCAGATAATTTAAAAAAGTTATTTTCTTCAAATGTTTTTGAGTAGACCCTCCTTACAAAGACTCCTCGAGATAGCGACCCTTTTTTTCCAAAGAAATTTCCAATTGATAAATTAGCACGAATACTTTTTTTAAACTTATTTCTACATCACATACCGTTGAATTAGATGAATAGAAGTAGACGGGTGAATAGCAGCATTTTTGCGAAGAGTTGTTGTGGGTATATCGGTGCCTTGTTGAATGCAAAAATTATGAAAAAAATACTATTTAATCTCCGATCAAATAACTTCCAGATATATTAATGCAAAATGATTGAAATGTTCGAATATCTTTCTTCTATCTTTCGAATATCTTACTTCAAGTTCGACAAAGTAAAAATACTTCAAGAAGCTGCATTGATATGTTATGTAAAGTTTTAAAGAACTATTCTGCATCTGATAGTATCCGCCATTTATTCCTTTCTCTACAGACTTCCTTTTGAAGATATCTGCTGGTGACTACCAGCAGAGACCTGACTCAGACCTGAGTGGACACACTACCAAGGGTCTTAACTCAGGACATAAAACTCCTACAGCATTTAAACGCACAGGACTCCATCAATCACTTTCACTGAAGCCCAGACATTGCATATTATAATTTTACTTGGTACTGATCAATTTTTAAACCCTACAATTAAACACTTTTAGAAAACAAAAAGGACAATTTCGTCATAAATTTACAAAAAAACAAAAACAAAACGATACAAAAAAAAATTTAAGGACCAATTTTTCTTGCTTTTTCAAACAATAGACTTTACTTTACCTGATGCAATTCTTAAATACTTTTCTATGCAAGAATATTAAATAGAGATAAAGGAATCTATTAAGAAATTATATACCATATAGTATAGAGAAGGGAACGATTTGCCACATGGTAATGTTATAATTGTTTGGCTCATATTAACTATGTTCTACGTTATATTAATACGGCTATAAAAAAAAATAAGGCTGGCCATACCCATGTAAAATAACACTAAAAAAATATAAGTTTGGGGAAATGAACATGTTAGTACATATTTTTAATATTAAAAAAAATTACTGCATTACACTGTTAAAAATATGTTCTTAAAAATAAGTAAAATACACTCATTTTTTATTACATTCGATGCTTATCATAGTTTCAAATACACAAGTTTCATTTTTAAAAAAGACATGTACTCAAAAATGAGTAACATGAATAAAAAGAGCAGTTGCTTGCCTACACATGCTGCCTTCGTAAATCACTTTCAATAAATTTAAACAATTACAACCAGCACTTACCGGGAATCGAACCCAATCCGTCTACCTGATGTCGTCCGCACCGAAATCTGGGGCCTTATCCGTCGTACTACCAGAGCGACAGGAAGAAATTGTAAACATAGTAACGGCGGGGCAAAAGAATAGGAAATAAGATTATTGAGTCACAATAACTCAGTTTCCAATTGACATAAAATAATGTGGAAAACCATCTTCTGAACAAATATTTTAAGCTTGCCAGGTCGCTTGAACCAAAGCTGATATTAGATCTTTTTTTTGTCTACCCTCTACTTTGATTTCTACAGAAGAGTAATACTCTCGATGTTTCGAATTTGGCTGTTCAATATCAAGTGGAAAATAAAGTTACTCTAAAACTGGTCGCTTCGACATTCTCAGAAGGTATTTCAAGTGCAATGAATTATAGCTAGAAAATGAAGGGCCGAAAAAAAATTAACATTAATTTTATAATTTCTATTAATTTTACAAAGGTTTTACTAAGAATATGGTCACAAATTTGCCCAACTAATACATAGAAAATATAATACCACAATAAGAAGTTTAATTAATTTTAGTCTCTTACTTGTGCAATTAAGATTCCTTTAAACTCATGAACATTGGCTGGTGCCATTACCTAATTTGTAATAAAGATCCCGCGAAAAATGCCAATATTTAAAATATTAAAAATATCAGTTTTTCTGCCTATCATACCTCTTTGAAATAATTTTCTGCACAACTGCTCATGAAAACTTTGTAAGGTTAGGTTAGTTATAGCACTGATTTTTTATCTATATGGGATGAGTGAAATCTTTCTTTTTGATTCATAATTTCATTCAAATTTGGCTGAATGAAAACATATTTTCACTATCAAAAAACAGTGCATTTTAACATTTTTTTCCCTTTATGATCCCGCGAGTCCTCTTTCTCTCTCTCTCTATATATAACATCCTTCCGCGGACAATCTTCTGGGAACTGCTGGACTGTTACTAAAATATAAGAAGAGTGCTTCTTCTCTTTCTTTATTGGTTTTTTTCTTATTTTTAAATGGTTTTCTCTATAGAGATCACCACTGACTGCAGCCTGTTATATGGTTATCGTTCTACCAAAAATCATAATTATTGGATGCATGTTTTGTCTCCGCCAACGTAAATTACGTTTATCTACTTTGTGGTTGACATCGTACCCCAAACTTCACTATATTAAATTGCGAATTTATTTTTTTGCACAAAATAATACCTTTCATATTGAAATAAGCGCATGCTAACTTTCGAAATTATACGGGTTTTACTAGTATAAAACTTAATAATCAATTAAAGTATTTTTATATTAAAAATATTCTGTAAAAATAATTTTGTCTGTACTGGTATTTTTTTTTTCTAAATTGAAGTTTTTTTAAATTTTCAATGCTGCAACTTAAATTTTAAAAGGAGTAGGCTTTTTAAAAAGCTTCAACTTAAAAAAAAATACCAATCCAGCACTAATAGCGCCTCCAAGCACTTTACGACCCCCTGCCGTCGACCCCCCACATCGACCCCCTGTCTGAACCGTGAGCGAAGGTCACCTTTCAATTAGGGGAACGTATACATGTTTTTTCTGCGACAATCTTCATTCAACTTTCTTCTTAGCGCAATGATAAACACGCCAAATGGCAATCCTATTCTACAGAGGGGGGTGAAATTCTAAGGCTGCTACTTTCAAGATAAAAACACCATGTCAAAATGCGCCAAAGTGTTTCGCCAAAGTAATTAGGTAAGAATAGATCGAAAAGATAATTCGGACGAATAGGTCAAAAAGATAAATTCGGACGAAAAAATTCGGACCACTAGGTGCACACGATTGAAGTGACCGTACTTTCATAAAAATGAGCAGGAATTTAATATTGCTAATATAAGCTTCTGTTCATGCCATCTTAACCAAGCGACCTGACAAACTTAAAAATTGTTCAGAAGATGGTTTTCCATATTGTTTGATGTCGATTGCTTAAATAGAAACTGAGTTATTATAATTCAATTATCTTACTTCTCATTCTTTTGGCACATTTTAACATGACTTCAGTTTCTAACTTCTTCACTTCGCCCTGGTAACTTAACGGATAAGGCTTTGGACAGCGGTGTCTACAGATTTGGTTAAGTCTTGGTTGTAATTTTCGTTATTTATTGAAAGTGATTTATGAAGGCAGCCTATGTATGCAAGCTACTGCTCTACGGAGGGGTGCCAGCTTCGCTATAAAAATACTAGAAAGTCTTCCAGAACATCCAACAAATTAAACTGACGTGTAAACGGGACTGGTGAAATATAATGGTCCGGTTCGGGGTCCAATATACTGACCATGGTACTGACGCCTATTGAAGTTGCGTCGGGAAATACCTCAACTGGCACCCAACGCCTTCAATAGACGCCGTCACTTTTTGCCGAAAATGAAAAACGATGTTTCATGCCTCTTTGCATTTATCCAACACTCTAATAATTAAACATTTTAAACGGATACTCTAATTTAAATACGAAGTTTATTATAAATGTATCCAATATTTCAAAAGGAGTCTAGACCCCCCCAACGACATCTCCTTGTATCCTGCATCCATGCCAGCAATGCATTTAACAATAAACTTTTCGAGGTTTGTATACAGCCCCCTTTAAGCAAAAGTGCCATGTGCCCTCAGTGCGTATGAAGGTGTTCAATAGAAAAGTTGCGCTATTGTGAGGTAACTATTTTCCTAATCCATGGCACTTAGTGAAAGAATGAATGTCAAAAGTAATTGTGTTGGTCACTGAAGCCTATTGAATTCAGGGATTGTAGTCAGTACGAAAACATTGGAAGTTCGCAGTTGACTGATTATCAGAGCCGGGTTTACAGTTAGTGGGCCCTCTAGGTTTGAATAGATGATGCGGGCAGCGTGCCCCCAACTACTGGGTGGTATTTATGCCGAGCCCCAGTTGCTCAGTGGATAAGGCGTTCAGCTACTAATCAGAGGATTTTTGGTTCGAATCCGTGTGATGGACTTGACAAAGAAAAGTAAAAAAGTAGTGATCTTGCGATCGGAGGGTTGCCAGCTTCGCTAAAAAAATACTAGAAAGTCGTCCAGAACATCCAACAAATTATACTGGCGTGTATACGGGACTGGTGCACGATAAATCTGATCGGGGTCCAAAGTCCCGACGTCTATTGAAGGCGTTGGGTGCCAGTTCAGGTGTTGTCCTCGTCATCTGATCATGGTTCAAAAATACGAGGCATCGTTCCCAGGTCTTTCCTTCGAGATTGACCCCGAACCATCGCCAGTAGCCCACTGTGCAGCTCTAGTGCGACGTTAATTAAAAAAACCAAACCAAAGGTTTGGTTTGGTTTGCCCAATAAAAAAAGGAGATTGGGGATTTTTTGGAAAAATATATATTCCAGAACTGCAAATAAAACCATTTTAGAGTTTTAATGACATTGGGATGTAATTTTTTTTAAAGTCTGAATAGTGTGTTAACCAATACTCCAAAGTAAAACCGCCAGAAATTTAAAATTAAAACCGCCAAGTCGAGAGATTATCAATTCAACTGTGATGTATTTTTTTTATGTATGTTCGTGCGTGATTTCGGTTCTAATTCAGAACTGCACAATTTTTTTTGTTGGATTGGGTATGTTTCACTTTGGAGTAATTTGAAAAAAAATATCCGTTAATCCAGCATTTAACTATCCAGAATTCTTAATTAACCGGACTGTTTGAAAATAGAAATATTGTCCGATTTCTAAAATTCTTTTCTTTTTGGATAGAGAAAAATCCACTTAGGTAAAATCTGCAAAAAAAATAATCGGTTATCGGGCTGTTACATATCTGGAAATGTGGATTAACCGGAGTATTTTTAAACAATATATCCGATTTCAAAATATTTTCATTGTATAACAAGTTGTCAACAATGACATTTCGTTTAACCAGCATTTATTGGCATTGATAGGGATTGTTTTACAATATGCAGTTGAGCACAAATTGCTACTTGAATTTCTTGATGAATAATAATAGGGGACGATGTCCCTGCTAAATTAAAAACTAAAAAGGGAAAAATAAAATAATCTTTTAAAAAAAAAAAGAAAAACCGACTTAAAGAAAATGCGCCAAATTTTTTTTTTTTAATTTTACGACCAAGTTGAAAAAATTGAATTATTGAATATCAATTTTATACTTATTACAACTTATTGAAGTTTGTGCCAATTTACCAAAATCATACAAAAATTTTGACGCCGATTTCAAAAAGTTGTAATAAGTATAAAATTGATATGAAATAATTCAATTTTATTCAACTCATTCGTAAAATTAAAAATTAGTTTTTACTTTTTAGCGCATTTTCTTTAAGTCGTTTTTCCTTTCTTTAAAATAAAAAAAAAAAAAGATTATTATTAATAATATTATTATTATTTTGTTAATTTTCTCATTGCTATGTTAGAAAATTCTAGTCTTTTTGTTTTTTGCTTTTAAAAATGAGTGCATGAACCTACCCGTTTTCCTTTGAGTACAATTGCATCGTAAATGAGCGATGACGTACTCAAATTTAAGTAACTAATTGAATGTCCTATACTTTAAAATTGAGAATTCGAAATGTAGGTGGCGTGTGGCGAACAGCCTTAAATGAAAACTGAGTTAGAACAACTCAATTATCTTACTTCCCATTCTTTTGGCACAAATTTTTAACATTTTTCTGTTTATAACCTCTTCAAGTCGCCCTGGTAGGTTAACGATTAAGGCCGATTGGACTGCGGTGCCTGAGAATCTGGTTCGATTCCCGGTAGGTCTTGGTTGTAATTGTCGATATTTGTTGAAAGGGATTTATGAAGAGCAGATGCTTGCCTATGTAGGCTTGCATCTACTCTTTTTATTTATTGTGATTATTTTTGAGTACATTTCTTTTTCTAAATGGAAACTTATGTATTTGGAGCCATTATAAGCATCGAATGTACTCAAAAATTAATACATTTTATTTATTTTTGAGTATCTTTTTTTAACAGTGCGGCAATAGTTCCTTTTTTTTTTCTTTTTAATTTAGAAGTTGGTGAAATGTGAGAAAACTGATCGAACAACCATAATGGAAACTTTTCAAGTTCGAATGATTTTGCTTGGAACTTGGGAAAATTCGACATTAAACTGTCTCCAGTGCAGATGCTGCCATCTGGGGAATAAAATTATTACTAAATTTTGACACAATACAAGTTTACAATACATAGCTACAATGAGTTTCAAATTCTTTTTAAATAAATAAAATATATTAATTGTTGAGTACATTCGATGCTTATCATGGATCCAAATACATAAGTTTCCACTTAGAAAAAGAAATGTACTCTAAAATAATCACATTAAATAAAAAGAGTAGATGCTAGCCTACTCATTGTAATTTTTTTCTTCTTTTTAATTTAGAAGTGGGTGAAATGTGAGAAAACTGAACAACCATAATGGAAACTTTTCAAGTTCGAATGATTTTGCTTGGAACTTGGAAAATTCAACATTAAACTTTTTGCAGTGCAGATGCTGCCATCTGGGGAATAAAATTATTACTAAATTTTATTACAATACAAGTTTACAATGAAGGAATGTTTTTATAAATATTCTTCCATTTCTAATCTCATTTGCTTTAGTACATTACTACTTTATTAAATATAGTTAATTATAATAGTAACGAAAGTAAGAGAAATATTTTTTTTTATAATAGTCTCCAAAACGAAAAAAAACATGTTGTTTCATGGTTGCTCCTTCCAACAAAAAAACCTATTCCCATCTACATTTAATTTTCGAATTAAATAGCTCTCTTTGAACAATACTGTTTAATTTTTTTTCCCATCTTTTGCAATACTCTGGGACTTTTAATTTCTGAATGGGCCTGTCATGGGGGGTCAAATTCATCAGAATCGTTCAGAAATTGGACACACTAAAAATCGCTCATTCACGGAGTTTGTTGTGATACAACAAAGAACTTGGTATATACACAAATTTAATTTATTTGTTTACAAAATTTACTTATAAATAAATGTGTAACTTTATGACAAATTAGTTTATCACCATATTTCGGAAAATATTCACGATTTCGATTTACATGATCGCTTCTTCGTTTAGTGTTACCAATAACCCAATCAGTCAATCTTTCTCTGAAATTATTATTGTATTTGCAATTAAATTTTAAGATTATACGCCTTCTATAAAATTATATATCAAAATATCGTCGTACATTTCAATATTTAAAAATTCAGTGCATTATTAGTTATCTACCATTAGAATTATTTTTACCAGATTTAAAATAAGAAATTGAAACAAAAACACGACATTTCCGTTTCTTCTTTTTTTTATTCGAGTACTTGTTCATTTCATGCAGTACTCCACAGATGTGAACATTATCTTTCATGTTCTTCATTTTCATACAAGAGTAATGTTATTTGGTTAACGGCACTCCATAAACAAATGGCGAGACAAAAGCACGAAGAAATATAGTGTTTGATAAATATATATTTCAATTTTCATAGACAATATATTAAAGTTTTAAATTCACAATTGCTTAAAACATTAGTAGTTGTCAGGGATAGTAAAGACTATATATAGAAGGTGCGCTCGTTTTTCGCTTTTT
Organism: Troglohyphantes excavatus; assembly: GCA_963932185.1. Taxonomy (NCBI): domain Eukaryota; kingdom Metazoa; phylum Arthropoda; class Arachnida; order Araneae; family Linyphiidae; genus Troglohyphantes; species Troglohyphantes excavatus. The sequence goes on from OZ010678.1 coordinate 31,538,279, forward strand.
GAAAGTGGGCAAGGAAATGCAACTAAATGACGTCATTTTAGCTCCGCCTTACTTTTGACATCATTTTAGCTCCGCCTTACTATCGGTTTTTGATCATTCTCATTGGCTGTGTGTTTCAAGCATTGCTACTTAGGTTCGATCCCGGTTGGGTAACAACTGGTGATTTAATTTTTAATTAGCAAAATAATGTAAATATCTGTAAATAATTGTGTTCAGGTAACTTCACTACTGATCCGTCCTTGTTTTGTTATGTCCCCGTATTTTACTTGATTGAAATTGTAACTCATTTAATATGTCCAATACAAATGGATTGACCGGATAGTTCCGACCACTATTTTACTCCTTCAAAATTCATGGACTCGTGGCAGCTAATATTATTTTAATACGCTTACTTTATTAAGCAACTCTTTTGCAATTTTTCCATACTAAATGCAATCCTTAAAATATAATTTAAACTCATAAAATGCAGTAAAAGTAACTAAATAAAGTTAGCTTATCACTTTTTAATAGTTCACAAAAAACGAATAGATGGCAGCACCATCAAACAATGCGCCTGCATCTAGTTCAGCCTTGCCATTGGTTCAAACGAGAGCATTAGACACGCCCACAGAAGGCAAAGTAGGCGTCACTATGACGTCAAATAGTTGCTCTCTCCGCCTTCCGTCAGGCAGCGCGAGTACGAGCACATCTTATATATATATATATATGGTCTTCACTATCTTTGAGTAGTTGTAGGATATCAATGCCCATTTTCCCATCACCCCTGCTTGTTTGTAATAACCCATGTAACAACCCATGCATATAAACTTGTAACTTAGTGGTGGCAACACCCTAATCATTCATGTTTACATTCTTCATGTGATCAGTCCTGTGTCGTCCCAGTGGGTCAATCTCGTAAGCGCCCACTTAAATGTTCCGTTTTAAATATTATCTTAGCTTGAACCTAAAGTTTAAATATATTTCAATAATGTCATGTCTACCCTCTTGTATTCTATTCTTTGCTAAAACACCCACAGTAGTAGTACTTTCCGCCAATTTCCGTTACGATCCGACCAACGCCAATTTCCGTTATGATTTTGCCGCAATGCGCCGTTTTGCTGCGTCACGCAAGCAATGAAACCTCCTCCCCTATGTCACAGCCATGCATGATAAAATTAACCGGAAAATAATGATTGTTATTATGTTATTATTAATTATATAATAAAGAATTATTTACAAATTTAAAATTACTACTTAAAAATTATTATTATTCATTAAAATTACTAATTTAAAATTGCTTCAATCCGGATCACCCATCAATATTTAGCTACAGGCTTAAATACCAGTAAAATGTCAGCCAGGTTTGTTAGTAATTTAAATTAGGAAATGACTAAAGATAATCCTGCGAAAATTAAGCTTTTAAATTTACATCTTATTTATATATATTTAATTAATTAAAATTATTAATTATAATTTTAATTTTAAACTACTGCTTAAATTAAAAAATATCATAAAATAAATTTACTACTTAAAAATTATTATGATTAATTAATTTTTATTCAAATTATTAATTAAATTTAATTAAAATTATTAGTTAAAAATTGTTTAAATCAATTATTAATAAAAAAAAATATTTGGTTTTAGTCGGATCAAAAATAATATATAAATAAAAAAAGTGCTGAACGACCATCTTGGATCCGCCATTTTGGTTGAAGCTCATTTGAAAACTTAGGGGACCTTTTAAGATTCTAATTCTGAAATTTTCAGCTAATTTTGAATTACTGTACCTTCGCTATTATTATGTACGATTTGTATAGTTTTTGATACGTTTATGATTTTATCTTTTCTCCACGATTACAGCGCGGCCTCCGTGGATGAGTGGATAAAGGCGTCAGCTGGGAATCAAAGGATTCTCGGTTCGATCCTGTGCGGCGGACTTGACTAAGAAAAGTAAAAAAGTATACTGGACTGGTGCACGACAAATCTGCTCGGGGTTCAAAGTCCCGACGTCAATTGAAGGATCATGGTTCAAAAATACGAGGTATCGTTCCTTTGAGCAAGCACGTAGCCAGGATTTTGCTAAGGGGGGGGTCCAACAGTTGCTACGATTGGGGGGGGGGGGGGGATAGTTTCTTCCCCAGCTTTGACATTTAGAGCAAATTTTAATTAAAATTTTAAATTAAAAAAATTTGAACTATAAATGAAATTGTTTGTTTTCCCTTCAGTATGAGTATTTGAGTTTCCAAAATGCAAATCGTATGTTTTAAAATGCAAATCGTATGTTTTAAGGATTAAAACATTTCATTTTTCGTTGTTGTATTAACATAATCACAACAAAAATAGAAAATATTAATAAAAAAGTTATATAAATTTTTTCTGACAATAACGATCTCCCGTCTTTTTTTCTGGTAGAAATATATGAGTTTGGTGCACTTGCTTTGCTCCCCAATATTCTTTCATTAGCAAATATTTTTAATATTTCGCTCGGCGCAGTTATTTCACATTTTGAGAACAGCGCAACTGTTTTGTCACTCTTACATCAACTGTGTTTCTGTCTCGCAAAAAGATCTTTCCGATATTTATTGTAACTAAATAAAGTTGATTCGTCTAATTTAACAAAACAAACAAAATATTTTACAATAAAAGTTCGTAAATATGACTTTATGCCTCAATGTCTAGTTTTAAGCTATTTACCTTTTACATTTTTAACAAATAAATCATTGAAATTATGTTTATTTTAGCTACTTAAATTAATAAATTTTATAAATAGTTTTCAAATTAAAAAAATTCTGCTTTTAAAAAACATAAAGTGTTAATAATATAAAAAATATATGCAATTTTTGACATGAACCAGAGTTTATTGAGTACAATAAAAGTTAAATTGGATAATGTTTTGGATAAATATAAATAATCAATTTAAATATTAGTAAAATGAAATAAATAATAAATTGTTGAATATATAAATATTCAATTGATTCAATAAAACTATTAGAAATTTTGATTTTATGTAAAACGTATTTTCCTAGTATTTACACTAATTCGATGTATTGAAATTTCATTTATTATAAGTAATTTATATGTTGTTCAAGATTAAAATTATCTTCGACTTAGTTTCTATACATAAACATTCTTAGTGTTATTGACTTAACAATGTATAGAAAAATACATTTTAATTAGTCACTGCCAATTGATTAGCATAATTACAAAAGTCCATTTCATTAGGAAAGATATGGTATGACGTTTAGAATACAGAAATATTTACTTACTTGCAAAACAGTAAAATATGCTGATAGAAAAAACCTACATTTGTTTGAACTAAGAAAAGGCTTCCTAAATTTGCCGTCTGTACTCTGAAATAACTAGTTGTGAAATAGAGCTGTTCTACCTCTTCATTCTCTTTGTCGATATAGTACCCTACGACTCTCCGGACCTTAGAGCTCGGGACAATGCATTTGTAGTGTAGGGTTCATTCCAAAACCTGTAGGACCTGCTTCCACAAGAATAGGACGACAATGCACTCGTCACAATGGAGAGAGCATCTATCAGCCAAAACGGCTATCCAAGGGTCAGTTAATTACAAACAGGTGAGGAAGACAGGACCATGAGGACGAAGCGAAGTAGACTATACATTACAATCATTACAATTCCCAGAAAAGCCTTTCTTTGTGGCCCTTGACATGTGCTTGCTACAATTTCAACGCGCCTTTTCCTACAAAGTATTCTATTGGCAGCACGAGTTGACAGTTTCTTTGTAAAAGTAGATATTTGACTAATGATACACACAAATCGTCTTCCAAAGAAAACTGTTGAAAAAGGTTTGTAAGCGATTCCATTGTCAAACCTACGACAACTCATTGTCCTCCTGTTCCTTTCAAAAAGACCCCCCCCCCCCACCCCCCAAACCCTCCAAGAGCAGCTTAAACACGTTTACGAACAAACAAGGGGTGAAACTGTCCGCGCTTCCTTTCCAAAGCGGCTCTTTGTAGAAATTCTCTGCCATTTCTACGATTAGTTTTTTAAATGATTTATTTTTCAAAATAGGATTAAAAAAAACTATAAAACTAGGGGGGGGGGGGGGGGGGCTTTTAAAATATTTCTAGGTGGGTTCAAGCACCCCTACTTCCTACGCCTATGCGAAACGCGTCATTCATTCACAAAAATTTTGCGCACGTGACATCACAACACGATTTCGTATCATTGAAAAGAACACAAATTCGCATTGTAAAATATGGTCTGCAGTTTTCTGAGTAGGTGGTATTTATGTACTAATACAAAATTGCTTATTTATTCTTTATTATACAATAATATTTAATCTCGAAACAGCTGGTTTTCTCCTTCGGTTGGATATTATTTTGTTAACGACCGACTGATGCGATGGTATTTATTAAATCATGGATCAGGGGCGTTTTTCAGTGGCGACCCGTGGTCGAAAAAGTTAGTGCAGCCGAAATCATGTGAATCCCCCCCCCCCCCTTTTCACCATAGATGAACGGAAATTCTTTATTATTTACTACTCAAATCAAAGTTTCCTTTCAATTTTTACGAAATGATAACATAAGGAAAAAATATAAAACACTTACTTATTTTTTGAAAATTAAAGCAATCCTCTTTTCTTTTAAAGATGTGAATCGGTCAATTTTAATATTAACTTAAATAACGAAACAACAACAGGACCATAATGGTCCTGAAACAACAGAAAAACAGTAAATTTATCACGAAAATCATTTCCGTTTGGAGATATATTCTCGTAAGTTATCGTTTCACCCACCCATCCCAGCGTTTCACGCACGAGCCAATCAGCATATCGAATCTCAAGTGCAGCTAAAACAAGAAAATTCATTTCGGCTGTACCTTCTCACAAATGCAGTGCATTAGCACGGGGAGGAATCTCCGTACTATGTAGAGGTTGCCATGGCAACGATGCAGCCGATTTCGAACTTCGCTTTTTGGGTGCAGTTCTGATTGAATGGCGTTTTTTCCCCTCCAGAATTGTGCACTACGGTAACAGGCTTGCTATTTATCGGAGATTTTGTTTACTACCTTAGGAATTTCATTTTCAATTCTAATCTTCATTTAAGAAAATTAGTAACACATCTTATTTTAATATACACTAATGAATTTAGGTGCAGCCCGGCAGTACTTGCTGTAGTGGACGATCCGCCAATGGCTTTTTTTAGTCGCTATTGACAAGAACAATAGAGAGTAGTATATGGCAGCACAAAAAAAATCTTGACCTGAAGGGGGGTCCGGACCCCCCCCCCCCCTTGGCTACGTGCTTGCTTTGAGGTAGGCTCCGAACCTAGTAACCCACTATGCAGCTCTAGTGCGACTTTTTTAACCAAACCAACCTCATAAAAACGTCATGTTTATAAAGTCGATAATTGAGTAGAGTTTTTTATTTTAAGTTTTTCAGCTGGCATCAACTAGAAATGTAAATACAAAATACTATTTTTTTTAAATATATATATTTTATTAAATGGTATAGTTAAAAGAAAATGATGGAATATCTTTATGAACTCGCAAACAAAATTCTTTTAAACCAAATGATTAATAATTAACGACTTTCGTATAACTTCATTATAAGAAAAAAAGTATTCTATCAAAACAATTTTGGTGAGAAAATGTCTGGAGTTACAATATTTAAAATTTATCCATGTGATGTAAAAGTGAGTTTAATCATTTTTCTAGAACTTATCAGATATGATTAATAGCTTATATCGTTGCCTATTATGGCGAAATCTTGGGGGTAATTTGGATATGAAATCGTTGTTTCTGAAATATTAAATGATACTTTGAATTGATTGGTAAGTGGACGAGGAAAGAAGTATCCTATATACTCGCGTATAAGCCGAATTTTAGGAGGATTTTTTGTCCAAAATTCTCATATAAGCCGAGGGTACAGATGTAGTATAGGACATTTGGCGCTTGAGGTTTTATTTGGCGTGTTTTATAGGGGCGATAAATTTATAGTATGGCAACCCCACCTGACATTATTTGTATCTTCCAATTCTTGTGGAGACTTTCAATATGGCAACCCTATGACGTCATAGCGCTGTTTAACGTCAATTTTTCGTCGCCAAAAACAAAAACGCGCCAAATGTCCTATACTACATCTGTTCCAAGCCGAGTTATATTTTCGTACATGAAAAATACCGATTAAAATCGTAAAATCATCGAAAAAAGAGTGAAATTTGAATTTTTGAAATAAATATTTAAGTTAAAAAATTAAAAAAAAAAAAGTGGTCGGAGAAACAGCTTTCCCCAAAGTTCGCGACGATTCATCGTGCCTAAAAGTATGAACTAATTGTAATGTTCTTGTTTCTTTCGGGTCAGGTTTACTGTACGGTCACCCTTGGCGTGATTTTTCCGCAGTTGGCGATAATTTTTTTTAAATGGCAACCCCCCCCTCCGAAACGACAAGGAATTGCAGCACCCTATTGGACAACAGTCGCCAAAATGGCGACTTTTGGCGAGATTTTGAAAAAGTCGCCAAGGGTGACCGTACAGTAAACCTTTACCTTTCTTTCAAACCTCCATCAGACTTTTTAAACTAAATTTCTTCATTATAATAACATTTTTGAACCGCATACTTAAATACCAAAATATGCAATTTCTAACCTTTAACTTTGTATTGTAAAGATTTAAAAACTGAGAAAACATCAAATATTTTCATATTACATATTATATGCTGTCATGTGAAACTAAAGTATAGCAATGATTATAGAGTTGGTATTAAAATTAACCTCACACTAGAACTACACATTGGTGAATGACAATATAATTTTGACATATGGTCAGATGATAAGGACAACACCTGAGCTGACAACCTCTGCAAACTTTCACACAATGACCAAAATTATTGCTTTTGGATTTCATCAAATATAAGGGGAACCACAGCCAAATCTTTATGACAAATGTCCGGCGGAAGAGAAGGATCCCGCTGCTAATCTTTTGATTATGTACTCCATACAGGGTGGTAACATAATCTGGAAATCAGGGAATTATCATGGACATATTTTGGGTAAAGGTTTACTGTACGGTCACCCTTGGCGACTTTTTCAAAATCTCGCCAAAAGTCGCCATTTTGGCGACTGTTGTCCAATAGGGTTGCTGCAATTCCTTGTCGTTTCGGAGGGAAATTGCCATTTAAAAAAAATTATCGCCAAATGCGGAAAAATCGCGCCAAGGGTGACCGTACAGTAAACCTGACCCATATTTTGTTCTGGAAATATCAGTGAAAATTAGGGATGAAACGGATATCCGGTAACTATCCAGTATCCGGCTGCTTTTTAACTATCCGATATCCGGAAGTAAAGTGCCGGATATCCGATTTTCCATGCCAAATATCCGGATGAATAAAACATCGAAGATTTTTTTTTTTGCGATCAATTTTCTTTGTTCTTGCTTTAAGTATTTTCTTGAAAATTCTACCAATGTATTCACAGTGTGCAGATTCTCCCTTTAAACCAATAAAGACTTTAAAAAAAAACTTTTTTTCAAATTTTTAACTTTAAAATTATATTTTTAACGAATCGTTAGGGTGGAGGGTCATCACATCTCACAACTAATATAAAGTTGAATTAAAAAATAAATTTCTCAAAAGTTTAAGCAAATTTGAGTTTTTATGTTTGGAATGAAAAGGCATATGGTAAAATTACAATTATTCAGAAATTAAGTGTAAAATGTACAAAACATACGACCATTGCTAGCAGTACCCTAGAATAACCCTTTGTAAATAAAAAAAGTTTTTTGAATGTTTATTCAATTTTGGTATCACTTTAAAGATAAGGAATTGGGAAATATTACAGAATAAAAAAATATTTTTAAATTTTTGACTAATTTCCGTTTTTTCTAGTGTGTATGAGAAGTTATTTTCATAAAAAACAAACTGCCGGATATCCGGCAAAATCCAGTTCGGATATACGATATCCGGTTTGTAATGTACGCCGGATATCCGGTATCCGGCAAAACCACTATCCGGTTCATCCCTAGTGAAAATTTCAAAAATCAAGGAAATTTTTTAATTTGAGTCATTAAAACGGCAATAAAGGTCTATTATGCCCTCTATTCTGGGTAATTTAGTTGTCAATATTTCCTTTTAGTTCTGAAAAAGAATTTTTTAAAAAAGTATGGTTATGCGCATTTTTATTTTTGTAAAAACGTGAACCACTGCTGGAGGGAGCAGCAAAAGCAAAGTGCATTGGACCTTGAATTGTAACTAACATATGAGGGGCTAATGAATATGTGATTTATTGAAGATTGGAATAGGAAATATGAAGCATATAAAAATTTAAAATTATCTACAAAAGAAATAATTTGAAAAAACTTGCTTTTTTTTTGCATTATCTACTTCCATAAAACATGTTTACTTACTATTATTCCGTCACAATTGCATAATTTGTGTTATATCCATAAATTATTCTTTTAACAGTCAATAAGTATTGCAAATAATTTTTCATTTATAATGCAATATATTTATTGGATCATCGTAGCGTGGATACTTTGTTTCAATACAAAGCATGTATTGCAACATTTCTTAATGTAATTTGTAAAATCAGGGAAATTTTTGTGACACCATCATTGAAATATCAGGGAACTTTTTTTCCAGAATGTTGTTGCCACCCTGCCATAATTCTAACTCTTACTAAACTCCACTACCCTAAATGGTTGTCTTTCACCTTTTTCTTAGGCTTTACTTGTTTGCTATGCCAAGGAATTAAAGTCTTTTGCTTTTTTATAGAACGCAACATATTATTTTCAAAACTATGATTAAGTTTTTTTGTTACATGTTCTTTTATTAATTTATAACATTCCTAATGTTAATTACTTGATTTTTTAATTACTTTTTGTATTACAGAATGGGCTGAAATTGTTTAAAAGTGTAGTTTTTGCATGTATGAAATGGAGAAAAACAAATGCTGACCATATAATTTTGTAGCTACAGGTACAATTTGGACATTCCTTTTATATATTGCATTTTTTTTTTTTTTCAATTATAAAAATAGATAAGTTGCATGATTTACCGAACTCATAAAAATTTGCTTTTTTGTAACCATAAATAACAATACAAAAACTGAATAAATAAAAAAGAGCCCTAAACAGTGTTAATGCTTTGAAAAAATATTATTTGTTTTACTTTTTTAATTAACTGTTAGAAGGCATGTGTTAGGTTTTAACTTATGATTCTGATTGAAATATCAACCAGATGCGCTGTAGAGTTTTCCCGAATCCTCTTATTTTCAGATGCTGTTAAATATTCAAATGTCAGTTTTGAGAAGTTAACTCAAGCAATGCATGTAACATTTATTTACTTGCTTGTATGTAATATAATTAATGCACAATATTCTTTTCTATTTAGAATTATGGATCAATATTCAGTGATTGGACGCATTGGCGAAGGTGCCCACGGAATCGTTTTGAAAGCTAAACACAAATCAACTGATGTGATTGTTGCTTTAAAGAAAATTCCTCTAAAGAATCTTGAAGAGGGAATACCTTGCGTCACATTACGGTAAATTGTATATTATTGTGATGAATTGTTTGTCCTTAGATATATTTTTTGTAATTTTTATAGTAGGGGCTGTTCATAAATGATGTCACAATTTTTGCTCATATTCTTGACAACCCGCCTATGTCACAAAGTGTCACACTTCACAACACCTCCTGTGTCACAAAGTGTCACACTTCGCTATGTGACATTCTCCTACCAATGATCTCTCGCGGGATTGAAATAAAATTAGAAAAAGCCTACCTTTAGCCACCACAAATTCACATGTTATTCAACCGCACTGTAACTTGGCAAATTTATTTACATCATCACTTTATAGCCGATTCAAATCAAAAGTTAAGCTGTCTATTTTCCTGAATTTTTGTTGTTGTTTTGGTTTTCTGTTGCTTTTCAATGTTTTTCAGGTGATGTGCATGATATCACACTTTTTGTAACCCCCCTCTTCCCCTTGTCACAGTTTGTTAATGCTACTTATCAGTAAGACACTAGTCTAAAATAGCTAATGTAAATAAGATTTATTACTGTAAAATATTAAATACCACAACAATAACAAACAAGTGCGCAGATTGACCACTGACAACCTGGGGAAATACCTGAGGGTCACCATAACCGGGTGGCCGAGTCGTGCTGGGATCCACCAAGAAGGGATCAACAGCAAGGAGCACCTGGAACCTCTTCACTGGAGCTATTTCCGTACAGGATCTTCAAGCACATGCAGCAACCCGAACTCCAGTAAACCGCGAGACACTCACATACTAAACTCCACTCACTTCACTGACAAGCTTAGGAGATCATGACACCACGAGACTGAGACTTTGACATCGTTTAAATCAAGGTGCCTGGGTCCAGCGACGGACTATAACCTCTTCATATGAATTGCAATCTGAGCATGTAAATCTAACATTGAAACGGAATTTTAAATAAAGTCATACACACCACATCCTTCCACTGTCGCTCACACCACACAGCGAAAACCCTCAACCATACCAGGACAACACAGGAGCGGACAAAACAAGAAAACCCATTCTAACAAGGAGGAGAACCAAAAAAAAAATTAAAAAAACGCCCAAGGGACATTAGGAAAGCTAAACAAAATCTAAATTTGTAACGGAAATGAGAGAAGTCTAAATTAAACAAAAATAAGATTTTTGCAAGGACTGATCAATGTCAAAAGGCTATCTAATTATGTGAATGCAATATAACAAATTAACTGAAAGCAATTGCACTATGAGTGTGAATCGAACAAGAAATTATCTAAAAATTAAAACCTACGTTCTAAGGAAAATCCTGATTAAATGTTATCGAAGTAAGACGTTAAAAGAAATTTGCTGAAATGTGATGCAGTGCGCTCAACGAGAAGCATCGGTTTTGGTAACTGAGAGTTCAATCTGGTAGTGAAACTGTATCTTCAATTTTTCAAACTTTAACACAAAAAGTCGACAAATCGTCAAAGTACAACTCTATTCTGTCAAATTCTATCGGAAGCGATCCCGTTTATATATTCCTTCACGCATGCACTGGTTGGCTGATAACAATTAGTCTTCTTAATCTGAAACAACGGCGATTACTCCGAAACCAACCAACCAGGTCACGCAAAACCTAATACTATACGATGGGAAAAACGGGGCCGTCACAAGTTTTGTGAACACCCCGCCCCCCATCCCCCCAAACATGACATCTTTTGTTCTTGATGGTCCCTTAGCAATCATACGTTAATCATTTTATTAAGAAATCGGCGTTCACTCTAGAAATGAAAAACGGCAGTGTGCAATTTTGAGTAAAAGTGCACTTTTATTTCTTTCTAAAGGCACTTTAATGAGAATGCAAAATTGATTTTTTGCTAAAATTGGCATCAAATTTCAGTTTTTTTAAATTGCTTTTTTTCTTGGCATAACAGATTGGCACTTATTATGGAGTTAAATAACTGTAGAACCGAATTTATACTGAAGTACTTTCACAACAAGTAAATTTGTTTTAAATTCGATTTGTCGATTATTTTAGACAAAATGTCTAAAATTTAAAAATTGTCTAAATTGTTTAAAAATTGATAACTACAAAACTAAATCGAATTTTCAAAATTGCTCTGGATCATTTGTAGCCAATAGTTTAATCTATATCCTAAATTTTTTATATATTTTTTTGTTGAAAATTGGAAGACAAGTATTCAGAAATATCTGAATGTTTTTTAAAATTTTATGAAAATATGACTTTAACATTAAATAACGTCTAAAATACTAATCGTTCGGAAAAAGAAATAAATTCACCTTATTTCTCAAACATTTCTTAACAAACTAGGACAATTTCATAATTTAAAAACATTTACTTTTTGAGATGCGAGCGGAACAATAAGAAACAAAGTCGCAAATAAAATTTTTCTGGAAATATCCAAAACAATCTTGCTTCTTCGCTATTTTTAATACTTGGCTTAATTAACTATATCTAATTTAATTGTAAAGATAGAAATATAATCTTTATGACATCGGAAAGATGAAGTTCTAATGAACATTAGTATATTTTTTTGAATAAGAAAATATGTCATTTTAAATTAGTTATAGCAGTTTAGAAATCACGTTTCAAAAATGAAGGGTGAAAAAACTTCGAATGAGTGGAGTTTGTTTAAATGTTTAAAACATTTATAAATTCAACACTAATTCGAATTTAAAAAAATGCTTACTTGGATTTCCAGTTCAAGCCTATTCCTATATTCTCAAAAAAAATTGGATCTCTCCTCTTCATAGTGTGTCAGAAACTCGACAGACAAAATTACTTGTAGGGAAAATTTTAGCAACGTCGATTTTAATATTAAATAACTTCTAAAATAATAATCGTATTGAAACAAAAATATATTCTTCTTATTTATCAAACATTTCTTAACAAATGCACTTAATCTCGTAATTTTAGAAGTTTTACTTTTTGAGATACTATCTGAATAACAGCAAAAGAATTGAAAATTCCCCCTAGAGCTTATTTTTTTTTTAAATAGAAAGATACAGGAAACCTTTAGGCTTCCATCTTTAAAATCAGAAAAACCTTCATGCTAAAATGCTGATTTTGGTAAATATGGCAACTCTTGTTAGCTGATAACCAAATACCTAACTCACAAACTTCTGATGTGTAAAACATAATTGCACATGCAATTATTTACGCTATGTATACTCCAACCTTCAAATTAATGAGAATTGTAAGTTAATATGAATCTGTAAACTTTAGTCATTTACAGTTTAAAAATACCACAGATTCTTATCCAAACACCTGTTGTATAGGTATTTTGGAAACACTACATGTGTCATTTACTTTAAACCATATTGATTCATAGTCATTTTTTTAACCTATGCTAATAATTTTAATTTTACGCATCAAATATGTTGTTAATGGTAATTAAAGTTTCATTTCATGAACTAATAATATAAAAACAATATACTTTGATATTTTTAATGCTTAATAGTAAAGGTAGCATGGATTTTATATAATCCCCAAGCAGTATATAAAATGTAAAATTCTGTTAAAATGTATAAGTTGATAGAAAGGTTTTCTTTCATAACTGTAAGTGTTTTCTCGTTTTGTTTTTAGGGAAATAAAGGCTTTGCAGCAAATGAACAATGAAAATGTAAGTTTTTTTTATAATTCTAATATGTTACAATTTTATTCATCATTATGATATTTCATGTGTGTAGATATATTGATAAGCACACCAAAAAGGTTTATGTTTTATAGTATTTCCAAATGCATTTAATAAAATGTGTTGTTATTTTATTTGTTTGTAAATTATTTAATTAATGTCCTTGTTAAAGGAAAAAAAGCCACTAAACTATTAATTCTTAAAAAAGCTGATTATAAATATTAATGGCTCCTGTCAAATGATTTTTCCCATCAGGTAAACATGTGTCATGTAATTGAAGGGTACAACAGGGCATATTTTAACATAGAATTGGTGGGGCATTTTCACCATCAGTGCTGAGAAAAGCCCCACTACTCACGGAATTTGATGCCCATTTTTTTTATTCGTGTCTTAAATATTTTCTAAAAGGAAAAATAGTGATCATTTTTGTTAAATTACGGAAACTAATTTAGTGTGAATTGGCAAACAAAATATTTTTAGTATTTTTTGCACAAAATTTGTGTTAACCTTTACGTATAGGCTGGGCCAACAAGTATCCTATAGAGTATCTAATGATGGGCTTGGGACACTTTCTAACCATGGTATGGGGGAGGGGGGATGATGATGTTTGCGGCATAATAATTGCACCTGTGTTTTAATGCTTTTGGGGAAATGTCCAAAGAAAACTGATCCGATGCATCATTCTATTTCCCAAATTCTTCTTGTGGATTAATTTCTTCTGTTTTAAGAAAATTCTTTGGATCAAAAAAGTTTTGTAAAGTTACGCAGAACAATTAATGCAAATTTGTTGTGGGGGAAAATGCACATATTTAATATTTGTAATTTTGGCAGGCATGTCAATAGACAAAAAATAGTATTTTGTGCACCCTTAAATGAAACTATACCATAGTGGCAATATAACCTGGAAAACCGGGAAATCAGGGAATTTTTTAATTCTGGAAATATCAGGGAAAATTTCACAAAAAATCAGGGAAATTTTCAATTTTGGATCACTAAAACGGGAGTTATTGTCTATTGTGCATAGTTTAGTTGTAAAAATTTCCTTTTAGTTCTAAAACAGAATTTAAAAAAAAACATGTCCGAACACATGCACAACGTTGTTGATAGAAACATGAACAAGTGCTGGAAGGAGAAAATATCAAAGTATGTTGGACTTGTATAGAAACAAACAACATGTGCGAGAATAATGAATATAAATTTATTAATGACTGGAATAAAAAACATATAAAACATTAATATTGTCTATAAAATAAATAATGTGATTTTTTTTTTTGTATTTTCTGTTTCCTAAACCATGCTTAATTACTTGCCGGTTGCATTTATATATATTGTATCCATAAATTATTATTTTAACTGAATATAAGTATTGCTCATAATTTTTCATTTATAATGCAATATATTTGTTCTGTTATTGTAGCTTCTATACAAAGCATCATGTTGTTCAACATTTCTTAATGCAATTGTAAAATCAGGGAAATTTTTGTGACACCATCATTTAGTGGCGGCCCGTGTTCGAAAATGTTAGTGCAGTCGAAATCATGTGAACCCCCCCCTTTATTTTCCACAACCCATACATGAACGGAAATTCTATATTATTTACTACTCAAATCAAAGTATCCTTTCAATTTTTACAAAATGATAAAATGCGAAAAAAATAGAAAATACTTACTTATTTTTTTTTTAATTAAAGCAATCCTCCTTTCTTTTAAACATGCGAATCGGTCAAGTTTAATATTAACTTAAATAACAAAACAGCAGCAGAACCATGTCCTGAAATAACATCACACAGTAAATGTATCACGAAAATCATTTCCGTTTGGAGATATTCTCGTAAGTTAAGTTATCTTTTCACCCACCCATCCCAGCATTTCACGGACGAGCCAATCAGCATGTCGAATCTCAAGTGCAGCTAAAACAAGAAAATTCATTTCGGCTGTTCCTTCTCACAAATGCAGTGCATTGGCATGGGGAGGAATCTCGATACTACGGCAACGATGCAGCCAATTTCGCTTTTTGGCTGCAGTTTTGATTGAATGGAGTTTTTTCCCCTCCTGAATTGTACATTACGGTAACAGGCTTGCTATGTATCGGAGATTTCGTTTATTGCCGTAGAAATTTCATTTTCAATTCTGATCTTCATTTAAGAAAATTAGTAAAATATCTCATTTTAGTTTTAAAATACTGAATTTAGGTGCAGCCCGGCCGGCACTTGCTGTAGTGGACGAGCCGCTACTGCCATCATGTATATTACTGAACTTTTTTTTTCCAGGATTTTGTTGCCACCCTGTATACATAATTTTTTATTCTTTTCTTTCTATTTTCAGATAGTTCGATTGTATGATGTGTTTTCGTATGGGGCTGGAGTGGTTTTGGTGTTTGAGTATATGCCAACTGATCTTTCTATTCTTCTGAGGGACACTGAAAACCCACTGACGGATTCACAGGTGAAAGCATATCTCATCATGCTTTTGAAAGGGGTGGCATACTGTCATCATTTAGGTATAATGCATCGAGTAAGTTTATTATTTAAATTTTTGTTCCTTAGTCTGCTTGTTATAGTAAACATCTTTATTCCTTGTGTAATATATAAATTTTTGTATTTATTTCACTGTTTTTGGTTATAAAATACTGTTTAACTGTGTGCCTGTGGCCGAAAATGTTAGTGCAGCCGAAACAGGGTTCCCACTGGTCCTTAAGAACTCCTTATTTTTAGTTTGCATTTTTAAGAGCCCTTTAAAGTCCCTAATTTTGACAAAGAGTCCTTAGAAACTCCTTTTTTTTTCTCCTGCCAAAGAAACATTTTTTTTTTTAGTAGTTCCTTTAAAATTTCTTGCTCTCAGTTTATTTTACTTACATTGGCAATCTATTACTCTTGTGGCTGTTTTTTACATGAGATGCTCGAATGCTCTATTAATAAGCTTTATTAATAAGTTAGTGCATTGCATTTATTATTCTTTGCAAATGCATGTTTAACAGTTTGTGAAGAAATCAAACAAGATTATGAACGAATTAAAAAAGTAACAACTTGAAGAATGAGGTTCTGTTTAGATACCTTTTAAACATAGCGTCGCATTTAAAAAGTAATTTTTAAGTTAATATGAAAGTTGATTGTTGTCATAATTTGTTTAATTTTCCCTACTTCAGAAGCAGCAAAAAAAAGGGGGTCCTTAAAAACTTGTTTTTGTTCTCAGAAAGTCCTTAAAAACTCCTTATTTTTAAAAATGAGTGGGAACCCTGCGAAATCATGTGACCTCCCCCCCCCCATTTTCCTTAACCATATATGAAAGAAAATTCTTTATTACTTACTACTCAAATCAAAGTTTCCTTTCAATTTCTACAAAATGATAACACGCGAAAAAAATAGAAAACACTTACTTATTTTTTGAAAATTAAAGCAATTCACCTTTCTTTGAAACGTGCGAATCGGTGAATTTTAATATTAACTTAAATAACGAAACAACAGCAAGACCATGTCCTGAAACAACAGCACACAGTAAATTTATAATGAAAACTATTTACGTTTGGAGAGATTCTTGTCAGTTCTTGGTTCTACCCACCCATCCCCGTGATTTACGCACCTGCCAATCAGCTTATCGAATTCCCAACTGCAGCCTAAGTAAGAAAATTCATTTCGGTTGTACCTTCTCACAAATGCAGTGCATTAGCCTGGGGTAAATCTCCATACTAACATAGAGGTTGCCATGGCAACAATGCAGCCGATTCGAACTTAACTTTTTCGCTGCAGTTTTGATTGAATGGATTTATTTTCCCTCCTGTGCATTACAGCAACAGGCTTGCTATTTATTTATTGGAGATTTTGTTTACTGCCGTAGAATTTTCAATTCTAATCTTCATTTAAGAAAATTAGTAAAATATCTGATTTTAGTTTTAAAATACACTAATGAATTTAGGTGCAGCCCAACTGTACTTACTGTAGTCCACGAGCCGCCACTGCTAGTTGCATATAATGTTCTTCTTTCTTATACCTAAAGAGCACAAATTCATATAATTCATAAGAGTTCACACACTTAATTCACCAACATATTTAAGTCTGTTTGAAATTAATTTGAATTTATTTATTGATGACAAAAAAACATTCAAAACATTTTTTAAAAAAATGTAAAGATTATTACATTATTTAATTCACCTTCGGATTTCCTATTGGAGGAAAGTATTGTATTTGTCCTGAACATGTTTGTCTCATTGAAATTAACTTGGAAAGACTGGAATCTGTACATGGGTTAATGCATTTAAAATAAGTTTTTTTTCCATTTTCGTACAAATGACTTTAATATGATGAAGCATGTGTGTGTTTTGAATGTTTAATTTTCAGATATAAGTATTTATAATTTGTACTTTCATATATGAGGCATTCAGATTAAAGTGGATCCATAAGTTATAGTTTTGAGCCATCAGGGTAGAAGTTTATTAACACCAGTTGAATCCTAAAGTGATTTATAGGATAATAATGCCATCTGTTAGAAACGAAGCCCCCTGCTAAATTGAAAACTAAAAAAGGGGAAAATAATATAATCTTTTTTTAAAAAAAAGAAAAACGACTTTAAAGAAAAATGCACCAATTTTTTTTTTTTTTTTAAATTTTATAACGAATTGAAAAAATTGAATTATTTAATATATATTACTTATACTTATTACAATATTTTGAAGTTGGTGCCAATTTACAAAAATCATACCAAAATGTTGGCGCTGATTAATTTTTTTTAATAAGTATAAAATTAATGCTATATAATTCAATTTTTCAACGCATTCGTAAAATTACAATTTTTAAAAAAAAAATTTAGCACATTTTCCTTAAAGTCGGTTTTCCTTTTTCAAAAAAATATATTTTTATTTTTTTTCAATTTTTCCATTAAGTATATTTTGCTTATCAATTATCCAAAATAAAGTGTGATTTTAATTGCATCCATAAGTATCAACTTGTAGAGATTGTCTATAAAGCACAGATTTTACCATTGTGTGTAGTTATTTGCTTGTGAATTTAAACGTATTTCAATGTTATATATTTATATTTAGTTATAATATTATTTTAAATAATTTACCATAAATAGATTATTTTTTAAAAAAACACATACAAATTCTTACTTATTTCGTGTTTTTATGTTACTAAATATTATTTTATTCGAAAACACTGTTTAAAATATCTAATGTTAGTTTACTACCAAAGTTTGAAAAGTTTTGTTGTACTTGAATTACTAATTTTAAGAAAAAAGACAATGGTTTTCAGAAAATTTTAATTAAATTTAGTCTTACTACTTGTTGCTGTTATAAAAAGTGCTATGATTAAAACATTTAAACCATTGAGTATAAGTTGCCAAATTCATACTATTTGTTAACATTTACCCCAATCATTATTTAATTTCCAAGTTATTTAAAATATTGTACTTTTAAATCTGCCTGTATATATAATATTTTTTCCATTTGCAATAAAATAATTTAAAAAAATTCCTAATTAAAAAAAAACACCAAATCATTCAATCAATAAATATTGTCACATCGCACCTATTTCAATTGTAAAAAGTACCATGTTTTAATTTTTTTTTTTTCAAAAACATATATAATATTATTTTATTATAACTATAACGAAAAGTTATATTATAACTTTGTTTTATAAATACAACATAAACATTTTAACTTTTTTTTTTATAAAATTCAATAAAATATGTAAAAAATAATTGAAAGCTTTTAAATTAAATGTTTATGTATTGTTTAATTTATGATGTTTATTTAATGTAAGTAACTGTGTTGCTGCAAATATGTAATTCTTTTTATAAACAGTTTAAAATAAATGTAGTGCATAATGTGCTTTGCTATACTTTCTGCTTATTTCAGGATTTGAAACCTGCTAACTTATTAATATCTTCGACTGGACATTTAAAAATTGCAGACTTTGGACAAGCAGATTTATGTGGAAAGGAACGACAAAGCTATAGTCACCAAGTGGCAACGCGGTAACATATATAAGTACATTTATTTCCAAATATATGATTATACGTTATATTTATAAGGTGTGTTCTTTTTTATTTGTTATTTGATTGTGAATGATTTCAAAATTGCATACCTTTATAAAAAAAAAGAATTCATTCCTGATAGATCGTGTAATCTAAAATAATAAATGACTATATAATAATAATATTATTTGATTAATATTGAAGCTTTTTATATATGCATTTTGTATTTCTCTAAATCAATAAGAAATATAATACAACTTAACTATAAAGGCTACCATAATAAACTCTACCATAAAAAATACTCTAACATAGTATTTTTTTATTGCCAACTTGATGATGAAATTCATATATATATAGTTAAATCATATATGTATAACATTCTTATATTTATATATATATATATATATATAGTTAAATCATATATGTATAACATTCTTATATTTATATATATATATATATATATATAACATTCTTATATTTATATATATATAAATATATATATATATATATATACATATACATATACATATACATATACATATACATATACATACATACATACATACAGGAACGTCATAGATCATGTGCTAGCTGTAACCAATCAGAGCTGAGCTTACCTTATTTCATAGTGACACAGTTTTCAATTAAAGTTGGCAGTGTAACAACTTCAACTATTTTTCTTAATAGTATGTTAGAGAAACAATAAGTTTGTTAAATTTATACTATATCAGTTAAACGTTCGTTCCCCAAGACAGTTAAAAGTCTCTCTATAAAAGTAATATTAAAAAATATGCCTTAAAATGTCATTTGATCAAAACATTTAAAATAGCTGCTCAGAGTGGAATTTAGAGTTAGTGGCCCCTTATGCTGAGTATGTGGTACGGACAACCCGGGAGGAGACATTAAAATTAAGCGAGGAAGAGTTGAAATTAAATTGATTAGTTGATTTTAAATATATATTCCAGAACTGAAAATTAAATAATTTTTAAGTGTACAAATTAAATTGGGATTAACTGTTTTTTGTAAATTTCCAATACTATCTTACAAAATTTAAACAGTTTCCAGGAATCTCAAGTTGCTATGACATTCTGGAATCTATAAAAATGCTAATAAAATATTACAGTCGTCTTAGTATAACTCTCAAATGGTTCTAATCAAAATTAAAATGTCAAAAAAATAAAACAACTGATTTCCAAACAATTTAAAACTATGCTATTGTAATTATCACAATTTTTTTTTCCAAGAATGTAAAAGTATTCGGGTATATTAATTTACAAATCTGTTAAGAAAAATAGTTTTTTTTCCCATCCTAAAAAGATTGTAGTGTACTATTTTCATTAAGATTTGAATTATCATCTTTCCAAATATTTTTTTCAGCAAATTGACTTTGGTTTTTTCTGTGTGTGTGGTGCAGGCCCCTAGGCTGCAGCCTATGCTTAAATATGGCCCTATAGCTGCTGCATCCAAATTAACAAATGGAATAGAAATCATCCTTATTGACACTGGTTTATATTCTTTGACAGAGTGCTTCTCCGCACTTCAATTAAACCAGAAATATATTTCAACAACATAATTATTAAAAGGATTAAAAAAATTAACTTTTTAGTTTTTACAAGTATGAACGTAGAATGAGAACTTCGCAACAATACGTGGGTATTACAGATATAAGATAATTGTTTTTCTCAACTTATTATTAAATTTATTTTAAATAATTTTCAAATCATTAACTGTATAAAGCAACAACAATTTATTTTACCACATTTTAGGCTACATACCAATTTTCGAGGATATCAATATTTTTTTAAACTTATACTATACACTTAAAATGTAGAATTTTATATCTGGTATGTAAATCAATATATTTTTATACTTTCATTTTATAAATGTTTTTGTATATATTATGATCAATAACAAGGAAAATTGTAAATTTTTTAGTTGGTATCGTTCTCCTGAACTATTGTATGGGTCGAGATCTTACGACGAAGGAGTTGACTTATGGTTAGTTTTTACTAAAAATTTTATTGTTCTCTACTATATTTATGCATACTTCCTTTTCATTACTATAGTTTATGCTCAATTAAAATTAACAATTCAAAAAAATATTTTCTTTGCTAATAAATAGATATTTTTTATTACCAGTTTTATTCATTTATGCATAAAAATAATAATTAAAGCAATATCAAAATTAACTTTTCAAAACAGGTGTACCCAAGTTTTAAACTTAGGTGCACTCAAAGGTGTAAGGTTTTAAAAATTATTGAATAAATCAAATCAAAATCAAAAAATAATCATGGCTCTAAATTTAATAAAAGGTATAAACTTTATGGAATTTCAGCCAGATTTTTAAAATATAGAGGGAGACCTGGGCCTATGGCCTTAATACAAATTTACGCCTATCGATGCACTGAATGTTATTTGAGTGCACAAAAAATTCATTAAGCAGAAAGTACATTTTTCAAGTTATTTTTTTAACAAATAATTTGATAATGAAACCCTTGATTTTTCAATTAGGCATCGCTTATCTTTTAATTAAAACGCCAATAAAATATAGAATAAACATATATTTAAACAAAAAGCCATGAAAAAAGCATGTATAAGAAAAAGCATGTGCAGAACATATCTCGTAGTTGAAATGTAAACAAGGGATTACTGGTAAAATCTGACTATGATCGCGTTATCTAGTGCACGCTCAAGGTGATAATCAGATTCTTCGATTTTTATTGGTCTAATGATTTGCAGGCAAATTCTGAGTTCTTTATCAAGAATCATATACACCCTGGGAATCAGATTCTTAAATAATTGAATATTTTAGAATGACAATTTTTTTTTTTTAAAGTTAGGTGCACTGTGCACCTGCTAATTTCGAACCCTGAATTAAAAAAGTATAGTAGTAACCATATTTAAATCGAAATTATCTTTAAATAAGTGAAAATCAATGAATAGTCTTTAAGTAAGAAAAACTAACTATTCTGACTTGTTAATAAAGTAACACATCATTATAGTAAAAGAACTTGCTTTCAGAAGTATACATTTTCTGCAAAAACCATCTACTAATTTCTGTTCACCTTGTTAATATATACTTGTATCTTTTTGTGTATGCGTGTCAAAACCCACCTTCATCAAATGTATATATATAATTTATTTATACTTTAGTCATTCAAATAATTATCTGTGTTATTTAAACTTAATATAATCTATCTTATGAATGTCTAATATTAATGATTGATGTAGAAAATTTAAATCTATATATATAAATTTGAAAACCCCACTCATTCACTCATCACTAATTCTCCAACTTCCCGTATACCTATGAAGAAGAAATTTGGCAAATTTGTTACTTATACCTTAAATAGGAAAAGTAAGCTATTTTTGTTCCGATCGAACGTATTTAAGGGGCTGTAAAACCCCGTTTTCGATGTTAGTAGTGTGGGATTCACTTCATATACCCGATACTCCCGCTTAGGCTTGTGTGATCACTTTAGCCTGACTTGCAGAGTATCGGCGTAGCAAGCAGAAGTTCCTTGGTTCGATACCGAGTGTAGCCAAATAGTTTATACTGCTACGGTGACAAAGTTAGTTTGGGAATCTATTAAAATATGGATGTTAATCAACGGGAGTATCGTATATCCACATTATCGTACAGCCAACTTCTCCATATTATCAATCTTGCGGGACCTTGCTAATTAAATTTCGTTACAAATTCTAACTTTTAATACTGTGGTTCCCTCTGATGGGTGACAAATTAAGAATATTATTTATTTCGCTTATAAATATTGTATTTGTATCTATATTGTAACTTATTTCCTTCCCGTGCGTAGAACGGGAGTTTCAGCTAGTTTTAATTATATAGTGTCAAAGTTTTCCTTGTCTAAATATTTTATTTTTTTTTTAAACGTGTGCAGAAAATTTTATTTTTTAAGAAATTTTACAATCATTATTTTTTTAAAATTTTATTTAAATTATATTTTTGCATAACCTTATGTAATAACTACTTTTTAAATTGTTAGTTTGTATGCGAAATTTTTAAATTGTTTCTACCTGGTTTTAGGGCTGTTGGCTGCATATTTGGAGAAATGTTGAACAAGTTTCCTCTGTTTAGGGTATAATTCATTTTGTATAAAACATTCAACTTTTTTTAAGACTGGTAGTTTTTCTTAACCCTCAAGTGAAGAAATCTCATTTATTTAACCTCTTGTTGAATGACCTAACTCCTGTGTAAATAGTGTATTTTATCCTTGTGTATAAATACATAACTTAATAATCAGCATTATTTCTTAATCTATGTTATATTAAAATAAAGAATCTATGTGCCTCTGAAGTACAACCCCCCCTTGAACTGCACATGCAAAACTGAATTATTAAATAGAGATACCTTGTCTATTTGGACAAGAATTATTTAAAAAAAAAAACTTAAGCATATAAATAGAAGTAGTTTCCATTTATTTTTCATGATAAAACAATAAACAAAAATGTTCGTAGATATTGTAAAAAAAAAGTTTGAGTTCCTAATAAAACTATAAAAGTTTTACATTGTTAAACTCACTTGTATTCTATTAATTGTTAAAGTTAAAATAATATCGATATCACTCGGATCTAATATGCAACTATGAATCTTAAGCTATTTTTTTCCATATTACAATAAGAGCTCCAAGATTATGTCGCATATGATAATGTAACATTAGTAGGAATAGTCATTTTTAGTTATTTAAAATTAGTGTTAAAAAACTTTATTGACATATATTGTAATTTAATTTTTTTTAAACCGAAACAAAAAATCTTAGCAAGTTTTTTTAATCGTTTCTCTAGCAAATTTTTACTGTTTAAATTAGTTTGTATATGCACTTTATAAAGTGCCTATTTTTAGTCTTTTACCAATGAAAATAATATGAATTATCGAGGTTATACTAATTTTTCAATCTGAAAATTGGTTTTATGTACGTTCTTAACTCTTCGAGGCCTGCATTTTTATTTACTAATAGATGGATACTTTAAGGTTGCTATCTTACTTCCCGTGAAATCTCGCCAAATCACTTCCATCTTTCCTCCGTGACTTTATGATCTCTGTAGCTTTTGTTCAAAATCGAAACGTGGAGTTAAAATGTTACAACTACATCTGAAGTCCAAATGGAACCATTTGGAACCATGAGTTTATTAATCTTTATCCGTAATATTTTTTAGTTATGATTCATAAGTAATTAGTTTACACATATTACAACTAAGGAAAAAAAAACTTCAGACCCTCGGTAACAGAAAAAGGACTAATAATTATTTTTCGCAACTATGTTTTCACTTTTTGATTCAGAGCTTGCTCCTATTAAAAATTTATTTCGTAAATATATAGGACTAATAATTATTATTGGATATGAAAAATACTCGAGTATTGACAGAGCAGGCGTCTTTTAAATAGTACCAAAATTAACCAACTGGAATTTATGTTTAAATACAAAAAAACAAACATTAAATGCAGTGGTGCTATTTGGCACCACTAGGCTTCAAAAAGTTAATAAAAAAGAATTTGTATAAAAATAAATTTGAAAAGATAAATGCAGTGGAATCTTATTACTTTAAATTCTTGCTCTTCCGATGTATATGGTCTCCTTAATTAATATTTTGAAAAATCTGGGAATTTGATCATTCTGGAAAAATCATGGAATTTGGTCATTCTGGAAAAAAAAGGGGATTTCCCAGGAATTTTGAGAATTTTTTTTTAAAAAATCAGAGAAATTAACAAAATAAAATATTTTAAACTTGATTTCTGTCTATGAAACGTCGTTGATGGACTCCTTATATTCAAAATGCAATCAAAAGAAAAGAAAAAAAGCTTGTTGGATTATAAAATGTGTACTTAAAATGAATTTTTCTTTCTTTCAAGATTGTAGAAATCGTACCGAAATGCTAATGTTTCTAGAACTTGGCAGAATATTGACTGTCTATAAATACATACTTTCCTGTCTATGACTAAATACGTGTCCACTCAATCAATGTTTATAACGGATGTTCAAATGTTTAATAATTGCTAAATTCGTAGTAAAATTAAATTTTTCTTGAACATTGCTAGAAAAAAAAAATATTTGCCAAACTGCTTAACTGTCATTAGCAACTGCTCCCTGCTCTTTTATTCTTTGGGAGAATTAAAAAATTATTTATTTTGGAAACTTGTAAAGCAATATCGTATAAAAATTGTATGTGCCGAATATTGTATAAAAATTTTTCCTGTTATGCTTAATTTGTGTAAATTGGGATTGTTTCTATCACTGAAAAAACTAAATGATGGGGAATTGTCAGGAAATTTAAAATTGTTTTCCCCTTTGGACATCCTGATTACATGCAACAGCCTGTATTGTTACAATTATAATAATTGTTTTTACAATTACGAACAGTTTACAGTTTGACATTTTCTAATTTTGTTTTCAATTTAGGGCGAAAACGATATTGAGCAGTTATGTTTAGTTCTTCAAACTTTAGGGACTCCTTCTGAAGAAATTTGGCCTGTGAGTAAATTTTTATTTATTAATTTCAATTTAATGTTTTCATTACTATAAATTTATAGTAAATATATTAAAGTAATTGTCACTAGACCATGAAAAGTAAAAGATTTTTACCAATCAGGATTTTTTTTCTTAAAATCCAAAAATTAGTTTTCATTTTCTTAAAACCTGATATTTGTTTACTGTCTTCAGTTTTCACAGCAATGCACATTTAAAAAATACTGTTTCAGGCACTGTATGATTAAAGCACTGTACTAAAAGGAAACTGGTGAGGTGAAACTTTATGAGAATTATTGTTATATTTATAAAAGATGCAACATTTCAGAGATATCCCCATAATATTTTTTTTTACAAAAGCATGTATTGAAAATATAACAGGGTGGTAACATAACCTGGGAAATCAAGGAATTACCATGAAAATTTTTAATTCTGGAAAAATCAGGGAATTTTTCAAAATTTATCAAAAAGTCGGGGAAATTTTCATATTTTATCAAAAAGTCAGGTAAATTTTCAAATATGGATCATTAAAACTTCAATTAACGTATATTATGCCCTCTGTTCTGGGTAATTTAGTTGTCAATATTTCCTTTTAGTTCTGAAACAAAATTTAAAAATAAAGCATGGATATGCACATTTTCATATTGTCATTCATTTTTTTTTTAATGTAAACCACTGCTGGTGGGTGAAGCAAAAGCAAAGTGTGTTGGACCTTGAATTGTAAGCAACATGTGAGGAACTTATGAATATGTGATTTATTGAAGGTTGAAATAGGAAATATGAAGCATATAAAACATTTAAAATTGTCTACAAAAGAAATAATTTGAAAAACTTTTTTTATTTGCATTATCTGCTTCCAGAGAACATGTTTAATTACTATTATGCCTTTTGGAATTGCATAATTTGTGTTGTATTCATAAATTATTATTTTAACTGTCAATAAGTATTACTTATAATTTTTCATTTTAATGCAATATATTTAGAGTAGTATTGTAGCGTAGATACTTTGTTTCTATACAAAGCATGAATTGCGACATTTCTTAATGTAATTGTAAAATCGGGGAAATTTTTGTGGCACCATCATGGAAATCAGGGAATTTTTTTTCCATAATGTTGTTGCCACCCTGTATAAACTCAAAGTGAAAATAATTGTAGAAATTTGGTATAGTTTGGTTCCAGCTAAAAAACCTAATTATAACTATGCTGTTATTAATTAGTTATTTTATGCAATTAAATATGTCTCAATGGAACTGTATACCATTACAGGAAATGGTGGATTTGCCAGATTACAACAAAATTTCGTTTCCCGAGTACAGTCCAGTTCCTTGGGAAAGTTTGTTTCCCGACAGCACAAATGCAGCTAGGAGACTCTTGAAAGAATTTCTAGTTTATCCTTCTAATAAAAGAATCAGAGCTTTCAAGGTAATTCTAATTTATGATATTAATTTTACTAGAAGGTTTCTTTTTTATTAATGTTTAATTAGACTGGAATCAACTTTTAAATTATATATGTGTGTGTGTGTGTGTTTGTTTCAACTTGTATTAATTTACAAGTGGCGGCTCGTGGACTACAGCAAGTACAGCCGGGCTGCACCTAATTTTATTAGTGTATTTTTAAACTAAAATTATATATTTTACTAATTTTCTTAAATGAAGATTAGAATTAGAAATGAAGACGAAATTTCTACTGTAAATAAAGAAAAAAAATCTCCGATTAATAGCAAACCTGTTGCCGTAATGCACAATTCAAGAGGGGTAAAAAACTCCATTCAAATCAAAACTGCAGCCAAAAAGTGAAATTCGAAATCGGCTGCATCGTTGCCATGACAACCTTACGTAGCATGATTTCCCTTACACAATAAAATGGAGGTTGTGACGAAACAAATGCAGCCCAAAAGGATTTTTTCAAATCTGCTGTACTTGGGACTGTGATGAATTGATTGGCTAGTGCGTGAATCGGCGAGGCGGACTGGGGGAAACCGAGAATTTCCAAGAATCTCTCCAAACGGTTTTTCCTGATAAGTTTAAACACGTGTTGTTGTTTTGTTACTTAAATTAATATTAAAATTGACCGATTCGCAAGTTTAAAAGAAAGGAGGATTGATTTAATTTTCAAAAAATAAGCAAGTGTTTTTTATTTTTTTCGCATGTTATCATTTCGTAAAAATTGAAAGAAAATTTCGCATTTAGTAATAAATATTAAAGAATTTCCATTCATGTATGGTTGTGAAAAATAGTGGGTTTCACATGATTTCGGCTGCAATAACATTTTCGACCACGGTCTGCCACTGTTAATTACTAAAACAAATTTGCTGTGAAAATTACTTTTAATGATTGTAAAAATAAATAAAATCTTGTCTACATGCGAGGCATTCAGAGCTAAAGTCCATAAATTGTTGTTTTGAGATAATCAGTTTTAAAGTTTATAATGCTAGTTGAATCCTAAAGGGATTTAGAGGATATTTTTTTTATTGTTGTAGTATGAAGGCTAATTTAAATATGGGTCATAATGTAAAAATATGCACCATTGACAAGTATTAATCTGCAACAAACAAATTTTTTTTATACTTTAGGACTTGGTCCCCTTTAGCTCTGAACACTGGCAAAATTTACAAACTTCTACCGAACTGATTAAAATTATTCAGGGTGGTAACATAACCGGGATATCAGTTAATTATCAGGAAATTTTTTTATTCTGGAAATGTCATGGAATTTTTCAAAATTTCACAAAAAATCAGGGAAATTTAAAAATGTATATCATTAAAACGGCAATTATCGTCTATTATGCCTTTTATTATGGGTAGTTTAGTTGTCAATATTTCCTTTTAGTTCTGAAAAAGAATTTTTTAAAAAGCATGGTTATGCGCATTTTCATATTTTCAGTTTTATTTTTGGAAAAACATAAACCACTGCTGGAGGGAGCAGCAAAAGCAAACTGCATTGGACCTTGAATTGTAAACAACATATGAGGGACTAATGAATATGTGATTTATTGAAGATTATAAAACATTTAAAATTATCTACAAAAGAAAAAATTTGCTTTTTTTTGCATTATCTGCTTCCAGAGAACATGTTTAATTACTATTATTCCTCTTGCAATTGCATAGTTTGTGTTGTATCCATATATTATTCTTTTAAATGTCAATAAGCATTGCGTATAATTTTTCATTTATATCGCAATATATTTATTGGAACGTTGTAGAATGGATACTTTTTTTCTATACTAAGCATGTATTGCAACATTTCTTAATGTAATTGTAAAATCAGGGAAATTTTTGTGACACCATCATAGAAATCAGAGAACTTTTTTTCCTGAATGTTGTTGCCACCCTGTTATTCGTCTTAAAACAAAAATCTAAATAATATATAAAATGCATTTTTTTTCTGATATAAAAAATATCGTTTGCTTCTTATTGAACAGGATTTAAAAGAAAAAAAAACTTTACTAACATAAATTACGAATTTTGATATTGAATATATGTGTGGACAAAATCAAAAAAATTGCAATTTTATACTCTGTATTTGTTTGTTTTAACAAATTATTTAACTTCTTATTAGAATACTGGATATAAATTTAATATATATATATATATATAAACCTGGATTTTTGAAGAATTAGTAAGTGCATGCATTTCTTATTTAAATGATAAAGTTGGAAACAATTTAGCGATACTCCGAGCTGATTTACCACTATTCTGAAGAAAAATTATCAATATTCGAATGCTATTCTTTGTTTCTTAATGACTACGATCTATTTATTTTAAAATGAATAGAATTACAAAGTAAACAAAATTAAAGCCAAATGAATTTAAATGTCGCCACAAAGGGAAAAAAAGTGACAGAGAATAATGTTATGGATTTATCTGAAAATATTTTGCGTACAATATTCGAATGCTATTCTTTGTTTCTCAATGACTACGATCTATTTTTTAAAAAAATAAATAGAATATTTTAAAGTAAAGAAACACAAATTAAAGCCAAATAAATTTAAATGTTGCCACAAAGGGAAAAAAAAGCGAGAGAGGATAAATTTATGGATTTATCTGAAAATATTTTGGTGTACAAAATCACTGTTGTGGCGTTTTTTTTCTTTTTGCGTCTCTGCATTTTCATTTTTATAAAAAGAAATAATTCAATATTTAAAAATTATATATTTTAGGTTTTATTCAGAATTACATGGAGATTATGTGAAATGATATTGGACTTTATATTTGAATTCAAATCCAGACTACAGCACTTTTTCTATAATATTTTAAAGTGTACAAACACTTTTGGGTTCCACTGTACATTAGTCAGAAGCACAAATTTTCAGCTTGCGGTTGATTGTCGAATTTTGCATTTATGAAGTTGCTCACCCAGTCTTGTTATACGAGGGTGGGATGAAAAGTTTTCAGCCTGAGGAACAAATTTTTTTTACAATTTTTTTATTATTTTATATTTTAACATAATCTCTATCAAGTAAACTGCATTTTTCATAAATGTGCTCTAATGCAGTGATACCATTTTTATAGGACGATTTGTCGAGTCCTTCAAAATACTCATTTACAACATTGATGACTTCCTCGTTCCTCTCAAATCTTTTACTTCTGAGCCATTTTTGAGGTTAGGAAACAGATGATAGTCGCTGGAAACTAAATCTGGTGAATAAGCTGGATGGGATAACAATTCGAACTTCAATTCGTTGACGAATGAGCAGGTGCATTGTCATGGTGAAACAAGATCTTTTTCTTTGTCATATGATGTCGTTTTTCCTGCACTTCGTCATTCAAACTATTTAATAACTTTGTGTTCTACCCTTCTGAAGGTAATCAATGAAGATAATACCTTTTAAGTCTCAAAAAGCAGTCGCCATAACCTTATTTGCTGATAAAACTGTTTTTGCCTTCAGTCTATTGTTTTGACTGTTGTTTACTTTCAGGAGTGTAATGGTGTACCTAAGTTTCATCAAGTTATAAATCGACGTAAAAATTCGCTGGGATTTCCCTTGTATAGTATCAAATTCTCGGTCGAAACAGGCTTTCGATGCAACTTTTGTTAATTGTTAGCGAACGAGGCAAACACCTAACACAAAGCTTCTCCATGCACAAATGTTGATGTAAAATATTGCGTACACGTTCAGTTGACATCCCAGTAGTCTCAGCTGTCTCATTCACTTTCAATTTGTGGTCCTCTACTACGATTTTATGATTTGTATTTTTGGCATTTGTAACCTCAGTGGGACGTCCTGAGAGTGGTTCATCATCAGTGCTCGTGCGACCTTCCTTAAATTCAGAAACCCATTGTTTGACTGTTGAATTTGACGGAGAAGAGTCTTTCAGCGTTTAATCCATTGTTTGTTTGATTTGAAGTGGTGTTAATAATTCCAAATAGAAGTATTTGATGACTGCTCGCTTCTCCACTGATTCCATTCTCATGTAAGCAATCGAAGCGTCTTATACAATAAGCTACCAAACATATACTAACAGAGCAATCCACATGAAAGTTATTATATAAGCTAGTCAGGAATTTATTGTCCAATAATAAGTCAAAAATGAGACCTGCTGGCGCCATTTCTGTGTCAGGCCGGAAACTTTTCACCTCACCCTCGTACATGTTATTTCAATACCATTATAGTAATTTATCAGCTTAAGAAATATCAAAGTTATAAACTAACAAAAGTATTTTTACTTTTAGGCCTTGCTTCATGACTATATATTCGAATACCCCATGCCCTGCTGTGATTGTGATTTACCAAAGCCAAGTACCAACAAGCATGGGTTCCTGCCTAACATACCGTCCCCAGAGCTAGACACATTCGATAAGATTGATGCAATCACAGACTATTTGAATACCTTCCAATTTGGTTTAACTTGAATACCTATGCAATAACTTACTTTTTACTCATTAATCTATACTGTAAGCCAGTGGTTCCTAAACTTTTTCGAGTCGTGGCGCCTTTTTTGAATTAAGGTTTGTCCACAGTGTACTACCCTAAGTAAAAGTATTACTAATCATAAATAAGAGATAAAAATAAATAAAACTCGATTGCAGTATCACACGTGGAGTTTATCTGCACTAGACTTCGACTATCAACTGATTGAATCGATCCGGCAACACTTGATTATGTAGTCCATCTGCAAGATTCAGTCAATAAGATCGAAATCTGTTGCAAAGAGTCTACTATGTATCTAAGTTTTAATGGAATAGAACTAAATGGAGAAGCTCTCTTATGTTAAGCCTTTTTGACCTACCTCACTGTCTATCATCTCTCTTATGGCTATTGACGTCGCAAGAAGTTTCAACGAATCATCTGTTTTGGTATATAGAAGTGTTATTACTGATACAAGATCCTTTTGTAAAGTCGATGGTGTACCACATAGTTTTAGACACCTTCCATGTGGCGAATTTTCCTTCTTCTTTGGAGCATTTTGTAGTTTCTAACTGTACAGTTACGCATCTTTTGGTACTTCAATTAGTTTCAGATTTGGGATTATTTTCGGATTGACACTTTGGGAATCACTGAGAGTCTAATTAATAAGAAGTTTTTGCAATATTTTGCGGTTCCCCTGTGAAGAACCCACTGCGCCGCACACTTCGGGAACCACAGGTGTAAGTTATTCTGAAAATTTTGTTGTAACTTTTGTTTATATACTCTATAAATTTTTTTAACTGTGATTAACAGCTGTAGATAATCATGTAAATATTGTGTAAAAATTATAACTCTGAGGCCTCTGACTGATAATGGTCCTTACCAGAATCTTTTTACCGCAAAGTGAAAGATTCTTGAAATATTTTTGTATATTTTTGTTTTGTGGATCGAATAAAATATGTTTTTTCAATTGTTTTAAAAGTAATGATGTATTTTTTTATTTTAGATATGAATTTATTATTAGGCTTTACTGTTGATATAAAACAATAGTAAATTAGAACGGAGTGGAGTTTAGTGCATTTAGGCCTGTTTGTCGTATTTCAAGCACTGTTCATTCACCTTAACAAACAATGCTTCTATAATAATGTTCAGATTTTGTTTGTACCTTGTTTTAGAAAAATATCATTGAGGTTTTGTAGTATGTTTATTATTATTATTTTTTTAATACTCAAGCAAGATACCACCACAGAGTTGTAATATTAAATAGAGAGCGCCTTCAATACCAGACTCTCGTAAGGCCGCGGTGTCAACATTGAAAAGAAAAACTCACATCACGTGGTTATAGCGCTGCCACATTTGGCGTTCAGACATCTGCAGGAGTTTCAAATTTGGCGCACTTTCTTCTCTTTTGGTGATAAGGAGTTCTGTCCGTATTCAACTTTTTAACATATATGTACGTATTTACTTATTTTCAAACACTATGCGCTAAATATTTCCTCTTCATTAACGAAACGAAAATATTTTATTTGTGTTCAATACTCGAAGAAGCTAAACTCTTTATATTTCTCAGGTTTTATTGTTTATATTTTCTTATTGAAGTATACAAAATAACAATGGAAAGAACTTCGCTAATGGTAAATTTTTTACATAAAAACTTAATGCAATTATTTCAAAACT
The DNA here is from genome assembly GCA_963932185.1 of Troglohyphantes excavatus. Classification (NCBI taxonomy): domain Eukaryota; kingdom Metazoa; phylum Arthropoda; class Arachnida; order Araneae; family Linyphiidae; genus Troglohyphantes; species Troglohyphantes excavatus. The sequence continues at coordinate 31,571,364 of OZ010678.1, forward strand.
ACAGAGTAAAAAAAATTTCATTAATATATCTGTTAAACTCCCTTAAATTGTGCCACTCGTTCAAAAAAAACTATATTTAAATACAAAATTAAACAATAAACCATATTACAAAACTTCGATCTCGTTTAGTTCTGAAAGTCGCCAAGGCCTGCCAAGTAATATTGGCGCATGAATAAATTGGCATTTCCACATATCACGTGGTTTCAATGATGGACACACGGAAATCAGCATTTTTATTCCTCTATTTGTATCATTACTCTATGGATACCACAAACAAATCAGCTGGAATGTCACATAAGTGTGTCCATATTATGTACCCAGTTTTCACTCTCAAAATTGATTAAAATTCACTCATGCTAACCTCCTTTTATTTTTGGGAGTTTTTTTTTATTACAATGTGTTACAATCCCATATATTTTGTTCCTAAAGCTTCTGAGGTTTTATTATTAAACATTTAGTTTTACCTCGTATGCAAACATTATTTTCTAGTTGACAAAAATGTTTTGTTTAAATTTATAATTTAACCCTTTAAAGTCCTTAATTTTGACCAAGAGTCCTTAGAAACTCTTTATTTTTTTTTCTCCTGCCGAAGAAATATTATTTAAAATTTCTTGCTCTCAGTTTATTTCACTTACATTGGCAATCTATTACTTGTGGCTGTATTTTACATGAGATGCTCGAATGCTATTTATTTTCTTGCTTCATTAATAAGTTAGTGCATTCCATTTATTATTCTTTGCAAATGCATATTTAACAGTTGGCGAAGAAATCAAACAAGATTATGAACAAATTAAAAAAGTAATAACTAGAAGTCAAAGAATGAAGTTCTGTTAAGATACCTTTTAAACATAGCGTTGCATTTAAAAAGTCATCTTTAAGTTAATATGAAAGTTGATTGTTGTCATAATTTGTTTAATTTTTCTTATTTCTAGAAGCAGCGCGATAAAAAAGGGTCCTTAAAAAATTGTTTTTTCCTTAATCCTTAAAAACTCTTTATTTTTAAAAATGAGTGAGAACCCTGCTTTGAAAATATGTATTACTTGGATTCTTTTTAGTATTCTAAACTTCATGACAAGAAGGATAAATTGTAGTCGTGCTACAAAGTATATCTATTTATTTAATCCAAATGGAAAAATGTGTTTAATGTTTTATATTGAGTTGCAATTAAAGTATATGGGGTGTCTACGTGTTTAGTTCATCCATTTAGAATATGCAATGTCAGCTTTATTTTGTAGTCAAACAAATAACACTTGTACCTAGAATAATATTCGTTTGGGCCATTATTTTAAAGACATGTTTCCTGGATTCTCTCACAAGATTGCCACATACCTGAAAAAACTTAGAAATTCCTGAATTATCAGGGAAATTATATTAAAAAAATGTAAATTAGTCATGGAAAAGGTGAAGAAATTATTTAAAAAAAAATCAGGGAATATTTTTAAAAATGCCGAAAAATGTTTCTTTCTCGTTTTAACCGTCATTGACTTACTTTTGTGTTATGATAATATGAATTCGCAAAAATGCCCCATTTCCCGATGTTCTCTACTTTGCCAGGTATTTACAGACATTCCATGTTTATAGGCTCCAATATTATGCATTAAAAAACCTTATTTTTCAGTGGAATATTTCGAAAACGTGAAATAGTTAAGAGTTTATCTTGGGCAAATTGTACAAAACTTTATAATAACAGGATAATTTCGTGATATATTATTTATAAGTTGGAAAACACATGTGGGATTTTTTTTGACATTAAACGTCTTTAAAATCAACTGCATTGTACATTGGGTAACAGGATTAAAACCTAATACGCTTTTGAAGTGACTTATTCCGACAGTTTAACTTTGTGGCAAATAGCACGATTCACATAAATTTGGTCTCATTCAATATGAAATTAGGCGCCAATGCACGTAAAAACGTGAAATAAAAAAAACTTGTACGGGCCGTGAATGGGGTCTCACTGCGTCAGACGGAACAGCTTGTTTGTCCCCCTTTCGTTGGCGAGCAATTCCTAATTGTACATAACGTCGGCTTAATTCACAAACCACGGATTCAGAAAGCTGCATGATGAGCGATTCATTTCTAAATGTGGAATTGTTTAAAAACAAGAAGGGATCTGAATACCTGAGCTTAGATTGTAAGTGAGGGATTAGCTTAAAGAGTCACGTAATTTCCAAGTTTGAATTTCGTCGCCAAGAAGCTTTCGTTATGGCTGCTAAATCTGGGGTTTGAACTTACGTGGTATGTGAAATAAGCCGCCATCGTGCAGAAATAGAAATTACAACTTTACTCTTAAGTTGATGGATGCCAATTTACAAAAATTTGGGTGCCGATTTCAAAATGTTTTAATAAGTATAAAATTGATATTAAATAATTAATTTTTTTTAACTTGTTCGTAAAGTTAAAAATATTTTTTTTACTTTTTAGCGCATTTTTCTTTAAGCCGGTTTTCCTTTTTTTTAATTTTTTTTTTTTATTTAGAATCAAATTACGAACTTTTTTTAGAGTCTGGTAATATACCTATACTTGCTTTTTCCCGGATGAATGAGAAAATTAGTTTTAGATGGGAAATTGCCAATCTCACCAGAAGTAAAATTTATTAAAATTTTGCATTGATATAACATTTTTCATGTGTAGGAGGGCCACAAGAATGTTTGTAAACTTGGCAAAATCATAAACATATAATTGGCAAACTTGTGAAAAACTCGGCCTTTTTTTTTAAAAGTGAAACTTCTTAGTTTCATTTAAAAAAAAAAAATCCGACACGAGTTTACCAATTAGATGGGAAATTATAAATAACAACCAGATGTAAAATTTATTGAAATGTAACAGTTTTTTATACAATGATTTCTCCTACATTTTTCATGCTGTAAGAAATTTGTTAAATTCCTGTTGACTTGGCAAAATCACAAACTAGTTGACAAACTTGTGAAACATTCGGCTTTTTTTTAAAAGTGAAATTTCTTAGTTTCATTTAAAAAAAAAAAAAGTAAAATATTTCGCAAATTTGCCAACTAGGTTGTAATTTTGTCAAGTCTACAGGAATTTACCACCATGGGAGGAGTCTCTCCACCCCCCCCCCCTAACGAGCGCCCTGCTTGTTCATGTTACCTGATAGTCTACCGATCGGGCTAAAGTAATTAATTTCTCGAGCCCAAGTTTATCAGGTATGCCAAAGTGACCCTCTACATAGTACCCCCCTTATCAGTGAGTCGGACAGGAGAACGAATGAAAAGCACCCGTAAAGCGTATCACGTAGGTAAAGATAAGCAAGTTACTGTGAAGAATGTGATAGTAGAAAATATATTCTGGCCGGGTCATATTTGCAAAAATTTTAATAACAATATCCCCCTTCCCAGTGGCGGATTTAAGACAAAAGGCCCAGGCGGCAAAAAATGTTTGAAGAGGGCCCGTTTTCTAATAAATAATTTAGGAGCAAACATTCAAAAAACGTGTTTTGTTTTTTTAAATTTCTAAAAATAGGATTATTACCTCTTTTGAACTTGCTTCCGAATTTTTAATAGAACTGAACTATTTTAATTGTCCAAAACACGTTTTATCCTTTGAATTTGTCTAGCAAAGTTTGGAATCTGTAGATCAGTCAATGTAGTAAGAAAAAGTTATTTGCGGTTTTTCCCACGAACTCTTCAGATTCTATAACCGCACTTAATGCGACAAAACGCAATTTGAATGTTTGTTCCTAAATGATCCTTTTCTATAATATTAACAAAAATTAATATTTTGCTCGACGCAATTATTCCCCATTTTGAGAACAGCGCAACTGTTCCGCAGCCCCTTGCATCAATTGCGCTGTGTTGTAATCTCGAAAATAGAACTTTTCGGTATTTGTAACTAAATAAACTTGATTCGTCTAATTTAACAAAACAAATAAAATATTTTACAATAAAAGTTCGTAAATATGGATTTATGCCGTATTTTAGGCCTCATTGTCCAGTTTTAATTTTCTTACAAGGAAACGTACCACATTCTGAGAAACACCGAAAATGAAATTACCAAAAGTAATAGGTTTTTTTTTTACATTATTCTTATATTTACTTTTTACATTTTTAACGAAGTGTTGTAGATATTCATATAAATATCTGAAATTATGTTTATTTCAGCTACTTAAATGGATACATTTTATAAATAGTTTTCAAACTTAAACTTTTTCTGTTTAGGAAACAAAAAAAGTTAGTAATATAAAAAATATATACGATTTTGCATGAGTCAGAGTTTATTGAGTACAAGAAAAGTTTAATTGTATCATGTTTTGAATAAATATAAATTATCAATTTAAATATTAGCAAATTAAATAAATAATAAATTGTTAACAAATGAAATAAATAATAAATTGTTGAATATATAATTATTCAATTGATGCAATAAAACCATTAGAAATTTAGACTATATAAACCGTATTTTCCTAGTATTTACAATAATTCGCTACATTGAAATTGCATTTATTATATGTAATTTATATATTATTCAAGATTAAAATGAGCTTCGACTTATTTCTATACATAAACATTCTTAGTGTTATTGACTTAATGGTGTATAGCAAAAACAAACATTTTAATTAGAGTCACCAATTGATTAACATAATTACAAAAGCCCATTTCATTAGGAAAGATGTTATGATTTGTAATTGATTTTTAGAATATAGAAATATTTACTTACTTGCAAAACAGTAAAATATGCTGATGTAAAAAACCTCCTACATTTGTTATTAGTACTAAAAAAATTACTTCCTAAATTTACCGTCTTACTCTGAAATAAGAAGCTGTGAAATGGAAGCTGTTCGATCTCATAAATTAGGGATTTTTTTTTCAAGTAGCACGGGGCAATGTAGTTGTAGTGTAGTCCATTCTAAACCTCCACAAGCATAAAATGGCAATACTCATGTCACAATGGAAAGAGCATCTATCAACCAGTACGGCCAAATGACACTAATTACAAACAGAAGAGGACGAAGCGAAGTAGACTATACACATTACAATTCCCCGAAAAGCAGTCCTTTGTGACCCTTGACCCTGACATATGTCTTGAGATGTCTTGCTACAATTCCGACTCACGGATGCCTTTCAAACGAAGTTGGCAACATAACAGGTGCTTTGGACACCTCCCTGTTTGGACAAAAGGGCATTTGACTAATGATACATACAAATCGTCTTCGAAAGGAAACTATTGAAAAAGGTTTGCAAGCGATTTCATTGTCAAAGCTACGACAATTCATTCTTCTCCTGTTCTTTTCAAAACGACCTCTTTCCCATTCCAAGCGCACGTAAAACACGTTTAGGAATAAACAAGGGTTTCCTTTCCAAGGCGGATTTTTGTACAAATTCTCTATTCCTGCAATTGGTATTTAAAATGAGATTTATTTAAAAAAAAAAAGGTAGAGGGGATTATTATATTAGGGAGGGTGACTCAGCCCCTTCAAAATATTTCTTGAAGGGGGCTCTAGACCTTTAGCCCCCCCTAAGCATATGCCCGGGATTGATTAAAAAAATTCATTACTATAGGCACAAAAGCACTGATAGGGGCCATCACTCTCGTAAAAAAATAGATTAAAATAATTAAAAATCCCACATATACAGTTAATTATTCTTTAAAAAAAAAGAAATTACAACGTTTTTGAAAAAATTGCTGTAAAGTTATGCAAAATTGCAGTAAACGAATTTTAAAAAACATAGGCAATTTTTCTACAATAAAAGATGAGGCTTATAAATCCAGGGCTCTTAGCTCCAGACTAAGGTGCCTAATGATAAATCATCTCATCATGGCCATCACTCTCGTAAAAAAATAGATTAAAATAATTAAAAATCCCACATATACAGTTAATTATTCTTTAAAAAAAAAAAAAAATTACAACGTTTTTGAAAAAATTGCTGTAAAGTTATGCAAAATTGCAGTAAACGAATTTTAAAAAACATAGGCAATTTTTCTACAATAAAAGATGAGGCTTATAAATCCAGGGCTCTTAGCTCCAGACTAAGGTGCCTAATGATAAATCAGGCAATGTTCAACCCAAACTTCATAGTTTATTAAATGAAATATTTTCAACGATTTGTCTTACGCTTTTAAATAGACCCTAAAGCATCAATTCGAGTTTCTAGATACGTGTTTGATAAGTGTTATATATTTTTATAGAGGGGAATACTATAAAATTGTAATTGTATGAATACTCCCCCCCCCCATCCCCCCGGCCTCATTAGCGCTGTGACAAAGGGTCCCGTGCTTTGGGTTGGTGGCCTTTTGCCAACAAAAAAAAACTTAATCTGTATTTTAATTTCTTAACCCTTTTTTTAAAAAATATTTAGATTAGACCGTTTTGCTACATTTTTTAATTTTAAATAATGATTAGAAACTGCCGTTCTCATGCTCTATGCACTTAAACTCCGAGTTGATTTTTCGAGAGTCGTTGCTTAGCCCCACTCCTAAATAATAATAATCTTAAAATCTATTAAAAATATTATAATTCTTAAATCTATATTATAGTTCATGGATTCTCGCAGCTACCTTCGCACAGGGCCCTGCGTCTAATAAGAGGCCCCACGTTTGGTCTGTTTACAAAAGCAGGGCCCCGCCCCCGCGTCGTAGATGATTTGGGGGCTGCTCAGAAACCAAGTACAAGTGTTGTTTGCACGGACTTATTCGATAATGGGGCCCTGTAAAGAGGAGGAGTGGGCCCGGGCCCGTTGAAGAAGGGGCACCTGTCTACTCGTATGCATAAGGATAAAGGAATCCAAACAGATAATTTCAGTGAAAAGTTTAGTAAAATTAAAATATGTTAAAAAATAAAAGAAACAATTATTTCTCTTCCTCCCTTTTCTAATTTTGTGAGTCGGGGGGCCCAAAATGGACCCAAGACAAGGGGGCCCAGGCGGCAACTGTCCATTTGCCGCCCGTTAAATCCGCCACTGCCCCTTCCTAAACGATGTTATATTTGGGGAATTTATGTGCGATAAATTATAGTTGGGGATCCCAAATTTGGTAGCCTCTACCCTAAGTCTAGTCCCAGGCTTAAATGTGTCGATAGTGGAAACTGGAAAGTGTGCCATTCATAATATTGGAAATCGCAAGCTCGTCATTGACATACCAGAGTGCACACTGCACATGCCGTTCTGTAGAAGACACAAGATAAAACTACAATAAAGCACAAAAACAAAACAGATTAAATATATAAAAAACAGAATATTGGCGAATAAAATTTGGCATTTTCTGGCTAAGTATCGTACATGATTCTAATTTGATTAACTTCGCAAAAATCATCCAAGCATAAATGTATTTAGTATGATTTGCCCTCTACAGAAAAGCGATTTTGGTTGAGTTTACAAGTATTGAACACGCAATCTTTCCAATCTTGAGCCAGCGATTGGAAGTCTCGTTTGTACATTTTAATGGTTTGGTTGAGTTAAATACAAAATCTATATTTCCCCCCTATAGATTAATCCATGTCATAGACTTTTACCCTTTTTAATGTTTGAAATTGGGCGGTTACAAATGCCCAAAGAGTATGTGATAAACCAATAATTTTGGCCTATATTTTTTTATATTTCACTTATAATTTCTACTAATCCATATGAAACATTATATCGTTGTTTTTGTTCAATATAGAATATGTTTTTGTAATTTACAATTTTAGTTAAATTTTTACATATTTAAAACATATGTAATGCGATTTATTTGCTTTTGCAATAATATTTAGTCGATACATTTCCTATTTTAACATATTCTAACATTTCTTGCTATTCACTACTAAAATATTTGATATATACCCAAAATAAAAAATATATAACTCAAAACATCGAAAAACTCTAAATTACTGCCATTTTTTTATTCTTTTTGAATTTATAAGTACAAATAATGATCAACAGATGGCAGCTTTATTTAACGAGACAAAAGAAGTAATTTGACACTTTTGGCAACCAATAGCATCCGTGGATTTAAAACGCGTTAGTGGGAGCGGCGTCTGAAGAAATGTCCACGAATGTCACTCAATAATTTATAGTGTCCATTCATAAATTATCACTCTACTATCAAATCAGTGCAATTTACGCAACGATCTTTGTTTTTAGAATGTTTATTTACTGTTCAAATAGGATCCGACCCTAGCGATTTTTAACCAACTCAACATGGCGCATATACTCCTAGTGGCGCGATTCTACTGACAGGGCATGTGTGTACACAAAATGTATATTGACATTTGAAATTAGTTTTGTACGTGTTGCAAACATTGTATACTTCATTCGCTGACAACATAAATCAAAGTAAGTTGTTTCATAAACAAATACTTATTAATTATGTCATTTACTTAATTGCCGGTATTTCATCTCAACCGGTTAGATTGATTTTTTTCGTAATAGGAAGTTGTGTGAGTTATTTTGATGCACATTAGTATTTGCCATTTATTTTTAGTGTTGATGTATAATGTATTCTTAGCAGTTTAGGTTGTGAAGCTGTGTTATTTTATTTAGTTGTGCATGCTCATGTAGTGGTGTTTATGTTTACATGCCTTGAACTTGGATGTACATGCTTGTTACACCGATCGCACTAGCTCCCAAAATCTAACATCTTTGGTAATTTTTTTGATCAAATATTGAATTATTGTTGTTTTGTGCCCAGGTTTTATACTTTAATTAATTTTAATCTTCCATTTATAAGTTGGATTTATAATAATATAATTTGCACATTTTAAGTTTTACAGGACAACAGTTTAATATTTAAAAGACGTTTCGGGATGTTTTTTTAATGAAATGTTGCCTATAAATTGTGCTCAAGGTAAAAAAGTTTAGTATTTTTTTTAGTTGAAATTATATTTTGGGTTAGATATCAAGCCTAATTCGTATTTTATCAATAATGCAAAGTGTTTGGTCTTGTAAAGCATGTTTTCCTACTTTACATATGATTGTAATTGTTTTTTTGCAGTCAATGTTTCACTTTTGTTAAATTTAATATTTATTATTTGTTATCTAAAGTAATCGGGTCAAAATATATGCTACTGTACATCTGATGTTACCTCAAATCTAGTTACCATTATCGACAACTCTGCAGAGGGAAAATGCAGGAGTTCTTTCATTGGCTACAAAACGGGTTTTTGTCGCCAAGAATATTGTTTTTTCAGAAAAGTCGCCACTATGGACCGTACAATGCATTTTAACCAGTAATGATTTGAAATGTCACAAAAGTTTTAAATAATTTGCTAGATTGACTTCAGCTAAATATTTACTTATCGTATAATTGGTTACAGTTAGCAAATGGTCAATAAATTATTTTACATTGTGTGAATGATTGTGATTTGGAAATCGTACCATATGGCCTATTTGACTACAAAGTTGGCAATTAAAAATTGTTTGGAAAAGTATTACCATGTAAAGTTGAACCCAATTAAAAAAAAAAGTTTATGTGTCCATTTTTAACACAAAAAAAATTTACGCAAAGTGCATCGCTCATATGAAAATGTTCGTTTACAATGTACTTGCATTTTTATTTCATCCCCTTAATAATTGTGTATGCCAAATCATTATTAGTGTAGTAACCTTCTCTGAGATTTTTATATGGCACCGAACACTGTCTCCCACATAATATTTTAATTTGCTAAATCTCACCTTACACATGGAATAAGCATGCAGTGTTCACTCTAGAAATAAAAAGGAGCAAGGCCCTATTGGCAGGAAAAGGGCATCCGGTTTTTGAAAGGGCCCTTCTTGTTTTTAAAAGGGCACTTCCGATAAAAAGTTAGGATGGGCGTGTCCACCCGTTAACACATCGGACCCGTGTCCAGAGGCCCGATGGAGAGATCTGACCTTGGGGGGGGTTGGGGCACGCCAAAAAAACCCCGCTGTGTAGAGTGAAAATCCGTTGTGATCCGCACTCTAGAAACATCTATGACTTATGACTTAAGGATGGGGGCTCCAAATTGGAGCAAGCACTGCGACCGGAGGTCTATTGTACTATCCCCTGGAATAAATCCTTGATCACTTAAGAAAAGAGATCCGTAGCTGAAGCAAAATTCAGCAATGATCTAACAGGAATATCCTGGAGTTCCCAAGGCTCAAGTAAGTGACGTCCCAAGTGCTCGAACCTATGGGCGGAGTAGAAGTCACATTCACAGAGAATATGAACAACAGTTTCTTCATTATTCCTACACCCCCTACACAAAGGGTCATCCTTGACCTTCATAATAGTTAGATGCCTTCTGAGAGTACAATGCCCAGTTAGTAATCCAATAGCCCTACGAATACCAGAGCGATGGAGCTTTAACAGCTCCTTATGACGAGAGCTAGGACATCCACTATTTAGTTCTCTAGCTTGTCTCTGGTCTGATGCGCTGCGCCAGTCCTCGTACTCTAAATTCCTAAAAATAGAGAAGACAGTACCTCTGATGACTTCATTAGAGATACCTAATGCTGGCTCAGGACCAATAAAGGGGGAACAAGAGCCTAGTCTGGCTAATTCATCTGCCATTTCATTACCCGGAATGCCCGAGTGTCCAGGAACCCAAAATAAGGAGACTTTATTATTCAAAACCAGTTTACATAGGTTAGAATAACAATCCCAAACCAGTAGTGAGGTGAAATTAGGTTTCTGAAGAGCCAGGAGGGCAGCCTGGCTATCTGAACATATATAAATATGTTTGCCACGATAGTTTCTGTCTATGCATATTCTACAACACATAAGGATAGCGTAGACCTCAGCTTGGAAAACTGTGGTGAATTGACCAAGAGGATAGGATAGTTTGGTATTGTCAGCATGGCAGAAGACACCTGCCCCAGTGGAGTTATCAAGTTTAGAACCGTCTGTGTACCAAACAATACGGTTATGATCACTTGCTGGAGCTACAGTCCAATCCGACCGTGAGGGGAAATGGATTTTAAAAGGCTTATTGAAGCCAAATCTTGCAAGCGTAATGTCGCAGGGCATGTTGAACAGCTGGTGCTCAGTTACCTTAGGATTAAGGTCTTTCCATGACAGATATTTTGAGTAGTCATGCCAGTGGCCTAAATATTTCAGTCTTCTTACACAAATAAGAGCCTCAGCCTCAATTCGCATATGAAGAGGGTGTAGCCCAAGGAGGAGCTCCAAGGTGGCTGAAGGGGTGGTTTTAAGACACCCAGAGATTGCAACACAGACCATCCTTTGAATTTTTCCAAGATCAAGTCTGCAGTTAAGTATCTTGGTCCTAGACCACCATACAACAGAGCCATAGGTTAGTATAGGACAAATGATCATTGTATATACCCAATGGAGGACTTTAGGATTTAACCCCCAAGTTTTCCCAATGGCATTTTTACAGCTCCAAAAGATCCTCTTGGCTTTACCAATACAGAACTCAGAGTGCCTAATCCAATTAAGTTTTTTGTCAAAGAAAACTCCCAAAAATTTGACTTCATTAGTACAAATAAGGGCCTGACCAAAGAACTTGATGTTTACATCAAGAGTGGATGTCTTTCTAGTGAAAGCAATCAAGTTGGTTTTCTGAGGATTTACTGAAAGACCCTCGTTGTGGCACCACTTTTCGACATTGCGAAGTGCCTTATTCATGACATCACAAATGGTGTCAATGAATTTACCCCTAGTGATAATTACAACATGTCACTGTCACTTATAAATAGACAAGAGTCAAAGTGAGCAAATTATGATTTATTGGATATTTTGACATGATACGACAGACACATGAGCTGGCCGAACCCCGAGTATTGACAAAACCTGGATTAACTCTTCGCTTAACTACGGTCTGGATTAACTGCCGTGAGAGAGTGACGGTTTGCAACTATATAGCACATAGAACAGCAACGCATGCGCAGTGCACATCAAACGCATGCCTCTTCTTACCTCGCAATCCCGGGAACCAGGCGGCACTATAAGCAATTAAGTAACACCACCTGCCAACCAGGCCACGATGCTGCACGTAGGGCGATCGCTAAATGCAGGTCCGTTACACTCCCCCTCCGCTTACAAGTTAAAAATTTACATTTTTTTTTTTTTCCAAAACAAAATTCAATTTTTACTCGAGGTCAGCCGCCAAATAATACAATAAGATCTTTTTACAAAGGCTATACAGACAAAGTAGACTTTCACCAGACGGAAAGATGCAGGTTTCATTTGAGCACAATAAAGCGCAACTGAAAAGAGAACACAAATAAGCATAATCAAAAAATTCAAATATAATAACCGAACACAAGTCGCTCTCCTGAAGACAAACATTATCCGCAGAAATGTACCTACTGCAGCTCAGTACACAAACTTTTCAATTTTACCATTAATCCCAAATTTTTAAATTTAGCTCATTATTTCAACTATTATTCCTATAAAAATAGAGTCATAAAACTATTACACTGTAAGCCATTCAACAAACACACATCCACATAAATATTCAAAATCAATCTGTAACGTCCTATCCAATAATTATTCTAAAAAGATTATCCATTTAAAAAAAAGTACTATATCTCGTAGAAAAACAATGATAAACAATTAAGATTAATCAGACTTAACTTGCTAAAAATAGTAAATATCACATCTTTATAGTTATAACATAATTAAACATTCAAACATTAATCAGAATTATCACCGAACAATAACGCAGATGCTTAAAAATATCACAGAGCAGGAACAGTAGAAAGTCCAACAGACTAATATAAATACTAAGTTCAGCAGAATACAATTAGATAGCTGTTGACTGGACACAAAGCTCTTGTTGAGACCCGTCAGAGCTTCTCTTGTTGAGTGTCTCCAGACATCCACACAGATCCTCTTGTTAGAACTCTCCTAAGGAAAAGAATGGATGTGGCTGCACGTCCACCGCAGGTCTCCCGAGCCCACTGGTAGAAAACTGCTCTTGACTGCACTTCCACCACAGATCTCTTCCCTCTCGCACAACTGCAGTGAAGCCCCCAAAACTAATGATCAACTTAAACCCCAGAACTCACAAATACAAATACCCTTCCATACAAATTTATATAGTATAACATAGCTCCTTGCACGACAAAATTCAGACACCCAAACTCAACAAATAATTCCAACAACATTTCATAAACCCCAAAAACTCAAATCTTCACAATATCCCAAAAAATTCAACTCAGCAAACCATAAAAACGCAGTTTTAATTTATACAATATACAATCAAATTCCTTTCACACCGCACACTTTCCCATAATTTAAATACCAACCCCTATCCAATGCATCATTTCAACAAACTTACACAAATATATTACGAAAAAGTTATACTAATTCTACCCTAAAACCAATTCAACAACAATACATAAACACTAAAAAAAAATTCACAAATCTACACAACATTCCAAACCCAACAAAAACTTTTCACTCGCTTACAACTCACAAACCTTTTAACCTATAAACACATTTCAAATCGCAAAAACCTAATCTATAAATACACACTCAAATACTGACCCACAATTTAACTATAGCCAACACTTTCCAAATTGCCAAAATGAATTCCAAACTCCCAACTTCAATTTCCTAATATATTCCATGTACAATTTTAAGTGCCATCTAGGAAAGAACCCCAAACATACAAGACCCAAAACTGAAAACAATTCATCTATAACACACATCACTCGTAACACCAACACACAAAACATCACATTCACTCCCCAAACTCAATACAATCAACAAATTACATAACTGCCATCACTAAAAATACAATCTCAAAAACTTTATACACCAACTCGAAATGAAATACCCATCCCACAAAAATATGTCATACCCTAAACCAAATCCTTATTCAACACAAAAATCAAATTTTCCGAACCCCATCCACTCTATTCCGCTGTAGCTCTGCCAATTTTCCAAATAATACGAGGACGACTGTTTGACCAAACTCTACTATAATCAGTTGGAGCTTTTATACAAATTTCATCAACCTCCGAATCAGAAATCGGGACATCACCAGAATTTCCCTCTGAATCACTCGACTCGTAACCACAAGCGATAATCTCATTCAAATCATTCCAACCCAAACCTGAATCTTTCACTGGCGGTTGTTCTATTTTATCACGGGCCGATACGAAACCACACCAAAAATTTTCAGGCACAGGATTCGAGGTTTTCGATGATTGGGAAGCAATTACTAGGCTCTGCGATTTCTCCTGCTTACAATCCACGTGGTCGATCCGAGATTTAGGTTGCATATTGATCAAATCTCCAGAAACACCCGTTTCAACACTCTTTTGTTGGTCAGCATTTGGACAATCATTTGCAATTCGCCGATATTGACCAAAAGAAGGTTGGGGTCTATAAAATGATCTGCACGCCTTCCGAATATCGCACCTTTGACCGTGGATATACTGTCGGGGCCACCTGCAAACTTTTCCCACAGAAACCTCCTCCCGAAAAATTACGAAGCAAAACCACCGTCGCTGGCCTGTAACTCGGTCAAGCGGGAGCTCGATACCCTCTACCCTCCCAAATTGTTCAAAATGCTGGCAGATATCAACCTTAGACATATTCGGTCGGACTCTTCCCACAAAAATTTTCCGTGAATCCCTCCCAATAAAAGCTCTTTTTACGTCCACTTTTTTGTTTCTAATGCAATGCCAGGTATTTTGCAAAACAACATCTATAGTGGAGTTTTCAAAGAAAGTTACGAAAGCAAAACCACGGGCTCGGTTATTAATAGGGTCGGTCATTATCCTGACATGTGCCACATTTCCGAATTTGAGAAAATATTTCTTTACATCCCAATAACTAAGGTTTCCTATCCCGCCAACAAAAACTTTATTCTCTTCAAAACGCAATTTTTCAAAATGAGGGACAACTAGTTTCAGAGGCGCTTCGTCAGCCAAATTAGGCAGTTTACTACCAAAAACCTCAGGCCTATCTAATCCGAGATTCGGTGAAGCAGATACCGGAAAAAGCCGTCCGTAGTTTTTTCTAACCCAATAGTACAGGATCAGCAAAAGAAATAAACAAAATACAATTACCCCCCTCTCTTCCACAAATTCCATACCGCAGCTGCGCAATCGGAAGCAGAGATCCGATGGCGACCTGTAAAACATCAGTTCCGGCAGCAGACACTTTAAACACTCGGGTACACTGGAAAGCTTCAAATTACCGCAACCACTCGTGGACTCTCTTCAAAACGTTACACCGTTCTCTAAACTACTTTAAACCAGAGGTCAACCAGCGCACGCGTCCGCCCTCAGAGTCAAAATTCCAAGGTTCGAATTTTTAGTTGGATACAATTTCCAAACTGTCGCGGACGCCAAATGTCACTGTCACTTATAAATAGACAAGAGTCAAAGTGAGCAAATTATGATTTATTGGATATTTTGACATGATACGACAGACACATGAGCTGGCCGAACCCCGAGTATTGACAAAACCTGGATTAACTCTTCGCTTAACTACGGTCTGGATTAACTGCCGTGAGAGAGTGACGGTTTGCAACTATATAGCACATAGAACAGCAACGCATGCGCAGTGCACATCAAACGCATGCCTCTTCTTACCTCGCAATCCCGGGAACCAGGCGGCACTATAAGCAATTAAGTAACACCACCTGCCAACCAGGCCACGATGCTGCACGTAGGGCGATCGCTAAATGCAGGTCCGTTACACTCATCATCAGCATAGCCAATGCAGGACACACCTGAGAGAGATAAAGTCTCTAGAAGTGAATCAACAACCAGGCACCACAGGATGGGTGAAAGAACCCCTCCCTGGGGGCACCCAGCGACTGCGTGCACCATCAAGTCGTCACCAAGAAGTGAGGCACAGACATATCTTGATGAGAGCAAATTATTAATGAAGTTAACAACAACATTGTTGACTCCTCTTTGAGTAAGAGCACGAATGATAGATTCAACTGGAACCTTATCGAAGGCCCCCTCAATGTCGAGAAAGACAGCCAGAGCAATCTCCTTAGCCCTGATATTTTTTTCCAAAATAAAGGAAAGATTGTATAGGGCACTATCAGTAGATTTACCAGGCTGATAGGCGTGTTGAGAGACAGAGAGTGGCTTGGAAACCAAGACAGTCTCCCTGATATGCCTATCAATAAGTTTTTCGAGCGTTTTGAGCAAGAAAGATGTAAGGCTGATTGGTCGAAAGGACTTGGCCTCATAGTAATTATCTTTTCCAATTTTTGGAATGAATATTACCTTAGTTTGCATCCAGGAAGTTGGAACATATTCATAAGCAATGCAGGCTCTATAGATTCTACAGAGAATAGGTGCCAGAACAAAAAGCCCTTCTTTAAGAAGGGCCGGGACCACTTCATCCATACCAGGAGTTTTGAAGGGTTTGAGGGTATTAATTGCCCAGACAACTTTGTCATGGGACACAACCATCTTTGCAGCATCCCAATTGTTCTTACCACACGAGATCGTAGTTTCAATAGGGGTGGCTGCTGTGCACACTTCAAGGGAGCCCGGGAAGTGAACCCGAAACATCTCTTTCAGGATTGCGTTCCCAGAGGAAGCATACTCACCATTTGGAAGCTTTATAGTGTTTAGGCTACAGCTCTTGTCTTTCGACATGATTTTGACAAGCTTAGATGTAGCAGAGAGATCTTCAATACTGCTACAATATGTTTGCCAGGATTTCCTTTTGGCATCTCTGACAGCCTTATTATAGGCAGTGAGAGCGGTGCGATAGGCTAGCCAGTCACAGCTTTTCTTAGCTCTATTAAACATTTTCCTACATTTGTTGCGTAATGAGCTAAGTTCTGTGCTCCACCATGGAACGATCCTACGTGAGGCAGTGCGTGTAATGTCACAGTTATGGTAGTAAGATTGGATAATGGCATGCTGAAGCTGATCAACAGCCATCTCCAAGTTATTAACAGAGGAAAGCTTACCAAATTGGTTGTCGGTCTCTATCAACCTAGCCAATTCCTCCTTGTAGGAACTCCAGTTTGTTTTCTTTGGGTTCCTACCCTCAGTAAAGATCCTTGACGGACCTAAAACTGAAAACATAATTAGTCTGTGATCAGATAAAGTGGTTTCATCTGATACTTTCCAATTATGAACTAGCTCATGGCAAGGGTTGTTACACAAAGTGATATCAATGACTTCCCTTCGGTTAACATTCACAAAAGTGGGTTCATTGCCAGTGTTAAGAATAGACAAGTTATATCTCAACAGATGTTCAATGAGTACTTCACCACGTTTGTTGCAGTTACTACTGCCCCAAAGAATGTGGTGCGAGTTAGCATCTAGGCCTAGAATTATTTTACAGTGTTTAGCAACACTATAATCCAGAACAGCAAAGATGGTGTTGGAGAAAGGATCGGACTCCTCATAGGGGAGATAGCCCGATACAAGGATGAACTCATCCTTAAAACCTTGGGAGTTACTGTACATTGCCTTAACAGCAACAGTCTCCAGTGAGGTAATTAACCAAGTTAAGAACGTTGATCTTAGAGTTAACTAAAATGCAGGCTCTAGGTTTGTCACTGTTATTATCAAAGAAGATATTATAACCTTTTACCCCCAGACCCATGATTTTACCATTACGGATCCAGGGTTCCTGAATGAGGGCAATGTCAATTTCACCTCTAGTCATCTTTCTGCTAAGAATAGCAGAAGCTGAACGACTATGGTGAAGGTTAATTTGACCTACATTGATACCTTTACCCATGTTTTGAGAGTTGGGTATCAGTAGATGGAGCTGTAGATTCAGCTCCCTCAGAATCGTCCAAAAGTAGACTATCCGTATCGCCAACAGAAGTGGGTGACGATGGTTGCAAAGTACCCTCTGAGCAGGTATCGATATCCAACCCACCAAGCCTGAGAAGGTCACTTTCAGAAAAGTTAACTTCCCCAGCAAGATTAGCTGATACACTTACCTGAGTTGAGGATGCTTGAGTATCCGACAAACTCTCCGCCTCCATATCCTGGGGAGTGGATGTTTGTCTGGCCTCGGTCGTCTCTTTAGGTTGTGGATTAGGGTCAGAGAGAATCTTGAAAGACCCACGATCCAAACCAGTGTAAGCTGCAAAGTCGGCTACTTTGATAGCTTCAGCGGACTCCAGCTCAACCTCAAAGATCCATCGAATGGAATGTGGTTCTACAAATCTATGCAGAACACGCCAATCCATCGAATTCAAATTAGGGTTGTAGCGATTCATCCGCTTCAGCAGGTCGCGAGCCTCCTTAGTAAAGACGTCTTTAGTCTTGAATGCCACCTTTACCGGTTTAGGTAGTTCGCTGGCACTGATGACTTTTAGAGTCACTCCTGGAATCGTGAGCTGACACTCGTGGAAGGATTGGTTAACCCAAACCACGGTATCAGCGTCGTCGCACTGGATAACAAGGGCGCCAGAGTTGAAAACAGAGCCCTGTATCCTGGCAAGATGATCACCATCACAGATTCGATCAATTTTTTTCAGTATCGCTACTTGAATCAAATCAACCTCCTCCTTGGTGATTTTCTCTTTGGGAAAAGCGTCCTTAACTATGGTGAGCTTCACCCCCTTTACAGCACTGGCAAAAGATTGTGGTCCAATATCAGTACGTGGTCTCTTTTGAGTGGTCCTGAGCCTCGGAGATGGTGTGTTACCAGCAGACAAAAGTCTTTTGGTTCCGCCACCACTCTTCTTCTCAGTGTCCTCCTCAGTCTTTTGGCGCCTGCTCATTTTGCGCCTTTGTGTTTTGGTGAGTACTTCCCTTTCCCCACCGACAGTTTCCGTGTGTCGCTCGCTAATGCTAACAACACCACTTCCACTGGCAGCTTGAGTCAGGTTTTCCTCCTGTTGTGGACCCATAACCGTGAGGGAAGGGTCCGTTGAATTGGCAACATCCGAGGATGAACCAGATTCCGGAATGGTGATTTTCCTTGATGCGTTTTTAGTTTTAGACTTACCTTTCGTATCCATTGATTTGAAGTAGAAGAATGGAGGAGAAAGATTCACCCCGATTTTCAGAGAGCAGTACAGCAGGGCTAACCCCAGAGTTGGTAGTCAGAGGGACCTCGAAAGAGCCCCCCGCTCTGCCATGCAGGACCCCACCCAGGCACCACCTGGAGCTACAAGACAGGCGAGATTATACACCAGCTGGTGGAGCAGCCAGGACATGCTGGTTAGGCTGCCCCGGGCTCCTGTACTATCTGGCGGCCTGAGACGCAAAACTCAGCTTTTCTCCTGTATCTTCAACCAACAGCCTTCTCCA
Organism: Troglohyphantes excavatus; assembly: GCA_963932185.1. Classification (NCBI taxonomy): domain Eukaryota; kingdom Metazoa; phylum Arthropoda; class Arachnida; order Araneae; family Linyphiidae; genus Troglohyphantes; species Troglohyphantes excavatus. Next base: position 31,590,488 of record OZ010678.1, read on the forward strand.
GGACTCTACCATACAAGCCCAAAGATCCTCAGGGTTACAAATCCTCCCCCATGCCAGTTTTTCCCAAGGTAAAGCAGTCAGTTAGGTCGCCAGACCAAAAACCTCCTCCCGCTCTACCAAGGTAGGGCTTTGTGACACCCTCCTCCTTTCGCAACCGTGCTTGGGACCGGCTTCAGGCGGAGTTTAGAAACATCTAGGAACAGATGTAGTATAAGACATTTGGCGCATTCTTATTTTTGGCGACGAAAAATTGCCGTTAAACAGCGTTATGACATCATAGGGTTGCCAGATTGAAAGTCGCGACTAGAATCGGAAGATACCCACATTGTCAGGTGGGGTCCCAGTAGCAGAAAAATTCTTAACAGTCTGCGACAAGTTTTTTAGTGAAAAAGATTTGTCTGCAACTTAATTTATTATGTAACTATTGGTATACCTTTCATGAGCAAGAATTCAATTAAAGAAAAAAATCTCAGCAATAGTATTACTTCGTTTTCACGTTTTTTTTTCTTCCTGTGCTTGCTAGATTATAAGTATTCATCACTAAAATAATATAGTACCAATTATTTAAATGTTTAACATCTTATTGAACAAACACATACCCATTTATTAAATAGTTTCAGCATTTAAAACAAAAACACCTTATGTTAACAATATTTTCTATGAAAAGGACAATACAAATTAAAATTTTATTTCATTGTTAAAATTTATAAATGAAAAAAAAAAGATTATTTTCCGAATTTCTTTGTAAATTAAAATTGGAATTATATCTTTAAAGTATGGTAACTTCATTAAATTGCAGAGTTCATACTGGAAAAATAAAAGGGAAGGGTGCAAAAAAAAACATTTTATTTTATCTGCTAGTACTTAAATATGTAAGTTTCAAAATTGCAAAAATTAACTTCAAAGGCAATTTAAATTATTATTTATTATGGTTTTAGACATTTAATATAAGTTTTATAACATTCAAGTCTGATAAATTATGCTGTCCTTGAAGAATAGGAATAGTGAATAAAATTTAATGCAAACTAACTGTAAACTAATGTTCGAACTGTTATTGTACATGTAAAAGAATCATGACATAAAATTAAATATATTGAAGTATAAATTTATTTTAAAATACTAGAATTCACACAATATCCTCAGGAATGTTCGAATATTCCAATTTATAAAGATGTATAAATTAGCGAAGTTCGATTTTTAATAAACTTTGCATAATTAATTGGTTTGCAATAGTAAAAAAAAATTAAAACTAAAGAAATGCCTTTCAAAACGAGAAAGCTGGCTTTGAACATGTAGTAAAACAAGTTTTCAGTCTTGAAAATCGGAAAAGCCACCGGACTAAAACGCCGATTTCGGAAAAAAATCGGCAACTGTGGTTAGCTGATAATAATAAAATTCCTAACAAACTCAATAAAAAGTTAAGAAAACCATGTTAAAGCCAGACCAAAATTAATAAATTTGAAAAAGAAATGCATTTTTAGTCACCAACATCGAAGTAATCGCGGTGTCAAATTGCCGATTTTTGAAAAACTTGCGTCATTTATTTACCTATTGACTATCAAATATATGAGATAAGAATGAATAAAAAGAAAGAAAAAAAATGAGCTATTAACGTAAAAAATTTAGCTCTAAATCCGAAAGAGAAAAAAAAATATCGCTAAAATCGAAAATCTGCCGTAGAAGCTGTATAAAATACCGTTTTCGTTTTGTGAAAATTCCCTTCTCAAAGAAGATTCTTCTAATTATTTTGTAGTAATCTATCTTTTCAAAGAACAGGTACTGAAATGTACCACGGAGTTGGACAAACAACCAGGAAGCGTCTGCGGCGATTTTTTCAAACACGTGTAACTTATCGCGATTGCGACTTTCTATTATCGGGACTTCTCCCCCATCCCCTTCTTAAATGAAAGAAAAGTAATTATCTAACCTAAAAAGAATCTGCAGAAAATTTTCTAAAGTAGTGCAGACATAAAAAAAAAATTGTATGGTAGACTTCTGCAAAAATTTGTCTGCAGACATTTGAAAAAATCTGCGTCGTACGACGCACGTCGCCGCGTTTCTGCTACCGGGGGTGGGGTTGCCATACTATAAATTTATCGCCCCTATAAAACACGCCAAAAAAACCTCGCGCGCCAAATGTCCTATACTACATTTGTACCAACATCTTCATCCTCACGCCTATTCAGGTTGCGTGAGGTATCAGCTCAAGTGTTGTCCTCGTCATATATATGGTTCAAAATTACTAATAAAACCATCTTCTCTTTCAAAAGGTACACAGAAACATAACACCTTAGTATTTCATATACGGGCACAATCAACTAATAGAATGTCCCGTGCTTGAAATTACTTAGGATTTTTCGCTATTGCTCAAAGCGCGTAAGGAAGTTCGTCTGCTGTCATAATTCACTTAATTCCGATTTACACTAAAAATGTTCAAATCAATGCCTTTTTTAAAGACAACTAAGGAAGCAAGAACGCTTATGCTTAATTGAAAAAGAGCAAAAGGGGCAAAATTTTTTTAAAAAAAGAAGGTAGCATTTTCCTGAAAAGGGCACAAGGACGTTATTGAGATTTAAAAAGGGTGGGCAGAGCGGGCCGCCATTCAAAAAATGCTTAAACTAAACATTGCTACATGCAACTTCCATAGAATAGCATGCATTGACTAGTCTGTAACTTTTTCCGTACAAAAAAAATGCAGTGTTTGGTTGGTGTATTAACATTGCAGTAGAGCTGCACAGTGGGATGTTGGCGGAGGTTCTGAATCTATTCCGAAAAAAATACCCGGGAGCACTGCCTAATAATTTTGAATCATAGTTATATGACAAAGACAACACTTCAGCTGGTACCCTATGCAACTTGAATAGGTATGAGGACATTTGGATCACAACAGATTTTTCCTTTACACGACAGATTATTTTTGGCATACGATGTTTTCCCATCAGATCCTTACACTCATGCTAAAAATCAAGGGGTCAGATGTACTGTACGGTCACCCTTGGCGCGTTTTTTTCCACATTTGGAGATAAATTTTATTTAAATGGCAACCCCCGTGATTTTTTCCACATTTGACGATAAATTTTATTTAAATGGCAACCCTCTTCCGACCCGACAAGGAATTGCAGCAACCCTACTGCACAACAGTTTTTTTCTTAAGTGCCCTTTTAAAAAGAAGAAGTGCCCTTTAAAATACGAAATGTCCTTTTCATGACAATAGCACCCTGCCCCTTTTTATGTCTAGAGTGAACACTGTATATAGGTTACATTGCAGTTATAAGACTTTTTTTATACTTTACTATTCATCCCAAAAAAGTGCACCTAAAGCTCGGATTTGTAAAATTCTGTTTTTTTTTTTAATTTAAATTTACTTAGAAATATTGCATGAAGAAACATCTCTAAAAGGTCTTGGGAACATGTCTTTGTAGAGTGTGTGGGACTTGCTATATTTTTTTTAATGTAATGCTTTAACGACCTTATTAAAAAAAATATACTCGGCATTTAATAGGCTGGATGAAAGGGGTAAACAATGGAAAGAAAAAAAACTTTAATTCACAAATTAAAATATGACAATTTTTTAAGCTATAAAAAAATTGTTTATTTTGTACAACAATATGTAGTTTTGAATATTATATATAATGTTCCTGTTATGCTTAATTGTGTGAATCGGCATCGCTTCTATCGCACAGAAAAAAACTATATGACCGGGATATATTGTGGAATTTCGAATTGTTTTCCCTCTGGATGCCCTGACAGGTTTTCTGGGTCGCAATATGGTTAACACAGTGTTCACTCTAGGTGTTTTTTGAAGGGCGGGCCGCCCTGCCCGCCCTCTTTAAATCTCAATAGCGCCCTCATGTCCCTTTTTAAAAAATGCCGCCCTCTTTTGAAAAAATTGCGCCCTTCTTGCCCTTTTCAGTCAAGCACAAGCATCATTGCTTCCCTAGTCGTCTTTAGAAAAGGCATTGATTAAAAAAAATGTGCGTGTAAATTGGAATTAAGTGAATTATGACAGCAGAAAACTACGCGTGTTGTGAAATCGCGATGATTCCGCGCTAATTTCGAGCACGGGGCATTCCACAAATCCTACTGGTTACCTGTGCCTGCATATGAAATTCTGAGTTTTTTCTGTGTTTTTTTTAAGTGAATATGGTTTGAGACTAGGCAGGGATTGGTTTGCAAGACTACTCATTTTATTACCAAATTTTGAATTTAAGTAGCCTTTTTATCAGTTTTGTAAGGGATCTGATTCCTCCTTACAAAACTGCTTTTCAGGGAAAACATTTTTAAAATGTCAAATTTTAGATTTCAAATAATATTTTCATAAAAAGACATAATTTTGTACGGGTCTTTCCTTCGAGATAGGTTCCGAACCGTTAACACTAGCAATGTCAACCAACAAATCGGAATTTTTTTTTTTCGTTTGGTCTTGGGTCCGATGTGTCAATATGTGTCCACGTCCACGCAATTTTTTTTTAAAAAAGTGCCCTTTTAAAAACAAGAAATGCCTTTTCACAAATGGGGTGCCCTTTTGCTGCCAACAGCGCCCTGCCCCTTTTTATTTCTAGAGTGAACACTGGTTAACACAAATGTAGGGTTGTTTCATTTTCAAAATATAAAATATAATATTCTTCGTATGTGGTTGATTAAAACTATAGAAAAAGTTGATAAAACTATAGAAATAAATAAGCTTATACTGTATTTAATTAAAAAAAAACTACATATGTGTTTATAAAAAAAAATTACGGAATGGATGTATTTATCTGACATTTGTCACATTTTACTCTGGGAGACAAAATCAGTTGAAGGGTTTGCTATAAGGAAGTAGGAATAAGGAAGTTTGCTATAAGGCTATAAGGAATTATTCAAGTTTGTAAAAAACGTTTGAAAATTCAATATTCCAAGTTGCGTGAAGATATTCTTTTTGATCAATCTTCTTAATTGTTCCTACATATTATGACAGTATTTTCACTCAAAAATATATCTTCCAGATGACGTGGCACATGTTGGAGCTATCTCTTTCTTACAAACAAACAGATGCTCTGTCTACCCCTATGAAAAATATTTAACAAAAAAATACAATTTATTATAATATGATTTTATTTAATGAAAATTTCGTTTGAAATATAGCATATAACTTTGCTTTAAAAACAGAAAATTACATTTTTAATCATCACACTCCCCCTCTGTAACGTCCGGCTCATCTGCTGAGATGTCTGGTTGTAGTCCATTGTAAAAACAAAACGTAAAAGAATCAAAAACTCTAGGTTTATAAGTGCTGTATAACCTTCCTGTAAACAAAGCTTGTCAGTCGTTTGAGGGAAAATGGTGGTAGCTCCAGGAGCTACCTCTATATTGCAACAAACTAATAAGACAGACAGCTCCATTTCTTGAGTAACGCGAGAACGAATTAGTTGAGCTACATCTTTCTGGCACCAAACGAAAAGTTTTTTGTTACCACAAGGTAGTACATGTAACTCCAAATTCTTGGAGCTACATCCTTTTTACAGCAAACCCTTCAATTGCTAAAATGCTTTTTCTATTTGCTGTGATGAATTTTAGAATTTAGTATTAAGTTTCATGCAACAGAAGCGGTTATTAGACTTCGCTGATGTTTTTAATTGACCAACACTCTTAAGCAAGATGACGTCATAAGGTTGCCAGATTAAAAGACATCTCGAGAATCGGTAAATACCAACAGTCGGGTGGGGTTTTCTTAATATAAATTTTTCGCCCAAAAAAACACGCAAAAGAGACTTGTGCCAAATATCCCACTATACATCTATGGGAACATCCACCAAAAAGGAAACTTTTTACTGAAATTAAAATTTTAACCAAACTGTAAGTGTGGTATATCAATTTAAACCTAGAAAGTTGCTGGATATGAATATGTAAGGTATTATTTCATAAGAATAATAGTCTGCAGTGAAATTGTTCTGAAAGTTGACATATTTCTTCACTGTTATTGGGGCCAAAAATGTCACTTCGATTATAGTATATTATTTTCTTAATTTTGTTCATTAATTGAAATCATTATATATACAAATTCATAATCCATTTACATATTTATCATATATATATATAGTTGAAATATTTTAGATTAGCTTTTGAATAAAATTTTAACTGTATTTAATAGTGATGTTTAATTGTCACAAGAGTAACAAAAAACATATAAAAGTTTCAAATTTGTAAAAACTACTTAACATTTTTACTTTAAACCTTTTAATCTCTGATTTGGTGGAATAAGACATATTTTACACCATTTATTTTTTGTGTGTCATGCATAGAACATTCTCTGTTGTGTTGTCACAAGAGTAACAAATGACAGTGTCACAAGAGTAACGCGTAACCTTTCTGGCAAGTAAATCAAATAGGTTGTCTTCAGACCAAAACAAAAACAATGTTTTAAGTTTATTTGGTTTTGCCCTTTTTAAGAATAAGTTCTTGAGTAGTTTTTCCATAATTAATTATATTAATAATTAATTACATAATTAATTTAAAACAAATTAAATTGCATTCATTCTTGTTTTTAAAATGAATGATCTTAATGTTTTATTTACTTTAAAATTACAGAACAGTTATGACAGCGGGTCCTCAGAATGTGTGTATTTGTGGTTTTCATAAAAACTTTCGAAGTAATTCATAGGACAGTTGCAGATTTATTTTCTCCATTCCTAAAGATTTATTGATTTAGAGTGCTGTGTAGGCCCGTTGCACCGGGGGTAGCACTGCCCCACTATAATCTGGAAACCCTGAAAGTTTTGAATTTCTACTTCTAAAAATCCCCAATTTGAGAAAATTTATGACTGAAGAAAATTAATATTATTAGCAAATGAAAGCTAGGGCAGATTAGAAATGGCCTAACTTGTATCATTACATTTAAATTAGACCTCGGAACGGATATTGCATTGGAATATGGGTGCAACAAATCAATGCTTGTGAGAGAACTGTTTAAATGTACATTTAAATTAGACCTCGGAACGGATATTGCATTGGAATATGGGTGCAACAAATCAATGCTTGTGAGAGAACTGTTTAATATTACCTAAAATGTATATAAAAAAAGATGAAAAATGCTGATAAGTTGGAACTGGGAATTTTGAGCACTGTTGAGTTGGGAATTTCGAATCGTTAAGTTGGGAAATTTGTTGTGTCAAGCCTGTTGTTTCAATTTTGTTATGGCGCTGGTGCTGTGATACCTTACTTGAATGCTGGTAGACATTCAGAATGTGCATTTTGAAAAGATACCATAAAAAGATTATTATATAATACAAGACAGATTTTCTGTAAATGTGTTTGCACAATATTTTAATGCAGCATCTCCAAGAAAATGTATCGGTCAAAAGTGTATCCATTTTTTTCTGATGGTTGCACAGGCCAATTTAAACAAAAATATAATTTTGTAAACATGTCAGCACTTGAATCAAACTTAAATATTAACAGTTTTCATGGACATTTTTTTTCAACAGCTTATGATACGAGTGCTGTAGATGGAATCGGTGCTGTTTTTCTTTTTTTAAATGATGTCTATGAAATGAAGTGCATGGTAAAAAGCAATTATACAAAAAGCTGCTGATTTTGCAGAACTTGTTCATGGTGCAACAAAGGTAAACATACTTTATGTACCAAATGAAGAAATCATAGCCAAAGAATTCATTTGCGTATTACTCTTGGAGAAATTGTATAGTGAAGGGCACACAAAAACACACTTTGTCGAAGCTACCAAAAATGCCACTATCTACCATTGACCATAACACATGATAATTCCTACAAAGAGTTCATATTTTATAAAGCAAACAGCAATAAAACTGCCAGTGAAACCGATGATGAAGACGAAATTCTGCTCAGCAGCAAACGCAAAGGAGCCGAGAAATTGCAATATAACCAGTAGGTGAATGTAGGTGTTGTGGTCCATTAATTCTAACAGTATATGATAAATATCAAATAAGGTGCTTTAATACACACAAAAGTAAAAGGAATTCAAAAGTTTGAACCTTATAATCATGCTATTTGATACAAAAGAAACCAAATTGTGGCTAATTTTGTTGCTCTTATATTTGTAAAATATTTTTTTAGTAAACTATTTTTTAATATAATAATTCTATACCCTTTTAAACTATTTTAGACTCCTATCAATGTTTAAAACTGTTGTATATAAAAAAAATCGCGAATTTGCTCATATTAATGATTGTTTGTGGATTTTAAGCAGAGATTCAATTGTGGACAAAATGTCACAAGAGTAACACTTTGTCTTTTACTTAAAACAATGCCATTAATTCAGATTTTGTCAAAGAGATTCAAAAGTTTTTCCCTTTTGAAGAGATATAATTACTCTATTATATTTGTAAATTTGAGTTTTGTATTCTCATATAGTTCACAGGAGTTCTACCTTAAAAACACTTTTTGTATTTTACCTTTTCCAGTGGTCACAAGAGTAACAAAATTTTGATTTATAGACAACTAAAATATACTAAATTACATATTAGATATGTTTTATGAAGCGGAATAACATGAACTTTTAAATAGTGATTTTGAATTTTATCATAAATATGTTTAGTATTGTTAAAAATGTACGTTTTTATGAAAATTTTCTCTGACCGTCACAAGAGTAACAATGGACGTTCCCCTGTACCAATTTTTCATTTTACCTGCAAAAATTCAGGAATTTCTATAAAATCTGTCTCGTGGAATGAACTTTTTACTGACATTTAAAAAAATAATGTTGAAATATATGCACACTGTATAGAGTTATGACTTGTGCCATGGAATAGGAAATAATAGAAGCTCTAATAACTCTGTGTCTTCTTAACATATAACCCAGTGTTCACTCTAGAAATAAAAAAGGGCAGGGCTCTGTAGGCGATAAAAGGGGCACCCTGTTTTTGAAAAGGCACTTCTTGTTTTTAAAAGGGCAATTTCAAAAAAAAAAGTTTGGGGTGGGCGTGTCCACCTGTTGACACATCGTACACGTGACCAAGCACAACAAAGTTCAAATGTTGGTTGACATTGTGCTAGATCTGTATATTGGGCTATTGTTGTCGGTTCGGGGTCTATCTCGAAGGAAAGACCCATAGAATATTGATGTCTCTTTAGGAATATACTACTTAAAATAAAAAATTTAACATTTATAAATTATTTTTTCCTTAAAAACCAAATCTGTAAGTTGCCCTAATCAGACCCTTTACAAAACTGATGAAAAGACTAATTAAATCCAAAATATATAACAAAATGCCTAATCTTGTAACCTGTCCCCAAACGAACTTCTCTTTTAAAGAAACACAGAAAAAAATTAGTATTTCATATGAAGCACAGGCAATCAATAGGATTCGTGGAAATGCCCCATGCTCGAAATTACCGCGGAATCATCGCGATTGCACAACACGCGCAATTAAAAAGGATGTTGTTTTTCTACTGTCATAATTCACTTAATTCCAGTTTACACGCAAAAATAAAATTAATCGATGCCTTTTTTTAAAGACGGCTAGGGAAGCAAGGACGCTTGTGGGGCAAGAGGGGCGGAATTTTTTCAAAAGAGGGCGTCATTTTTGAAAAAAGGGCATGAAGACACTATAAAGATTAAAAAAGGGCGGGCAGGGCGGACCGCCTTTCAAAAATCGCCTAGAGTGAACACTGTATAACCCACAAAATAAAGTGAGCAAATCTATTTCTGAACAATTAATTTAGCATTATCAAGTTTCATTATGATTGGTCCAACAGGGTTGAGATTAAGACTGAAAAACTTGACTTTGATTTGCCGAATAACGATTTTGCCTAATACCGAAAATTAAGTTGACTTTGAGTCCGAAAACAGCCGAATATCGAATTCCTTTAAAAATCTTTGTACAGGGAAACAATACCAGGTACCTGAGGTAAAGGTTTACAAGTAAAATTATCATAGTATAGTATTTGTATATACTATAGAATAGTATACTATTAAAGCCCCCCCTTTTGAACATAATAAATGCGTGTGGCATTTTGCAAAAGTCTCTGTGATAAACATGCATCTATTAATTCTTTTAAAAACATATATTTAAATTTTTTTTTTTTAAATTTTGATTTTGAAATACTGTTGTTTTTAAGCAAATAAATAACTTTTATTTTTTTTAAATAATATTTTTAATTATCAGAAATTGAAATAATGTTATTTTATAACTGTTATTAAAATATCTCTCATCACTAATTGGAACACAAAAACTGTGTGGCTTGGTACCAGTCACACAATCATCCACAAAATGCTACGCTTTCATGTAGGATGGGCCTATTTCTAATAATAATAATAATAAATATTAAATTTATAGTCTATTCAATTAGAACTTAAAATACCCATAATATTTTTTTTAGTAAAAATCTTTAAAATTAAAAAAATTTCAATATAAAAGTGACTTTATTCCTAAATTCAGAAATATAATTTATGAATATAGTCATAAAACCTTATTAAACCCAGTCTACATCAATTTTATTAACCAATATTAATAAAAACTAAGTAAATAAGAAATCAAAAAGTTAGTATCTGACAACACTGTTCCACAGTGATACCCTTTTTCCAGTGATTTAAAAATAGTAATAAAATTATTTTAATTCATCTAGATTTTTTTACTAATAACAAGCAATCAATAAAATTTTTTTTTCCAAGTCCTGTTTTTACGACCTGCTGTAGGGTGGTAGCGATTTAAATCAGTTGATTTAAATCAACTGATTTAACAAAAAAATTATGATTTAAATCAATTTAATCGAATAAAATTATTTATGCAGCTTTAAAAAGTTATTTAATTTTTTTAATATATATATTTCACTGAATTAATGCAATATTTTATATCTTTATTTTTAAGAATACAGTGAAAGCAAATTATTAGATTTTAGATAAATCTCTTATGAGCACGACAGTAAAATACAGAAATTAAGACCCCCCCCCTTTTAAATATTAAAAAATATAAAACAAACATTGTGAAAGGAACATGTTCATAAAGAAATAACACAGTAAAATGAAGAATGTGGTAGTTTTTATTTTAATATAAAAAAAAGAGAAGTTTTGTGGCGAGAAATTAAAAATATATATATTATTGCAAATAATCTTTCCAAAAATAAAGGAAAACCAACTTGGAAAAAAGGAAAACAACCAAAAGAAAATGCTCTAAAAGGTAAAAAATAATTTTTAATTTTACAAACAAGTTGAAAAAATGGAATTATTTAATATCAATTTTATACTTATTAAAACTTTTTGAAATCGGCGCCAAAATTTAGGTATGATTTTTGTAAATTGGCACCAACTTCAAAAAGTTCTAATTTGTATGAAATTGATATTAATAATTCAATTTTTTCAACTTGTTTGTATAATTAAAAATTATATTTCAATAATAATTCAAACAAGAAATTTTGCCAACTTAACGATTCGAAATTCTCAACTCAACCATTCGAAATTCCCAACTCTATAGTGCTGAAAATTCCCAGTTCCAACTTATCGAAATTTTTCTTCTTTTTTATATATATTTTAGGTAATATTGAACAATTCTCTCACAAGCATTGATTTGTCGCACCCATATTCCAATGCAGTGTCCCTTCTGAGGTCTAATTTAAATGTAATCTTACAAGTCGGGCAATTTCTAATCTTCCCTAGCTTTAATTTTTTAGCAATTTTAATTTTCTTCAGGCATAAATTTTCGCAACTCGGGGGTTGTCAGAAAGTTGAAGAAAAAAAATCAGTTGATATAAATCACTACAACCCTGGGTGCTATTTATTCCATTTCATTCAAATTACTAGTTTTACTAAATTTTTTTTTTAATAATGCCTTTTTATATGAAAAATACTATGGTTTCTCACTGACTATCCATTTTATCCCATCCGCGTTTAAAAAAGAATATAAAAAACAACTAAAACTTTTTTAATTAAAAATAAAGATACAAATATAAAACATATTCAAAGATGATGTTGAAGAACCCTTTACACATAAATACACACAAAAAAGTTTCATATTAATAAGCTTTTAAAAGTAAAAAATTACTTTGAATGAAGAAATAGCACTTTTCCTATCCTATGTAATATCTTTGAAGAAAAAAAAAAATAAAGCTACATACAGTATACACAATTACTGAAGACAAATTAAGTATTTTAAAAGTATATGCAGAATTATTTTTTTTGAAATATTAAGTACTTTTTAACTTATAAAATTAATTTAAAGTCAATATTTTTATCCAGACTAATCACTCAGTAAAAGGGCTTTAAAATTGAAGGCATATAATTCGATCAAAGTGCACATGTCATCTCACCACCAGATATTGGAAATTCTAGTAATAGTCGAGCGTTTGTGTCATTTTATTTAAAAATGTATATTTTTTATTGGAATAAAAAAAAGTTTTTTTGAGACTGAGTTGAATTTTAAGGTTTCACTTTGGACAGAACTCATAAAATATATAATTATGGTGTGGCAACATGACTGGAAAATCAGGGAATTATAGAATTTTTTAATTCTAGAAATGTCAGGAAATTTTTTCAAAATATCTCCAAATATCAGTGAAATTTTCAAATTTGGATCATTAAAACAGCAATTATCGTCTATTATGCTCTCTTATCTGAGTAATTTAGATTCAATATTTCCTTTTAGTTCTAAAAAAAGAATTAAAAAAAAATAGCACGGCTATCTGTATTTTCATATTTTCCGTTTTATTTTTGTAAAAACGTGAGCGGGAGAAGCAAAAGCAAAGTGTTTTAGATTGTCAGCCAACATGGAATGGGCTAATGAATATGCGATTTGTTGAAGATTGGAATTGGAAATATGAAGTATATGAAACATTTAAAATTAAATCAGGGAACTTTTTTTTTCAGAATGTTGTTGCCACCCCTTATTCAAAAATGTATATTTTTTAAAGGTTTGGTTTGTTAATAAACGTCGTACTAGAGCTGCACAGTGGGCTATTGGCGACGGTTCGGGGTCAATCTCGAAGGAAAGACCCAGGAACACATTCACACACACATTCATACATGCACCTCGTTATTTTAGAACCATGGTCAGATGACGAGGAAACACCTGAACTGGCACCCAACGCCTTCAATAGACGTCGGGACTTTGGACCCCGATCAGATGTATCGTGCACCAGTCCCGTATACACGCCAGTATAATTTGTTAGATATTCTGGACGACTTTCTAGTATTTTTGTAGCGAAGCTGGCAACCCTCCGATTGCAAGATCACTACTTTTTTACTTTTCTATGTCAAGTCCATTTCAAGGATTCGAACCACCAATCCTCCGATTAGTAGCTGAACGCCTTACCAACTGAGCGACTGGGGCTCTATTTGTTTAAAGGAATAATAATAAAAAAATTAAAAGCTGTTTTGTGACAGTAGAATTTAAAAGTTTAACTTTAGACTGAACTCATAAAATATATAATTAATAGTCAAAAAACAAAAACAAATCGTAATTGTTTTATTTGGAATATTTTTTTTTGTTTGCCCGGAGAACACAATGGCTCTGTTTCTGTGATTTCTTTATTTTGCCAAGCAGCTTTAACCAAGGAAACAGAAATAAGTATTTGGAATAGTGTAAATTACTTGCCTTTTTTTGTTAAACCAAACAAAGACTGTGTTTCCAAACTGGTATATTTTGATTTAGGTCCGTTTTAAATGTGATGCAATTTTGTTTAATTCTAAATGCACATAAAATGGTGTCATTCACCTTTTTATTGCAAACCTTTTTCTGCTGTTGTATTCTAAAAACCACAATTTTTTTTTTAACGACGGCTCTTTCTTTTACAAATAACTTGTGTAAATTATTTGAATTTTCGTGGAGACAATGCTTTTGTTCATTTTTAAACAATGACTTAATTGTTCAGTTCCTCGATTTCCTACGGTTATTATAATAGTGTGCATTATGGTTCTTTTAATTGAATATTTGTATTTATTCTCATCTTTAAGAATATTTTTCCCAGAAATATAGATTGTGTTACGTTTTTTGCATATTTATTTCTGCCGAAATGATTTAAATTACTTCCTTGATGTTGTGAGGTAATGTATCATACCTTTGGTCAATTCTTCCATATTTACCATCCGAGTGAAAATAAAATTAACAATAATAGGGTGGCAACATAACCTGGAAAACTGGGAAATCATGGAATTTTTTAATTCTGGAAATATCGGGAATTTTTTTACAAATTTTACAAAAAATCAGGAAATTTTTCAAATTTGGATTATTAAAACGGCAGTTATCGTCTATTATGCCGTTTACTCTGGGTTGTTTAGTTGTCAATATTTTCTTTTAGTTCTGAAAAAGAATAAAAAAAAAGCATACTTATGCGCATTTTCATATTTTTAGTTTTATTTTTGTAGAAATATGACCCCCCCCCCCCCCCAATAACTTGGAAACCCTAAAAGTTGGGAATTTCAAGTTTTAAAAATCCCCGAGCTAGGAAAATTTGTCTGAAGAAAATTAATACTATTAGCAAATGAAAGCTAGGGAAGATTAGAAATTGCCAAGCTTGTAAGATTACATTTAAATTAGACCTCAGAATGAATACTGCATTGGAATATGCGTGCAACAAATCAATGCTTGAGAGAGAACTGTTTAATATGACTTAATATGAAAAATTAAAAGATGAAAAATGCCGATAAGTTGGAACTGGGAATTTTCAGCACTATGGCGTTGGAAATTTCGATGTTAAGCCAGTGAGACCCCCCTCCCCTCTTTCCATACCTGCTAAAAAAGTGAACTATACACTTTGCCTTGTCAGGTATTATTCCATAGAATGCTTAATGTTTGCAATAAATTTTGGACTATCCAGTATTCGGTTAACGGAAATAAATTCGGTTAACTGGACTTTTTGTTCATTGCTTGCCTTGTAATTAAACACTAGGAGGCTCCGCCCCCTGCTCCGCCAACCCTCGGCGTTTTGAAGACGTAAATTCAGATAGTGATTGGTGTAAACTTATATTGTTTGGTAACTTTAAATCTTTTTAGAATTCTTAATCGTCAGAGTAACACTCTAGATCTCCGAGGCCCGCGATCTCTTCTCTGTAACCCCCCCCCCCCTCCCTAAAAAAAGTTTTCTGTCAGACTTAATAAGCTCGTACCTTATATTTAATATTTTTTGTTTTATTTTATAGATGTTTTCTAAAATGCATTAAAAAAAAGATTTTTATAATTTTGTGTTTATTCTTTAATGGCAGTGGTTCCCAAATAGTGGTTCGCGGAACCACAGGCAACGTTAGAGGACCGCGATGTCCAAAGAAAAAACGGTTAAAATTAAGGATGAACCGGATAGTGATTTTGCCGGATACCGGATATCCAGCGCATATTACAAACCGGATATCGGATATCCGCACTGGATTTTGCCGGATATCCGGCAGTTTCTTTTTTATGAAAATATCATCTCATACACACTAGAAAATACGGAAATCGGTCAAAAATTACGAAATATTTTTTTATTCTATAATATTCCCCGATTACTTACCCTTAAGGTGATACCAAGATTGAATAAACATTCAAAAAACTTTTTTATTTACAAAGGGTTAGTCTAGGGTGCTGCTAGCAATGGGCGTATATTTTGTACACTTTAAACTCAATTTCTGAATAATTGTATTTTTACCATATGCTCTTTCATTCCAAACATAAAAACTCAAGTGTGCTTAAACTTTTGAGAAATTAATTTTTATTTTAACTTTATATTAGTTATGAGATGTTATGATCCTCCACCATAACGATTCATTAAAAAAAATTAATAGAATTTTAAAATTAAAAACGAGAAAAATTCAAGGGAGAATCTGCACAGGAAAATACTTAAATACCATATTCTTAGCAAAGATAATTGACCGCCACAAAAAAAATCTTCGATGTTTTATTCATCCGGATATCCGGCTTGGAAAATCGGATATCCGGCACTTTACTTCCGGATATCGGATAGTTAAAAATCAGCCGGATACCGGATAGTTACCGAATATCCGTTTCATCCCTATTTAAAATGCATTGAACGGTCACCCTTGGCGACTTTTGTGAAAAGCTTTTTTTTTTAAAAGATGATGAACGAATTGAATTTTGTTTAACTGTCCAAAGTGACCAAAAACAGCTATACTCGAAGACAACCTAATATGAACCTGAAGCGAAATTTATGATATGCATAAATATTCAATTGCTTTAGGTTCAACTTAGGTTGTCCCCGGGTATATCCGATAAAGCTTTTAATTATTCCATGAGCAGATATGAAAAAGGGGTCCCGGGCGCTATTTTTCTTTGAGCTAGTTTAATGCTAATTGGGATCCGCTGCTCTAATAACATGTAAACTTAGCTTTGAGTCATCAGTCTTTTTTAGTAGAAAGATATGGTTACCATACCAATCTCCTGAAATCTTAGTGCACTGGTACTAATACCATTATCTGAACTAAAGCCAATATGCCTAAGACTTGAGTTTTTATCTAATAATGATAATTCAATCTAAGATAATTGTTTCACATATTATTTACTTCAGCTGCTACTAAGGGCGGATCCAGGGGAGGGTAAATGGGGTAGTTCACCCCCCCCCCCCCCCGCAACAATAATCTCTGGATCCCCCTTTGCTGCTACTAACTTAAAATTTCGGCAATGGTTTTGCTACTAAGAGCTAGAGTATTGAATTTCGAATACAGATGCAAACTGAGATTTCCTAACCTAAGATTATGTTGTGATACTACTGATATAATTTGGCATCAGAATCGATACTTTTGATTCGATAGTGTCTTTGAATTTGAATGTATCGATGTTAATACTGGACACTCGATAGTTATATTAAGAAATTGATGATTATCGGAAATTTCAAGCTATTTTGAAGAAAGAACGAAAATAGCCCCAAATTGGTTCTTTTGAAAATCTTAATTGAATCTTTTGATTAACTGAATGCTGGAAAACAAGATTTACCAATTACTGTTACAACTAAGAAGTGATATAACCATGTACGATTTTCATTGGGCAATATCGAAGTATAATGATACTTTAATGTTAACACTAAATATTATTTCGAAAGAAGCAATATCTTTATGGCTCCAACTAATTAGCCGTTGGGTAACGTCTCTCGAAAACAGATTGAGCGAATCAGCAAATAAATTGGGAAGAACTAACCAATTAGCTTTCTTTAACCGTTTAAACATTATGGCGTCATGGCAGCCATTTAAACTGCCGCACTGTTCAAAGCAAGTTGAATTACATCGTTCTATTTTGATAGATTTTAGAATATTTATGTGTAGACGAATCCTCAGCTTTTAATTGAAAATCATAAGTTGCATCTTAATTTAAACATTGACAAACATTAATTTAAATATTGACGATTATAAACTAACTACAGATAGATCAGTAGCACATATTGTGCAAAAACGGATTTGCCCACAAGACGATTCTTTATTTTGGTTTCTATTTTCAGAAACCAATGTAGCTGCATTAGAACATTTTATTTCCCTAAATCAAGGAGAAACTAATTCTAATGCATCTTTTCGTTAATAGCGATTGGACTGAAAAGCTAATTTTAACAGAACTGAACGCCGTCTTGTTGGTAATTTCCTATATTTAGAGAATTACATTTTCATTTGACTTAGTCTGGTTCCGCTACAAATTGGATTTATCGATTGGGGGGTATAAAATAAGCCCGGGCGTTCGATGTTCCATTTTCAATGAATCTTCTTGTAGCAGTGATGGTTTTATTTTGATTCTAGTTAAAATGCCCGTTCTTCGCACGGGTTTAATAGTCACACCTTGGAAATAAATGTTATTAAATGAAAAATACATAAAATCAAGTTTTAGCGGTTTTTAACCTTAGGATTTTCATGAAAAATAGGCTGGCAACATAACCTGGAAAACCTGGAATTATCATGGAATTTTTTTATTCTGGAAATATCATGGAAAAGTCAGGGAATTTTTCAAAATTTGACAAAAAAAATCAGGGAAATTTTCAAATTGGGATCATTAAAACGGAAATTATCGTCTGTTATGCCCTCTATTCTGGGTAATTTAGTCGTCAATATTTCCTTTTAGTTCTGAAAAAGAATTTAAAAAAAAGTATGGTTATGCGCATTTTCATATTTTCAGTTTTATTTTTGTAAAACCGTGAACCACTGCTGGAACGAAAAGCAAAGTGCATTGGTATGCGCATTTTCATATTTAAATTTTTGTAAAAACGTGAACTACTGTTAGAAAGAGCAGCAAACGCAAAGGGCATTGGACCTTGAATCGTAAGTAACAGGTGAGGGGCTAATGAATTTGTGATTTATTGAAGATTGGAATAAGAAATATGAAGCATATAGAACATTTAAAATTATCAACAAAATAAATAATTTGAAAAACTTGCGCATTATCTGCTTCCAGAGAACACGTTTAATTATTATTATTCATGTCGCAATTGTGCAATTTTGTTTTGTATCCTTAAATTATTCTTTATATATCACTAAGTATTGCATATAATTTTTCCTTTTTAATGTAATTGTAAAATCAGGGAAATTTTTGTGATACCATCGGGGAATTTTTTTTCCAGAATGTTGTGGCCACCTTGAAAAATGTTTGGAATAATTTAAACAACCACGAGATTGTTTTCTGTTTTTAAAAAATAAAATAAAATAAAGGCGTGTGAAAGATTAAGAAATAAGTTGTAATATCTCAGTTCATTTTTAAAACATCGACACAAAATGAAGTGGGAAAACCTTGTTCTAAACTACATTATTAAGCTTGACAAGTTTCATTGAGATCGTTCCACCAGATGCTGAGATTAGCTCAAACAAAATTTGACTACTTCGTCAATTAGAAAAAAACACAGGAATACCATCTGGATTCTTATGGTATAACCATAAATCCTGTTTCATTTGATCCTCTTTCATCTAATTTGGTTCGCACGTCGAAAATGTGTTGACAAACAATAAGGTTTGCTAAATAATGGGAAACAAGAGAAGAATTGTAATAACTCGGTTCCTTTTTAACTTACCCACACAAAATGAAATGAAAATATGGAAAACCTTTTGCTGAACTATTATTTGAAGTTTGTTTGTTGACACTCGTTTTATGTGCAACTTTTTCGTTCTAAAACTGCTGTTGGAATGGATTTCTGTCATGAAAACAACTATCCGAATGCTGTGACCTTGGAAATGTATAAGTTTATATAATGCTTTTTTATAAAAATGCGCAACTTGCATAAACGCTCGGCGTGTTTCTTTGGATAAATTATCGGTGCTCAGACAGTAAATAACAAAGTTTCGAACGCAATTCGAAATTATTGTACCCAACTCAGGTTCGACACTTTTGTTGAACACACAGGAGCTCCATTCTAAAACAAATAAGTTAAAAAACTATTTCTAAAACTAATTTTGCCCTTTATGGAATTTTCTCACGGTGGCAACAACATTCTGGAAAAAAAGTTCCCTGATATTTCCCTGATTCCCATGATGGTGTCACAAAAATTTCCCTGATTTTACAATTACATTAAGAAATGTTACAATACATGCTTTGTATAGAAACAAAATATCCACACTACAATGATCCAATAAATATATTGCATAATAAATGAAAAATTATAAGCAATATTTATTGACAGTTAAAATAATAATTTATGTATACAACACAAATTATGCAATTGCGACAGGCGTAATTAAACATTTTATCTGGATGCAGCTTTTTTCAAATTATTTCTTTTGTAGATAATTTTAAATGTTTTATTTGCTTCATAGTTCCTATTCCAATCTTCAATAAATCGCGTATTCATTAGCCCCTCGCATGTTGCTTACAATCTAAAGTCCAACACACTTTGCATTTACTTCTCCCTCCATCAGTGGTTAAGATTTTTACAAAAATAAAACTGAAAATATTGAAAATACGCATAACCGTGCTTTTTAAAAAAATTCTTTTTCAGAACTAAAACGAAATATTGACAATTAAATTACCCAGAATAGAGGACAAAATAGACGATAATTGTGGTTTTAATGATCCAAATTTGAAAATTTCCCTGATTTTTTTTGTGAAATTCTGAAAATTTCCCTGACTTTTCCCTGATATTTCCAGAATAAAAAATTTCCATGATAATTTCCTGATTTCCAGGTTATGTTACCACCCTGTTTCTTTACCAAAACGTACAAACGATAATCGCTTGATTCAAGTAATTATAAATTCCAAAACGTCCTAATTCCCCCTCTACTCTGTTTTAATATCGCTTCAGTCATGCGAACACATCACAAGGTTTTCAACAGAGGCCAACGCCCTCCTCTTTGACTCTTCCAATAGATACATTTAATTTGTTTTGCATGTTTTAAATAAAACTGTAAACAAATCGGAAAAAAAAGTTCCCTCTTCGCCGGGGTTCATCACACTTGGCCCCGTTGTTGGCTCGCAAAAACAATCCGCTCGCATTCGGTGCGATGTCAACAAACCTTTACAGCAAAAGAAAGCCCGGGCTTGGCGAAAAACTCATCTTGTGTGTGCTGTGACGTTTGCACCGGTTCGCGGGGAGGGCATTTTCCGGTTCTACCCCTCTGCGAGAGGGGGTTACCAGTGTTGGTAATGTCGCCAAATGGTTGTGAAATATCGCCAATGGATCTCGTCAAGTCGTTTTTAAGGATCCGTTATAACTTCAGAAGCAAATGACGCGGTTTTGACTTGTTTTCGAGACCCCGATGAAAGGGGGAGGAGTGGGTGGGGGTGCGTAAAAATGGGAGGGGCTCGGGGAGCTCCCAGTGCCCCCACGAGCCCCAGTTGCTCAGTTGGTAAGGCGTTCAGCTACTAATCAGAGGATTGGTGGTTCGAATCCGGGAAATGGACTTGACATAGAAAAGTAAAAAAAGTAGTGATCTTGCGATCGGAGGGTTGCCAGCTTCGCTACAAAAATACTAGAAAGTCGTCCAGAATATCCAACAAATTATACTGGCGTGTATACGGGACTGGTGCACGATACATCTGATCGGGGTCCAAAGTCCCGACGTCTATTGAAGGCGTTGAGTGCCAGTTCAGGTGTTTCCTTGTCATCTGACCATGGTTCTAAAATAACGAGGTGCATGTATGAATGTGTATGTGTTCCCGGGTCTATCTTTCGAGATTGACACCGAACCGTCGCCAATAGCCCACTGTCCAGCTCTAGTGCGACGTTAATTAACAAAACCAACCCCCCCCCACTTGATTTCAAGTCAAAATTTCTACAAATATCCCAAATAAGATTTTAGACACAATAAAGCATAGTAGAAACCTTTATGATATTAATTAGATAATTATTCATAATTAATAAACTAATTACTAATTAATAGCTAATTAGTATTTATTTTTTATATTTGTAAATGTTTTGGGATATATTTTGAATTGCCACAGCGCTGAGGGGGGGGGGGGGGGGGGGGGGGATGAGTAAATTTTTGAATAGTTGTGAGCTCATATGGGAGGGCTCGCAATGTCTCAGGGCTGGTGTACGTTAAATTTGTCGTTCAAATGTCCTCACGTTTTTCGCTGGGTGGAAGTTTAGGGAATGAGATGCTAGCTCACGTTTGTCGTGGCGCGCGATTGAATACTGTTCAGAAGACAAGGTAGAAAAAATCTTTCTACATTGGCTTTTGCATCGTTAGGCCCATTCTATACGAGCGAGTAAAACGCGCGTGAGCTTCACGTTGATTCGAGAATTCATATCACGTTGTAGGAATTCTGGAATCACCGAGAATCTCGCGCGTTTTACTCGTTCTTGTAGAATGGCCCTTAGGTTTTTGCTCAGGTCCTGAATATTTGATTAATTATTGTTTCTTCTTCTTGCATCTTGTAAGCAAGAAAATAAATACGGCGAAACATTAAATGTGTAACATTTAATTAGTTTTTGAAAACTAGAAATATTGTTTTAAAACTAGGATACCAGCACTTTATCCTATGCTAAACGGGGCCTCCGTGGCCCAGTGGATAAATGCGTCAGCTGGGAATTAGAGGATTCCTAATTCGATCCTCTGCGACGGACTTGACAAAGAAAATTAAAAAAGTAGCGATCTTGTGATCGGAGGGTTGTCAGCTTTGTAATAACAAAATATTAGAAAAGTAGTCCAGAACATCCACAAAAATTATCGGCATTTATACGGGACTGGTGCACGATAAATCTGACCGGAGTCTAAAGTCCCGACGTCTATTGAAGGCGTTGGGTGCCAGCTCAGATGTTGTCCTCGTCATCTGACCATGGTTCAAAAATACGAGACATCGTTCCTTCGAGATAGGCCCCGAACCGTCGCCAATTGCCCACTATGCAGCGACGTTAATTAATCAAACCAATCGTATGCTAAACACCATGCGAAACAATTATATTTATATGTTTCTACATTGGCTCATAAAGGTGTAATGCGGTCGCGCACGCTTAGTCTTCACTCCAATTATTATTTTAGCTCAGTGCTAATGAGTTAAAGTGGCGTCGTTTAAAATTGACATGCCAACTCGTTTTTAAATAAAAATAATGAATATCAGCAAAATCCTTATAGAAAGTGCTTAAAGGTATTAAAAGTTATTTTATACAAATGACTTTTTCATAATATAAGCTATCCTTTTCGAATTGAAAATTCGTTATCCGTACCACGTTAAGGAATGCAAATTAATATCTAAATACCTAAATTTGTAAGTGATCGATTATTTAGTTTTAGAGAAAACAGCATACAGTCAGGAACCGATTTACAAGTTTTAGAGCCCAGGGCAAAAGGATATTTGAGAGCCCCCGGCATTCCTAAAAATAAAACTGCCAAATTTATGTATAAGTACATAATGCAAAATTACATAATCAATCAACTTCAATGCAATTGTAAACACTGCAAAAAGCGTATTTTATAAATTACTGAAATTATTATTTCAGGTATAATTGAAAATGCATAATTATCGAACTTTAAGAAAAGCTTATCAGTACAGGAACAGATTGGAAAATATTCAACAACATATAATTTTCAAATGACCGAATAGATCAAAAAGTACATAAAAACATTAAATAAGTTTAGCATTTCAAATCGGAGGCAATTTAAATTATAAGCATACTTATGAATAAATGTATGCTTGGAAAAAACTTATGGAGTTTTCTATATGTTTCAATATGCATTACAATTTATTTTTTTTATAAATTCATATGTTGACTGCCAGTTAAAAATTACCATTACTAATAAATAATACAATCTATTAAAAATATATTTATCTTTAGCGTTTGCATATTCTGTTTAGTAGCTTTATATGCATATTTTGGGGGCCCTGGGCAAGTGACCTAAGGGTAACTATTGCTCGGTTTATATCAACTGAATGACTAAAATATCACTACGTTTTAGATTTCGAAATCGCCAAAGTAAAGATGAAAAACCGCCAAACTCGTATTATCACAATCCATACAAAATCGCCAAATTGTCGATTATTTGCCAAAGTTGTTATCACAGTATAGAGCGAAAGGATATTTTGTTCGATAGTTGCCAGTGCATGGCTAGCCTAACTGTTGATATTTGGAATGATGAAAAAGAGAAATCCTTCCACGCACACTTGGAGAAGTTGACAAAATTTTATTTAATTCGAAATTTTTGCCTGGACCTGGTTTATTACAATTCTAATTTTTAAGCTAATTATCTGGCGCGTAAAATCTATTAGTAAGCGTTTATATCTTATGTTAAAATATTCTTGAAATAAGTAATTAAACATTTTCGAACACTAATTTTTCTGTTTCTAATTCGTATTGCTTCACATATGTGTTTTGTTTATAATTATTTTTCATCTTTCAAATTCATGTTAGTGATGGTCATGCATAGTTCGTATGTTTTTTTTTTATAAATCTTTTGCGTTGAAAGAAAATGAATTTAATTGTCTGTTTAATCTTTGCCTTTAAATGTTTTCATTGTCTTGTATTTTTACATCGTTTGAGTTTGACGCGTCCTCATTTTACCAAAGCTCCAAATATTGCAAGATACATAAAGTTGCATAAATGTACGGCCTCAAAAGGATTATTTACTTTCTGTTAACCTATAATGTAATTTAGGGTAAT
The DNA here is from genome assembly GCA_963932185.1 of Troglohyphantes excavatus. Classification (NCBI taxonomy): domain Eukaryota; kingdom Metazoa; phylum Arthropoda; class Arachnida; order Araneae; family Linyphiidae; genus Troglohyphantes; species Troglohyphantes excavatus. The sequence goes on from OZ010678.1 coordinate 31,614,422, forward strand.
AAAAGTAATATTTTCGAATAAAAATTAAATCGTTTGCATTGAAACTTCCTGGAGACGTTCTACGGTTTTGTTTAAAATACCCATTTTATAAGTTCTTTTCATGGAATTTTTTAATTCTGGAAACGTCATGGAAAATTTCACAAAAAAATCGGGGAATTTTCAAATTCCGATCACTAAAACGGCAATTATTATCGTCTATTCTGCGTAGTTAGTGGATATTTTCTTTTAGTTCTGAAAAAGAATTTAAAAAAAGCATGGCTGCCAGCAAGCTCATCGTGTGAATCACTGTTGGACAGAAAGGACACTTTGGATTGTAAACGACATAGCGCGCGGCTAATGAATATACGATTTATTTAAGATCGGAATATGAAACATAAAACATTTAAATTATCTACATAAGAAAAAATTTGAAAAAACTTGCTTTAAATCAACAATTTCAGATGAAACGAATGATTGAATGCTCTTCGAGCTTTACAGAAGAGATAATTCTATAAATATTTCACTGCTTTTTTGCATTCTCTGCTTCCAGAGAAAATTTTTAATTACTATTATGCCTGTCGCACATTTGTAATTTTGTTTTGTACCCGTACATTTTTATTTTAACTGAATATGAGTATTGCCAATTTTCCTTTATAATGCAATATATTTATTGTATTATTGTGGATACTTTGTTTCTATATAAAGCATGTATTGCAACATTTCTTAATGTAATTGTAAAATCAGGGAAATTTTTGTGACACCATCATTGAAATTTTTTTTCAGAATTTTGTTGCCACCCCGTAGATTTTTTATAAAAGTATTCCATAATTTTATTGCATTTTAATCCGTTCTCAATCTAGATAAAATAAATAAGCCCGTAGAATATGAATATGATGTTCCACAGTTTGTTTGAGAGAGCTTGCGCCAAGCATTTGAAAATATCAAAGTAAATAATAGTTTCAACGAAATTTTCAATAAAATTTTTTGTATTTTTCGATTTTTTTTCGGAAATTTCAGTGACATTAAAAAATTGATTTAATGCTACCTTGTCATTTTTCCTTTAATCGTCAATTACATATTTTCAAACTATTGTAAAAATCAAATTTTTTCACTAATCTCAGACGAAATGGCAATCTTAATGAAACTTGGCAAGCTTAAATAATAGTTACGAATGTTTTCCACTTTATGTCAATATTCTTATTTTTTAGTATACTTTTTTTTATGTCTGTTTGGTCGTAACATTTCACCGTGATATTTTTTTTATATAAATGATAGAGATGGACTTCATATTTTTTTTTCTGTCGCCAATAGCTCACTGATTGCGACGTTAATTAACCAAAACCAAAGAATATATATTTTTTTAATAAAAAAAAAATTCTGGAAAATTGTGTTCAAAAATCGTTATAGATATTTTTTCATTTAATTGTGTAATTTGCTTATTTCTATGAATCACAAACCTCGCAACAGGTCCTCTTTTCCCTTAAAGGTATTTTTTTTTTAATATTTGGTTCCTTAAAAGTCCTTTTTTTCTCTATTTAAAAAAAAAGTTTATAAAATCACCTTCTTAATGACTTATTTGTTATATTTTAATCCATTAGGAAGATATTCAAACGAAATTTTTTCTTCACTGTAGAAATTTACTTGTAATGTTCTTTTAATTTTGATACTTATAAAATCCGAATAAGCTAAAAGATGTAACGCAGAGAAATAAATAATAAACTTCAAATATTTCAACAACTTCAGATAGTCACAAAATCGTTCCAGATACTCACAAAATCGTTCATGCAAAAATGAAAACATGAAATTTCGCCCGCCCCCCCCCCCCCCCCCCCTTTGCTTTTTGTAAAATCTTTTTTCAGGATAAAACCAAGTTTTTACGACTTTTGAAAATTACTTTAATATCATAAATTTTGCATTCCCTTGTAGAACTTTTGTTGTGAGATAAATTACTCTAAAAATAGGTTCTCTATTACTTATCCTAATGAAATATATCATGGTTACCCTTAAACAATGTCATTTTCTTTTTTATGTCAAATTAGTATGTAGCAAAAAGTATGAAAATATAGTTATTTACAATTCACATACCTCTGGTATTAGCTAGGATTTTTTGTAGAGCCATATTATACTTATAAGTAATATAAAACAATCTACAAAAACTTCACCTTCATGACCCAGTTTTAGAACAACAGACTTCGAAGCAACTGATTGCCTTTATCACAATCATTTTATAAAGAAAACTAGCCTGGCGGGAGTTATAAGAACTAGGCACATGGTACCCTACGTGACAATACTATAATAGTTAATATAAAACTCAATAGATGCAACTAGTGGTCATTTTAAATTTGTGTAGCATATATGCTACACTATGCACTTTAGGGTTAAAAACATCCTGGGGTTTTGAAGTCGAAGTACTCAATCAATGTGTTTTTCTCTTCGTAAAAGAATTGAAAATTTTCCAGCCATAAAGGGCTATAAAATATCAATAGTTGATAATCAAATGGGGTAAGTATCAAGAGGATGGTAAAAACCTTTCCCAGTAGAGTTTTCTATTTTTTTTATGGAGTGACCCTTGCATCGGGTATGTGGTCTAATATTGGAGGATAACGGATAACACTTTTCTTCTGATCTAAACGGGATGTCCCCTCCCCCTCCCCCCGCCTGCAATAAATAATTTTTGTCGGATAAGCCAATTTTCGTGTAAGGGCGTTTTCAGAAGCACATGTATAAATATTGTCAATTGTGTACTGCAAAAATTTCGAATGCGATAACTGACCTTGAACTTTAGGTACTTTTTAAAAGATTTCTGGTTATTTTTTCTCCAGGGACAGAGCGCAAAATCGGCAATAGCCCAATTGCGGCTGAAGGGAGTCAGGTTTACCATATTCTTAAAGAAGAAAACAATTGTTTATCGCCCAGACAAAAGGTTGCCATGGGCCGCAATTGGAACTTTCCGGAAAAATCCATTACGAGCCCTGTAATGAAGTTGTTTTAATTAATCACGTACGAAAAAACGAGTATTATAGCTAATATGGAATTAAAAAAAAATAAACTTGAGAAAAGAAATGATAAAAAATAATTGCCATGAAGTTTTTAATGCGTGGAAAAATAAAATATTCCTGCAGTTTGGAATTTTTTAAAACTTAGAAACGTCAGCAGGGTGGTAACATAACCGGGAAGTCAGGGAATTGTCATGGATTATTTTTATTCTGGAAATATCAGGGAAATTTTCGAAATTTCACAAAAAATCAGGGAATTTTCAAATTTGGACAATTAAAACGGCAATTATCCTCCATTATGCACTCTATTCTGGGTAATTTAGTTGTCAATATTTCCTTTTAGTTCTGAAGAATTTTGTAAAAAAAATATGGTTATGCACATTTTCAGTTTTATTTTTGTAAAAACGTGAACCACTGCTGAGGGAGCAGCAAAAGCAAAGTGCATTGGACCTTGAAATTGTAAACAACATGTGAGGGGCTAATGAATGTGATTTATTGAAGATTGGAATAGGAAATATTAAGCATATAAAATATTTAAAATTATCTCCAAAAGCAATAGTTGGAAAATTTTGCATTCTCTACTTACAGAGAACATGATTAATTACTAATGTGCCTGCCAGAATTGTATAATTTGTATATCCATAAATTATTATTTTAACTGACAATAAGTATTGCTTATAAATTTTTAATTATAATGCAGTAAATTTATTGTATTGTAGCGTGGACACTTTGTTTTTATACAAAGCATATATTTCAATGTTTTTTAATGTAATTTTAAAGTCAGGGAAATTTTGTGACACCATCATGGAAGTCAGGGAAATATCAGGGAACTTTTTTTCCAGAATTTTGTTGCCACCCTGGTCAGGGAATTTTAATTTTAATATTGAGTGGCAATCCTTCACCCCCCCCCCCCCTTTTTGCACGGGACTATTAACACGAATTCACCTAAAAAAAAAAAAATTTGAAAATCGTTCCTAAGGCGAGAACCTGCCACGGCTAGGAATGCCGCCCTCCCTGCACACGAACCTGCATCGCGGCGGGGTAGCCGTGGATACCGCACGTGCGGCCCGCACTTCCCAATCAATGAGGGAGAATCATCAGAGAGCAGCCAGCCAATGGGAAGGCCCGTCTCATTCCTCCTTGTGATCAACGGACGCTATCATTCTATTCCACCCACCCGCGAAGGCTGGGCCGTTAGCAGAAGGAATTTCTGCTGGAATATCGTCGGAAAACGAACACTTACCACTCTCCCTCTTTTCGTCGCTCTATTTTAAAATTTTGTTATTTTTTTACTCCATTCTAATTTATCGGGAGTTCGCGATCCGTGACAAAACAGGCGATTTTTATTTCGTCGAATTTTGGAACATTTTTTTTTCTTCTTCTGGATTGCGGTGTTTGTTGTTAATTTCGTGCAGACGATTTCTGTGCGGTTTCGCCGGCTCCAACCCGAGATAAAATTCTCTTCCATATTGCCGGCGTGTGTGTTGTGTTATTATCGTTTGGCAGGGATATCGTTTGCAAGAAAAGCATGAGAAATGCCGTCGACTCGAAGAATCAATGTGTAAGTTGATGCAGAGTGTTTTGGTGTTTTTATTTGTTTTGTGGAATCGTGTCGTAGATTTGGTATCTGCCTGTCATCTTTTGCATTAATGTAAATTTGTAATGGCGGCTGTTTTTTCACCTGTTAGCAGAAATGATCGATTTTAATTGCAGTTATGACGTTTGTTTTGTTATATGAACGATGTTTGCCTTTATTATTGCAAGTATCCAATTGTATTGTAAAAATCAGTATAAACATTACGATGATTAAGGGAGATCTGTAACAACATGTTATTAGTTTTTGTCTGATTTTTTTTATTTTATTTGATTGAACATTTTTATGTTTGAGAGTTTATAAAAACTTGAGGGTAAATTCATTGTAAATAATATACAATTAATAAAATAACTTAATTGTATTTAATTTTTTTAAAATTAATTTCGTAAATTCTATTTAAAGGCGCTTTGGAAATTTAAATTTAAAGATATTTTTATTTATTGTTATCAACATATATAAAAGTCAAGAACGACCTTCAGCTGCCTTTCTAGTTTATAAGGAAAATAATATAAATATATTGCAACATGAGTTTTAATGGTTTTCAAACTTAAAACAAATACAATTGTATAAAATTTTACTTGGAAAACACTTCCTTGCCTCCCTTTTAATCAGTATACCACGAATTCTGATAAGAATTTTTATCATTTATGGCTTGTTTAATCATGTTTGTAGATTTTTATAAGATAACTTCCTTTCCATTTATGGTCATTAATTTTTTTATGTGGGATTTAGAATTAATAACTTTTTTATAATTTTTAAGTTAATTTGTGTAAGTGCATAATGAGTATTTTTTCTCAAAGTTCATATTTTTTTTAAATACCGAAAAACTTATTAATTTTTAGAGATGCTGTTGAAAAGTTTTTAGTTGGCATTTTATAGAGAAAGTTATACGTTCAGAAAAATCGTAAGCAGTGGTGTAACAGTTGTAGCCAATGTCTGCCATAAATTTTTTTTAGGCCCCATATAAAGCATTACAATATATGTGACTTATATCTTGATCCTACTCCAGGGTTAATCTTTCTTATTGGGTCCCTCTTGGCGACTTTTCTGAAAATCCTATATTCTCAACACTAGCACATTGCTTGGCGACAAAACCGGTTTGGTTGCCAAAGAACTCCATTTTCCCCTACATTAGTGTTTGGTGCAGGGTTGTCAGATTTGGCGAAAAATTAAGGTGCCCCCCATAAGACAGATAAACCAAAAATATCCCTAAATCAAGAAATATTTTGTGTGTGCATAAAGACAGGATTATATTGTATATACATTTATCACCACTTTCACATTAATAACTTTTTTAACTACAAAAAAAACACAACCAATTTTTTTTGGTTAGCTTAAAGAATTACAAATGAAAGATTTAATAAAATTACCAAACATAAATAATAATTTTGATGAACAATTAAGGATATTTGGGGAGATATTTAGTTCACTTTGTTAAATTTCTTAAAAGAGGATTTTTGTTACAGGCAGCTGGAAAGAATATTTTGTTTTGTTAAATATTGGGTGCAAGATAGATGTGTGGGGGAGGAAATCTCATTGACAACTTATAGCAAAAAAAAAAAAAAAATTCTAAAAAATACCGATATTTTTTTCACAAACTTTGTTAAAAAAAAGTTAAATAATCAAAGTTTGTGAAAGAAATGTCAGCATTTTTATATTTAAAAAAAAGTGTTGTTATACCCTAAAACCAATTACATTTCCTCCTCCCCCACATCTACCTTGCACCCAATATTTACATAATTGACAAATCAAAAAGTTCTTCCCAGCTGCTTGCAACGAAAATCCTATTTTAATTGTTTATGTTAATAATTGTTATGTATTTAAATTTATATACATAATTTTAGGAATTAGGCATTTATATAAAACAATAAACAAACAATAAGCGTACCTTAATTTTTAATATGAAACTATTTAGCGTATTAACAATAATAAGCAACATAACCTTTCTATACTAATCTTTTAAAAAATATATTAACATTATTAAATTAATTTTTTTGTATTACTTATTTTGATTCGATGTTTTGTGTTTTTAAAGTAATTTGCTTGTGTTAATAATTTTACTTGAACTTATTTGTTCATTTATAACTAGTATTGGTTATGACAATTGAATAAGCTTATAAGCAAACATTAATTTTTTTTTTGCAAAACACTTTAAACTATTATTATAAAAAAATTAGGCATTGGAATTCTTTATTGTTATGTATTTTTATAAAAGAGTGTATTCTGTTCACATTGCACAAAATTCTAAGTAATTAAAAAAAAATATGGTTATAATTGACCAATTATATATTTTTTATTTTGAATTTACTTACTGTTTAATTTTTTATTTTTGTTATTCTTTAGTTAATCATTGTGACTTTTAGTGAAATTTTTTATATTGATCAAACTAAAAATTAAATTTTATATACCAAAACAGTTTAATGTTTAAAGATTTAAATTAGTGGACATATTATTTAATATATTTTGCTGTTCAAATTCTACATTTTTGGGTTTTCTTGCATAAGAATTTTTATAAATTATGCAAATAACATAACAAAATATAATATCTATACTTAATTATAATAAAAAAAAGATATCGGCTTTAAGAAAATTTCAACTAAATAGTTTTCTAAAAAAAATAATCTGACTTATTTTTCTGTTTTTAGCATGTATTATATTTCTATATGATATGTTTAAGCAAATGTGCTAAATTTCAGACTAAGTACTGTAGTGCATAAGAATTTTTTGTACTTTCTTAGCGAAAATTTTATATGTATGATTACATATTTCTAAACTGAACATCTGAAATCGAAAATTATAGGGACAAAATAATGTTAATGGGAAATTTAAAAATTCATTAAAAAATGAAATAGTAGTAGCTGATTAATATATAAAAAAAGAATAAAGGAGAAAAACACATTGCAGCCAGATATCCGTTATCCTGCCAAATTGATATCCATTTCATCACTCGTTTGTACAAAAGCCATAGCAATATGTTTTTTTTTTTTTTTTAAACATGGGTGAATTTTGACAACCATGCTTTAAAAATTTTTGAGTTGGTTACGGGGCCCCTGTTTGAGACCTCAAAGTAAAAGAACCCTCCAATAAACAGGGCCACTATTGCACTCAAAAACCCCAATAACTAGTATCTTTACAAAATTGTACCTGTTTACCATATTTTTTAAAAAAAAATAATTTAGTAGTAAACTACGTTAGGGATATTAAATTTTTTTATGCATGAAAGATTTAGCGAGTCCCCCATGAAATATGAAGTTTAATCACGGGCTGCACTGGTAAAGGTGAAAATATTATAGTGGTTAATGGCCACTAGACTTGAAAAATGCAATGGCCACTTTAGTTACATTGTGACATTACCAAGCTCATGCAGTACTAAAAATAATTAATATCTGTTAAATGTATTAATTCACACTACGTTAAGAAGTTCATGATTGTGTTAATTAGCATTCAAAATAATCATTATTAATTAAGCTATTATTCAAAACAAATTGCATAAAACAATAATTAAATCTGGACAGGGATACACTGGGGCTAGAGTCTGTCTTTTTCGTCAGCCTCGGTTTGCGACATGATGTGTGGCAAACTTACGCCGATCGGCGCGCTTTAGTCGCTCGAGTCCGACTTGCGTTACCATTCCCTATTTTTATACATGGTTCGCACAGTCCTTAAAAGTCCTTAAGAACTACTTAATTTAAGTAGGTCCTTAATTAAGGGCCCTTAAATTCCTTAATTTTCGACTAAGATCCTTAATTTTTTTCAAACATGTTTTTTTTTACTAATTCACATGGGTGGTATTTTTCCGTGTCTAACCTGAAATTCTGAGTTTTTTTAATTTTCGAACTCAGAATTCCGGGTGCATTAAAATTATTGAAATGTAGAATTCCGGATTTTATGTTGATTGTGTTGACACTTTTGACCGTTTTACGTAAGTATAAATCGGCAAGGCGAGAAAGGCATGTATGGACGTATTTAGTGTCGGAAAAAAAGTTAACTTTTGATCTCTTTTGTTCGATTTTTTAGTCGGTGGTATTTCATTATAATACACTACACTTCGTCATTGGAAAATCTCAGTTCGTTTGTTGTTTTGTGAAGAATCGATACTCATTCTAGAAAAACGAGGAAATTCAGAAGAATGTAGCATCTTTAAGAGATAGGAATTCTGCGCCAGAGTTTTCCGGAAGTGGTATCCTGTGCCAACTTGCTACAAAACCCCACTGACATGTGATTATGTGCCGATTTTGCACCAAACAATGCGCCAAAAAATTTAAAAGGTCCTTAAAAATTATCGAGAGGTCCTTAAAAAGTCCTTAAGAACTACTTAATTTTTACTTTTGAAAATCTGTATGAACCATGTTATATTTTAGACAATTTCTTAACCTAGAGTAGTAAGCAGGCTTAAACAGTCAAATTCATGTCATTGATTTCCTATTGCCACTTTTAAAAAGTTAGTCGGCTAGTGGCGACTGTGAATTTTCACCTTTATGCACTGGCCTATATAGAAATCGGGTCCTGTTTGTTTGCCCCCAGAAATGTAAAGTGTATGGTTCGGGCTTCACTGGCCTGTTTGGTAATTGGGGCTACACACACTAACTACAATCTGCAATCGCAAACAAAAACTTCGGGCTTCACTGGCCTGTTTGGTAATTGGGGCTACACACACTAACTACAATCTGCCATCGCAAACAAAAACTTCGGGCTTCACTGGCCTGTTTGGTAATTGGGGCTACACACACTAACTACAATCTGCCATCGCAAACAAAAACTATCTTTTGACAAAAATACTCTTTGGTAGGATTTGATTTAGCCTTGTAAGTCTATTTAAGATATAATTTTTAATTATTTTGCTAATTTGGTCTGCTTGGTTATTTTTAGTCGAGAGAATTGGAGGAGACGCGGAAGCAAGCGGGCGCAAGAGGCCGAGCCCCAGGACCTGAGAGTCGGCCGTGCAGGAGACATGGAGCAGAAGAATGCGGACACCAATGGCTGTGATGACGGGCCCGTCTCCCTGGCTGCTGCTGTGTCCAACCACAATGACGTAGTCCCCGTAAGTCTTAAGCGAACTTTTTTAATCAGTTGAAGAATTTTACTAAATGGTACACTAGATAAGATCCTTGGGAGTCAGAGGGGATACAAAGAGAAAATTGTTCAAATGTATCGAACACGGCCACACTTGACAACTTTTATGAAAGAGCAATAGTCACAATAACATTCGTGGTGGGGGAAACCAATATCCTATGAAGCGTATAAAACATGTAAAATTATCTACAAAAGAAATAATTCGAAAAAACTTGCTTTTTTTGCATTTTCTGTTTCCAGAGAACATGTTTAATTACTACTATGCCTGTCGCAATTGCATAATTTGTGTTGTATCCATAAATTATTATTTTAACTGTCAATAAGTATTGCTTATAATTTTCATTTATAATGCAATATATTTCTAGTATTATCATAGCAAACATACATTGTAGTGTGGATACTTTGTTTCTATACAAAGCACGTATTGGAACATTTCTTAATGTAATTTTAAATCAGGGAAATTTTTGTGACACCATCATGAAAATCAGGGAACTTTTTTTCCTTAATGTTGTTGCCACCCTGCATACTGATTTAAGAGTGAAAATGTTCACTCGTCTCGTACATTTCGAAAATCAGTATAGTAACTAACTTTAATAACGTTAATTAACCAAACAAAAAAAAAGCAAACACCATGATCAAGCAAACCATTTTATTTGTCTTTTACCCAATTAAAAATATGCTTTCTAAACCCCAGTTATTTGTATAACTTGAATTCATGACTTCTAGTCCACTTATCGCCAATATTAATTTCCAATCTCCACATCCACCCAAAGCTGATTAAGTTCTTCTCTGATAATTTATTTTGATATTGAGTGCCTTTTGAATAATAAATTAAATTGCATCCTTGCATTTAGAGTCTTGAAATTGATTGGAATATAAAATAATTATTCTTATTTGGAACCAAAGCTCACTGTCAAATTTTAGTTTTTTATAACTATTAAGATTTGCTTTGGGCAAACGCTAACAGGTGGTTTATACATACTAATAAGAATATACTAGTCTTCATTATTATGCAGGGGTACTCCTGTGTGGTATTTTAAAACCTTGACTGCAAACTACAAGTTATCTCATAGTTGACTTTATAGAGTTCAAATTAGAGATGAAACAGATATCCGGTAACCAAACGGCTGATTTTTAACAATCTAGATATCCCAACGAATAAAACGGCGTAGATTTTTTTTTGTGGCGATCAATTATCTTTTGTTCTTGCTTTAAGCTTTTTCTTGAAAATACTACCAATGTATTGTGCAGTCTGCAAATTCTCCCTTAAATTTTTCTCCGACTTTCTATTGGGTAGGGAGTGAAGTTAAGGAAGACCCGAGCCTCAAATCCTAATTTGTTTATTAATGAATTCGGAAATACCATTTTTTTATATTGTTAGAACATCTTTTTCTGAACAGTAATCAAAAGTATATTTTTTTAAATTGTTTGTTATTTTTTGCGTTTTTTAAGCTTAAAAAGACTTTTGTAAAAAATACTACTCCTCTTTCAATTTTTAAAGTTTTAATTTTTTTTTAATTGATTAAATAACGTCAAGGTATGTACTACAGATCTATGAATAGACTTTTGCGGATTTTGGTTTTAATAGTTTTAAAAAAGTTATTTTAATTTCAAAACCTAAAAAAATATTCAAATTTTTATGTTTCATAAAATCGTAAAAAAAAAAAAATTATAACTTAATTTAAAAAAGCTATTCATACGTTTGTAAAACAAATATTAGAGCTTCAAAAATTATTAACAGTTTAGTTTTAAGTTAATGAGTTACAAAGCCTTAGCATTTTAAACGTGACCAAAATGTAAAAAAAAATATTTTGAGTAAATGATGATTGTTGCAGACGAAAAGTGTGTAGATATATGATAAATGGTATTTAAACATAAAAAAAATATTAGTTCTGTTTCTTTTATTGTTTTGAAATTTTGTACACACCTTCTTAAGTATGTTTAGCATCGTTTTATGAAGAAAAAAAATTGCAATTTTTGGGGGAATTTGGGGCTTGGGTCTCCCTTAAAATCTGACTGGGTGCATTTCGGACACAGTGGGTCACAGAATAGATAGTAAGGACGATATGCTGAAGACATTCGGAACTTGCCGCTATCTATGTTGGCGTATCTTCGAGTTTGAACAATCCATGTAGATGGTCTTGCGTAGGGTGCATAGCTACATCTCTGTTCGTTGTATATTAGAAATTGTTTTATTCTCTAGTTTAGTAAGAGCTAGTTTTTGCATTTAAATATTGCACAATACAGATAAGCAATTTGGAAATATTTCAAAATTACGTTTTCAAATGCACCGTACAGTGCAGCTCTAGGCGTTTCAAAATCAGTATGAATACGAACAGTTTATTAATAAACTGTTAAACGAAGATCTTTTTGTTAAAAAAAAAATGATGGATATTGGGCAAAATCCATTTTTGATATTCTAACATAATCTGGTTTGTAATGTACACCGGATATCTGTTATCCTGTAAAACCTCTATCCGGTTCATCCCTAGTTCAAATATATTGTGGCAGTCAACATGTGGACCCTCTGCACTCCGAATGCACCAACATAACGACCTGTCCTTTTGTTTCCCTGTTCTTTAAAATAAACAAGAACAGCATGATATTGTGTTTAAAACATCAAACTTTTTTTGCAACTTGCTCTCTTGCAAATACAAAACAGATTAGGATTTTTTTCCCTTTATAGTACAGTAGACTCTTGATAACTCGAATTTTTCGATATCTCGAAAAAAATCGATTTCCCCGCACCTTCATTACTTATTTAATGTGATTTTATCTCTTTAATTCGAAGTTTTTCGTCGTTATTTTCGATAACTCAAAATTTCCTCTCAACTCAAAATTTTGTTTTCCTCCAAAACTACGGATTTTGAAGAACCTTTAGCATATATGTAATTACCACGTTCTTCTTTATCAGTTCTATTTCTTATTGTGCGTTATTGAAAGGTTATACGTACAATGGATTCCTACCTGTGCCTCACCCTTTTGTTTGAATGTCGCCAGACTGGATTCCCTGAGCTATATCCCCTCGACACTCGACCCCTTCTCATTTTTGTTTAGGCAATGCACTCTCTATAGCAGCATTTGATGATAGATCGCTCTCGGAAGAAGAATGATAATGAAGAATGCTAACCTCCTCCAAAGATAACTTTGTAAGAGGCTCTATCTTCTATAAAAACTATGCTTGCATTCATTGAATCGAGGCTTGGAAATGAAAACATCGGAGACATTTCAAGCAATCGTGCATTTGGAAAATATAATTGATTTCGAAAAAAATAGAAATACTCACCAAACTATTTTGGATAGATATGCTAAATAAAGTTGTGTAAGTATACTAGTATTTATTTTTACCAAAACGGCTTTTTTATAGGATTTTCGATAACTCGAATTTTTGATATCTCGAATTTTTAAACACTTCCCTTCGAGTTCGAGATAACAAGAGTTGTCTGTATAAAAAAAAATCTGTGAAAAGAACATGAAGTGGAATAACTGTTCCAAGAAAGAACACAAATCGCAAAGTGTTTGTGGAGTGCAAAGGGTTAAAGGCATTGCATCCGAAGTTATATTTTCCCTTAAAAATGTCCTATTTGCTCTTTAATTGCTTTTTTGCTTCCACCCCTGGAATCCACAATCAATTCACCCATTATATGTAGATGGGTTTTTTCACCTTTCTCTTCAGCGATGAGTTGTTTCGCATTCAAAAACCAGTTCTCTTGTGCTTCACTGCTTTCAGAACGAAATGCAAGATAAACAGGTTTCCCTTGCAAGTTTTTCTGTGTTAGACGTAGAAAGTTCTTTTTTCCCTGTAAGCATTAGCTTTTATTGCATTTATGAGAGTTTGATTAGTGCAGTGCTGCTAAATTTCTACAAAATCTAACATTTTGTCGGCATTGTGTTCCAGATTGATGATAGAACAAGATTTGTTTATTTGTTGCCATTGCTTAAGTATTAATATTATACATTCTTTTGAATTTTGATTTTAAGAATAAAAAATAAATTGTCTTTTGATTTTTAGTATTTTAAATATTTCTTAAAAGTATTTGCGTTTGTTGTCATTTGCCTTTACATTTATTGCCATTATACTTTATTGCATTTGTGAGATGTTTGATTAGTAGAATGTGATCAATGCTGCTAAATTTCCACAAAATTTAACATTTTGTCTCCATTGTTTTTTGGATGGATGACAGAACAAGTTTTTTTTTATTTGTTGCCACTGCTTAAGTATTAATATTATACATTCTTTTGAGTTCTGTTCTATTTTAAGAATAAAATCTAACTTGTTTTTTGATTTTTTTTGTATTTTAACCATTAGAAGGCAGGTGTTTGATTTTAACACAGGGTTCTGACCGAAATATCAACCACCCGCCCTGTACTGGTTAAATATTTCTTAAAAGTATTTGCTTTTATTGTCATTAGCCTTTACATTTATTGCCATTAGACTTTATTGCATTTGTGAGATGTTTGATTAGTAGAATGCAATCAATGCTACTAAATTTCTACAAAATGTAAAATTTTGTCTCCATTGTTTTCTGGACTGCTGGGAGAACAAGTTTTGTTTATTTGTTGCCATTGATTAACTATTGATTATACATTCTTTTAAATTTTGATATTAAGAATAAAAACTAACTTGTCTTGTGATTTTTGGTATTTTAAATATAACTTCTTAAAAGTATTTGCAATGTCGTTGATAGGCATTATCATAGTTTTACCATAGCATGATTTTTGTTGTGTACTGAAACTACTGAGTAATTTGGTGGCCTTCATAAGCTTTGTGTCCTTGGATTTGACCCTGTTGATAATATTATTATAATTAAAAAAATTTATGGTATGCATATTCAAAAAAAAAAAAAGAGAGTTCTTGTAAAAATATATAAAAATTGTATGTTTTTATGAATAAATATAGGGTATTATATATAAAGGATATTATGTTTTTGCAAATATGCATTGACTTGGGTTGATTTTTTTTGCAGTAGTGAATTCTGTTTTAGATTGAGTCATTGTGTGAATTTGAATTACTGATACTTTGATGTTTCAGTTTTTTTCTCTCCAAATTTGGTTAACTTAAGTAAAGTGACAAGTTCAATATCATTCATAATAAATTTAGCTGACAAATAACTGTTTTAAAATAGACTTTCTGAATGATTATGTGTATAAGACTGATTGCATGCATAATTTCTAATTTTTTTTATATTATACTGCATGAGTAATACATGTTTTTTAATATTTTTTTTCTCTTATGATGCTTATCTCATATTTACCAACTTGGATTCTCTGAACAGTGTACTGATTTGAACAAATTTTTTTATGTTTGTATTATTATCTTATAAAGTTATACGGATTCTAAGGGATTTAAAAAAAAAAAAAAAAATTAGAGCATCAAAACAACCATTGAAGAAAAATCCTTCAAAGTTGATTTTTAAAATGCTTTATTAAATTTTTATTTGCTGAAAATGATTCAGACTTTTTTCTTGACAAAATGGAACAACCTATGCATTTGTAAAGGCAAGTTCGATGTATATCTGACAAATTAAAATTACAATTAATAAAACATTGTTTTTTATATTTGACACCAATAAACTACCAACAGGGTGGTAATATAACCTGGAAAATCAGGGAATTATGGAAATTTTGAAATTCTGGAAATATCAGAAAAAAGTCAGAATTTTAAAAATTTCACAAAAAATCAGGGAATTTTTCAAATTTGGATCATTAAAACGGCAATTATCGTCTATTATGCCCTCTATTTTGGGTAACAGAATTTAAAAAAAAAAGCATGGTTATGCGTATTCTCATATTCATTTTTTAAAATTATTTATTTTAATTAAATGTAAACCACTGCTGGAGGGAGAAGCAACAGCTAAGTGCATTGGACCTTGAATTGTAAGTAACATGCGAGGGACTAATGAATATGTGATTTATTGAAGATTGGAATAGGAAATATTAAGCATATAAAACATTTAAAATTATCTACAAAAGGTAAATTGTCAATAAGTATTGCTTATAATTTTTCATTTATAATGCAATATATTTATTGGATCATTGTAGTGTGGATACTTTGTTTCTATACAAAGCATGTATTGCAACATTTCTTAATGTAATTGTAAAATCAGGGAAATTTTTGTGACACCATCAGGGAAATAAATACCAGGCAACTTTTTTTCCAGAATGTTGTTGCCACGCTGACCAACTTTTGTAATTATTTTATGCAAAAAATGTTTAATGCACATTTTTTGTTTACAAAACTGTATGGATTTGATTTGTGAAATGTTAAGCACAGCAGGTACATTATCTAATTTACTTTTCTAAAAAATATTTCTAGATTGCTACAAAAAGCGAAGCCAAAATGGCCAAGTCTCTATCAGCTCAGGACTCTTACAAGAAACCTCGACAAACTGCCGCCGCCCCATCTTCCAGCAACTCCAAAGGCAACCGTTCTCGCCGAGGCACAAACTCCACCGCCCCAAATTCTACTGCCACAGCCGCCACCACCACCACCACATCACCTCCTTCGGAACGTCGTGCCACTCGAAATCTTCCGCCACCTGCCACCAAGCAGACTCTGACTCGTACCCCTACTGCAGCGGAGCGAAAGGCCATCAGTAACAATAAAACGCCGATTCCTGCCACAAATGCCAGCAAAAAGCCCCCAACGCTGTCTCTGCAGGTGTCTGGGACACCGTCTGTGGGCCCAGCACCGGTTTTGTCCCAGGAGAGTCCCCCTTCTAGAGTTGCCAAGAATGCAGCCCAGATAAAGGTTTGTTTTTTTGATTTATAAATTTATTTTATGTTAAAGTATGTTTACAAAACAGCAACATGTTCCTGAAAAATGGGGAAAACCTAATGTGCCTAATAATTTCAACAAAAGTTTAAAATGTCGGAATATATTTAGAGTTTTTAAAATTTTCTGGAGAAGTTGGGAAATTTCTGTAATAATTTTAGGTGAATTTGTTCATCATATTTCTTTTATTGTCATTTATGTAGTTTTATTCTAAAAATATACAATTTAAAAACTGCTGATTTTTTTTTTTTTTTAAATATTGTTAAAGTGTGAATTTCATATTATTTCCTTCCTCATAAAATTTAATCCCAGCTTATTTTACACATACAAAACTTTTCAAAACGTATAACCATTATCCTTCGTAGTCTGACAATACGCGAATTCGGTTCAAAATCGCTTTCGTCACTTGAAGATACTACCTCGCACTCGTTTAGAGTTGACTTTTTTTCAGTTACCATGTAGTCAGTGATCAGTTTTTGCAACGACTGTTGTTTCACTAAACGCTTGTATATGTCTCAGTAGTCAGATAATTAGTTATGTTCCAATTTGATTGAAATGTTCATATACCGCACACAAAAAATCGCACAAAAAAAGACCACAAAAACAGGTTTGAGTGTAAAAGTTAGTTATATATAGTAATATAGTTAGTTAACAAAAAGCGGTATTCAAATAAATTCTGTTTGTTAGGACAGATAAAATATTCATATCTTAAAAATACTATATTTCATTGTGAACACATTGTTTTTTCTTTTTGATAACAATTACAACCCCTCAGATGCCGCCTCTGCTGAAGTCTCCCCATAAGAGGAGCGCCAAGCGTCACTCTGATGCAATGGACCCGGACTCGAGGGCGAGCAAGCGTGTGCGGTTACAGCACCAGCCGTTCCAGTCTCCCCCGCCCCCCAGTATCATTCCGGCAATCCTGAGGCAGCAGATCATCAAGACACCAGAGGACAAGATTGTCGTCTTCAACAAGGGAGAGTTCTTGGCAGTGCGAAACGAGAACGGTGGGTCATCTTATATTACCAGTTTTTTTATATATATTCAGCTAACTATAAGTTTAGCTTATTGTTGGTCAACCTTCTGGATAATATCATACTTCATGTAAGGGGCCTGCCCCCGTGGATAAAGCCGCCAGAGGGGAATCGGAGGATTCCTAGTTCGATCCTGTGCGGCGGTAAAGAAGAGTAAAAAAGTAGTGATCTTGTGATCGGAGGGTTGCCAACTTCAAACAACTTGCTACAAAATACTAGAAAAGTCATCCACAAAAATTATCGGCGTGTATACGGGACTGGTGCACGGTAAATGCGATCAGGGTCCAAAGTCCCGATGTCGATTGAAGAAGTTGAGCGCCAATTCAGGTGTTTCCTCGTCATCTGACCTTGGTTCTAAAATTAAGAGGTGCATGAATGAATGTGAGTGTGAATGTGATAAGTCTCGTAAACCTAAACCAAACCATACTTCATGTGAAGGGCAATTTTGATTGATCCATCGATCATATTAGAATTATCCATTTTTAAAAAACAAAATTATTTTTGCAGTTAAAATTCAGTTATTTTATTATATTTAGTTTGCTTTTGTTTATTCCTCATGTGTTGATTGTAAATAATTTATTCAGATGCACATTATTAAACACTTAACTTTTTTTGAGGAAATTGTAAAAAACTTGCAAAATTTAACTTTTGTTTTAGTAATGTGATTTAAAAAAAAGAATTGAATAATAAAACTGTATCCATTAAATTTTGTAAGGTCTCTTATTGGCCTTTTTGAAAGCCATTTAAATCTCAATTACATTTTGTATTAATAAATATTTGCTCCTAAATTGTCTCAAATCTGTAGTTAAATTATATGTTGCTTCGATTTTTATGTTTCAGGAAGTTTCTTTGTGTGCCGAACCGCCCAAAATGTGTATAAAAGTAGTAAAAGGTTTAAAATCCAGTGGATGAGCGACAAAGATCAGGACATATATATTCCAGATTTCTATGACCAAACAGGTTAGTATTTTTTTAATTTGTAAGTAAAAATTTTAATAAGTTTAAATTACTGTAAAGAGGATATTTAATATATTTACTTAAAAAATGAAATATTATCTATAATCAATTAATTATATGAAAACTAGCATTTTGCTTAATATATCGTTTACCAATTTTCACTTTGATTATAAATTGTTTAATGGCACTTATTATTTATTGTTAGAATTCAAGCTACTTTCAAAAGTCCTTGAAGTCTAACATTTTACTCCAAATTGTTTTAAAGGTTAATTGTACTTCACAATAGTAATTATTACTCCAAATTAATAAATTTTTATTTTTCAATGAAGCAGTTAAATGCTCTGGAATTCAAGATTGCATTTTTCATATTATCTATAAAAAAAAAATTGAACTGTTAAGTGCATAATTGTGCGAGTCACATTTCAGTTAAATGACTTAATCTGGATGTGAAGCTGCACTTGCTCATTTTCGCCATTGAGTGTGTTTTAATTATTGGAATAGCAATAATTGCAAATGCCTGTCCAGAAGTAACTTCCTTCTACTGGAAATCTCAAAAACATTATTTGCACAATTTCGGAACCAAGTTCTTTGATTTTGGCACTTTCGAAAATGATCTGCGGTTGTATTTTGCTAAAATTGGAAATTGTAATTAAAGGAATTTTGTGCTTGGGTATTTCTCATCATACATGTTTTACTTTTAGACTTTGAGTGTGTTTTAACGAACCTGAGGTTAAAACGAGTGGACAAGAATAAGTACATGCTTCCCAGCGAGGAGCGACAACGAACGCTGAACATTCTCCAAAGAGCACTAAATGTGGAGAATGGAATGGATATATCGTCTCTGCAAGTAACCACAGATGGAGGTAAGTCTGATATGATCTGATAGCCATAGGAAACTTAAATCTAATTTTGATTTTTAAGTTTATAAGGTAATTTTAAATTAATATCAATATAACAGTATAGAATTTGCACACTTCTTAAAAATTCTTAAATTCATGTGATTTTCAAAAGTGCCCTTTGAGGTCGAATTTTTTTCCTTTGTTTTGTAATAGTAGTAGGTCTTAGAACTAGGGATGAAACGGATATCCGGTAACTATCCGGTATCCGGCTGATTTTTAACTATCCGGTAACTATCTGATATCCGGAAGTAAAATGCTGAATATCCGATTTACCATGCCGGATATCCGGATGAATAAAACATAGAAGATTTTTTTTGTGGCGGTCAATTATCTTTGCTTTAAGTATTTTCTTGAAAATTTTACTAATGTATTAACAGTGTGCAGATTCTCCCTTGAATTTTTCTCGTTTTTAACTTTAAAATTCTATTAAATTTTTTTTTAACGAATTGTTATGGTGGAGGGTTATAACATCTCACAACTAATATTAAGTTGAATTTAAAAATAAATTTCCCAAAAGTTTAAACAAACTTGAGTTTTGATGTTTGGAATGAAAGGGCATATGGTAAAAATACAATTATTCAGAAATTGAGTTTAAAGTGTACAAAACATACGCCCATTGCTAGCAGCACCCTAGACTAACCCTTTGTAAATAAACAAGTTTTGTGAATGTTTATTCAATCTTGGTATCACCTTAAGGTAAGGAATTGTGGAATATTATAGAATAAAAAAATATTTTGTAATTTTTGACCGATTTCCGTTTTTTCTAGTGTGTATGAGAAGATATTTTCATAAAAAAGAAACTGCCGGATATCCAATCGGATATCTGGCAAAATCCAGTTCGGATATCCGATATCCGGTTTGTAATGTGCGCCGGATATCCAGTATTGGGCAAAACCACTATCCGGTTCATCCCTACTTAGAACCTTTGTTTACAAGTACTCTTAATAAATGAACATGCTTTAATTTATCTGGATTCCTTGTTTTGTGTGTGCTGTTGTATAGAATATACTTATTTTTTGTAAAGGTATTTTTTTTAATTGAAAATTCATAAAAACGCATTTATTGCATTGCAATGTTTTAATTTGATAAATTTTTTGTGTTACAAGTCTAGAAAACAATCCTTGAAACACACTTTAAACTCTTTAATATTTGCTTTTATGTCTTTAGAAAGTTTTAATTTTCTAAAAGTATTGTTAAAACACTTTTAAACATTTGCTTTAACTCTTTATATCCAAAGTCCATTTTTTAACAAGCGAGTGCAAACCTTGTCTTTCTTTAGATCACCAATCACTGTGTAATTTTTATTCTTAAATTTTTTTTTATAAAAGTTTTATTCAGTTTTACATGCGAGATTTATATTGACTAGGGATGAACCGGATAGTGGTTTTGACGGATATAGGATATCCGGCGCACATTCCAAACCGAATATCCAAACTCCATTTCGCCGGATATCCAATTGGATATTGGTCAAAAATTATTTTTTTTGTTCTATAATATTTCCTTATCTTTAAGATGATACATTTTTATTTACAAAGGGTTATTCTAAGAATTGTATTTGTACCATATGCCCTTTCATTCCAAACATAAAAACTCAAGTTTGCTTAAACTTTTGATAAATTTATTTTTTAATTCAACTTTATATTAGTTGTGAAATGTAATGACCCTTCATCATACTGATTCGTTAAAAAAAAAAAAAAATTTTAAAGATAAAAATTTGAAGAAAAAAAAATGTTTTTTTTAAAGACTTTCGAGGTAAAAAATTTGATAATTTTTTAAAAAAGATAATTGATCGTAACAAAAAAAATTCGAGGCATTTTATTCATCCGTATATCCGGGTAATCAAAATGGGATATCCGGCACTTTATTTACGGATATCGGATAATTACCGGATAGTTAAACACTGCTGGATACCGGATTTTCGTTTCATCCCTAATATTGACATATTATTTAGTAAGTTTTGACAAAAGTATAACATAAAATTTATTTTGTTTGCAGTGGATGTCTCCATTGTGGGCAAAGAAGATGAAGAGGTGTTGAGGTTGCAGCAAGAAACCCTAAAAAACGAGCAGAAGAGCAAGATTTCTCAGCTTCGTAGCAGAGCTGCAAGTCGAGCTGCACACAGGGGCCGTCCGAAGAGGCCAGAACCACCTGCGAAAGTGACACGGGCAGCAACCACAGGTAAATATGTGTGAAGATGTACCATGGTTCGAACAGTCATTAAAAGTCCTTAAGAACTACTTAATTTAGATAGGTCCTTAATTAAGGGCCATTAAAGTCCTTAATTTTCGACTAAGGTCCTTAATTTTTGTAAAACATGTTTTTTTTTACTAATTCACATGGTGGTATTTTTCCGCGTCTAGCCCGAAATTCTGAGTTTTTGAATTCCGGGTGCATTAAAGTTATTGAAATGTAGAATTCCGGATTTTACGTTGATCGTGTCCACACTTTTGACCGTTTTACGTAAGTATAAATCGACAAGGAGAGAAAGGCGTGAATGGACGTATTTAGTGTCAGGAAAAAAAATGAACTTTTGATATCTTTTGTTCGATTTTTTAGTCAGTGGTATTTCATTATAATACACAACACTTCATCGCTGGAAAATCTCAGTTCATTTTTTGTGAAGAATCGATACACATTCTAGAAAAACAAGGAAATTCAGAAGAATGTAGCATTTTTAAGGGATGGGAATTCTGCGCCAGAGTTTGCCGGAAGTGGTATCCTGCGCCAACTTGCTACATGTGATTATGTACCAATTTTGCGCCAAAGTATATGTGATTCTCCGTTAACGGCGCTATAAAATTTAAGAGGTCCTTAAAAATTATCGAGAGGTCCTTAAAAAGTCCTTAAGAACTACTTAATTTTTACTTTTGAAAATTTGTATGAACCATGTGTACTCATGTTTAGGTGGTTAGGGTTGCCACGCACCTGGAAAACCTTGAATTGTCGGGGGAAATGAACAATTTCTAAACTCTTCCGGAGAAATCGGAGAATTTTTCTAAAATTTTTAACTGAAAGTGCCTTGTCGTATTCCTTTCTTTGCTATCGATAAAATGTTATTTTTGTTATAAAATTTTAACTTTGTAAAAACGATAATTTCTCTCTCTCTCTCTCTTTTTTTTTTTTTTTTTTTTTTTTTGTTTGTATTTTGATAGGTTATTATTTGCAAGCATTTAATTTTTTATTGGTCTCTATATTAATCTTTTTAGAAATTGTTAATTTAATGTATTTATCATTCTTAGAATTTTTTTTAAATTCTCCGGAAAACCTAGAAAAGCATGGAATTTTAATCTTAATTTTGAGTGGCAACCCTTGTGGTTCTTTAAAGGAATCTGGGACTCAAAATCTAATTACTGTTAACTGAGACGTTTAAATGGTATGTTTTTTTAGAAGACTGCATTATAATACAAATTTGTAAAAAATAACTGATTTTTAAATGTTGTCATGTTATAAAATAATAATTCTTGAAAGTTTTATTTATAATAAAAAAAATGTATAGCTATAAATAAAATTCTCTGAAAAGCACGTTTTTGCAATAATTTTTTTTATTTAAATTTATTTTGCATGAGTAAATTTATTTAATATTTTTGGATACATACCACATGTCTTTTTATAAATAACCACGGATTTTTCTTGATTTCTGGTAAATTTACATTTTTGGTTGTACTACTAAATGTGAAAATATTTTCTTAATAATGTAATTATTTTATAGTTTTATTCATAACTAATTTTTATTTCTAGCTGAAAGCAAAAGCAAAACTCTTGCTGCCAAAGTTAAACTTCGAGCCAGAGAAACAGTGAAAGTTAAGCTAAAGAAAGAAGGTATAGAAAATACTTTAGTGTCAGTTTTGAATGCTAGTTTTTCTATAATCTTAATAATTCACTCTGTCATTGCTGTATTTTCAAATGGAGGCCTAAAAGTTAAAGTGGTCCCCAAATTTGAGATAATGCTATTACAATACAGTAGAAGCGTGTAATTTTAGGGTACAAAATTAATTTTTAAGTATAGAACAAAGTCCATTCTTTACTTTTTAATCACTAGAAGCCTGTGATTATGTTTCGCTTTATTGTTAATTCAATAGAGTTATTCAACTTTAAGAACCTTTTTTGACATTGCCCTTCATGGACTTGGTCCCAGGGTTCGAAATTAGCGACGTTAGTAATATTTTGCACCTAAAAATTTCAGTTTAACCACAATAATTATACACAGTCATTTTTCACAACTTGACATTTATTTTCAACAATTGCTCTCATACTTTTCTGTAATTTTGTCAGTATGATGGTGATATTTTTAGAATACAAGTGTAAAAATGCTTCTATTTTAATGCAAAACAACTGGTTTAACAATTACAAAAAATAGTAACTGTTGGCATCTCTATTTAAGCAATTTGAATTATTTTAAAATTATGCCTAAACAGAATATTTTGGCAAAAAAAAACAAAAATTGCTACGTGCCAATAACGCCTAACTTTTATCTCCTAATTCTGAATCCTGCTTGGATCTTTCAATTCTTGAAACTCAATATAACAGTATTCACAGTAGAACATAGACATGAAACTTGGATATATTTATGTATTTTTTTCGACAATGAAATGCAAAGATTTAGTAATTATTGTTGACTAATAATGACTATAAGTTTAAAATATCAGTAATTTATTAATATGTTCTTCTTTTTCTCATCCATTTTCTCCTTTGGTATATTGTAACAGGTGGACGCATAATCGTGTCAAACAAAGCTGGCAAACCTGTTACGAAGCTCAGGAAGATTGCCGAGAGGCTTCATCCTAACCCTAAAGTTACATTGTATGAAAAAGATCCTACATTTGAGACAAGGTAAGCTACGGATGATTTGGTTAAAATATGTCTCCATAATATGTTTAAATTAATTTCACATAATTGAAAATTTTATATTTTATTAATTTATTATCTAAGTTTATGGACTTATAACATATATTATTAGATAACTTTATGCCATTAGATGAAGCGTACAGGGCAGCGGTTACCAATTTACAGTAAGTCGTAATTAAAATTCAAATAGGAACCCCCTTTTTTCATAATATACTCATGGAAGTCCTCCCGTTTTCTGAGCGTACATGCATTTCATTTAAATTTTGTTTGTACATGAAAAACAAGGTATGAAAAATTCTAAAATTAATTTTTAAAATCCAGCTTTTACTAAGAATATTATCGACTCAAAATTCTCAAATATATGTTGTGTTATTGTTGTTGCTTATCCTCCAGAATGACAGAGTCGAACAAGATCAACGAGACCAGTGACTCTCGGGAATTCGAGCACAGATATCCTCCCTGGAGAGGCCCAAGCATTCCAATATGTACTCTGTAGAAGCCTAATGATCGAGGCACTTAGTGCAGATGGTGAAGTGCTTGCTAGCAGACACTTGATGCTAGCAAGCCTAGGAAGAGCAGACCGGGAGCCTCTGTCGCACGGGAGGTCTAGAGTCCATCCTGGCTTTTATACCAATGGGTAGGGGGATTTCTCCTCTCCTGGGATTCCAGCTGTTTCTCTTTAATCTGTGATGTTTTCTCCAGGTGTTAAGATACATAGAAGTTTAAATATATAGAACAGATAACACCATAATCAGGAGTTTAATTACTTTTAGCTTCTTACGTGTGCATTTAATACTCATTAAAGTGCATAAAACATTGTATTAGTTACTGCACTGAGTGAAATCTTTCAGTTTCGGTTAATAATCTCATTCCCACGGACCCCCTACAATTGATTCAGGGGTCCACAAACCACCTTCTGGGAACCAATTGTGTAGGGGATAAAGGTGATATGCCAAGCTTTTGCCAAAGATTAAATTCTTATGCCATCTAGTAGCATCTGAAGATAACTATTTTAACTCATCATTTAAGAATAACAGGGTGGCAACATAACCTGGAAAACCGGGAAATCAGGGAATTATCATGAAAAATTTTAATTCTGGAAAAATCAGGGAAAATTTCACAAAATATCAAGGAATTTTTCAAATATTGATCATTAAAACGGCAATTATCGTCATTTATTTCCTCTAGAGTAATTTAATTGTCAATATTTCCTTTTAGTTCTGAAAAAGAATTTTAAAAAAAGTATGGTTATGCACATTTTCATTTTTTTTTAAAACGTGAACCACTGCTGGAGGGAGAAGCAAAATCAAAGTGCATTGGACTTTAGATTGTAAGAAACATGTGAGACACTAATGAATATGTGATTTATTGAGGATTGGAATAGGAAATAGGAAGCACATAAAACATTTAAAATTGTCTACAAAAGAAATAATTTGAAAAACTTGCTTTTTTGCATTATCTGCTTCCACGGAACATGTTTAATTACTATTATGCCTGTTTCAATTACAAAATTTGTGTTGTATCCATAAATTATTATTTTAACTGTCAATAAGTATTGCTTATACTTTTTCATTTATCATGCAATATATTTATTGTATTATCGTAGTGTGGATACCGTTTCTATGCAAAGCATGTATTGCAACTTTTCTTAACGTATTTGTAAAATCAGGGAAATTTTTGTGACACCATCATGGAAATTGGGGAAATATCATTGAACTTTTTTTCCAGAACATTGTTGTCACCCTGAATAAAGACATTATGTCAATAAATAACAGGAAAAGTTTTGTTACACTAAAATGCGTTGTTCTGAAAGAACCTTTTTAGTTGGCAATGCACCTTTATCTGCTGCACCCTTCAGATCTATCATAACCTTTAGATAACTTATACTATATGTTTAACTACTTCATTTTATTTTATTATTAGTATAAAAATAATTATTATGAACCATTGCTCTTTTTCAGTGAGGATATTCGATTTGTATCGTCATCTGCTCATAGTAAATTACTCATCCGTGCAATACTGTTGAAGGACATCGCAATGCTGGAGTCTCTGATGAAGGACACTCAGAAGATTTGCTCTGTAAGTTTATTTGGAGACTTTAAAAGAATAACAAAAAAAAACTAGAAGTGTTTTAACAAAAATTGAGTTTGTTTTATTTTATTAAAAATTGTTTTATCAAAATGAATTTTTGTGTACACTCAAACCTGTTTTTGTGCGGTCTTTTTTTGTGCGATTTTGTTTTTTATGGGACTTTTTTTGTGCGGTTTTGTTTTTTATGGGACTTTTTTTGTGCGATTTTGTTTTTGTGTGCGGTATATGGAAAATTCAATCACATTGGAACATAATTGATTATCTGACTACCGAGACATAAACAAGCGCCTAGTGAAACAACAGTCGTCGCAAAAACTGATCACTGGCGTTATGGTAACTGAAAAAGAGTCAACTCTAAACGAGTGCGAGGTAGTATCATCAAGTGACGAAAGCGATTTTGAACCATGTTCGCGTATTGTCAGACTACAAAGGATAATGGTTATACGTTTTGTATGTGTAAAATAAGTACTTATGTAAATAAAATATTTAAAAATATTCGCATGTGTATTTTCTAAATCGGATTCCAAAAGGTTTGGCGAGATTCCAAGTTGCAGTCAAGCCTCGTGTCTTGATTTCGTTTAAAAAAGCAATTCCTAGTTATTTCTTAAGGTTTTGAGTTATTTTCTATGCGAGACCTTTTTTATGTGGTCCCTATCCACCGCACAAAAACACGTTTAAGTGTATTTGTACTTGATTAACAAATTGCCGTTTGATTGCCTCGGTTTCAAAATTCTAATTATGGATTAGTACAATGTTGAGCCACAATTGGTATTTTATGTGCTTCTTTCTGATTCAAATTAGTTAGAAGTGTTTAAATTTTTTTAGTGAATCTTGTTTTGCAAAGGGTTTTTTAGGCCAACAAAACTTAGGAAAATATATTTTTTTCTGTCAAAAAAGCAAATATTTACCATGTACGGTATTAGCATGATCTTTTTTAGCTCTTTTTCAATTGGATAATACTTTTTGCACCTGTTTACTCGAAATTGTTTGTTTTTTTAAATTTTAATGCAGCACATATATTTAATCGTAAACACTTGCAATGTCCTTTTCAGCACCTGTAGAAGAATAAATGTTTTTAGCAAATTAACAACGTTGCAGTTTACGTCTACTTTAAAAGTATGAAAAGAATAAATTTTTCTCGCTGTTGCAGGGTTCTAACATACCTAGAAAACTGGGATAATCTGAAATTGTCGGAAAATGAACAAAAAGTCAGGAAAAATGAATTATATTTTTCAACTTTTCTGGAAAAGTCAGGGAATTTTTCTAAAATTTTTAGTTGAAAATGCCTTGTCGTATTTCGGTTCAAATGTACTAACCTGTCCCCCTGATGTTTTTTGTTTAAATCTGGTTACTTTTTTTGGAAACCCTGCAGGGGGAAATTGAGAAGTTCTTGGATTGACAACAAAATAATTTTTTTCGCCTAGGACGTTGCGAATATACCTTTTATAATTACCTAGGGGGAAATGTTCAATTCATTTTACCTATACTCCTTTCCTTGTTATCGATGAAATTTTCTTTTAATTAGAAAAAAAAATTATATAAAAAAAATGGTATTGCTATTTTTTTATACTTTATTTTTTTTAAGTTATTATTTGCAGGCATTTTATTTGTATAGATCTCTACATTAATCTTTAAAAAAATTTTTTTTATGTATTTCCCATTCCTTGAATTTTTTAAAAACCCTCTGGAAAACCTGGAAAAGTCGAGGAAGTTTAATCTCGATGTTGAATGTCAACCTGCTGTTGTTGTTTAATCCCAATAATTTAACATTTTAATTTTACCTTCATGTTTGTCATTGCAGCTGAATACCTGTAGGAGTGTTGATGTGCTTCTGACACCCTTAACTTACGCTGTATTAGAAGAGGACCACAGAGCAATCAGGGCATTGCTTACTGTAAATAAAAGGAAATATGCAAATCCTCCTGAAACACTGTTGGAGTACCAAAGATCGGGCAGGTAATATATGCTTGATAATTATCCATGGTTCGCACAGTCCTTAAAAGTCCTTAAGAACTACTTAATTTAGGTAGGTCCTTAATTAAGGGTCATTAAAGTCCTTAATTTTTGTCACACATGTTTTTTTTTTACTAATTCACATGAGTGGTATTATTCTGTGTTTAACCCGAAAGTCCCGAGTTTTTTAAATTTTCAAACTCAGAATTCTGGGTGCATTAAAATATCCGGAATGTAGAATTCCGGATTTTACGTTTATCGTGTTGACAGTTATGCGCAAGTATAAATAGGCAAGGAGAGAAAACCGTGAATAGACGGATTTAGTGTCGGCAAAAAAAATGGAAGTCAATGGTATTTCATTATCATACAGAACACTTCATCGTTAGAAAATCTCCATTTGTTGTTTTGTGAAGAATCGATACTCATTCTAGAAAAACATGGCATCTTTAAGGGATGGGAATTCTGTGCCAGAGTTTGTCGGAAGTGGTATCCTGCGCCAACTTGCTACAAAAACACATTTACGTGCGATTCTATGCCAATTTTGCGCTAAAAATGTACACTTTTATCTAGCAGCGTCAAAAAAATATATAAGAGGTCCTTAAAAATTATCGACAGGTCCTTAAAAAGCTCTTAAGAACTACTTAATTTTTACTTTTGCAGATCTGTATAAACCATGTTATCATTAGGTTAGACAGAAACAGACAACTTTATTATGGGCAACTGAACTGTTTTGTAGCTAAGCGACTGTTCTTCCAATTTGGTCATTGAACAGTGCTGCTTTGTATAGTTTGTTAGGAGTTGCTTAAAAATTGTATTCCATTGGAAGTTTATTTTTAGGATTATAGTCTCCCAAACAAGAATTATTCTTCCATTTAAAAGAATTTAATAGTAATACAACATTAAGGCTGCTTTGTATAGTTTGTAAGAGTTGTTTAAAAATTGTATTTCATTGTGATTTTAATTTTTAGGATTATAGTTTCCCAAACGAAATATATTCTTCCACTCAAAAGATTTTAATGGTTGTTCAAAATTGAAAGTATGCTTGGATGATATTAAAACTTATAATTAGCGCTATGGCAATAATTTAATTTCCTATAAATTTGCATTCAAATTTCAAAATTGCATTTTTAATTTTAAATTATATAACAATTTAAAATTGTAATGAATGTATTTTTTAAATTATAATCATATAACTACAAAAGGGCTGGTAAAATATATTTATTTAAAATATTGCTAATATTTTTGTTTCTTCAAATACATTAAAGTTTAATTTCATACCCTTTCTCTAATTCTTTTAGCAAACTTACCAAGTTAAATAATATAATACAATAAAAATAGAAATTACTTCAGAGTTTATTGGTGAGCCAATCGTAATGAACAATATTAAAAGTTTTGTTTAAATACATAATTTAATTTATGAGCATATCGGTAAAAAAACTATGCTAATTAACACACATTAGGATTTATGAATAATTGCGAGTTTAAGTAATCCTGAACGGGAAAAGTCAGAATTTCATATAAAACTTTTATGTATTAATACAACCTTATTCAGCTGTTAACCTGAAAAATATTTCAGGAAATGTAATTTGTTGTTTGACCTATCACATGTCTGTTAAAGTTTTACCTAGATTCTTATTTGTCAAGTACACTATTATAAGATAAAAACTAGGGATGAAACGGATATCCGGTAACTATCCGGCTACTTTTTAACTATCCGATATCCGGAAGTAAAGTGCCGGATATCCGATTTTCCATGCCGGATATCCGGATGAATAAAACATCGAAGATTTTTTTTTGTGGCGATCAATTTTCTTTGTTTTTGCTTTAAGTATTTTCCTGAAAATTCTACCGATGTATTCACAGTGTGCAGAATGTGTCCCTTTAACCAAAAAAGACTTTCAAAAAAACATTCTTTTTCAAATTTTTTACTTAAATTTTTTTTTTTTTAACGAATTGTTATGGTTGAGGGTCATCACATCTCACAACTAATATAAAGTTGAATAAAAAAATAAATTTCTCAAAAGTTTAAGCAAACTTGAGTTTTCATGTTTGGAATTAAAAGGCAATTATTCAGAAATTAAGTGTAAAATGTACAAAACATACGACCATTGCTAGCAGCACCCTAGAATAACCCTTTGTAAATAAAAAAGTTTTTTGAATGTTTATTCAATTTCGGTATCACTTTAAAGATAAGAAATTGGGAAATATTACAGAATAAAAAAATATTTTCAATTTTTGACCGATTTCCGTTTTTTCTAGTGTGTATGAGAAGTTATTTTCATAAAAAATAAACTGCCGGATATCCGGCAAATTCCAGTTTGTATATCCGATATCCGGTTTGTAATGTGCGCCGGATATCCGATATCCGGCAAAACCACTACCCGGTTCATCCCTAATAACAACTCGTCTTGTAGAACATTGCGTTAAGAATATTAAAATACAAATGCAACTTTAAAATACGCAATAAAATTCATGAGATCTAGATATATTTCGGAAGATTCATCTCCCTTCATCAGCAGAATTAAAAGTCTGTGTGTACAATAAAATTAATTTTATTGTACACACAGATGTATCTCCTGAAACATGTCCAGATATCATGGATTTTTATTGCTTATTTTAATGTTGCATTCATATTTCAATACACTATTACTTCTTGCAATAGTTGTTTCGTATACACCTAATACAAATTGCTAATTAAAAAAGAAAAATCAGAGTTTAAATTTTAATTTTTATGATTTTGTATTTCTAGGTACAACATGACAATGCTTGGGCATGCTGTGAAAGCGATAAATGTCAGTCGTGGTGGAAGAGAAGGGAACAATGCCTTTCTAAAGGTATTTATATTAAAAAAAATTTGTGTTGATTTATACTTCAGACCAATATTCTCTACTGTACTAATCTTGATAAATTTTTTTATCAGTCTTGGAAAGAAAAAAATAATAAAATCAGCCTTTGAATGAACTTTTAATCAATGTGTATGGTATAATTCACGGAGTAAAGAAAAAGGTGGAGGTGATTTGGCGAGATTTCACAGGTAGTAAGATAGACACCTTAAAGTAGATACAAGAACATCCAACTGGCAGTACGTTTCAACGTACACTGCACGAAATTTAAAGTATAACAGGGTGGTAACATAACCTGGAAAACCGGGAAATCAGGGAATTGTCATGGAAATTTTTTATTTTGGAAATATCAGGGAAAAGTCAGGGAAACTTTCAAAATTTCACAAAAAATCAGGGAAATTTTCAAATTTGGATCATTAAAACGGCAATTATCCTCCATTATGCACTCTATTCTGGGTAATTTAGTTGTCAATATTTCCTTTTAGTTCTGATTTTTTTTTTTTTTTTTTTAAAGTATGGTTATGCACTTTTTTATATTTTCAGTTTTATTTTTGTAAAAACGTGAACCGCTTCTGAGGGAGCAGCAAAAGCAAAGTGCATTGGACCTTGAAATTGTGAGCAACATGTGAGGGGCTAATGAATGTGATTTATTGAAGATTGGAATAGGAAATTTAAGCATATAAAACATTTAAAATTATCTCCAAAAGAAATAGTTGGAAAAATTTGCATTCTCTGCTTACAGAGAACATGATTAATTACTATTATGCCTGCCACAATTGTATAATTTGTGTGTCCATAAATTATTATTTTAACTGACAATAAGTATTGCTTATAAACTTTTATTTATAATGCAGTAAATTTATTGTATTGTAGCATGGATACTTTGTTTTTATACAAAGCATATATTTCAACGTTTCTGAACTTAATTTTAAAGTCAGGGAAATTTTGTGACACCGTCATGGAAGTCAGGGAAATATCAGGGAACTTTTTTTCCAGAGTTTTGTTGCCACCCTGTATAAAAACTAAAAAAATAATAGTTTTTGCAGTTGTCAGGTGCAGTACAAGTTCCAAATCGATAAAGAATGCTATTGTTTCCACTTCATAGGTAAATTAAATTATCGCCACGTACTAGTACAAAGTAGTGCTTAGGAATAACGCCAAATACTTCACCAGTACCTACTTTTTAAGCGATTGCTTACTTCATATTGCAAAACGGTTTTAGATTTGATCGCACCTCCACCTTCTTCTTTACTCCATGGGTATAATTAGACAAAAAAAAAATT
The DNA here is from genome assembly GCA_963932185.1 of Troglohyphantes excavatus. Classification (NCBI taxonomy): domain Eukaryota; kingdom Metazoa; phylum Arthropoda; class Arachnida; order Araneae; family Linyphiidae; genus Troglohyphantes; species Troglohyphantes excavatus. The sequence goes on from OZ010678.1 coordinate 31,646,744, forward strand.
ACATAGGGTTGTCGCATTTCTAAGAAAAAGAAAACCTGAAATTTTCTGGGAAAATAAGAGTCCTAATAGTAAGTCCTATGAACAAATTTTCTATAATAATTTTTTTATGAAGTTGCCTGTCATATTTATTTATCATTAATGATATCATTTTTTTTTAGTTTTGAAAATTTATATTTCTCGATTTTCTATACTTTGCTAGGTTGCTATTTACAGGCACTTCCTATTTTTATAATAGATTACAAGTATTATTTATATTTAAATGCCATGTCAAGTCTGATTTTTTTTAATCACTTCTACGAAAGTCGAAGAATTTGTCCTTGACTGAGAGTAGCAATTCTAAAATTTTAAATCGGTGTTAAGATCATTTTTGGACTAAGTGTGAAATATAAATTCGTGACAAATGAATAACTTAACGTTTTTTTGTCGTCTCAACTGATGGTAATTTTGTGTCGTTAAGTGACATTTAATGATGTGTGATTTCACAACAGTTTTATAATATTAAAACATTTAAAAAAATATATATATATTTTATTACTCCCAGGCTATTTATTGATTTATTAAAATACAAATACAACGTTAAAATATGCAATAAAAATCCATTAAATCTGGACATGTTTCGAGAGATACGTCTCCCTTCATCAGCAGAAAATGAAAAGTCTGTGTGTAGTAAAATATAAATAAATTCAGAATTGAAAGTGTTGCCAAAGAACAAAAAACTATTACAATCGGTTGGAGTTAACTATTGTGTGCCAACAAGCGGGAAAAACTGGGACCGCAAATGTTTCATTGACAATCGAACCAACTATTTTTGCTAAAAATATGAAACGCCTCCAGGAAGTCAAGTTCTAATGGAGATTTGGGTTTGTAAATTAAATGTAGGTTAGAAAATTTAAATATATGATCATGTTCCCAATAGTGCTTGGCAATGGAGAACTTCTTTTCTGTGAAGGGAGATATATCTCCTGAAACATGTCCAGATTTAATGGATTTTTATTGCATATTTAAACGTTGTATTTTAATATTCTTAATGCAATGTTCTATAAGACGAGTTTTTATCTTATTTATTGATTTGTTTAAAATTTTTATTTTAAAGGACATGAATCTCTACGACTCAACATACCCAGAAGTGGACGATAATCTTATAAAAGAGGCATTGAAAGCTGGCGTCTCGAAAGAAACCTTCGATCTTCTCTTCGCCAATAATAAAGACGCTGCCTTTGCATATTCATGGGGTGTAAGTATCTATATCTCTATGTATGTGCATATATGTGTGTCTATATGCTTTTAAGTGACAGTTATATGTAAGGGCCGTGTTATATTGAGGGGCCCCATCCTGCTTAATATATTCTTTTTTGAAAAAACATGTAATCAAATTTTTTTGTTAACCCACCGACTCCATAATTTTTACAATTTGTAAAGTTATCACTGTTCAGATATGTACATAATTTTTCATAGGCACGTTATCTTATAAGATAAAAATAATTTTAATATTTAAAAACAAATTAATTGTAAAGAAATTGTAATTTGTACTTCAAATTAAAAAAAAAATATTGTAAAACGGAGTATTTTTACTTACAAATTTAAAAGGTGCATTGGGGGACCCCCCCTCCCCTCAGAGTATTAGGGAGTTAAAAGCATTATTTGCAATTACTTGGTTGAAAATGCTGGTAGCAAAATCATAATCAATTTGGGACATTTTGTATGTTATTTACTTAACAAAATTGTGCAACCATTAAAGATTTTTTTTATTTTATAATTTTTTTTGACTTTCATAAATTCATCAAGAACCATATAAATATTTATGCTAATATAGCATGTGTAGTTTCTTACCTTAAATACTTTTAAATGTGTTTGATAATTTCGTTTTCATATGGTTCTGTTGGATTTTATAAAAATGAACACTTTCTGTCTTCTAATTAAATTAATAAGGCAATTGTGACCAATTTGTCTGGTAATGTTAACTAATTTAAACTTATAAAAATGTAGCAAATTTAATAATCAAACAATTTTATTGAAATTATTTTTTGTTCAAGTTTATAATAAGTTTTTCATATTTGACACAAATTAATGTAGCATTAGGCAGAATCATTTATGCAAATTTGTAGTGAATTTTTTTTTTGTATGGATTTGATTTAGAATTTATTGAAAAAAAAATTCAAAATGACTTTTTGAAAGTGAATGTGATAATAGTTTAAGAATGTTTTTGATTTAATTTATCCTTCTTTGCCTTTATTGTAGAAAGACGAGGTTTTAAAGCAGGTACACATTGCCATTAGAAATGGCAATCAAAAACTTGCTGGTCAATTGGTCACTGAAGCAATAGAATGCGGTGGATATGGTTTCAATAATCTTCACAAAGAGGTTTGTTCTTTTTTTATTATTGCATTTAACCATTAACCAAACCTTTTACTCAGTTGATGGTGTGAATGATTTTTAATTATGAACTGTACTATTTGCTCTTGTATTTAATGTAAATAAGGGAGCATAACATCCATTAGATTGAAAACAAAATTAGTTTCTATCCATTCACAACTCTTGTATTTTTATATGCGTCCACCTTGTTGTATTTACTGCACAAGATAGGTGTGTATGACAAGCTTAAAAAATAGTTAAAACCTTTGTCTTTTCAATTAAAAAGTTAGTTAGGATTTTTATTTAAATCTTGTAATTACTAGTTGTCTAAAAACTACACACTTTTTAACTATACTTTTTCAATGTGCAATTAAAGCAGTTGAATGCCTTATTAAAATTACAGCTTCTATAAAAATATACTTAGGAAAAAATTTTGCCCTCATTCATTGTATAAAATTTAACTAATTCTCTAAAATAATTCCAAAACTAGTTAGTGTAGAGGCTGATAAACTATTACTTTCAGATTGTAAATAATTCACACAATTCTTTTTTAGTGTAATTGTAAACTAATGTAATTGTATTCTAATTTTAAATTGCTTTTTTTAGGTCCTAGTGAATGACAGACAGCCACTTACTGCATTCAGGGCAGTGTCAGTTATTAAAAAAGCTACTGGCAATGCCAGGGTATGTATATAATTCTTTTTAAAAAACATTCTGTGTGTATACATGATACATGGTAATATTGTAAGATAGCTTAAATCTTAATATTGTCAGTTACTCAGCCTTTTGTACACTTTGAAGCAACAAGAATTAGTAAGATATCTAAAATTAGCTAAAGTTAATTTTGAAATAAAATAGTCAAAATATGTAAGAACTGAAATATCCTTATTTGTATATAGGTCATAAATACAGAATTTCAATTTTCATATCCTTTTTATTACAAGAATTTTTATATATAGTTCTTTTTTTTTTTAATTTTTGTTCCAATGTTCTGTGCAGTTTTCCTTGGAAATATTATGTTACAATATGAAATATATTTATAGTTTTTATAAAATATAGAGATATGCCAATTTTTTTGTGTGCAATTTTCCCCCCCTTTTTAAAGAAACTCGGCTGCTTTGTGTAGCTCCTGAAAACTTTGCATTTGACCGACAATTGCTTAAAAATTCAAAATTTTCATTAAAAAAAATAGGGGATCGTCTTGTACGCACACAAATCAGTAAAAATATGGAATGAAGGGTTAGATTACATTAGAGGTAAACTGCATCAACTAGCTTTTTCACGTCACATGTAATGATTGAAGACTGTATAGTCATAACAAAAAATGTTGGTGTTTGCAAAAATAATCTCATTATAACTAATGGATACTTAATATTTTGATAAATATTTTATAGTTTTGTAGAATTTATGAATACTAAGAAGTATGCAATACTTAAATACTAAGAAGTTGATATTGTGCTTAGCGAATGACGTAATATGAAGTCAAAATTTTCTTATTTAATTGCAATAAGTAAATAAGGTTTATTTCACCAATTCAGATTTATTCCTTGATAATATTTCGTTAAGATATTGTATATAATTAAAAAAAAAATGTATAAGTGCATATTCGTCCAATATTCTTCTAAATTATAATATATTTCAATTTGCTTTTGAGATGGATATAAAAAAATACTTATTCATATTTAATAGCAATAGTAGGCGGTTGACAGAAAATAATTGACAATTGGCTAATTATTAAATCTTAATAAAACAATGTTAGGGATTAGAGATTGTATATTTGTATTGGATTATAAGATTTTGTTACAATAATATGGGAAATTCGATTAAAAAGTCTGATAGAAAGCCTATTGTCTGCAAGTTCAGCTACGAGTGCAGATTGGCAAATCTGAATATACAGTATAGCTAGTTTGATCTATCCAAGAATCATGTTTGGATAAAGAAAAATAGTTTAACAAAAACAAATTGAAAATCAATGTTTATATAGTTTATTATTAAATATTTTGGCACAAACACAGGCTAATTTTATTTATTTAAAAGTTATATTTATCTAACTTTTTTCTGAAATTCCAGATCAGTCCCTTGCACTGTGCTGCCGTGAACCCGAACCCTCAGTACCTCACCGCTCTGCTCTCGTCTACTCCTTCCTACGACGTTGCCGACGAGAACGGTTGGCGGCCTATTCATTATGCATCTGTTTGCAAGAGCACTGGTCCCTTAGAACTGCTGATTTCAAGGTGAAGATTTCAAAATATTCTTACATCTTGCATTGCCACATGTCTTTTGTTTTAAAGATTGGCAAAGCAACATTTTCTTTTAACCAATTTCTGATAAAAATTGTTGAATTTCATAGTAAATGTTCTCAGTTTTTGGATATTCCTAATCAAATCGAAATAAATTGTATCTGCTATGAAGGATTTTTATTAATTCATTCCTAAATTAAAAGCATGCACATTGTTTGATAATATCTGATAAGGAAACTTGAACATATTAAAAGGCACCGTATTTGAAACTGTTTTCAAGAAGTAATTTAGATTAAATTTAAAAGGATAGATACTTTGAGATGCATATTTCAACGAAATATCTATTGCTAAAATTTTATGCAGTAAGAAGTTTTTAAATAAATATTTTTTGTGATGTCAAATTACAATACATCTGTTATATTCATTCTTAGTGCTTACATAAATTTTTTTGATGAAAAACGAGAGCGAAATATACTTTTTTCCAGGATTTAAAATTAGCAGTCGGTTAGTCGTATTTTACACCTAAAATTTCAGTTTGACAACCGGAATTTTGCACAGGGTCATTTTTGATGCTGCACTTTTTATACAAATTTCAATTTGAACTGCCATATTTTTACAAACAATCATTGTTTTTAACGTCTAACGTTGATTTTCAATAATTGCACTCGTACTTTTCAGTAATTTTGTCATTAAAACTCTGAGATTTTTATGATACGAGCTTCATGTCAAACATGCTAAAAATGTTATACAAAAGAAGCTCGATCACAAAAATTGCAAGCAATTTGAATTACTTTGAGAATTACGTCTAAGCAGAACACTTCTCCCTAATTTTGAGCCCTGCTTGTCTCCACGCTGCAAGTTATATGCTTCAAGTATAAATCGTATGGATTTAAGAATACAATAGTCGACATGTTAGTATTATTTTAAAAAGATTTAGTTTTTTTTAATAGTATTGTAAATTTGTTGTGAAAGATTTTTAATGTTTCAAATTTTGATAGAGTGGCAAGGAAGAGGTTTTAATACTTTGCACTATGCCAAAAAAAGTGAAGGTTTTTCCTTCGCATTTTATTTTAGAAATAATACTCAAAATTATGCTTTTTAACGTTTTACCTAAACATTGAAAATTGATGTAACTTAATATAAATGTAAGAATGTTGATTTAAAAAATGTTACATTATTTATATTTGACTATTTAAAAAAAAAAAACGTTTATTAAGAACAAACTAATTGTTAAAATATCTGAAAAATATCCCCCAAAAAAAATTGAAGAATTTATTAGCACTTGAAATATATTTAATTAATGTTACTGTTTATTACTATAAAATTTGAGTGTTAAGTGTCCTTTTTTATGTTCGCAGGAGTGCCTCCCTAGAGGAACCCGAGTCCGAAGGAAACACTCCCCTGCAAGTGGCAGCTCTGGCTGGGCGAGCTCATAATGTGGATCTCATCTTGAGGCACTTGATTGCATCAGGTAGGGCTGGCATGCTAATTTACATTACGTATAACTTAAAACAGACTGGTGGAAATCACATCCTATAGTTAAAGAATAGCATGTTCCTTGGTTTTCTATTTATTTCTTAAGATATCCAGTGTTCACTCTAGGCTTTTTTTGAAGGGCGATCCACCCTGCCTGCCTTTTTTTCATAGCGCCCTCATGCCTCTTTTTTCGAAAATTCCGCCCTTTTTAGTCAAGCACAAGCATCATTGCTTCCCTAGTTGTCTTTAAAAAAGGCATCGATTTAAAAAAAATGTATGTGTAAATTGGAATGAAATGAATTTTGACGGTAGAAAAACAAACTCCTTTCGGACTCGCATTCTGTGAAATCTCGATGATTTCGCTGTAATTTCGAGCACGAGGCATTCCACAAATCCTATTGGTTGCCTGCATATGAAATTCTAAGTTTTTTTTTTGTGTGTTTTTTTTAAAGAGAAGATGGTTTGGGATTGGTCAAGACTAGGCATTTTATTACCAATTTTTTATTTCAGTAGCCTTTTCATCAGTTTTGTAAGGGGTCTGATTACGGCTACTTACAGATTTGGTTTTTAGAGAAAACGATAATTTTTAAATGTCAAATTTTAGATTTTAAATAATATTTTTATAAAGAAGCATCAATTTTTTACGTGTTGGTCATGGGTCCGATGTGTCAATTTGTGGGCACACCGACACCAAACATTTTTTTTTTAAGTGCTCTTTTAAAAACAAGAAGTTCCTTTTGAAGAACTGGGTGCCCTTTTAATGCCAACAGCGCCCTGCCCCTTTTTATTTCTAGAGTGAACACTGAGATATCTATTTTTTTATTTACCTACTTGTGACGTTTTTAAAATTTGAAGTTTTTCTTTAACTTATTTTTTGGGGTATAACATGAGTTCTTTCTTTATATGTAAAGTATAAATTTCAATTTCCATAGAAATTACATAATTTTATAAATCAAATGTTCTTGGCATCATATATATTATAGGGTTCCCACTTATCCGAAAAGCAGGAAAAACCTGGAATTGTCAGGGAAAATGAGCAATTTCTTATCTTTTCTGGGAAAAGTTAGGAATGTTTCTAAAAATTTTAGCTGAAAGTGCCTTGTCATATCCCTTTTCTTGCTATCAATTAAATGTTCTTTTTGCTATAAAAAATATTAATTTGTAAAAATGATAATTTCTTATTTTTTCTTCAATACTTTGATAGGTTTTTATGTGCAGGAACTTTATTTTTATGTGTATCTACATTAATCTTTTAAAAAACATTCTTCACTTTCATGCTCTTTGATGCATTCTGAAATTTTTTTTATACCCTCTGGAATAGTCGGGGAATTTTAATCTTGATAATGAGTAGCAACCCTGATACAAGTACTTTTTTAGTTTTGGATTTCAATAGTTTTTGTACTTGGTTAAATAACTTTCTTGGCATAATTAGTGGTTATATGAAAAACTTGAATCGCTATTGACTCTATCTTAATTTTTAAAAAATAACTGATATTTTCTATGATTAATATTTAAAATAAAACATGGTTTTCTATCTTATATTTAGAGCATAACAAGAAAGAAACAGCCATCACTGTTTCTTTGCAAGACAAACAATGTGTGAACGCCATAGATAAGGGTAACAAGAAGTCTTATACTGCTTTGCACATTGCTTGCCAACAAGGCCACACAGTAAGTCCAGCTTCCTATTATTCAATTACGTATATATGCAATTCAATTCCAGTAGTTAATTGTTTTTAATCTGTAACCTTGTTCTGAATTTATCTTGCAGTTATTAATTATTGCATGTAAATAATGTTTGTTTTTTAGGATGTTGTGAGAGTACTAATAAGGCATAAAGCAAATGTAGATAAAATGACTAATGCTCAACATGATAAACTGACACCCCTCATGTTAGCCTCGCAGAAGGGCCACTTGGATGTCGTCAGTCTTTTGATTGAGCATTCTGCGCAAGTTGAAATGAAAGGTAAGAGAAAAAATATACAATTTAACTATGTGTATGTTTTCAAGAAATATTGTAAAAGTGCTCATACCAGGTGTACGTATGAAATGCGGATTTAAAAAAAACACACGTTAAATTCAGAAAAATGATAAAAAATACTTTATTCAAAGTATGTTGCTTGTTATACATTTTTCCCATCTTTTGGGCAATTTGTGAATACTACCCCAGTAAAAAATCTTCCCCTTTCGCTGGAAACCATTCATGGAACCATTTTTCTACATGTTCGTACGAACCAAAGCGCTACTGTGCAAGTGCGTGACCCATCGATGCAAACAAGTGGTAATCGGAAGGAGCCAAGTCTGGGGAGTAAGCCGCATGGGGTAGAACTTCCCAGCTGAGTGCTTCCTACGTGCTGCAAACTGGTTTTGCCGTATGTGATGGAGCAATGTCATGAAGAAAAATGACTTTGTGTTGCCTCTTTTGGTATTCTGACCTTTTTTCAGGCAGAGAACGATTCAAATTGATCAATTGTTGTTGGTAACGTTTAGTAGTAACCATTTCCCCAGGTTTTAACAGCTCATAATGGACCACGCCCCCTCTGGTCCGTTTTCCATGTTCCTTGTCTGCAACATCGAAGTCGCTACTTTTGAAACGCCGAAACCATCGTTCACACGTATCTTGCGATGGAGCATTTTCACCATAACCTTTTCGAAGTAATCAGTGTGATTCAGCAGCAGTTTTCTTCAAATGAAAACATAAAAATTAATGTTGTCCGCGAATGCTCTTTGTTCGGTATAAATTCCGACATATTGAACAAAACAACACAACACTATGCACACACTTTTCCAATTTATCATTCGTGCGCGTCTGACACTTGTAGATAACAGAACAAAATGGCACAGTGTCAAATCTTTTTAGCACAAACTGTGTTGGTGCACCATCTGTTGCCTGAAATCCACATTTCATACTTAAGCACCTGGTACATAGTTTTCCTGTTTGTGTACCCAGATAAACCTAGCATTAGTTTCAATTAGTAGAGTAGATACTAGATCATTGCCAATACCTTTCTTTTCAAGTTAATAAATAACTTGTTTAATTTTTAACTTTAATATTGTTCTGATTTCAATGTTTTAACTAATGAGTTAGTAAGTTTTTTTTTAATAAAGTATTTTAAGTTTTAAATTAAATGTTTTTGGCAGCAAACTTATATTATTATATAAGTACTTATAATAATTTTTGTTAACAAAAACACACTCGCTTTGATTCTACCAAATAAAAATTAAGTAAAATCATTATATCGATTAGCCCCACTGTGTCACCATTGCCAACAACCTCTCTCCATAATTCATATTTTAACTTTTTGTCCTCGTCTTAGATTTTTATATAATCGTTTTTTTTAATACATCATCTCCCACATTGTCTTATTTATTAAATCATCCCCCCTCATTCATCACTATTTATCTTTTTAAACTACACAAAATTTATACCTTTGCTTTGAAATTTAGTTTATTTATGTGTATATTTTAGAATTTTAATGTTGGTTTAAAAATCTAGTGTTTGGCGCAGATTGGCCATATTTGGCCCTTGTGCCAATAAACCCCAATCAACCAACCAACCATTATATCAATTAAATACTTTTATGAAGTAAATTTTTGTTCTTTTCTAAAATTCCACTCCCTTAATTCCTGCTTTCAATGCTGCATTCTCTTGTTCCTCAGATAAGAAGCAAAGAACGGCATTGACCCACGCAGTAATCAACGGTCATGCGCACGTTACCTCCTATCTTTTGCGACTTGGTGCCAATCCGAACTCCACCGACTCCTCTGGCAACACCCTTGTGCACTATGCTGCTGCCTATGGGTGGTACTTCTGCCTGCAGCTGTTGATTGAGGCAGGGGCGAGCTTGAATCTCCCAAATGACTGGAAGGTAGGCTCTTTCTTGACTATTTTACAGGGTTCATTTAGTTTTCGAAAGTCCTTAAGAAGTACTTAATTTTGGATAGCCTAATTAAAAGCCTTTAATTTTTAAGGCTGTTCATGGACTATTTTACAGGGTTCATTTAGTTTTCGAAAGTCCTTAAGAAGTACTTAATTTTGGATAGCCTAATTAAAAGCCTTTAATTTTTAAGGCTGTTCATGGACTATTTTACAGGGTTCATTTAGTTTTCGAAAGTCCTTAAGAAGTACTTAACTTTGGATTGCCTAATTAAAAGCCTTTAATTTTTAAGGCTGTTCATGGACTATTTTACAGGGTTCATTTAGTTTTCGAAAGTCCTTAAGAAGTACTTAATTTTGGATAGCCTAATTAAAAGCCTTTAATTTTTAAGGCTGTTCATGGACTATTTTACAGGGTTCATTTAGTTTTCGAAAGTCCTTAAGAAGTACTTAATTTTTTATAGCCTAATTAAAAGCCTTTAATTTTTAAGGCTGTTCATTGACTATTTTACAGGGTTCATTTAGTTTTCGAAAGTCCTTAAGAAGTACTTAATTTTGGATAGCCTAATTAAAAGCCTTTAATTTTTAAGGCTGTTCATGGACTATTTTACAGGGTTCATTTAGTTTTCGAAAGTCCTTAAGAAGTACTTAATTTTGGATAGCCTAATTAAAAGCCTTTAATTTTTAAGGCTGTTCATGGACTATTTTACAGGGTTCATTTAGTTTTCGAAAGTCCTTAAGAAGTACTTAATTTTGGATAGCCTAATTAAAAGCCTTTAATTTTTAAGGCTGTTCATGGACTATTTTACAGGGTTCATTTAGTTTTCGAAAGTCCTTAAGAAGTACTTAATTTTGGATAGCCTAATTAAAAGCCTTTAATTTTTAAGGCTGTTCATGGACTATTACAGGGTTTATTTAGTTTTCAAAAGTCCTTAAAAAGTACTTAATTTTGGATAGTCTAATTAAAAGACTTTAATTATTTATATAAAACAAATCGTTGGTGCCAAGAAGAATTACAAATTTATAACTTGTTACAGGGTGGCAACATCACCGGGAAATCAGGGAATTATCATGGAATTTTTTAATTTTGGGAAATATCGAGGAAATTTTCAAATTTGGATCATTGAAACGAAAATTATCGTCTATTAAGCCATTTATGGGTAGTTTAGTTGTCAATATTTCCTTTTAGTTTTGAAAAAGAATTTTGAAAAAAAGCATGGTTATGCGCATTTTCATACTTTAAGTTTTATTTTTGTAAAAATGGGAACCACTGCTGGAGGTTGAAGCAAAAGCAAAGGGTGTTTGACTTTAGATTGTAAGTTACATGTGAGGGGCTAATGAATATGCGATTTACTGAAGATTGGAATAGGAAATATGAAGCATATAAAGCATTTAAAATTGTCTCCAAAAGAAATAATTGGAAAAAATTCCTTTTTTTTGCATTCCCTGCTTCCAGAGAACATGTTTAATTACTATTATGCCTGTCGCAATTGTATAATTTGTGTTGTATCCATAAATTATAATTTTAACTGACAATAAGTATTGCTTATAATTTATCATTTATAATGCAATATATGTATTGTATTATTGTAGTGTGGATACTACGGATGTATTGCAACATTTCTTAACCTAATTATAAAATCAGGAAATTTTTTGTAACACCATCAGGGAAATATCAAGGAACTTTTTTTCCAGAATTTTGTTGCCACCCTGTGTTAACAACGAGCCATTATGTCAAGCCTAGAAACTGACCAGAGCATGAATCAAGTTTATTTAATTCATGTGGATTGATCTGAATTGAAGTCCACAACTACAACTCTCCAAAACAAAGTTGTAAGGGGGATGGTGGATGCCCATCGTTTTGTGCGAGACAAACTCGTACACAAGGACCTTAAAATTGACTACATACAAGTCCAAAGCTAACACCAGGTTCTTAAAAAAGTTACTGAATAATGACTCCGACTTGCGGCATCCCTTCAGTACGAGATCCTTAGGGAAGACGTAAGAGTTAGACCCTTCGTCGCATTCTACTCTACATATGCAATGATGTCCCTCTTTTAGTGAGAGTCCCCTCATTTGGCCAGTGGATAAACACGTTTGACTAGCAATCAGAGGATTGTGAGTTCAAGTCCGACGGAGTACATGGGATAGGTATAGGGACGACAGAGTATAGGGACAGGTGCACGATAAATTTGATCGGGCCCAACATCTTGACACCTATTCAGGTTGTGTTGGATGCCAGCTCAAGTGTTACCTCTTTATCTGACCTTGGTTAAAAAATAATGATGTATTTGTGTGCATATGTGGCTGTGTTAAGTCTCCTAAATGAGGACGGAAATATGCAACCGGAAATATAACCAAATCCTTTTAGTGAGGGATGCATCAAAGCCAGGTACTCTGAACCAAATCAGTTTTCTACCTCTGTACCGTATTTTATAACTCGTTTGTATGCATTGTGAGCCACACTATGCCTATTCCTCTTATAGGGAAGTTTTTCTCCTCGTAAGCTGAATAACAGCTATGTCAGATCTGCACATGTCTGCTGACACAGAGTTGAATCCCATATCAAGGCAGATGCTCTTATTCTGGTTACAGTATTCCCTAAGTAGGATGTGTCTTTAAATTATTTTTTAATGGGTATTTTTTTTTTCCTTCATATAAAATAAGCTCCAAGTTTTTTACAGGGGTATTTTCTTGTCTTTTATGATAAGGTAGACTGGCTGGAATTTCGCTTAATTGCAACTTAATATTTCAATTAACTATTAAAATAATTATTTACTTGTAAAAAAATATAAATTGGTTTACTATATTAGAATTATTTATAAATACCGATTTATATTTTAATTATTTCTCTTATTCTTTTAGATTACTCCTTTAAGCTTGGCTTTTATGAAGGGTCATATGGGATTAGTTGACCACCTTGTCGAACAGCCTGGCATTGACATTAATGTTGATGTAAATAATGAAAGTGGTAAGGAATTTATTTTTGTTTATACCTAATAGTTTTTATGTATTATCACTGTTTTGTAAGGATACAAAATTATACAGATATCAATGGAATTTCTTAGCTTTTTCATGTTTTTTTGTTACTTGTAGATTTATGATACTATTGCATACGATGGAGTTTAGCTATTGCATATGAATGAGTGAAAAGCCAAGGAGTACAAGTGATTTAATATATATATAATTAAGTTCAGTTATGGGTAGTTGATACATAAAAAATGGTGGCGTCAAAAGGATACAAGTAAATGTATGTCATCTGCCGAGATCTATCTGCGTAAAAATGAACTACTTCAAGAATCAGCTGTTTTGTTTTAACTTCAAATTGCATTTTCGCATAACAATGAAATTGTCACTTATACCCCCTTGGCTGTTCAACCCCCACCCCTCGTAAGATTTTTTTTAAAATGTTAGTGCATCATATTAAATATAAATAATTTTTTAATACAAATATTCTTTTTTAAATGTTGTCTATAGCTTTTTTTTAATAATTTGTATGGTTTTGCAATATCTTGTATTAAATATTTTTGATTTCAGGAATGACATTAGTTATGCAAGCTTTGAGGTCAAAGATCAACCATTCAATGCTTGAAAGAATACACTTTCTGGTTGTTAAACAGAAATCCGATGTTACCAAATTAGACTTTGTGGGAAACAATGCTGTAAGTATTGGTAATTTTTCTTTAAATTTAGATAAAGAAATATTCTAATTGTATTTAGTGCAACAAATAACCATTTGTTAAAGGCAAAAAAAACCCAATTTTATTTAAGGATGATTCTATTTACAATTACTGGTTGCATACATTGTTAAAATGACTAGATTTATCAATTTAAATTCTAGTTTTGTAGTTTTATTTCTCGATTGGAGTTTATAAAATATTCAATATATCATGTATCTTTTCTTTTCAGTTCCATCATTTGGTCATGGCTGAGGTAGCAGAAGTTCAGCTGGAAACAAAGGTGATTAACTTTATTAAATATCTTAATCTAAGAAACTATAAAATTATAAATGCTTTGCTGTGGCTGTCTGTGTGTCTCTTAGTTTACATGTTATCCTCTGTAGCTTTGTTGGGATTCGAAAGGTTCAGTAAATTCAACCTAGAGATTATTAATAAACAATTTTAATATCAATTTCTTAATATATATATATATTTAAATATTTGGGTGTGAGGCACTTACTGTTGCATGAAAATTTATAAATATGTTATGTATGAACATGGATAATTAAAAATATTTTTTTAACTAGATATTTTATATAATGTAGTTTGTAACTGGTTTCATAAATATTCGGAAGATTTTTTACTTTAAGGCCATTCTTTTAAGCTTTATATACCTTCCTTTTTAACATACTATTATTAAATTTTTTTGCTATATTTCTAGTACAAATATTTTTTTTTAAAGTATGCTTGGATATTAATCAAGAATTGTGTTTCAAACCTTACAAATTATTTAAGTATTTTAAGTTAGCTCTCATTAAAACTAATTTGCTGTAATTGTTTTGAATAATTATTTAAAATATATATTACAATATTTGTTTATGGTTTATGCTTTTTTTTTTTTAGCTTTTTCTTTTGCAACTTTTCAATTGCTTTTGCTGCATATTGGTTAAAAATTAATTAAAAATGTTATGTTCTTTATTTCGTTATTTAAAAATTGTATTTTTTTTTATTTATTAATTTTATAGCAAATTTTGTTAAATCAAATTTATAGTGACAATTAAACTATAGTTTGATTTCAGACTGTCTAGTTAGAGTGTGATTTCTTTAGTAATAAAATATTTTAAAATTCTTCAATTAATATGGGAAAAAAGATTGAAATATAGATTGAGTGTAAAGATTTTAAGATCTGTGCTCGCCAGAAGATGACTGCTTTATCTCATTATTCCAAAAGGGAGAATAAAGAAATAGATAAATCGATTGTTTATTTGCTGATAAACTGCTTGATTGATTGTGAAGATTTTGAGATCTTTGCTTGCCAGAGATGACTGCTTTATCTCATTATTCCTAAAGGGAGAATAAAGAAATAGATAAATCAATTGTTTATTTGTTGATAAACTGCATATATGTTTTTCTTTTAATTCCTTTTATTAGACATCATTAGCGGTTACATTTTCTATAGAATATAGTTATTTCAACAATAAATTTAACATGCATACAATAGAAACACAGCTTAACTGATTTGGTAAAAGTATAAGTTTCAATGGCCCATTCCTTAATACCTTAAAACACACCTTCGCCTCCCCATGTGTTTGATACCCCTATTTTACTGAACCTCTCCAACCCAGTTTATCATGAGACTCATTCATCGCACTCACTCATTCATGAAAACCATTTTCCCCTCCCCCCTCTTGCATTGCACCACACTCTTCATCACTCCCACGCATTCCTTCACTCTGATTGGCTGAAGATGGAGGCCAATGGCGAGGAAGAACAGAGCGAGGAGGAGTCTGGCGAACCGGCCTCGAGGATAAAGGCGAGGATCGAGGAGAGGCAGTTGTTTAAGGAAGAAGTAGGTGCCTTCATTTTGACTGTGTTATCCTTCATTTTGAGTGTGTTATCCTTCATTTCATTATCATCATTCAGGGCCAACCTGTGTTGCGGCTGTGTTATGTCATGTTTAGAGCGGGGCATTTACTAGATTACTCCCTCATGCGGAATTCATACGGTCCTTAGAAATCCTCAGGAACTCCTTAGTTTCGTTTAACCAGTGTTCATTCTAGAAATAAAAAGGGACAGGGCGCTGTTAACAGAAAAAGGGCACTTCTTGTTTTTAAAAAGGCACTTTAAAAAAAAAATGGGGTAGGCGTGGCTATTCGCTGACACATCGGATCTGTGACCAAGCAAAAAAAATTCCGATTTATTAGTTGGAATTGCGTTAGAGCTGCATATTGGGCTATTGGTGACGGCTCGGGGCTTATCTCGAAAGAAAGACCCGTACAATATTGATGTCAATTTTTGGAAATACTACTTGAAATCCAAAATTTGACATTTTTAAATTAATGTTTTCGCTAAAAACCAAATCTGTTAGTAGCCCGATTTAGGCCCCTTACAAAACTAATGAAATGGCTACTAAAATCCAAAATTTGATAATAAAATCTTGTAATCTCACCCCAAACCATCTTACATAGGATTCGTGCAATGCCCCGTGCTCGGAATCATCGCTATTTCACAACAGGCTTAGTTCAAACGAAGTTTGTCTTTCTACTGTCATAATTCACTTAATCCCAATTTACACCAAAAAAAAATTTATCGATGCCTTTTTTAAAGACAGCTGGGAAAGCAAGGATGCTTGTGCTTGATTAAAAAGGACAATAGGGGCGGAATTTTTTTCGAAAGAGGGCAACATTTTTGGAAAAGGGGCATAAGGGCGCTATTGAGATGAAAAAAGGGCGGGCAGGGCGGACCACCCTTTAAAAAACGCCTAGAGTGAATACTGGTTTTATTTTAATAAGGACCTTTATAAAGTACTTAGAAACTCCTTATTTTTGCCTAAAGGGTCTCTAGAAACTTATAAGTTACTGAAGGCTCTTAGAAAGTCCTTAAGGCGACTGTCATTTAAATAATATTTCTGAACTTCTATTAAAAATGTTTGTTCGAAATATATATTAAAAACAATCCGAGTAGAAAATCCATAGCTTCTTCGGTAGCCAATTGATTATAACTGATTGCACCAATTTTCCTTTTTGATATTCATTTTTTTAAAAAAAATATTTTTGAAGTTTATTTTTGATTTTAGTACTAACTTTCCGTTATGTATACA
This sequence comes from Troglohyphantes excavatus, assembly GCA_963932185.1. Lineage (NCBI taxonomy): Eukaryota > Metazoa > Arthropoda > Arachnida > Araneae > Linyphiidae > Troglohyphantes > Troglohyphantes excavatus. The sequence goes on from OZ010678.1 coordinate 31,663,448, forward strand.
ATTTTTTGAATATAAACTTTTTTTTAAGCATGTTATAAAAAATTTGGTCCTGTAAATTACTTTTAAGGTCCTTAAAAAGTCTGTAAAAACTCTTTATTTTATTTTCTAAAAATGGGTATGAATCATGTCATGTAGGCCAACAATGGTCTGGTTGTAACCAGTGGATTCTTCATGTTGTCCAGTCATAGATTTGCTTATTAGATGCAACATTGATTTTTAGCAGAAACAATTGGGTTGTGATAACAAAATATATATTCCACCCTATAATTTAATTACAATGTATTTGGATTGATTTTCTTGTTTAAAAAAATATTTTGTAACTAAAAAGCTGAATTACAAAGAAAAATCAACACAAATATTTTATGCAATAAAGTACTTGAAAGCCTTTCAGATTCGTAAATGACCTTATCCCTTTCTTTAACATTGTAAGGCATTCTTTGTAAACAAATAAGATTTTGTAAAAAGTGTTTAAATTATTTTAGCATTTTGTTAAAATTAAGTCAGTTTTATCACTAGTGCTATTAATACTTAACACAGTGTTCATTCTAGGCGTTTTTTGAAGGGCGGTCCGCCCTGCCCGCCCTTTTTTCATCACGATAGCGCCCTCGTGCCCCTTTTTTCAAAAATGCCGCCCTCTTTTGATAAAATTCCGCCCCTCTTGCCTTTTTCAATCAAGCTCAAGCGTCCTTGCTTCCCTAGCTATTTTTAAAAAAGGCATCGATTTAAAAAAATAATATGTGTAAATTGGAAATAAGTGAATTATGACAGTAGAAAAACAAACTCCTTTTAACTATGTGTGTTGTGCAATCTCGATGATTCCGTGGTTATTTCGAGCACGGAGCATTACACAAATCCTATATTAGTTGCCTGTACCGCATATGAAATGCTAAGTAGTTTTTTTTTAAAGTGAAGATATGGTTTGGTTACATTATTAGGCCTTTTATTACCAAATTTTAGATTTAAGTAGCCTTTTCATCAGTTTTGTAAGGGGTCTGATTAGGGCTACTTACAGATTTGGTTTTCAGCGAAAAAAATAATTTGTAAGTGTCAAATATTGGATTTTAAGTAGTATCTTCATAAAGGGACATCAATTTTGTACGGGTCTTTCCTTCAAAATAAGCCCCGAATCGTCACCAATAGCCCAATATGCAGCTCAAGCGCAATATCAATCAACAAATCAGAACTTTTTTTGTTGGGTCACGGGTCCGATATATCAACGGTTGACCACGCCCACCTCAAACTTTTTTTTTAATAAGTGCCCATTTAAAAACAAGAAGTGCCTTTTCAAAAACGGTGTGCCCTTTTACCGCCAACAGCGCCCTGCCCTTTTTTATTTCTAGAGTGAACACTGCTTAACAACCAACCTACTTTGTGCAGAAAATCCACAACCTCGTTTATTTGAAGATACTTGTTATCCTGGAAAGAAAATGTTATTTATTGTCAGCTACCTAATGAACTTGCATCTTCCAATGGGCAATGGCACTAAATAAAATACATCTAAAGTCAGTTTACAGTTTAGAAGATGGCTTTTTACTAGGGATGAAACGGATATCCGGCCTATCCGGTTGCTTTTTAAATATCCGGTAACTATCCGATATCCGGAAGTAAAGTGCCGGATATCCGATTTTCCATGCCGGATATCCGATTTTCCATGCCGGATATCCGGATGAATAAAACATCGAAGATTTTTTTTGTGGCCATCAATTTTCTTTGTTCTTGCTTTAAGTATTTTCCTGAAAATTCTACTAATATATTCACAGTATGCAGATTCTCCCTTTAACCAATAACTTTACTTTAAAAAATCCGCTTTTTTTTTCAAATTTTTAACTTTAAAATTATATTTTTAACGAATTGTTATGGTGGAGGGTCATTACATCTCACAACTAATATAAAGTTGAAATTAAACATAAATTTCTCAAAAGTTTAAGCAAACTTGAGTTTTCATGTTTGGAATGAAAGGGCATATTTACCATATTACAATTATTCAGAAATTAAGTGTAAAATGTACAAAACATACGACCATTGGTAGCAGCATTCTAGAATAACCCTTTGTAAATAAAAAAGTTTTTTGAATGTTTATTCAATTTTGGTATCATTTTAAAGATAAAAGAATTGGGAAATATTATAGAATAAAAAAATATTTTAAAATTTTTGACCAATTTCCGTTTTTTCTAGTGTTTATAGAAGTTATTTTCATAAAAAATAAACTGCCGGATATCCGGCAAAATCAAGTTCGGATATCCGATATCCGGTTTGTAATGTGCGATATCCGGTATCCGGCAAAACCACTATCCGGTTCATCCCTACTTTTTACCAGACCCTTGAAAGGAAAAATATTACCACATTATCCCTCTTCTGCAATTTGGTTATTTAAGAAAACAAATTTTCTCTTTACAGAAAACTTGCAAATTTTTTCATAGAATTGTCTTAAAAAAGTGAACTGCCTCACAAAAAATATTCGAGAATTAATAAAAGTTGATTGATTTTAACAATAAATAAAGTATGTGGTTCTTTGTCCAAAGTTTATGACCGACAAAGCACAAATAGTAGTTTTTTTTTGTTGAGAGAAGACAAGCCCGCACAGGTTGGCCCTTCTGTTTGTAGCAAATTGAGTGATTGTCCTGTGAAGCTTCTGCCTTGCCTGCTCTATTTCAGTTTTGCATAATGTGTCCCTTGTCATGACTAGTTGGATGTTTGCATGTGTTGTTTGGAAGGAGTGTGCTTGTGAGCAGTGTGTGTGTGTGTGAATTTCTTGTGAATGAAAAAATTAAAATATTTAAAACAATTTTTAATTTTACTGTATATGAACTTTTACAACAACAAAATAGGATAATGGAAGTGTTGTTCTAAAAATTTCCATGTTAGCGGTGTTCCGCACAGTAATTAAGAACTACTTAATTGTAATATGTCCTTAATTAAGGGTACTTAACATCCTTAATTCAACTTGGGTGTTTCATTTTTATCCAAAATGATTTTTTTTTAATATTGCGGACACCAGATGAACGTTCCAATTGATATTGTCATTAAGTTTAGCTTTCCTTTTCCGGTTAAAATTCCATTTGGAATTTTAGTGTAATTACCGATTTTTTAATTGACCAATTAAAAAAAATCACTAATTATTAAAAATCAATTATTTTACTCCATAAACTGCTTCTGCACATTTTAAGATTGATCATGATTGGGTATAATTTTTTTTATCATGTAATAGTATAAAAAAAGAAACACTAGAAGGTGTTTAAGAAATTCTTACTTTTGAAAATCTGTATGAACCATGATTAAGCTTTTCACTGATTTTACAGTTAATTTTGGGGTCCTTAAAATATTGACTAGAGATTTAAGGGGTTTCATTTGATGTATTCGGGAAAAGGGGTAGTGTTCCCTTAACTTAACATTACTCCTTTTCGCTAATGCCAATTCAATTATATTTCGGCTTTTAGCCAATTTTGAATATTAAAAAAAAAAAAAATTGCAGCTCCGTAGCTCAAGTTTTCTGAAATACTCAAATGAAGTGTATTTGTTGTTGCAGATCGTTTCCGTTGTTATGTTACAGATTTCTATTTAACACTCCGTGTTTAAAATTGATTACCGTTTTGGAAATTTTTCCTTTTAAATATGCACAATTAATAAGCATCACGAGAAGTCAATAGAATGCACAAGAGACATAATAAATCTATGGAAGACATTCCAAGTACTTTATCTGCTTGTACTTCACTTACACCTATAGTATCAATGTTGCCAAGCACCTGGAATTGTCTGAGAAAATGAAAATGATCTAAATAGTCAAGGAAAACTAATAACTTAAACTTTTCTGGAAAGTCAGGAATTTTTATAATATTTTTAGCTAAAAGTGCTTTGCCATATTCCTTTCCTTGCTATCGATTAATTTTTTTTTCCGTTATAAAAATTTTAAATAAGCAAAAAATGGTAATTTCTCAATTTTTTTAAATACTTTTATAGGTATTTGCAAGGTCTCCACATTAATCTTTTTTTAAAAAACGTTAATTTTCATGTATTTATCATTCTGGGATTTATTTGAAAACATGGAAAGTCGGGGAATTTTAATCTTAATGTTGAGTAGCAACCATGTAGTTTGCTTTTCTTTTCAATTTTGTTAGTAATTATTGGTTGCATGCAAAATGTGAAATATTAATCTGTATTATAAGAAATAACCCCTAGTTTAGTCGCATATGATTAAATTTTATTAGTTGATTTTAATGTACTGGTTCTATTAATGCAAAATTATGTCATTGCAAACTCTTAATTGCATGTTTTTTTTTATAGTAAAGCCTATGATTTAGTTCTTGGTTTTAATTATTTTATCAGGTGGAAATTTTGAAAGTCTTGGATTAACCATTGATGTTTTTACAGGCATGATACTAACCAATATCTGTGTTATTTACAATTTTCATAATTATCTAAATTACATGAATTAAAATTTTTTTTTTTTTTTTTTTTTTTTGCTTGTGCAGTTTATTCTGTTATACATTTTTATAATTTAAATTGCTTTGTAGAAATTTCTATTTTAATAGTACTTTTGTTCAGGTTTTATTTAAAAAAAATACTACTCTGGTGTAAAAGAATATTAACGATTACAAAGCACTTTTTAATTTTTCTGATAATACCTAAAGCACTTGGTACAAAAATATAAAAAATTAGGAAAATAAGAAGATGGAGACCATTAACTGAATGTTAATACCTTTTTTATTTTAAAGAATTGAAATACATTTTTGCTAGTAATTCTAGTATTGCTTATAACTAGACTATTTCCCACATATATTAAACAAATAAATAGAGTAAAGGAAAATCAAAAAAGTTCATATTTTCCAAAAGATCAGCAATTTTTTTTTTTTAAATTACATTGATGTCTTTGTATTCTTATTTTGTTTTTATTGAAGACATTTTCTTTCCTTGGTATAAATCTGAATTCTTAAATATCAATTTATAATTTTATAGGTTATTCTTTATTTTTTTACTGACTTCAGTATTAAGATAATTATGAGCTTTTTAAATATTATTTTATTGTCTCAACATCATTTTCCTGCAGCTGTTAAAAGTATATTTTGCGAGTTGCTTTTGCCTTTTATGGTTCCTAATGTTATTCCTCCTTATTTTTGTGTTTTTTCCCCTTGTGTTTTGCTAGGCTCAGCAAGAACATGATGCTCTGATTCAAGAAATCACCAAGCTGCTCTTGGATCACGGTTGTGATCCTATGGTGCGGAACAAGGAAGGAGAATCACCATTCAACCTTGCTGTGAAAGAGGTAGGGTTGCATTTATTTTGTAATATTTGTGTAAAAAAAACATAGATAACAAATGCATAACAGTGGCAACATTATCTGGAAAACCAGGGAATTATCCTGGAATTTTTTTAATTATGGAAATGTCGGGGAAAATTTCACAAAAAAAAATCAGTAAAATTTCGAATTGGTTTCACTAAAACAGCAATTATTGTTATCGTTTATCCTGAGTAGTTAAATTGCCAATAGTTCCTTTTAGTTCTAAAAAGGAATAAAAAAAAAACATGGACGCACGGCTCATTGACAGTTTCATTGTTTATAGAAAAAAATACTGCTGCTTTAGGATAATGAATATGGGATTTATTGAAGAAGCAACCATATAAAACGTCACCTACAGAAGAAATAATTTTAAAAAATGTGCTCAAGATCATCAATTTTAGATAAAGAAATTAATGCTCTTCGAGCTATACAGAAGATATAATTATAAATATTTCACTGCTTTGAGCTTGCAGTCTCTTCTTCCAGGCAACATGTTTAATTATTATTATACTTGTCGCACTTGTATAGTTTTTGTATTGTATCCATATATACATTCAAATAACTAATATAAGTATTGCTCATCATTATTTATTTATAAATGCAATATATTGTATTGTATTGTCATATCCCAAGATGCAAGAACTGTTAAGAGATCCATTTTATAAAAAAAACCCGCAAGATACCTGGATGGATTGAGTTTATAATATGTGCCGGCCGTATATCCGGTATCCAGCAAAACCACTATCCTGTTCATCCCTAATTTAAAGTAGCAGTATTTTCTTCTAACTTGTTTCCATACATTTATAAGTGTACTATTTATATTTTAAAGCAATAATTGTTTTAATGTTATATTCGATGACTTGTTTCAGGGTTGCTTACTACTGGTGAAAATGTTCCTTGATGCTGGTTGCAAGTTGAATTTAAATGTTAGTCAGTCTGGCGACAACATTCTCCATTATCTTGTAGCTCATGCTAGAAATAGGAAAGTAGAACCAATGCTACAAGCAATTTTGAATGCAGTAAGTTTTCAATTATCGAACCTTTTCATACACATGGTTTATTAGTATATGGAATGGTTTATTTCTAAAAATTAAAGCAAGTTTAATCTTAAAATTTTACTTTTATTTAATATTTGACATGACTTAGTGAAGTAATAAATTAGTAAAACTCAAACATAAAAGGTAAATAGAAAATTTAATTATCCACAATTTTAGACACTATAAAATATGAAGGAAAAAGTTACAAACTGTAAATTTATTCATTTATTTTATAATAAATTATTAATGTTTCTTAATTTTATTCATTAAAGTAGGAAAAAAATAGGAAAATTTGTAAGTTTTACATTAATTTTCTGAAACTTTTTTTAAAATGAATGATTTCTATTGTTATATTTAACTGACCCATGAGAAGACAGATTTTTCAATTTATCTGTTTCTTCACTATTTCAAATTATACCGCAAATAAAATATTTGAATGAAGGTAAATAAAAAAAAATTCTAACTTATTTTGCAATTTAAATTGCAATAGTACATAAATTCTAAGTGCATTTTAAGGAACCTAAATTTTTCTACTAGAATTTTTTTTAACTTCTTTTTTAGAAGTGTAGTAATCCAGAGTCCACACCTCATCAGTTACTTTGTCAGATGGTTAAAATGTATAATAAGAATGGACATACCCCTCTGCTGCAGGCACTGTTTACCTTGAAAAGCTGTGTAAGTAATTTTATGTCTCTCCTTATTTTATATATGTTATCAAAGTGAATTCTATAGCTAGAATTAAAAAAAATATTTTCTAAATGTTTGAGAACTTTATAAAAAATGTACTTAGCTTGGGCTGAGAATTAAATATACACAAAGTCTAATGAAAAAATTATTGCTTTTGTTTAACCTCTTTTTTTTATGTTGGATAATTGGTGTTTATTAAAATATGCAATAAAAATATATATAAATAAAAAAAAAATATTGTGTACTCTAACATTGTATTTTAATATTCTTAACGCAATGTTCTATAAGACGGAGTTTTTATCTAATTGATGTTTATGTTAGATGTGTTTGAGCGATAATCGCACTGCAACTATCGCTTGGTGGTAATCAACTGAGTGACTAAAAAATCACACAGCAACTGCACAGCGATTATTTTAATTGCAATTTACTCGAGGATGCCACATTCAGATTTCGAAATCGCCAAAGTAAAGATGGAAAAATCGCCAAACTCTTACAATTACAATCCATACAAAAATCACCAAATTGTCGATTATTTGTCGAAGTTGTTAACTTTGTCTCATAGTTGCACGTCCGAAAATTGCTGGATAGAATTTCAGTTTTGCAACTGCATGCAAATAAATAGTTCAGTTGTATGTCTGATGCTAGGTGTGGGGCTAGCTTTAATGGGCAGTAAGAAAAAATGCAAGTTTTAAAGAGAATTTTTTTTTTTAAATTTTACAATATATTTTATATTTGCATTCTTTTTTAGATTTGGTACACACAATTTTTACACAAATATTTACACAGATACACAAACATTTAATTAAAAATAAAAAAATTCTTAATTTTTAAAAAACTTAAATGTTTTCAATTCAATTGCCTTATCTTGTTGCAACAATCCCTATTGGTATGTTTTTATAAATTAATAAAATGCTTATTAATGTACGTTGTTTCTGTTTGTTTTAGTATGACGAAGAAAGCCAAAATCGCCTACTGACATTTACCAAAGTAAGTCTATTTCTACACTACAAGTTATTGAATTTCATTAAAAGTCAAACTTGACTTATCCTTTGTCATATACCATAACGTAATCAACCAATTTCTTTTTAGTTCTTGCTTGAAGAACTGCTCGCAGATGTGTCTGCTCCTTGTAAAGATTCTGAAGGCAAAGGTAATTAATAAATTAAAAGTTTACCTGTTTTATTCAAAGGGGCAACATAACCTGGAAATCAGGGATTTTTTTTTAATACGGGAAATATATCATGGGAATTTTTTTAATGCAAGAAATATATCATGGAAATTTTTACAAAAAATGAGGGGAAAATTCAAAATTTCACATAAAATTAAGAGAAAATTCAAAATTTCATAAAAAAAAAAAAATAGGGCAAAATTCAAAATTTCACATAAAATTAGGGGAAAATTCAAAATTTCACATAAAATTAGGGGAAAATTCAAAATTTCACATAAAATTAGGGGAAAATTCAAAATTTCACATAAAATTAGTGGAAAATTCAAAATTTCACATAAAATTAGGGGAAAATTCAAAATTTCACATAAAATTAGGGGGAAAATTCAAAATTTCAAATAAAATCGGGGAATTTTTCAAATTTGGATGTAGTTTAGATATTTTCTTTTAATTCTAGAAAATAATTTTTAAAAACGTTGTTGTTGATAGAAATGTGAACCACTGCTGAAGGGAGAAAGCAAGGTATGCCTGACTTTGGAATGTAAAAGGGCTAATGTATATGCAATTTATTAAAAATTGGATTAGGAAACTTATAAAACATTAAAATTACCTACAGAAGACATAATTTGAAAAAAATTGGTTTTTTTTTGCATTCTCTGCTTCCAGAGAACATGTTTAATTACTATTATGCATGTGGCACTTGTATTGTTGTATCCATAAATTTTTATTTTAACTGATTGCTCATAATTTTTCATTAATGTTGCGTAGATACTTTGGTTCTATACTAAGCATGTATTGATATGTTTTTTAATGTAATTGTAAAATCATAAAACTTATTTTTCCAGGATTTTGTTGCCAACCTGTTATTGTGTTTAAGTAACTGTGAAAATATTAATTTTAATTTTGCATATATTTCTTCAGATACATCGTATGCCCTGCATCTTGGGACAAGGTGTAGAGGTGGCCGGGTCATCGAGGCTCTTCTGTCCAGAAAGCCAGATCTCAATTGCTTTGATGACGAGGGACAGACGCCGTTGATACTGGCAATCAAGGGTTCGAACACTGAAGCTGTTGAAGCCCTGGTAAATATTTTTTTGTTTTATAGTGCATGTTTGTAATGTCGTAGATAAGCATGGTTTTGGACCGCCCACAAGCCAAAAAAAATGTTTAAGTGTTTTATTTAAACCTAATGAAATGGTTTGATTTTTTAAAAAAATCATTTGATATTTCTTACTTCAGTGTTCACTCTAGAAAAAAAAAAGGGGCAGGGCGCTGTTGGCGATAAAAGGGCACCCTATTTTCACCACCGAAAAGGGGCAGGGCGCCGTTGGCGATAAAAGGGCACCCGAAAAGGCAATTCTTGTTTTTAAAAGGGCACTTTAAAAAAAAGTTTGGGGTGGGTGTGTCCTCCCGTTCACACATTGTACACGTGACCAAACAAAAAATAAGTTCAAAAGTTGGTTGACATTGCGCTAGCGGTATATTGGGCAATTGTTGACGGTTCGGGTTCTATCTCGAAGGAAAGACCAACACAAAATCGATGTATCGTTATGAATATACTACTTAAGATAAAAAATTTAACATTTGTAAATTAATGTTTTCCTTAAAAACCAAATATGGAAGTTGTCCTAATCTGAGCCATTATAAAACTGATGAAAAGGCTATTTAAATCCAAAATTTGGTAATAAAATGACTAATCTTTTAACCTCGCCCCAAACCATCTTCTCTTTAAAAAAAAATTAGCATTTCATATGCGAGCACAGGCAATCAATAGTATTCGTGGAAATGCCCCGTGCTCGAAAATAAAGCGGAATCATCGCGATTCCACAACACGTGCAGTTAAAAAGGAGATTGTTTTTCTATTGTCATAATTCACTTAATTCCAGTTTACACACAAAAATAAAATAATCGATGCCTTTTTTAAAGACAGCTAGGGAAGCAAAGATGCTTGTGCTTGACTGAAAAGGGCAAAAGGGGCGGAATTTTTAAAAAAGGGGCATGAGGGCGCTATCAAGGTGGAAAAAGGGCGGGCAGGGCGGACCGCCCTTCAAAAAACGCCTAGAGTGAACACTGTTACTTGATTTTAAGTGGTCTATCATAATTTCAAAGTGTCCATCAACAGCGAAATTGACAGTTTTGGAAATATCAGGGATTTTTGGTACATTTCTATAAAATGAGGGAATTTTATGTATTTTTTTTAAAAAAATTGACTTTAGCCATGAAACATCGCTGGTTGGCTACTTATATTCAAATAATCACTAAATTCAACCAAAAGTAGGGAAAAAAGTATTTTAGACCACAAAATTTACAAAAATTAAAATTTTCTGTTTAAAATCATGGAAATTCACCAAACTGCAAGCATTTTAAAAAACTATAGCAGCACTAGTTGATTGTTGATAAACTTACCTGCTCAATTAACCAAAATTAAAAATTTAGTAATGTTATATAGTGTTAGCGAATTTCCTGTTGTTATGTTTAACTTAATTTTATGAATCAGTATCTTTACTATCTAACTAAAAAATAAGCGAATGATCAAACGACCCGGTCGGGTTCGAAACGCTAAACCCAAAAAAAAGAAAAAACACCATCTCGCCAAAGCAGCCAACGAACTCCCGACGAGACTAAGCTTATATACTGTCGCAACTCCTAATGTTAAACCGCGTCTGTAAAATATATTCCAGACCCCAAACAACATTTCGTAAAAAAATAAAACCAGTATTGGTAGAACCGTAACAGTGTAACCTTTAATTTAATACAATAATATTTTTTTATATTTGAAAATCAGTAGAGTTATGGAGTTTTTTAATTTGCTTAGGGTTTAGCGTTTTTTACTTTTCTAAAGTTTTTTGGGGGGAATTTGGAAATATCAAGGTATTTCAAATTGTTTTCCCTCTGGATACTGGGGATTTATATTAGATAAATATCAGTTTGATATATATTTACCTGATATGATTTTCCAACTTCAACATAAAGAAAAATCACTTTCTTTTCAACTAATAATACCTTTAAGCTATCTTAATAATTCCACCTGCAATTTTTATTTTAACTGAACTGTTTAAACAGAAAGATAAGTATAAAAGCACAACCAATATTAAACATAGCAAATGAAAGTATAGCATGAAAGTATGCACATGGTTCGCACAGTCCTTAAAAGTCCTTAAGAACTACTTAATTTAGGTAGGTCCTTAATTAAGGGCCCTTAAAGTCCTTAATTTTCAATTGAGGTCCTTAATTTTTGTCAAGCATGAGCTTTTTTATTTACTAATTTACATAGGAGGTATTTTTTCATGTCTAACCCGAAATTTCAAATTTTTAAAAATTTCGGAACCCTGAATTCCGGGTGCAATAAAAATATCGGAATGTAGAATTCCGGTTTTTACTTTGATCGGGTCCACGCTTTTGACCGTTATGCACAAGTGTAAATCGGCAAGGCGAAAAAAGCCTTCAATAGACGGATTTAGTGTTTTGTGAAAAATCAATACTCATTCTAGAAAATCTGGGAAATTCAAATGAATGTAGCATCTTTAACATTTCTGCACCAGAGTTTTCCGGAAGTGGAATGCTGTGTCAACTTGCTACGAAACCACATTTACATACGCTTCTGCACCACACAATTATTATCCTCCGCCAACGGCGCCAAAAAATATACTAGGTCCTTAAAAATTATCGAGAGGTCCTTAAAAAGTCCTTAAGAACTACTTAATTTTTACTTTTGAAAATATGTATGAACCATGTATGCAGGCAGAGATGATTACTTTGTTGTGTTTCCCTTTAATAAATTAGTTGTCAAATTCGAGTAAAATATGCATTTATCAGTACCATAAAAAAATTTATAAATTAAAAAAAAAAATATTTTGAATTAATTATTATTTTGTTAAATAGGTTATTTTTTAGACTAAAATTGTTCTCTTTCGAAATAAAATTAAAACCTAACTATTATTGCAAGTAAAATATAAAGAAAAAATACTGCAAAATTAAAAAAAAAATTGCCTGGTTTTAATTTTTTTTTAAAACTGTAGTTAGCTAAGGCCGCAAAAAGTTTGCTCAGCTCATAAGAATGTTCCCATCCACGACCTCTTACACACTCTTTTGAACTACTTAAGATAATACCAGGCCATTTTAAGGTTTACCAGATTATAAAGCCCTGCCCATTCAATACTTTACCTTGAAAGACTGTCTGAACATGATTTTTTTTAAGGGTTAATATTTACATTCAGATTATTTTACTAAACTTGTGTTAATGTGCAAAAATTAGTTATTTTTAGATTATTCTTTAATTTTTTTTTAAAAGAAATATTTTGAATAATTAGAAATTTTCCTTTTTAAGTGCAACTCGAAAACGTTTCTGAACTATGGGATCCTATTTTGACATTTTTTTTTCTGATAAAAGCTTCATGTTTGAATATTTATCTTTGTAGATTAAAGCTGGTGCCAATGTAAATTTGAAGTCCAATGACAAGGATAAAATTTCGCCTCTTATTTTAGCTGCCAAGTAAGTCTTTCTATTATTATCATATATATATAAATATAATTCTTTATCTGTATCATTGTAAGAAATCCTTTAAACCTGTCTTTAAGACTTCTTCCCCTTTATTTTCCTCTTTAAAAAAAAAAACATTACAAACTATGAAAATATCTATCTATCTGGAATTCATAGATATAAGCAATGCATAACTATTTTCAGGAATCCCATTCTTGGTAAGATAGTTAAACTTCTTGTTCAGAATAAAGCTGATGTGAATGATGTTGATATTAAGAATAAAAACACAGCTTTGCACTATGTTGTGACTGCAAGAGCCCAAAGTAAGTTTATTTCTGTACTATTTTAAGTGAATATTTTTTATCTGTGTAGTTTTAAATAATTATCTTTGTAATGCTCATACAGTTCAATAAAAGTATGCTTATTAAAAATACTTTTTAACCTCCTGGAAATATGTTTAATTTAAAATCATGTCCAAGTACTTCATAAAAAAATTTCAAGACTAAAACTTTTTCATAATGAAAAAGTATTATAATTTTCTTTTTCATCTCGAGTTAGAAAGTAGCAAGAGCAGTCTGTAATATGCTATAAAATAGAATGTCACCGGTTTAATATAGTTTACTTGCATGTTGCACAAATGACTAATTTATATTTAACTAATAACTATAAAGATAAAGCTGCATTTTCTATGAAAATACAAGAGTTTTGTGTTGTATGTGAGCAAAATTTTTAATTCCTCGGTATGTCTTCTAAGTAAAAAAGACAAAATGATGAATACTTTAAATCAAATTTTTCAAAAAGAAATCAAATCTTAAATCAATTAGTTTTTGTTAAATTGATTGATTTTTTTAAATAGATTTTAATACATGTTTTAAGTATTTTGTGGTTATAGCCTAAAACTAGTTTTAATTAGGGATGAACCGGATAGTGGTTTTGCCGGATATCGGATATCCGGCGCACATTACAAACCGGATATCGGATATCCGAACTGGATTTTGCCGGATATCCGATCGGATATCCCGCAGTTTATTTTTTATGAAAATAAATTCTCATACACACTAGAAAAAACGGAAATCGGTCAAAAATTGAAAAATATTTTTTTATTCTGTAATATTCCCCAATTCCTTATCTTTAAAGTGATACCAAAATTGAATAAACATTCAAAAAACTTTTTTATTTACAAAGGGTTATTCTAGGGTAATGGTCGTATGTTTTGTACATTTTACACTCACTTAATTTCTGAATAATTGTAATTTTAGCATATGCCCTTTCATTCTAAAAAAATTTATTTTTTAATTCAACTTTATATTGGTTGTGAGATGTGATGACCCTCCACCATAACGATACGTTAAAAATTTAATTTTAAAGTTAAAAATTTGAAAAAAAGTGGAGTTTTTAAAGTCGCTATTGGTTAAAGGGATAATCTGCACACTGTGAATACATTGTTAGAGTTTTCAGGAAAATACTTAAAGCAAGAACAAAGAAAATTGATCGCAACAAAATTTTTTTTTCGATGTTTTATTCATCCGGATATCGGGCATGGAAAATCGGATATCCGGCACTTTACTTCCGGATATCGGATAGTTACCGGATAGTCAAAAAGCAGCCGGATACCGGATAGTTACCGGATATCCGTTTCATCCCTAGTTGTAATACACTTGCGTGCATACAAGTTATATTTAATTTGTTCCTTGTTGGGCTAAAAGGTTCTGAAATTTGCATGTAATGCATACAAGTTGTTTGCATTAAAAAATAAAGTCTTTATTAATTCAGGGTGTCCACAAGCAGGGAAAACAGGGAAATATCAGGGAATTTGACCATTCTGGAAATATCAGGGAATTTGGGATTTTTTTGAAAAAATCAGGGAATTGGTCAAAAAAAATATTTTTAACTTGATTTCTAGCTGTGAAACATCGTTGATTAGTTGCAAATATTCAAATACTTTTTAAATGCAATCAAAAAGAGGGAAATTGCGTTTGGGACTTTGAAAAGTGTGTAAAAGTGAAAATTTTCTCTTTCAAGGTCGTAGAAACCGCACTAAAATGCTGATGTTTCTAAAATTTGACAAACCAATTGGCTATCTATAACTAGGTACTTGCCCGCCCACTCAATTTATTTTAAAAATAGATTTTTCAAATGTTTAAAACTTGCTAAGTTTCTAGTAAAATTCAAATTTCTTTTGAACATCCCTAAAATGATTTTTTTTCTGTTAAACTTAACGAAACTGTTGTTGCCTCTATTTTTTTTTGGGTACATTTTTAAGCTTAGGAAATATATTTTGTGTACTAAGCTGTATATCTTAAGATACTGGATTAGATTTAATAAATTAGTTTTATTACTAGGGATAGGGATTCATTGGGTTTCTACTATTTGAGTGTATTGGATTTTTTTTTTAATGTTGAGGTTACTTTAGTCTTTGATCTTAAAGTACTATCACTAATAGTCTAAGAGATATATTGCACTTGTACTTTTATGATTTTTAAGTAGCATTTTGAATTATTGATATTTGGTAAATACTCTGGAATTTTGAATTTGGGGTACGTTAAATTTTTATGCATTGATTATTGATTTTTGGATGTTAAACTTTGGTTGCACTTTTTTGGAAGTTCAAAAATCAAGCAAAATAGTTAGTAAACTTGTATATTAAAAATAAATATATTTTCGTGAAATTACAAGATAATGTCAAAGCATATCTTGCGTAATAATACATTTTTTAAATATTGCTGTAAAAAAAAGTACGGCTTGCAGGGAAATATCAGGGAAATTCAAAATGCTTTCCCTGTGGACACCCTAGCTTTCAGGATCATTTAAAAGTCCATAGAAAAACCTTATTTTTATTTTCGTAAAATGAGTACCGACCTTGTGTGGTTTCTCAGACAAAAATGTTAATTTGGCATGTATTTTTCCTTGAAAGGTAACTTTTTGCATGTCTCGGAACGCTCTGTGCGTTACATTCAACGATCACATAAAATTTCCCACAAATGTTGATAAATTTGAAAAAAATAATTATTGATCAAATTTTTTTAAAAATCTGTCCACACGGGTAAAACTTTTCTTCTTCTATTGTGACAGCGAATGTGTTAATACTGCATAAGACACCTTTTCCCTAAGGATACATTATAGTGCCTTTTTCTCAAATTATTGATTTGTTTGCTCTAAATTTAGTGAATGTGCTCTACCTTTGATAAGCTTAAGTAACGAGTTTTGATTTCACAATACAGTTAAAATTCATAAATTTTAATTTCAAACAAAGTTCTGTTTGTAATTGACGAAATGTTTTATTTATGTGATCGAATTGCATTACATAACAATTATTGCACTATGTTTACTCATCTTTTTATCGAATTGATTAAAGGACATAATCATCACCTGGTAATATACTCTGGTTACCTCAATTTGGCAACTGAGACCATTTATAAGGATTAAAGAATCCACATGATACAATGTTAGGCCCATTTTGGAACAGTCTACCATTAATTGTAACCTTCCTAAATAGAAAACATTTGTTTATTGTGGGATATCAATGCCCATTTTCCTATCACCCCTGCTTGTTTGTAATAGAACAACCCATGCATATAACTTGCAACCTAGTGGTGGCAGCACCCTATTTATTCAGGTTTACAATCTTCATGTGATCGGTCGTGTTTCGTCCCAGTGAGTCAATATCGTAGGCACCCACTTAAATGTTCCGTTTTAAATATTATCTTAGCTTGAACCTAAAGTTTAAATATATTTCAATAATGTCATGTGTACCCTCTTGTGTTCATTTCTTTGCGAAAACACCTACATTTATAAAAGTATCCTTGTGCAATAAACTTGGTGAAAATAGTTTAGTAGTTTGCGAATCCAACAATACAGTAGACACTTTTTACATCGACCCCCATAATAATATGACTCCTAAACAACAAAGGCCAACACTGAATTTTACCAATCGAATGATTAGTTTGTAATAATTTTTTTTAATTCGTTACAACAATCTTTTGTCATTATGACCGTCTCCTATTAGTAATATGACCTATTGTTATATAGGTGCGTTAGGGTCTAATTTTATACAATGATTTTTTTTGTTGTTATTATGACTGTCTCCTATTAGCCTCATGGCCCATTGTTAGGGACTAATTTGTTACAATGATCTTGTGTTATTACGACCGTCTCCTATTAACCCCATGTCTTATTGTTATATACGATCGTTAGGGTTTACTGTATTTACTATTTAGTATAAACCACCAATTCCTTCCAGATGTGTTAGAAACAGGCAAGGCTTTGATAATTGCGGGTGCAGATGTCAATGCCGTTAACGACAAGCAAAGGACTCCCCTCCATCTGTCTGTGAATGCATCGGAGAGTGACAGCGATTCCTCATATGCCATCGAAGAGTGCCTGCTCGGTTTCGGAGCGCAGCTGGACAAGCTGGATTGCCGAGGCAGGATTCCTCTGCATTATGCTTTTATCAAGATTGGAAAGTATGTTTTTGTGTTAAAATTTTGTTTACTGTGTATAGATTATTTTATTAATTGTATATTTTGGCATATTTTTTGAAGCATCAGCTGCATAGACCATGATTTTACTTAATTGTATGCTCAGTCATGTTGCCAATTTCCTGTAATTTCCCATAATCAGGAAAAATGAACAATTTTTCAACTTTAATTAAACAATTGGGAGTTTCAGGACCAAATAATTTACTGGCGCTTTATTTTATAAGGCTTCAATATTAATAAAAATTACTTCTACAAGAAATTTGCAATCTGGTATATTGTAAATACTTAAAAAAGTCATGGAATGTTGGTTTAAATATTTATTTCTTGTAAGAATTCGAATAGAATGTGCGAGTTGTGTACTCTAACCACTAGATAATGTGTGTAAGATGTTGAAATATGTAGATCCTATAATATATATTGTATAAGTGTAATTTCAATTGTGTGTAATTTTGTAGGGACAGAAGACTTGAAATTTTGTACATAACATGACTTGCACTTGCAAAACCTCATTGAAAACATCTATAAATTTGAGTGACTCGGATCTTCAATCAAGAGCTTCATGATTTTTACTTTCTCCTCTTTTGCAGGCCATTCGAGTCTTCTCAAATTGATCCCATGGAGCTAGTTGTGCTGTTGACTGGCTCAATGGAGAAAGAAAAGATGGGCGTGGCTGATGAATTCGGGCAAACTGTCTTGCACTGTGCTGCGTATCGAGGAGCAACTATATCTGTGATGCATCTTTGTAAAGTATGTTTAAGTGTTATTTAATAATATTGTTACTTATTCTTTATGCATAAGTAGATTTTTGTTTTTATTCTTACACCTAGTATGTTGACTAAAGCCTTTTTTTCTGGACTTGTAAATGGAAAATTAAAGATTTTTCGTTTTGTTTCCCGTTTTTCAAAATGAACGATTACAGCATTTTTTAGATCAGATTGCTGTTCTTTTGTAAAAAATTTTTCATGGTTTCCAAAACATCTAATACTATTAAACGAGCAATGTCACTATATTTGTTTGTTCGTTTGTTTGTTTGCACAATCTCCAAATCCGCTCTAACGATTTTCACGAAAATTTATGTACTACCAATTTTCGGGGTAAAAATTCGATTGGGACAGGTTTCATCTTCGAAAAATTTCATTTAGAGGGTGAAATAAGTAGATTAAAAGTTCCATTTAACTCTTTCTATTGCAAATTATTCATCGCGAATGAGTTAATAAGTTATATTGCAATAACCGTTAAACGTTATTTAATTCGTCATATGTTATTTTAATTTAAAACGTGTAAAATATTTTAATGAGATATTTTTATTTGAGTTTTTATTCTAAAATAGTATTATTTTTTTCATAAATAAACGAAGTTAACGTTATTTAATTCGTCATATCTAATTTTAATTTAAAACGTGTAAAATATTTTTATGAAATATTTTCATTTGAGTTTTATTCTAAAATAGTGTTATTTTTTTCTGATAAATAAACGAAGTAAACGTTATTTAATTCGTCATATCTTATTTTAATTTAAAACGTGTAAAATGTTTGATGAGAAATTTTCATTTTAATAATTATTCTAAAATAAAGTATTTTTTTTCTTATAAATAAACAAATGAAACATCAGTAAATTAAATTAGAATAGGAAAATCGTTTGCGTTTTCAAGTAAAGAAAAAACATATTCTAATAACGTGACTTTTTCGTCTACTAAATGCTATAAGTTTTCTAATAAAATCGAAGTTTGAACATATTTAATCCTGTGCTTTTTTACTGTGTTTATGCGCGTGACGTCATAAGTGGAATACGCAAGAGCAAGTTTTTAAAATACCGTATAAGAAAATATCGTTAGGGAAACCATGTAGGTTTTATTTATATTCCATGTAAAATGGATTATGTATATCTACAAATAGAACATGGAATTTTCAATTTAAAATATGTTTGATTAGATGCAATTTCGTTTGTTTTGCTAAGTATTTATATTTTAATGGAATCAATTGAATTATGTTTTATTAAATTAAGTTGTTACGTATTATTTATAAAATACATATTTATTTACTTTTAAAATTAAACTTTGTTCTACATTGTTAGTTGATAAATTTTATTTTACCAACTGTTTAAAAATACTTTTTTAAGCTTTTATATTCTAACTATTAGAATTAACTAAAAGAAGTTTTATTAAATTAATTTTGAGCACTATTTATAAAGATAAAAAAATAATTTTATACATTTAAAAAACGGTTTTGTTCTATACATTATCGGTATTTGATATTTTTTATTTTCCCAATTGTTTATAAATACACTAATATTACTGATAGCATTAAACGAGAAACTGAATTTTGTTTGTGAGTTTAACAGTTTTGAAGATATGTTTTAGAAATTTTGAAAAATGAAACGTTTCCAAAAATTTGCGTTTGTTTACTGTGGAAACTTTGCACTGCTTTCTGCTGTAATTAACATGACGTCTTTAAAGATATAAGAAACTTCATGCGCATTTGTTATTGGTTGATGGATCCCACGTGGTTTGTTATTCACCAATCACAGAGGCTAATCGACCATGCGTTTTTGTTAATTCGTCAAAATTTTAATCTTGAGACCATGTCATGCATAGTGTCTATAAAAATGGTTTGTTATTTATTCTACATTCTAATGAGTAAATAATTACTGAAAAAGTTAAATAGTTTGAAATGCTAATTTTTTTCTGAAAAAGTGATATCAGTAAATTTGTCACATTCTGAATGTAAAAGCAACTATCCTATTACCTATGACCATTGCGTAGAAAAATTGTGCGAGGTCAATCCTTACCCTATCTAATTTAATATGAAATAGTTCTCGATATTAAATTGTATTAGTTAGTAATAATTTAATAATGAACTGTTTCACGAATTACGTAAGTAAGTTTAGTTAAAAGCAGAGAGGGATTGAAAATGAGTAATGAGATTTTACAATACTACAACGGAAAAAGAGTTTTAATTTTTCATTAACAAAATTTAAAATCACTTTTAAATATAAATTTGACATTTACTATAAATGTGTTTTAAAATTGATTTACTTTGTTATTTCAAATAATTCTTCTTCTTTATTGAAATATTTTTTTCGAAAGCACCTGCCTAATTAAATATGAAATTGTTTTCGGCATTTTCTCGCATTCCGTAAGCATGTTTAGTTTCAAGCAGATATTTAGATGAGTAACGAGACTCTACAATATAACAAAGGAAAAACAGTTCAAAAGTTTTCAATTGAAACGTACATAGTAATCTAAACCCTTGAAGGAAAAAGTTTTCATATACACACAGGGAAATTAATTTAATTTAAAACCATTTGTAAAAATAAACTGTAAATGTTTTTTTAATTATTTTAATCGTGTTACTTCAAATAAGTATTTTGTTAAATAAATATATGTGTTCGAAGTAACTATTTTTTTTCAGGACCCATACTACTAGCCACCTGCACAAATGTTATATTATAGAACCTTTTCTTCTGTAACCTCTTCAAAATTATGAAATATTCCTAACAACAGCCACAAATTTAATTTAACAAATTCAACAAATTAAATCAACAAATTTAATTTTTTTAATTGGTAAAATTAAATTATTTTTCACTAAATTAAAGATAAAACTGCTTTCATCACTACGATTAATTCCGAATAACACATAAAATTACTTAAAATAAGTAAAAATCTTTATTATTGATTAAACGTTTAATAAGAATATAAAATGCTGTTTAAAGGTTGAATGAATACAGTTTGAAGATACAAAAAATTGCCGAAGTAATTTTGCAGTAGCAAAAAATAATTTGATATCCGTTATCATAATCTTCTTATTAACAAAGAGTACTTTACATCATTTAAAAACCCAGTCAGTTATTCCAGAGTTAGACAAAAGCAAACAGCGTTATAAATTGTTACTTAAAATACTGAACAACAATAATATTGTCAGGGTTTAGCATGCAAACGAAAACATCTTTGTGCTACAATTGTGCGAGTGGTCGTATTAGACGCTCAGGATCCTTAATAATATGAATTTAAATTACTCCTGCAGAATTGTTACGGTACCTTTGAAATCTTGACACTTCTAACCAATCGTATGAGCATTTCAAAGAACTTAACTTATTTTGATAATTAAGACATTATTAGACGATAAAATATATTATGAAACGTCTAACCATTGATATGGACATTTCAAAACATTTGCATTTGATTCGATTCATTAGAAATATTACTAAGTAATAAAATATGCAAACGAGCTGGGCTCGGTCCCCTGGTACTTACTTTTTAACATCCAAGGGGTACAGCGGAATTTGGTAAAATAACAGAAATTGAAGTAACTTTTTAATTATCGGTATGTAAATACCAAAAATGTGTTCGAATGCAAAGGATTAAGACTACGTCAGTGAAAATATAGAATATATTTTTGTAGGATTAACCCTTGCACTCCGCTGTCGCCTCTCAGGCGCCAACAGAACAACCAGTTCTTTAAAATAAACGAGAACAACATGATCTTGCGTTAAAAAAAAACATGATCTTTTTTCAACTTGATAGGTTATGCTTTTGTTTTCCTCAGTGAGCAAAAAAAAAATTATGGGGAAAAGAACATTAGGAGGAATAACTGTAAAGTAAACAGAACGCAAAACACGAAGTGTTCTTGGAGTGCAAAAGGTTAAAAAGATTTAGGAAATAATGTCTGGAAGTATTGTTTTTAGTTTCAAACTACAATCTACCAATTAATTTTATTTTCAAATTTCATGGTAATTTTACCCATTTTCCTAAATTTTCTTTTCTTTTACAACTTATGTACCAAAACCAAATATGCAGACATTATTTTCCCACTGGCTACATTATGTTTAGTTGGTATTGAATATTTATGCAGACTTGAATATTGGTTTTTAATTAAATATATAGAGAACTTCCTCTCTCTGAATTAATATTTTCTTTTCTTTTCGTAGAGCTACTTTGATGTGAAAGACGCAGAAGGAAATACTTCTTTAGATGCAAAGGACAAAGATGGCAATACAGCCTTGGGACTTTCCGTCAAGAATGGTCATGAGAGGTAAGGATACTTTTAGGAATGATATTCTGTATTTTTAACCGACTGAAAAGCGAACCAACCAAAAACTTCAAAATAAAACCGCCAAAAGCTTTAAATTAAACCCTCCAAAAGGAGAGGGGTTATCAATTCAACCATTATGTATTTTTTTTATGTCTGTTTACGCAAGATTTCTGTTCTAATTCTGATATTTGGATTTTTTTTTAATTTGTTGGATAGGGGATGCCTTATTGAGGCACCTTTTGAAAAAAAAATATCTGGTTATCCAGCAATTTATTTATCAGGATTTCAAATCAGTGCCAAAATTTATACATGATTTTTGTAAATTGGCACCAACTTAAAAAAGTTTTAATAAGTATAAAATTGATATGAAATCAATTCTTTTCCCAACTCTTTCGTAAAATCAAAAATAATTTTTTAATTTTTAGTGCATTTTTCTGAAAGTCTGTTTTTCCCTTATTTTTTTTTAGAGATTATTTTATTTTAATTTATTATTAATATTCTTTCTATAATTTGTTAATGTTTATTATTTCTATTGTCCTCTTAATTATTTATCTGTGTCATATCATTTATTTGTTGCCTTATGAATGAATGATGACACTCTATAGTTTTGTGTCAAAAATTATTGGTATAAATCTTTTATAAAAGATTAGAGTTCAGAATTGTCATAATTTGTTGAGTGAATAGTTTTTATATAAATTCCTTTAAAGAAAGTATAATTGGGATTTTTATGAAATGTTTAATTTTCATTATTATTCAATGTTTATTTTTATCCTAAAATTATTTATTTCATTGGATGTTAACTCTTTAACTTATGCATAATTTTTTCTTATAATTTTTTAACTTGGCATTTTCAAATAAAGTGTTTATCTTGAAACAATTTTCTTTTAACAATCATTGTGAAAATCACATTCAACTAATTAATACAATCTATATTAAAATTCAAGAATATTTTTTAGATTATGTATAATTATAAATAGTGCATTGTAATCACAGGCCCACTATTTACATAACCATACAATAATAGGTAGACACTGTCGATTTGATACAGCATTTCATAATCTATTTAAAATTTGCTACAGCATTTCATAGTCTATTTCAAGAGAAACTAAATGTTTGTTGTAATTTCTCCTATCGATAATAATAATTCTAATCATGGCTAAAGTTGCTTTATGCTGTGCTACAATCGAACCTCGAGGTATTCTAATCTAGAAAATCAATCTTGATTTAATTTATATTAAAAACATTTTTTAATAAAGTTCCCTTTATATATAACTTATGACAATTGGACTTCAATAATAAAAAAAGAGATTAAAACACACCTTTTTCCCTATCAGCTGTGCCCTGATGCTGCTCCAAACAGGTGCCAACTGTATTGCAGATGTTGTCACACCAGTCTATTCTGAAGAAGATAATAAGCCGCATTGGGAGTGGGTGCATGTGAAGAAGCCACCACCTGTCCCTGAAAGGCACACTATTCTGCAGGTAAGAGACTGTTGGAATGAACAGTTTTGAGGGTGGCAACATAACCTGGAAAACCGAGTAATCAGGGAATTATCATAAATTTTTTTAAATAATAAAAATTTTAATCCAAGTCGGGGAATTTTTCAAATTGGATCATTAAAACATCAATTATAGTCCGTCATGTCGCCCATTCTGGTTAATTTAGTTCTCAATATTTCCTTTTCTTTATGAAAAAGAATTTAAAAAAAAAGCATAGTTATGCGCATTTTCATATTTTCCGTTTTATTTTTGTAAAATCGTGAACCACCGCTAGAGGGAGAAGCAAAGTGTGTTGGACCTAGAATTATAAGCAACATGTGAGGAGCTAATGAATATGTGATTTATTGAAGATTGGAATTGATAATATGAAGCATATAAAACATTTAAAATAATCTATAAAAGAATTTGAAAAAAGAATATTTTTTTTGCATCATCTGCTTCCAGAGAATTTAATCACTATTATGCCTGTCGCAATTGCATAATTTATGTTGTATCCTTAAATTATTATTTTAACTGTCAATAAGTATTACTTATAATTTTTCATTTATAATGCAATATATTTATTGGATCATTGTAGTTCGAGATCACTTTGTTTCTATACAAAGCATATATTGCAACATTTCTTAATGTAATTGTAAAATCAGGGAAAATGTTGCGACATCATCAGGGAACTTTTTATCCAGAATGGTGTTGCCACCCTGCTTTTGCTATTTTTAAGACCACTGTCTAATGTAGTATGTCACACTTCAGGACTAACTCTTCCCCTTTTTTTTGTGTGACACTTGTGGAAACTATTCTACTCGGAACGCCTATAATGATATGTAATTAAAGAAAAATAATAAAATGCATCTTAAAAAACGCTTTTTATTACAAAATAATTTATTGAAAAATATTGTCCAAATTTAATTAAATATAAGTTGAATCAATAAATTGAATTTAAAACTAATAAAAAAAAAGGTTTTGTGACAGAGCAGGAGTTCGAGCTTGTAGACAAAATGCTATTGAATATTAAAAAGACTTTTTAAGTGGTTACCTATTTTACAGACCAACGGGACCGATTACATGAAGATTTTTGTCATGAATGTTGCCACCACCAGGTTAAAGGTTGTTTATATGTAGTGGATTGTTTTATTACACGCAAGCAGGGGTGAGGGGAAAATGATTGATTTCCTACAAGCTCTTTAGAACTTTTTGAAAATCTTTTATACTTCCTGTTTTTCCCAACGTCACTTGACTTTACATTGACAAGTTATGCTATATTATACAATTTTCTCATTGCCTTATTGTTAAAAAGTTTCATAATTCTATATTTTTATTATACTATTGTAATGTACTAGTTTTGTTAGAATTAATAATTAAATGACACAAGTTAATAATGAATGACACAAGTTATGTTAAGTTATATGCATAATTTTTACTGTATACTAGATTTAATATATAATTTTCAAATAATTCTTTTATAGGAAACCCTCTTGAAAGACTGGCAAGGAATCTTGTATTTGATGTTGGACCAGCTTGACACGAAAAAAGAATTGAAAGGAGGAATTAATATTGCCGTGGAAGTGAGTGAATAATTTCTTTCATCTTCAACATTCTGACGCAAAATCATCTGGGCTTACCATGCACCTGCAATTGTCGGGGGAAATGAAAATAACTTTAAAAGTCGGGCAGGGTGGCAACATAACCTGGAAATCAGGGAATTATCATGGAATTTTTTAATTCTGGAAATGTCAGGGAAGTTTTGAAAAATTCCCAAAAAATCAGGGAAATTTTCAAATTCGGATAATTAAAACGACAGTTGTCCTCTATTATGCCCTTTATTCTGTTTTTTTTAGTTGTCAATATATCCTTTTAGTTCTGGAAAAGAATTTAAGAAAAACGCATGGTTATGCACATTTTCATATTTTCAGTTTTATTTTTGTAAAAATGTGAACCACTGCTGGAGGGAGAAGTTGGAATTTAGATTGTAAGCAACATATGAGGGGCTAATAAATATGCGATTTATTGAAGATTGGAATAGGAAATATGAAGCATATAATTTTATTTAAAATGATCTCCAAAAGAAATAATTGGAAAAAATTCCTTTTTTTTGCATTCCCTGCTTCCAGAGAACATGTTTAATTACTATTATGCCTGTCGCAATTGTATAATTTGTGTTGTATCCATAAATTATAATTTTAACTGACAATAAGTATTGCTTATAATTTTTCATTCATTATGCAATATATTTATTGTATTGTTGGCCAGCCGCCACAGTATCTTTGTAGCGTGGTTACTTTGTTTCTATACAAAGCATGTATTGCAACATTTCTTAATGTAATTCTAAAATCAGGGAAATTTTTATGACACCATCATGGAAATATCAGGGAAGTTTTTTCCCAGAAGTTTGTTGCCACCCTGTCGGGGAATTGTCAGGGAAAATTAAGTTTCTCAACTTTTCTGGAAAAGTCGGGGAATTCTTTTAAAATTTTCAGCTGAAAGTGCCTGGTCATTCCTTCATTTCCTTACTGTCGAAATTTTCTTTTTGTTATAAAATTTTTAATTTATAATGGTAATTTCTCATTTTTTTTAATACTTTGATAAGTTATTATTTGCAAGCACTTAATTTATATAGGTCTCTACATTTAAAGATAAACGTTAATTTGCATGTATTTTATCACTTTGGATTTTTTTAAATCCTCTGGAAATCTGGATAAGTTAGGGAATTTTAATCTTGTTACCCTTTCTAGTATTTTACCTTGGAATTTTACAATATTTCAAAGTAGATTATTGGATAATTGAGTTATTACAAACTGTGGAATTTATTCTATTGTGTTATTTCCTCCCTTTTGCACACTAATTAATGCATTATTTAAAAAAACATGTATTTATAAAGGAAATATTTTTCAGGCTGCCCTAAGAACAGCCAAGTACAATGTCGCCCTCAAGCTCATTGGTCGAATTAAAAACAGCTGGAACCTGTACAGTGAGAAGCAGAGCATGCTGCATGTTTTAGCAAGAGAGGCACCTGCTGATTACCTGCCAGAACTTCAAGTTAAAGTAAGTGTTCAAAATGGGGCCCATACCAAATCCTTAGAAAATTTTAGGGTGTTGGAAACATAAAAATTCCTTGATAAGATTGGTTAGCTTTGAAAAATAGGAAGATTTGTAATTTGCAGAAAAACACAAATTATAGAGATTAAACCAAATGCAAAAGTGTGAGGTTACTGTGATGTTCTTCTGCTAATGACCAAACCTTTTAAAAAGTTCTAATTGTAAATGATAATTTTTTTTATAATAAAGTATATTTCTTGTAAAAATGTAGTGAAAATTATTATCTTTTAATCTTTTCTCCTACATTTAAAACAAGTTGGAGAATTTTGTATGTTTCATCGTATTTTGTGTGCTATATAATTTACACAAAACTATGTTTTCTGGCCAATCTTATCCCTGCATTTAGTTATACTAATTTTTACATACCTGAACTCAACCACTAAACAAGAAATCCTTTCATTACAATCAAGACATAGTTTAAGCAGAGTGTACAATAAAAAATATTACTCTTGCCTTGATAACCTGTTCATTTTAACATAATTATTTTAAAACCATAAAATAATTAATTACAGTTTAGTTGTTTAAATAGCACTGGAGGAAGAGGAGGGTTCATCTGACAATTTTTATCTGTAGTGGAGGTTTTCACATTTCAACATGGTGTGGGATTTCCTTCCACTAATTATAAAAATAAAAGAGTGGCATCATAATCGGGGAATTATTACGACCTTTTTGTATTTTGGTAATATCAGTTAAAATTTTGAAAAATCAGGGATTTTTTTTTATTTACATAACTAAGACAGCAATTATTGTCTATTCTGCGTAGTTTAGGTGTGGAAATTACCTTTTAGTTATGATTTTTTTAAAAAATATGTTCATGTTCAGTTTAATTGTTGATAGAAACGTGAACCCCTGCTAGAGATGGAAGCAAAAGCAAAGCACGTTGGACTTTGGATTGTAAACAACATGTGAACTAATGAATATGAGATTTATTGAAATTTGGAAGTATGAATGTATGAACATTCTCTGCTTTTAGAGAACATGTTTAATTACTTGCCTGTTGCACTTATATAATTTTGTGTTCTATCCATAAATTATTATTTTAACTGTGTAAAGATTGCTCATGTTTCATTATTATTGTAGAGTGGATACTTTGTTTTTATACAAATCATATATTGCAAAATTTTTAATGTAATTGTATAATTAGAAACATTTTTGTGACACCATCAGGGAAATATTAAGGAATTTTTTTTTCAGGATTTTGTTGCCACCCTGAATGAACAAATAGTTTTTAAAATAACCTTGTGTATTTTTCAGGTTGCTCAATTTCTTATTGAGAAGGGTATTCAGTTCATATCTCTGGACGAACATCGCTGCTCCGTGTTGACCTATGCCGCTGTAAATAGAAATTATACATTGTGCTCTTTCTTTGCAAGTAAGTGAATTAAGTATTTTAACTTTATTTTATTTAGTTTTGTCTCCGATTGCATATCAAAATTTATGCTACTAAAATCTTAAGTCTTATTTTGTGTGATCAGCATTTGGGACTCAGAAAGTTTCAGATTACCCTAAGAAATGCTGCCTTTTATTTGTTTTCAATTGAAATTTTAAAGCTGTTTGTAAAGTGATGTCTTATTTACTTTGTCATATTCATTGCATTCTCCCCTCTTAACGCTTAAGTTTATGTACCAAAAAAGTATGGTGGCCTCCAATGGATAAAGGCGTTAGGCTAATAATCAGAGGATTGAAAGTTTGAGCTCGACTAGTGGACTTGACAAAGAAAAGTAAAAATGTATTAATCTTCGATCGGAGGGTTGCCAGCTTCGCTACTAAAATACTAGAAAGTCATTAAAAAATGCCAGCAAATTATACTGGTTTGTATACGTGACTATGTAAGCGATAAATCTGATCGGGGTCCAATGTCCTGATGCCTGTTGAGGTTACCTAGAGTGCCAGCTCATGTTGTCCTCGTCATCTGACCATGGGTTAAAAATACTAGGCATCATTCCCGGTCTTTCCTTCGAGATAGGCCCCAACCTGTCGGTAATAGGCCAATGTGCAGCTCTAGTGAGAAGTTAATTAACCAAACCAACCAAAAAGTTTGGATATTCATTGTAGTTTGGAAAGTATATGGTAAGCTGTAGGTCCCAATCTGTTTGTCCTTTTTAATTTTGTGATAGATTTTTAAATAAACTTTTATGAAATAGACTTCATAAGGATACTTGACCTTCACTTAAAGATAGTAAGCAAGTAAGGGTAATCAACAATTATAACAATAATATTTTTAAGAAATATTTGAAATAATAAACAATTTTTTTTTTGTAATAAGTTAAATGAAGCATACACTTGTTGAATCCTAAAGTGATATCATTGTTGTAGTATGAAGACTAACTTTAATATGGGTCATAATTTGAAAATATACACGATTAACAAGTAATACTTGTTAATCGTGTATATTTTCAAATTATATTAAAGTTAGTCCTCACAATCCTCAACAATTTTTTTTTTATACTCTTGGACTTGATCCACTTTAACTCTGAATACTTCAAATAATTAAACAATACAAAAGGCAATTTATAAAAGTATATTAATTTCACTATTTCTTAAGCATTTTTCATATACCTATAGAAAGAATTGTTATAACCAATAGTATTTTTTTAAAAATTATTATTAAAATGTTCAATCTTTGTGAATAGAACTATATGTGTTAATTTATTTTTCCAGATAAGATGTCTCTTCCCTTTGTTGTGAAGGTAGACCCAGATAAATCTCTCAGGACCCCCTTCTCCGCTTTGTTTTGGAAACTTACCTCTGAAGATTTATCGGAAGATATTAGGTAAATGCTTTATTTTTAGGATGATATTTACTACTTTGAGTTTTGAAGCTAATGTTGCATTAAGTACAGCTGAAGTGTTTGAATGTTATAAACTTTCCTGATTTTTTTATGACGTCCTTTTTCATTGAATGTATCATTGAGATCATCTATTGAAATATTTATCGAAATAGAATTCGACTATGAAATTTAATTAGTCAGTTTGGTAGTTTGGGTTCCAGAATTTAAAAAATATCTATATATTTCTGAGTAAATTTATATATTAAATCGATATTGAATAAAATAAAACCTCATAAAAACAAGTGATAAACATAGATGGATGGCTATACGGACCCAACTGGCATAGCAACCAACTAACTGCAGGCAGCTTTTTTGTTTCGATCCCAATTGATGCTCTCCAATAATTTACATTGTACATATATTTTTTTATGTGTGTGGTGCTGGCCCCTAGGCTGCAACCTATGTAGCCTAAACCTAAATCCGGCTCTAGACGGTGTGGTCTAGTTGGGAGAATTTGAGGGTTTTTTAATTGAGTTGCAAATTTAATTTTTACAGTTGGTCTAATTAAACATTGTGTAAATCTCCTATGATTCATATGTTCACAGGTTTGTCTTTGCTTGGAAACTTGAAGGAATCTGAAAAATTACATTTTGTATGAAATCATACTAAGGGATAAACTAATTCAACCACCCAATAAAATGATCGATTTATTTTAAAAGAGTTGTCCCTTTTCTGGAATATTTCAAAGCTTTTCACACAAATTGTTTCTCATCTTGTTTTTAAATCCTTATTTTCTATTTTCATCATCAATATTTCATTTCTTTAGGAACTGGTGCTGCAGCCTTCTGAAGACTGGCGCCAACCCCAACGTCCTGACCAACTTCCCTATTACGATGAGTTCATATCCCGGTGTCCGCTGTACAGACCTCGACGTTCTTCACATTGAAGACCCCAGCGCCCCCAAGTACTCCCCCCTCATCATGGCTGTGTACAAGGCAAATTATTCCATAGTCAAGTTGCTGCTCAGCAAAGGGGCCGATGTAAATTTCCCTGACGATAAGCTTAGGACGCCGCTCATGCATGCTGTTCGGCTGGTAAGGATTCTCTTGATGTTTTGGTTAATTATTGATGCAGTTTAGTTTGAGGTTGTTTTTTCTTTTGGAATTAATGTTATGTCGTATATTTCTTAAAACAATGTTAATTGTCGAATGTGTGAGCAAGAGGGTTCTTTTAATATCGTCCTCGAAATGATTTTTCAGTGTTCATTCTAGGCATTTTTTTAAGGGCAGACCGCCCTTTTTTCATCTCGATAGTGCCCTCTTGCCCCTTTTTCAAAAATTCCGCCCCTCTTTCCCTTTTCAGTCAAGCACAAGCGTCCTTGCTTCCCTAGCTGAAAAGCCATGGATGAAATTTTTTTTTGTGGAAATTGGAATTTAGTGAATTATGACAGTAGATAAACAAACTCCTTTTTAAATTTGCACGTTGTGAAGTCGCAATGATTCCACGGTAATTTCGAGCACAGTGCATTGTGCGAATCCTATTGGTTGTCTGTGCACGCTTATGAAATGCTAAGTTTTTTTCTTCTGTGTTTAGAGAAGATGGTTTGGGGCGAAGTTGCAAGACTAGGCATTTTAAAACCAAATTTTGAATATAAGTAGCCTTTTTATAAGGGTTCTGATTATGGCTACTTACATATTTGGTTTTTAGGGAAAACATTAATTTTTAAATGTCAAATTTTGGATTTTTAGTAATATCTTCATAAAGAGACATCAATTTTGTACGAGTCTTTCTCTCGACATAGCCCCGAACCCGTCAACAATAGCCCAATATGCAGCTCTAGCGCAATGTCAACGAACTAATCGGAGCTTTTTTGTTTGGTCACAGGTATGATGTGCAATGTGTGGCTAGGCCCACCCCCATTTTTTTTTTTTAAAGTGCTGTTTTAAAAACAATAAGTGCTTTTTAAAAACTGGTTGTCCTTTTACTGACAATAGCGCCCTGCCCCTTTTTATTTCTAGAGTGAACACTAGATTTTTTTTTTGTATGTAATATTTTTTTTACTTGTTACATTACAGTGCATTACATTACCATTTACGGCACAAGATGGTCATTTTGTGCTGTAAATGGTTGTTATATTGTAGATTCACTGTGACAGTGGCATTATGACAGTGGCAACATAACCTGAAAAACTGGGAAATCAGGGAATTATCATAGAACTTTTTAATTCTGGAAATGTCAGAGAAAATTTCAAATTTGTATCACTAAAACAACAATTGTGGCCTATTCCTCGTAGTTTAGTTGTAGAAATTTCCTTTTAGTTCCGAAAAAGAATTTAAAGAAAAGTATGGGCATGGGCAGTTTGTTGGTGATAGAAAGTTGAATTTTTGCTGGAGGGAGAAATCAAAATATATTAAACTTTGGATTGTAAACAACACGGGAGGGGCTAATGAATATGCGATTTATTGAAAATTGGAATTATATGAAAAATTTAAAACACATTAAAATTATCCACAATAGAAATTATTTGAACGAAGTTGCTTTTTTTGCATTCTCTGCTTCCAGAGAAAATGTTTTATTACTTTCATATGGCACTTGTATAATTTTGTGTTGTTTCCATAACTTATTATTTTAAACAAATATAAGTATTTTTCATAATTTTTTATTATTATGCAATATATTTATTGTATTATTGTAACGTCGACACTTTGTTTCTATACAAAGCGTGTATTGCAACATTTCTTGTAAAATCGGGGAAATTTTTGTGACACCATCTTGGAAATCAAAGATTTTTTCTCTTAAGATTTTGTTGTTGTCACCCTGATTACGGTAAAAATTGTTTCAACCTTGTATTAAAATATTTAAGAAAAATTATAGAAATTTCTATCAAACTGTTTTTCATTAAATTATATTTCTTTAAATTATTTCATTGAATAATTGATTACTTTTAATTCTATTTTATAATCTTTCAATGTTTTATTTATTTAAAGCTATACATATTTTCTTTTTTCAATTCCAGAATGACATGAGAATGGTGAAAATTTTATTAAATTATAACTATGATCCCTCCAAAGACAAAAATCCGTATAGTGGTACGTAAATTTTACTGTTTTCAAAATGTATGTTTGGAGTTATTTTTTATATGTATTGAATTTAATTGAAATCCTTATCCAGGAATTTATTTTGATGCATTGCTTTCCTAAATGGGCTATTGAATTTTGTATTGATATAGACTTGTTAAATATTCGAATGTATCATGAGGTGAAGGTGCCTGGCTTCAGAATCAGTTGCATGTGTAGTTAGTTATCGGTAGTCTTGTCGCAGTTTGATTATTATTCGGTTGTCTTGTGGATAAAGGCGTTCGGCTAGCAATAAGAGGATTCTGAATTTGAGTTCTACAGATGGACTTGGTAAAAATATAGTGACCTTGCAATTGGAGGGGTGCTAGCTTCCTTACTCTAAAAATATCCAACAAATTATGGTGTTGTATACAAGACTGGTGTACGATAAATCTGATCAGGGTCCAATATTGGGATCCATATTGAGGTTGCATCTAAGCGTGTTAGCTCAGGTGTTGTGCTCGTCGTCTGACCATGATTAAAAAAATTTGATGCATTGTTCTCGTGTATTTCCTTCGAGATAAGCCCCGAACCATTGCCAACCTTAATCATTATTCATGGTTAAAAATTTAATTATTCTATTAACGTTCTTCCTTTTGTACCTCAAATTGTTGCTTTATATTATATAACTCCTATTTATGTTAAGATGAAAATACAGTCAAACCCTGTTATAACGAACCCGCAACAGACTTGTTCAGAAGTTTGCTATAGCCGAGGGTTCATTATATCGGAATTTTCAAATATTGACATATATAAACTTCCTAATTTCTATGCGAAACAAATTAATTACACTAAATTGCTATTAGTAATAGGCAATATTAAAGTAGAGAAATATTTGTTCTTAAAAAACAATTAATCAATAAAATTAATTTTACAACTATTTACATTTATTTATCTGAATATGAAAAACAGTTTTGATGTTTTGTTGAAATCGTAAAAAGATTCCAGTACATTCTTATTCACGGTTTCTGTTGCAAAGAAATTATGCAAAATATTTACAGCTGCCTTAGCATCAGAAATTGATTGACCTGAACTTGCATCACCTTTGTCTTCAATATCTGAAGATAAACGTTAATCACCATTTTTTATTCTCTTAATAATTTTCACTTTATCCTTAATGGAAAAAGCTTTTCGCTTACTAACAGGAGCGATTTTAAACCTACTCCACAAGTCAAACGATATCAGCAATAGAATGAAAGGAAGGCAAATACTGTGTGCTGACCAGTCTGAGCTGGGGAGTCTATTGTCCCCTTTGAGGAAACTGGCTTCTGTCAAACGAACAAAGGGTAAATAATGTGGTCGGGACGAGTAAAATTTTCCATGAAATCGTGAAACTAAACTTTGAAAAGTGTGAATTTTAGTTCGCTACATCCGAGTGTCTTTTGAAGATCGTTACAGGCATTTCAAAATACATTAGTGACATACGAGTGCGATTGGGACCATTTGAAAAGTTTGTTACAACCGAGGGATCGTTATATCCCGGGTTCGTTATACCAATGTTTGACTGTAATCCCAAAATATGCCCTTTTTACTTTAATTGTCCAATTATTTTATTTTATTTGATTAAATTGCTTTCAAGTAACTTCCTTTCACAAATGACTTTCTCTTCCAGATGTAGAGCCCGGCACTTTTCAGAAGACCAGCCCAGTCAACTTAGCGGCACAGGATGCCAATGGCTGGACTGTCCTCCACTACCTTGTAGACCCGCTCCCCGACTACTGCTATGCAAACACGGCTCTGTTGAACTTTCTGGCAGAGTTAGGGGCGCCCCTAGAAACCCCAACTGCCGGCGGGGAGACTGCATTGCAAATGGCAACACGTCTGCAGAGGGATGTGCTTGTGACGGCATTGCAGAAATTGCTGAATACGCCTGAGGACCAAAAGGTAACTGGGTGGATGCTTGAGTAATGTGGTGTTCAAGGTTCATTTGGTCCTTAAACACTTTTGTTCGGTTTCATATCCATAAGGACCACAGAGTAAAGAAAGAGGTGGAGATGATTTGGCTAGATTTCATGAGACGTAAGTTAGCAACTCCAAACTAGGCACAAACAAACCTAGTTTGCAGTGATTTTTCTACAAGGGATTCATTATTTTCAAATGAAGAAAACGCATGCTAAAACTTAAAAAATGACTATTTGTGCAGTTGTGGGATGCAGTACAAGTTCCAAATCGATAAAGAATGCTATTATTTCCTCTTCATAGGTAAATGAAATTATGAAATAAATTATCGCCAAGTACTGGTACAAAGTAATGTTTTGGAATAGCGCCAAATACTTCGCCAGTTCTTACTTTTTAAGCGATTGCTTACTTCGCATTGCAAACCGGTTTTAGACTTGATCCCACCGCCACCTTCTTCTTTACTCCGTGATAAGGACCCTTAAAAAGTACTTAGAAACTCCTTATTTTTTTATATTTTTTTTCAAAAAGTTTCTAGAAACTTTAAAATTACAGAAGGCTTTTTAAAATGTTTAATCTCAATGTGAATTAAATGCAACTTTGTATCCAAGTAAAAAAAACACTGCTTCTTTGCATCCGATAGCTTTTAGCTACTTGCACCTATTTCATAATAATTTATTTTTAATATTTAAATATTTTTTTACTAAGAATTCTGTTTGCAACTTTATAGCTAACTTTTGTTACAAAAGTATACAAGTTGTTTGAATTTAAAAAACAAGGTCCTCGAAATGTTCTTAGAAACTTCTTATTTTTATTTTCGGAAAATGTATAGGGGATGGGCGTATTTGTAAACAAACCGGCTTCTCGGAAAAGCTGAAGGCAGAAACGTCGTTCGCGGGTCAGCGTTTAACATGGGTTTAGCATGTTTGTTCGCGATCGACCAATGCGTTATTCGTTAATACTTCATTTAAGGATTACCTGAAACTAATTATACTGATTAAAATTATAACTTAAAAATAAAGTTATATATTTATTACTGTTTTTGTTTATTTTAAGGACATTTTAGTTATTTCTTGGGGTTTTCTGCTTATTTTAAATGTTAAGAAAAATGTGTATACAAGTTCAACGAAATTTTTTTAAATCAAAATTACTTAGTTTTAATTGTATATTTATACAATTAAAGTGTTTATACAATTAAAAAATAAATATCTGTTTTATTCGGCGTAAAATTCAAATTAAAAAAATACTTATATGTTAATAATATCCACATATTTAAATATAAATTAACAAATATTTTTCATTGTTTTGTTTTCTCTAAGAATGATTAAAACATTACCATAATTAGTATTTATATTAAAATATCAGGCAGATAATTGTAATTAATAATTTCTTTTAAAAACATCAAATTATTAAATGCATATATATTATAAAAGATCGTCATGGGAATTGTATTACAGTGGTTCAAAGGATGTTTGTGCACAAACGAAAATTATTTTGCTTCATAATTGAAGGTGAAGCAAAAACAATCACCATACAAATTTCAAGGCGCGAACTTGAAGGTTTTATGCAGCAAAACTCCAGTTTTAAATGCTATTAAAATCTAAAAATAACTGCATTTAATGAAGATTTTTGTTAAAAATTCCTTATACAACATGAAATAAAGCCTTTAAAACACCTTTTATTATAAAGTATTAAAATTATTAAAGGGAAATGCAAAATTTTTAAAGATTTAATTCATGAAAAAATTAAAAACTATAAAAAAAAGTGCAGTTTTTTCAAATTCCTTTATAAAACCTTCAATTTCACAAATTAATTATGTTTTATGCTAGTTTTATTTGCCGGGTAACAACATAAATATATATAGTTCTTTTATAGATGATTTGACAAATTTGTTTAAGAAAATCAGCATAAAGCCTTCATCAAAGTTGGAAAATTGAAGGTTTTTTGTAGGTTTTATAAAGGAATTCGGAACAAAAATCTTCAAAGCTACATTTTTTAAAGATTAGCCTGTTTAAAACCTTTAATTTCACAACTTCGATGAATTTTTATGCTAATTTTTGTTTTTGCTGTATTTTATTTTAAATACAGGAATTTTCTAACTTTGCATATCATTTTTTTTTATTAGTTTCATGAAGACGCCAAATTTCAAAAAATTTGGGAGAAATTACTATATTATAAAGTGTCAAACATGCATTTTTCAAAACTAAATCCAAGCAATATATAGCCGTCTTAAAATAATACACGGATAATTTTGCGAACCTCAATATTATCAATTTACTCAAATGTAATGTACAATTAAAATAAAAAATATCAATCTAAAAACATCCTAATGTAGACTAAAATTTTTCGAATAAATCTTCTAATTTTTTCTTTTTCCACTGAAATTTTGCACCCTCCTTAGTCCATCACTCCATGAGACAATACTTATTGTGTCATTTGGGCCTACTTTTACAAGAAAACATATTTGCAGAATCGAAGTCATTTTTTAATACATTTATGTGTAATATTTTTTGTGCTTAAAGTTTTTATGCATATATTTATTGGATTAGTATACAAGCAATTCAATATAAGTAATACGATTTATATATTTATACTATTAAATAATGATTTACAACTTCAGAAATCCAACAAAGTCGCCGATGGATTTCAAAAAATATTTAAATATAGTTGTAACAACATTATTGTTAGGTTCAATTATTTGTGTTTAATGAACCTATGATGGCATCTCATGAACAAAACTTGACACAAAAACTTATAAGTTATTGCTACAAATATAAAATAATAGTGCACAATTAATGTATCATTAGTTTACGTTTCATTATCGTCTATTTTCAGTATTTTTTTTGTTCGAATATAAAAAATAAAATTATTGGAAATTTTTGTTTTTATAATCCTTATGTTACTAAAACTATAATTGGACTTGTATTTGTGCCTAATCGTGTGCTTTTATTTTGAGTTTAAAACAAAATACCGCCTTTTAACGCGACGCAAGCATAGCGAAAGGCAACGGAATTCTGTTTGTTTTGCCTTTAGATTTTCCTCGTTGCTCTGCGCGGCAGCCTGTGACGTTGCAGTGCCCATCACCTATACAAACCTTTTGTAGTTTCCCAGACAAAATTTTGAAAATGGTCATATAATTATGATTGCAATACCTGGTGTTGTAGTTACTATTACGTGTTAAATAAAACCTACTATTAAAAGAAAGAAAAGAAGAACGATAATATTAATCGTTGTTTAATTTAAGAATTTACCTGGCGTGATCGTATAGTTTAGAACAGACAAAAAAAAACAACACAAGACTAAAAAATTGTGACCAAAAGAAAATAAAATTTATTAAAACACTAAAATTAAAAAGGGAACGGAACACTAAAAAAACCTTACAAAAAGCCAAACAAGTTAAAACTAAATAAATTTAAAAGGGGGAGGGTAAACTAAAAATTAAAACCTTCAGCTGATTTCGTCGAGAGAGATGTGGCAGGAGATCAAGGCGAATACAATACGAGTGCCCCCAAAAAAAAGAAAACATGGCCAAGCCGCTACGGCCATACTAAGTGTCCAAGATTGGGAGGTGGACGAAAAGGGGGGTGGTACTTGGCACATCCTTCGACGGAGTGTCAACTCCGATGTCAGCTTCAGAGGTGGTCGGTCAAGGGGCGTCAGCCAGTGGTGGTCGTCTAGCAGAGAAATCCAGTTCAGAGGTGGTTGGTGGATGGGACCTTCTCTGGGCGAGGATCACGGGCCTGACGGGTGATGGGGGAGGCGTCCAGGACTGACATCAGAGGCAACGGCAGAGGACGGGAACATCCCTCTGGGTGCTACGTCGATGGGTGGCTGGGGTTATTGCAGTTAACCCGGCAACATCTATTGGAATGGGCGACTCTCGAGCATCGTTGAGGTTGGTGGCGGCGGTTAAATAATTCTTCTAACCCCGCATCAGCATCGGCGGCTATTGCACGATATTAACCCATCAGGTTTTGAAAAAGGACACACGGTCCGCGTTTATAAGACGGGAGCTACACTCCTGTACGTCTTGAGGCTTCGAAAGATGCGTTAAAAAGTCCCGTCAAAAGGTGCGCTTACCAATAAATCGCCAAAACCTCCTTGCCAGATCCCTCAAAACTAGCACATCAATTTTCCTCTCAGCCAATCAGAGAATTTACAATTACAACTTCGGTTACAGTTAAACATAATTCCAGACCAGTACGTAAAACGGTCTCAAAAACACGAACTCAACTCACATACCAGACCCCAGATGTGTAACATGATACAGGAAGAGAGGCCGATGTGGGGACCCAAAAGGGTGGAAAAGACTCCAGACTAGGGGTTATCACCCCATTTACAACTAAAAAGCTCTTAGGGGGTTATGAAAAAGGGGGAAATTTACGTTTGGGCTTAAATGGAATCAAAAGTGCAGGTTCCCAAGTACAAGTTTGACAATTAAATAGGATACATCAATATTACATAAATTAATTAATACAATTAGGAGAGTCTGAAATTAAATTAAATAAAAGAGGAATTAAAAATTAACCAATTATGGTTTTAACCATAACATTCCCTACGCGTACCTCTTAAAAAAAGTTAAGAATTAACTTTTTTTTCAAAAGAATAAAAACACAGATCTAGTCATAAAGTAAACAGCAGCAGACTCTCCCACAAAAAATCATCGTCCCCTACATGGGGTGTTCACAAATAT
Source organism: Troglohyphantes excavatus (assembly GCA_963932185.1). NCBI lineage: Eukaryota > Metazoa > Arthropoda > Arachnida > Araneae > Linyphiidae > Troglohyphantes > Troglohyphantes excavatus. The sequence continues at coordinate 31,702,668 of OZ010678.1, forward strand.
GGCAAAACTTTAAAAACTAACACAATAAGGTCACACAATGCATAACAAAGACAAATGGGATTTAACCGGACGAGAAAATCTAAAAGTTAAACTCAAACATTTTAAAATTAGAAGCCCTACAGTAACTAAAATAAATTAACAATTAATTAAATCAGAAATACAACATTAAATTCAACCTATTGCTTAGTTAGAGTCCTTGAAGCAATTTAGGTTTTAAGCAAAATAATTACAAGCAAATCAATCTTATCAAACAATGCAATTACAGATAATCAACAATGATCTTAAAACTAAAAAAATAATAAATAGTTAAAAGCTGAAATCAACCGAGAATTAACAGTTTAAGTCTGAGGATGGCAACCCTAAACAAAATTTTAAAACAACAATTAAAATCAGAACTCACTCCAAGAAGAAAAGCAATTGACCCCACTTCAAATGTAAACAATCAGTTTAGAAAAACCCATATCAATAAAGAGTCACAGCAAAACAACCAGCTCAAAGGGTTGCACAGGTAAGAAACCTCGTTAAAATTAAAAACCTAAATAAATGCATTCAAACACAAACAGGAAAGTTCAAGCGAGCAAGGAAGAAGGGTAAATTTAAATGTGCGCTAAAACAAACAAACAACCAACCAAAAAAAAAAACACGTGACCAAAGACCAGCTTAAAATCACACGGTAAACGCAAGTTGGAAGGGGGAAAGTTACTCGCAGAAACAGACCTAGCTGCTATTGAATACAATAAGTGAAAAGAACACAGCAAAAATCTAAATACAAGTAAATTGGGCAAGCCGGAGAAAGTTTCAGGCACGAAGACAACTCAAGATCATTTGTGAAGTGACCACAAGTTTAAAAAGTGGGGAACGATGGCAGTACAAAATACACAGAAATACAATGACACGATAAAACACTTAATAGGTAGTACTTCTCTACTTTCTAAGAGACCTCTCTGGGGCGTACGCTACACTATTTTCTCTACTACACAGAAAAACAATTTTAATGTACCAACAACTATTTTACCCAAAATTAATATCAGTGCCCAAAAATCAAAGCCAGCATGTGGTCAAAGGCTCAAAAGAACAATAGAAAATGAATGTCCCAGGTTGTATGAAAGTCATTAGACGTTAAATCACACGATTAGGTCAAGACACTTCTATAACATGACCAAAAATACCAATATCCAGAAAATACACAATATTCAATCACAAAATTAACAAACTAAAATTTATTGAAGGTAATTTAACTCATAACTGACATAATTGCACCAAGCAATTTCTCTCTCAATTCCTAACTCTAAAATTTCATTACTCAAAAATAACCTTCCAATAAAAAAAAATTAAACTTCACTCTTAAAACAATACTCTAAATTCAAAATTAGGCAGTTCCACAAACATTACTCAAAAGGGTCAAAAAAACTTCATCAAGGCAAAACTTTAAACAACTCTTAAAACATTCCAATCTGTATGTAAACAAACCGATTATCAAATTCTCAACTCAAAAATAATAATTTCATAACTCCATTAAACTTAAGATAATCAATTAATAATCCTCAAACACAAATTAAAAGCAATTACAGTTCAATTAAATCCCTCAACACAAAAAGAAAGAACACAAACACAAATGTAAACAAACATCGCGACATATCTCCATCGGCGAAAATCGCTTGAAGTTAGGCCTAGCTATGCCGCAAAAATGCAGATTAAAAACGAAAAAACATCCTAGGTCAAAGGCACCACTGTTGTAGTTACTATTACGTGTTAAATAAAACCTACTATTAAAAGAAAGAAAAGAAGAACGATAATATTAATCGTTGTTTAATTTAAGAATTTACCTGGCGTGATCGTATAGTTTAGAACAGACAAAAAAAAACAACACAAGACTAAAAAATTGTGACCAAAAGAAAATAAAATTTATTAAAACACTAAAATTAAAAAGGGAACGGAACACTAAAAAAACCTTACAAAAAGCCAAACAAGTTAAAACTAAATAAATTTAAAAGGGGGAGGGTAAACTAAAAATTAAAACCTTCAGCTGATTTCGTCGAGAGAGATGTGGCAGGAGATCAAGGCGAATACAATACGAGTGCCCCCAAAAAAAAGAAAACATGGCCAAGCCGCTACGGCCATACTAAGTGTCCAAGATTGGGAGGTGGACGAAAAGGGGGGTGGTACTTGGCACATCCTTCGACGGAGTGTCAACTCCGATGTCAGCTTCAGAGGTGGTCGGTCAAGGGGCGTCAGCCAGTGGTGGTCGTCTAGCAGAGAAATCCAGTTCAGAGGTGGTTGGTGGATGGGACCTTCTCTGGGCGAGGATCACGGGCCTGACGGGTGATGGGGGAGGCGTCCAGGACTGACATCAGAGGCAACGGCAGAGGACGGGAACATCCCTCTGGGTGCTACGTCGATGGGTGGCTGGGGTTATTGCAGTTAACCCGGCAACATCTATTGGAATGGGCGACTCTCGAGCATCGTTGAGGTTGGTGGCGGCGGTTAAATAATTCTTCTAACCCCGCATCAGCATCGGCGGCTATTGCACGATATTAACCCATCGGGTTTTGAAAAAGGACACACGGTCCGCGTTTATAAGACGGGAGCTACACTCCTGTACGTCTTGAGGCTTCGAAAGATGCGTTAAAAAGTCCCGTCAAAAGGTGCGCTTACCAATAAATCGCCAAAACCTCCTTGCCAGATCCCTCAAAACTAGCACATCAATTTTCCTCTCAGCCAATCAGAGAATTTACAATTACAACTTCGGTTACAGTTAAACATAATTCCAGACCAGTACGTAAAACGGTCTCAAAAACACGAACTCAACTCACATACCAGACCCCAGATGTGTAACATGATACAGGAAGAGAGGCCGATGTGGGGACCCAAAAGGGTGGAAAAGACTCCAGACTAGGGGTTATCACCCCATTTACAACTAAAAAGCTCTTAGGGGGTTATGAAAAAGGGGGAAATTTACGTTTGGGCTTAAATGGAATCAAAAGTGCAGGTTCCCAAGTACAAGTTTGACAATTAAATAGGATACATCAATATTACATAAATTAATTAATACAATTAGGAGAGTCTGAAATTAAATTAAATAAAAGAGGAATTAAAAATTAACCAATTATGGTTTTAACCATAACACTGGAGCCATAGTAGATGTATTTTTAAATTAATCTTATCCTTATATCATTTGACATAGAATTTAAATAATTAAAAATTTTAACTAAAGGACTAAAGAAAAACCTGCTTTCAATTTTTAGAAATTTTGTTTCATTAAGTGTATATTTTATTATAATTTTTTAAAGTTTAAAAAACTTTTGGTTAAATATGGTAATGTGGCATATTTTCATATCTGAATTTTAACAATTAGGTACAATTTTAAGCAATTAGTAAAAAAGTTCAGTAATTGTTTATAAAGCAAAAAAATAATTTTCAGTTCGAGAACATTGAGACACATCAAAAAGCTTTCAATGCTAATACCGCCTTTTCCAATTTAAAAATAGTGTGCGTTTGTGAATATTTCTAAAATTTTTAATATTCGTCCTATCCTTTTTACAAACCTTCACCCGTGATCTGATACAACTTTGCTGTTAAATGTACTTATTTCAATTTTAATATTTGCATTAAATGTAAGTTTAACACACATTTTCTTAATTAAGCATTAATTTATTCAGTGTAAAAGCAGTGTTCACTCTAATCGTTTTTTGAAGGGCGGTCCGCCCTTTTTACATCTCAATAGCGCCCTTGTGCCCCTTTTTTCAAAAATGCCGCCCTCTTTTGAAAAAATTCCGCCCCTCTTGCCCTTTTCAGTCAAGCACAAGCGTCCTTGCTTCCCTACCTGTCTTTAAAAATGTAATCGATTAAAAAAATGTGTGTGTAAATTGGAATTAAGTGAATTATGACAGTAGAAAAACAAACTCCTTTTTAACTACGCGTGTTGTACAATTGCGATGATTCCGTGGTTATTTTGAGCACTGGGCATTCCACGAATCCTATTGGTTGCCTGTATCGCATAAGAAATGCCATGTTTTTTTTTAAGTGAAGATAGTTTGGTTACAATATTGGTCTTTTATTACCAAATTTTAGATTTAAGTAGCCTTTTCATCAGTTTTGTAAGGGGTCTGATTTGGACTACTTACATATTTGGTTTTAGCGAAAACATAAATTTTTAAGTGTCAAATTTTGGATTTTAAGTAGTATCTTCATATAATGGACATCAATTTTGTACGGGTCTTTCCTTCAAAATAAGCCCCGAATCGTCACCAATAGCCCAATATTCAGCTCTAGCGACTATCAATCAACAAATCGGAACTTTTTTTTGTTTGGTCACGGGTCCGATATATAAACGGGTGGCCACGCCCAATTCAAACTTTTTTTTTTAAAGTGCCCTTTTAAAAACAAGGGCCTTTTCAAAAAAGGGGTGCCCTTTTACAGCCAACAGCGCCCTGCCCTTTTTTATTTTTAGAGTGAACACTGTAAAAGACATTTCATTCTAAAGTGCACAATCATGTTGTTTTCTAATGTCTTTTTCTAAAATGTGCACTTTGTGTTTTGCAGATAAAAATAGAGCTTAGCCTACCAGTACCTCCGTCTGATGATGTTAAGTGGGACCAACCTATATCATCATACATAGAAGATAGCAAACTTTATTTAGAGAAAATAGAAAACGAAAAAATGGACACAGACAGTGGATCCCTTCACGAACCCGATCCCTTGTCTGGTTTCGAAACGACCGGGTAAGAATTGCTGCTTTTCTACGATCAATTGTTTGTTATTATTGTTTTATATGAGGGAGACCTGTTCATTTATTAACTTTGTTGTGAAGTGGATACTTTAGAGGCCAAACAGTATGTCACTTTTGTTAAATTGTGTAATTTTGTCTTTAAGTGACAGGTTGTCTGTCAAGTGCTATAAGTTACAAAATCTAAAAATAAACTAATACAGAGTGGCAGCATAACTTGGAAATCGGGGAAGTATTATGCAAGGATAGTGAAGACCATATATATATATATATATATATAGAAGGTGGGCTCGTGTTTCGCTTTTTGAAAGGGGCAAGGAAAGAATTCTTTTGACGTCATTTTAGCTCCACCTTACTATGAGTTTTTGATCATTCTCATTGGCTGTATGTTTCAAGCATTGCTACTTGGGTTCGATCCCCGGTTGGATAACAACTGGTGATTTAATTTTTAATAAGCAAAATAATGTAAATATCTGTAAAAAATTGTGTTCAGGTAGCTTCACTGCTAATCCGTCCTTATTTTGTTATGTCCCCGTATTTTACTTGATTGAAATTGTAACTCATTTAATATGTCCAATACAAATGCATTGACTAGATGGTTCCAAACCCCCTTTTTACACTTTCAAAATTCATGGGAATGCGCTCGTGGCAGCTAATATTATTTTAATACGCTTAATTTATTAAGCAAATCTTTTTCAATATTTACATATTAAATGCAATCCTTAAAATAAAAATTTAAACTCATAAAGCAGAAAATACTAAATTCAGTTAGCGAAATCACTTTTAAATAGTTCGCAAAAAAAACTAATAGATGGCAGCACCTCACGAACCATTAGTTCAAATTGAACGAAATTCATTCCTAATATTTTAATAACTAAACAACTTTGCAAATCGATTCAAATTGTTTTTGAAGCAAATTTTAACTGTTTTCTTTTAAATAAATTCATGATTAGTTAAAAACAAGAATTCTTGTTAAATTAAGTACACTCTTAAAACGGCTGTACAAACGAGAGCATTAGACACGCCCACAGACAGTTGAAGGCGTCACTATGACGTCAAAAGAATACTTTTCCCCGCCCTCCATCAGAAAGCAGGAGTACCAGCACACCTTTTGTATATAGTCTCCACTATCCTTGAGTATTATGGATCTTTTTAATTCTGGAAATGTTGTGGAATTTTTCAAAATTTTATCACTAAAACGTCAATTCTGTGTAGTTTAGTTGTGAATATTTCCTTTTACTTTTAAAAATGTATTTAAAAAAAAACATGGCCGCCTGCATGCCCAGTTTCATTGTTGATAGAAACGTGAGCTACTGTTGGAGGGAAAAGGAAAACAAAGCGCTTTGGATTTTTAACAACATATTCAGGGCTAATGAATATACGATTTATTGAAGATTAGAAATGAAACGTATAAAACGTTCAAATTATCTACAAAAGACAATTCGATTTTTTTTCTTTCTTTTTTTCAATACTCTGCTTCCAGAGAACATGTTTAATTCCAATAATGCATGTGGCACTTGTATAATTTTATGTTGTATTCATAAATAATTTTTTTAACTGAATATTGCTTATAATTTTTCATTCAATTTTTCATTTATATTGCTTCTATACTAAGCATGTATTGCAACATTTCCTAATGTAATTGTAAAATCAGGGAAATTTTTGTGACACCATCAGGTAAATGTCGGGGAACTTTTTTTCGAAGATTTTGTTTCCACCCTGTTATTGTTATCTATTATTGGAGCTTGGCAGCAAAATGATAAAGTGCATTTGTTGAAAATATTTTTAAAGTAAATAAAATGTAAGGCCATTTTAGGATTTGCAGATATTATTTGAATAACATGCACTTGCATATCCTAAAATATAACTTTGCTTTTCACTAAAATACTTCAAAAAAAAAAAAAAGTAGTCTTTAACAATTCTGGCATTGAATTCTTTTTGTTTTTTGCACTTGTTGTAATGTGACCATATGAAATATCTAACTTTGCAAAATAATATAATTAAACTATCCATAGACTCATCTTTTTAAACACATATATATATAACTTTATTTATATATAGTTTTCTAATGGCTTTTAGAGGCTATCTTATAAATATTAATGAGGCCTCCATGGCCGAGTGGATTACAGCGTCAGCTGGGAATACAAAGGGTCCCCGGTTCGAAACTTTTCACGGACTAGACTAAAGAATAGTAAAAAGTAGTGATATTGTGGTCGGAGGGTTGCCAACTTCGCTATCAAAATACTACAATGTCGTCCAGAACATCCACAAAAATTAACGGCGTGTATACGGGACTGGTGAACGATAAATCTGGGTGCCAGCTCAAGTGTTGTCCTCATCATCTGACCATGGTTAAAAAATACGAGGCATCGTTCCCGGGTCTTTACTTCGAGATATGCCCCGAACCGTCGCGCATAGCACACTGTGCAGCTCTAGTGCGACGTTGATTAACCAAACCAAACCTATAAATATTAATTTGGTTTGATCATTCAATATCTGTGTTTAAATTCTTAAGTTTACTCTTTTTCTTTCAGTGAAATAGTTGTAGACACTGAAAAAGATATTCCTTACGACATTGTAATGACAGTGGTCGACTTGAATTATGGAGCCTATGGAATATACAATTTCTACAAAATGCAGGTAGAGTAAAAAGCATCACTATTGAATTGTATTCCAGAACAATGCTTAACGCTAGTGTACTACTAATAAATCTTTCGTAACCATATTAATACTTCCATTCCATTTGCAGGTTATCAAACACAAAGGAAAAGAACTGTTTATCCTGTTCACATGTTGGGGCCGGGTTGGTGACACGGGCCAGCACCAGAAAACCCCCTACAGCACACTAGCCGAAGCAGTCAAGGAATTTTGCCGGATATTTCGTGCCAAATCGGGAAACAACTGGGATGATGTAAAGAAGTAAGTTATTTGCTAATTGTTATGATAATTTGGGTTTATTCTTACGCTATTTGCAGGAGCCTAGTATATAGGTAACGTCGTCGACTAGTAACTAGAGGGTTGCGAGTTCAAATATGGCTGATGCAAGAGACTTTACAAAAATGTTAAAATGCAGTAAACTTGTGATCGGAGGGTTGCTAGATTTGCTGCGAAGTAACACTTTTGTCCGAACTTACCTCTCCAAATTCTACTGCGTATATACGGGACTTTGCAGATTAAATTTGATTAGAGTCCAATGTCCTGACACTTGTGTCTTGTGCCAGCTCATATGTTCTTGTCATCTGACCAAGATTAAAAAATACGAGGCATTGTTCCCAGGTTTTTCCTTCAAAATAAGCCCTGAACCTTTGCCAATAACCCGTGTACAGCACTAGTGCAATATTAATAAACCACACTTAAACTATACATATTGCACTTGCATCTGAAACTAAAAATTTAATTTTGTAATTTAAATTTTCAATTTAGTTGTAGATATTTACTTTTATGGCATACACGATTTTGACCTTGAAATATTGATTGTTCAGCAATAAAATAATGAAACTGCAAGTAAATTATAGTATACCATGGTTCACACAGTCCTTAAAAGTCCTTAAGAACTACTTAATTAAGGGCCCTTAAAGTCCTTAATTTTCAACTAAGGTCCTTAATTTTTGTTAAACATGATTTTTTTTTACTTTTACATGGTAGTATTTTTTCATGTCTAACACGAAATTCTAAGTTTTTTAAATTTTCGGAACCCAGAATTCTGGGTGTATTAAAAATATCGGAATACAGAATTCCGGATTTTACTTTAATCGTGTACTCACTTTTGACCGTTATACGCAAGTGTAAATCGGCAAGACAAGAAGATAGACGGATTTAGTGACAGAAAAAAAGTGCACTTTTTATCTCTTTCGTTCGATTTTTTCGTCAATGGTATTTCATTATCATACACGACACTTCATCTTTAGAAAATCTCAGCTCGTTTGTTGTTTTGTGAAGATTTGATACTCACTCTAGAAAATCGGGGAAATTAACAAGAATGTAGCATCTTTAACATTTCTGCGCCAGCGTTTGCTGGAAGTGGTATCCTGTACCAACTTGCTATGAAACCGCATTTACAAGCGATTCTGCACCAAAAAATTACAATTCTCCAACGGCGCCAAAAAATATAAGAGTTCCTTAAAAATTATTGAGAGGTCCTTAAAAAGTCCTTAAGAACTGCTTAATTTTTACTTTTGAAAATCTGTATGAACCATGTAAACAAATTCTTAAATTCACTGATATCTTTTCCCCTTTTCTTAGCTTTACCCCTCAGCCCAAAAAATACAGGCTGGTGCAACTGGAAAGGAAAAAGTTCAATAAGCAAGTCAGCATAAAAGTAAACCTGAAGTCTGAAGTTCCTTCCAAACTGGATTCTGAAAAACAAAAGCTAATGGATAATTTGGTAAATATGGTTTAATTAATTTTCATTGTAATGTGAAATGATAATTTTAAACCTGGTTTTCCTAAACTTCGGCGATTAGCATGTCCAAGTAACAATCAGTTTACTAGTGTTTGATTTAATCCTTTGTCTATTCATTGGTGTACTTAGATCAACAGTTTCGAATTAATGAAAAAGGCACGGACCCCTAGCTAAAACTAAAATAGGACCAGGGACCCCTTTCTTCATATATGCTATAGAAGTCCCTCCTCCTCGCTCAATCTTTCTGGCTATGTATATGTTTCAGATTTGTGTGAGCTACTAATAAGCACTTGCTGCTAAATGAAACCTGTGTCATCATTGCTAACAAACTCTCAACATTCATCATATTTTAACTTCTTGTCCCCATCTTAGAATTTTATATAACCGTTTTTAATACATCATATTCCATTTTGCGATATTTATTGAATCATTCACCTTCATTTATCACTATTTATCTTTTTAAACTACACAGGATTCTTACCTCTTCTTTAATTAATTTCTGTTTATATGTATACCTTTAAGAATTTTAATGTCTGCTATCGTTTGGCGCAGCTTGACCATATTTCGGCCCTTGTGGCATTAAAACCTCGTATTACCAACCATTAATTTTTTTGAACATAAAAATGAAAGAAAGAAAGGATTCTGAAGTAAATTTTAGAATTTCTTTTCCTTTTTCACTTACTAAAAATATGGACACAAATTTACCTAAAAAATGTTAAAAAAATAGCACCGCAGTCAGTAGTTTAATTACTTTTAGTCTCTTACTTGTATATTTAACACTAATTTAAACTTATTCATGGTTCACACGGTCCTTAAAAGTCCTGAAGAACTACTTAATTTGGTAGGCCCTTAATTAAGGGCCCTTAAAGTCCTTAATTTTATCAAACAAGAGTTGTTTTCCTAATTCCCATGGGGCATGAATGGACAGATTTAGCATCAGAAAAAAAGTTACATTTTGTTCTCTTTTGTCCGATATTTTTAGTCAATGGTATTTCATTACGACACACGACAGTTTATTGTTAGAAAATCTCAGTTCTTTTGTTATTTTGTGAACAATCGATACTCATTCTAGAAATAAGGGAAATTCACAAGAATGTAGCATCTTTAACATTTACATGGATGGAAATTCTGCTCCAAAAAATTTGATTCTCCCCAACTGTGCCAAAAAATATATAAGAGGTCGTTAAAAATTATTGACAGGTCCTTAAGAACTACTTAATTTTTACTTTTGAAAATCTGTATGAACCATGTTAATGAAATGGTCATTTAAGTTAGTTGCTGCACAGTACTGTATGTAATTAGTGAAATCTTTCTGTTTCATTCATTATGTCGTTCAAGTTTGGCTGCAAGTTTCACTCTTAAATCATTGTGAATATTTAGTCTGCTACAATATTCACATCCATAAGTTGTGCAAAAAAGGATCAAATACCTTAAGGCAGGTTCAGTTGTTTTTGGTCACTTTGAACAGTTAACCAAAACTTTTTAGCATTGCAAATATAGCTTTTTTCGCAAATTCGCCAATAGTGACTGTTCAGTGCATTGTAATTTTTTATTTGTAACCCCCAGGTGGTCCGTATACCACCTTTTAGGAACTGCTGACCTAAAGTATATTAGGTATTAAAGGCGAACATCTGTTCTGCCTATTCCATTCTCTTCCCATTGACTTTTTCTTTTTATATGAAATATAATTAATTTTTTTTAGATATCCACAATTCACAATACTTTGCTAGCTGAACATTCATACATTATATTAACTACATTAAAAAAAAAAAATTTAAAACACGTAGTTGTTTGACATAAATATCATTTAGAAATCTTAAAATTATCTTGATTAAGTCAGAAAATTTTGTGTTGCAATCCTAATAATTTAAGTAACGTCACCTGTCTAAATACAAAAAAAAAATTAATTCATATTGGAAAATTTTGATTTTTTTAACTTTATCTTCCCATGAAAGTAAAAACTCTTAAAATATTTTATCTCTTTGTACACTTTCGATGTTGATATTTTGCAAGTTTAAAAATTCAATATTAAGTTTAAAACAAATCTTGTTATTTTCATGTTAATTCTTTTAGTCTAGATATTTGTTAAAAATAATTCTAGGAAAATTGAAAAAATAAAAGAAATTAGCGTTAACTGGCGTATGATAATTCTAACCTGTAACAAAATACTCGACCTTGCAATAGTTTTGTTGACTTTATGTTAATTTTAAGTTGCGCCTTCCTTTCAATTACAGATGAGTGTCCATACAATTAATAACACATTAGAAGAGTTGGGAGTGAACGCCAAATTCGATGTGCTTCCTTTTGGCAGCCTCGCAACGGAAACTCTAGTAGCAGCAGAAAATATCCTGAAGCAAATTGGGTAAAGAATTCTTTTTTCTATATTATTATAATTTTAAAGGGAATATTAATTAGATGAACTAGAATATTCTAATAATTTTTTTTATATATAGGGATGTGATAGCAGAAAAGGACAACTTGCGCCAAAATGCTGTCAAGTCCCAAGAAAAGTTTGCTGAGCTGATGCACAAGGTAATCTTAACAGTAAAATGTAAATATATCAAAGAGCATTTCGACCCTCTTGAGCCCCTTAAAATTTGCCGCCCCCTTTTTGAAAAAACATTCCTTTTAACTTCCTTAATTTCAATGCCCTGTTAAACCATCTCTTTAAATAACTCACTTCATTTGTATACCACCCCCGTCCTTAAAACCCTTTTCCCCAGGCCATCTGCTTTTCTTTCAGATCCACACTTTCAAAGGTTGATGCAATTGAACAATCCTCCTAATGTTTAGCTGACATTGCAGTTTCACTCTTGTCCAGTTAATACACATTGCGTTTTCGCCATATTTTCCCAAGCCTCCAATCCTTTGGCAATTTTTATATCTCCCACGCATATAATTCCCTTTTGGCACCCCCCCTAGAAACTTCAACCAATCGTGTATGTGTTCGCGCCTTAAAAAATCCCTACCACTTATACAATTCCCTGTGTTTTATCAAAGATCCCCGTAACGAGGATGAATCTGTCTCGTCTTGCTCCGACTCTCTTGCTGTTAAGACCTGCACTCGATGGGCTCTGGAGACTGATAATAAAAATTCTTAATTTTTTTTTTTACTAAATATGTTTGACAACTGCACTTGACTTTGTATTCAACCAACTTAAATCAACAACTGAATCTATTACAGAGGGTATCGTTTGTTTGCTTAAGGATTTTCAACATTTTTTTAACCGATCTAAATAAACTTGGCAAGCATATAATAATAATTCAAAAGAAGGTTTTCCTTCTTTATGTTGATATATTAAATAGGAGATGAGTTATTATTACAACTTTTTTCAAGACAACTGCTGACTGTGTGCACTTATTTTGTTAAAAAAAAAAGTTTTATGATAAAGGGCAATCTCATAGTGTTCCCTTGTTAAAGAATTTTAATGAAAATCTTGGAATTTTCCAAAAAAAATTTTATATTGGGTCTTGTTTTTCAATGTTTTTGCTAGCAGCATAATATAATTTTAGTACAATACACAGGGTGGCAACTTAACCCGGAAATCAGGGAATTATCATAGAAAATTTTAATTCTGGAAAAATCAGGGAAATTTTCCAATTTTGATTATTAAAACGGCAATTATCGTCATTTATTCCCTCTGTTCCGAGTAATTTAGTTGTCAATATTTCCTTTTAGTTCTGAAAAAGAATTTTAAAAAAGTATGGTCATGCACATTTTTATATTTTCAGTTTTTTTTTTTAAACGTGAACCACTGCTGGAGAAAAGCAAAGTGCATTGGACCTTGTATTGTAAGCAACATGTGAGAGGCTTATGAATATGCGATTTATTGAAGATTGGAATAGGAAATAGGAAGCATATAAAACATTTAAAATTGTCTACAAAAGAAATAATTTGAAAAACTTGCTTTTTTTTCATTATCTACTTCCAGAGAACATGTTTAATTTCTATTATGCCTGTTGCAATTGCATAATTTGTGTTGTATCCATAAATTATTATTTTAACTGTCAATAAGTATTGATTATAATTTTTCATTTATAATGCAATATATTTATTGGATCATTGTAGCGTAGATACTTTGTTTCTATTCAAAGCATGTATTTCAACATTTTTAATGTTATTGTAAAGTCAGGGAAATTTTTATGACACCATCCTGGAAATCAGGGAACTTTTTTTCCTGAATATTATTGCCACCCTAAATACACCTCTGGTCCCAATACTCGGCTTCTTTGACTTAATATAAACTTCAGCATTTATATGGAACAAATTTCTTAAATTTCTCCTGTGGAAAAAATAATACAATAGTTTGATTCACTTCTGATATTTGTAGTTAATCCCATTATCTTTCAGATTGTGAAATTGAGCGAGGACTTCTACCAGCTCCTTCCCGTCTATGGGTTCCAGTACGAGAAGCTCTGCCCCCTCTTCAGTGCCCCAGATGTTCACTCAAAGCTGGTGCTCATCCACAACCTGCTGCACATTGGGTTGTCTTCTCAGATGCTCCTTGGGGCCACCCTCAAGGCCACAGGTGAGTTGTTGAAAATATTTGTGATGGGTGCTTTAAACCAAGGATAGTGAAGACTATATATATATATATATAAGGTGTGCTCGTTCTCGCGCTGTGTGACGGAAGGCGGGGAAAGCAATTATTTGACGTCATAGTGACGCCTACCTTCGCCTTCTGTGGGCGTGTCTAATGCTCTCGTTTATGAGGTGCTGCTATCTATTCGTTTTTTTGTGAACTATTAAAAAGTGATAAGCTATCAAACACTTATTATTTATGAAAACAATGGTTAGACCAAACCTTTGACATTGTCTCTACTCCTTTGATCTTTTTGAAATTTCTTATTTTCAATGTTGAAAGTTAAACGTATATATACTGCTAAATAAGGATGAACCGAATTGTGGTTTTGCCGGATATCTAATATCCAAACTGGTGTTTGGCGGATATCCTATCAGATGTATAGTTTGGACAACTACACATTAAAAAAAAATTATTTGTAGTTGTCCGAACAATAACAATGCGAGGTTAAAACATTTTTGACGTTGCTAATCCGATTTTAAATGAGTTACTTGGAAATGATCCGCATACTACCCTTTTGAAATTTCGTTACAATATTTTTTTATTTTTTTTAAGATGCGTAATTTGAAGAATATTTGGCGCAGCATAGCCAATTTGGCTCTTGTGCCATAAAACCCAAACCAACCAACCTATCAGATATCCAGCATTTTATGAAAAGATCTTCTTTTAATTTTTTTTTTTTTTAAATAAACTGTTCAGATTTATACCGATTTTGAAACGCTTGTAGCTGTACTGTATTATGCGTTTGAAAATGTCATTTTTAAATATTTCCAAGTTGCTGATCTAAATTGCACTATATTTAAATGCAAAAACTAGGTCTTAAAACTAAATGGAAAATAAAACTTTTTAATATATAACTAACAGAGCTGTAGCTATGCACCCTACACACAACCAAGCACATGGATTATTCAAACTCAAAGACACTCCAAGATAGCTAGTGGCTGGTTCTGAATGTCTTCCGCATATCTTCCTTACTATCTATTCTTTTTGATCCACAGTATCTGAAATACACCTGGTCAGGTTTTAACGAGAAACTTATCACTTGCCCTCCTGAATAGTTTGAGAAGAATTCAAAGGAGAATCTGCAGACTGCAAAATACATTGGTAGTATCTTAAAAAAAAACTTAAAATTAGAACAAAAGATAATTGGTTACCACAAAACAAAAATCTTCGAGACTTTACTTCCAGATATTGGATAATTACTAGATAGTTAAAAATCATCCAGATATGCTTGATACCGGATAGTTATCGGATATCCGTTTCATTCTTACAGCTAAGGTTAAAGGGATGAAACGGATATCCGGTAACTATCCGGTATCCGGCTGCTTTTTAACTATCCGATATCCGAAAGTAAAGTGCCGGATATCCGGATGAATAAAACATCGAAGATTTTTTTTTTGCGACGATCAATTTTCTTTGTTCTTGCTTTAAGTATTTTCCTGAAAATTCTACCAATGTATTCACAGTGTGCAGATTCTCCCTTTAACCAATAGAGACTTTAAAAAAAAAACTTTTTTTCAAATTTTTAACTTTAAAATTATAGTTTTAACGAATCGTTATGGTGGAGGGTCATCACATCTCACAACTAATATAAAGTTGAATTAAAACATAAATTTCTCAAAAGTTTAAGCAAACTTCAAGTTTTCATGTTTGGAATGAAAGGGCATATAGTAAAATTACAATTATTCAGAAATTAAGTGTAAAATGTACAAAACATACGACCATTGCTAGCAGCACCCCAGAATAACCCTTTGTAAATAAAAAAGTTTTTTGAATTTTTTTTCAATTTTGGTATCACTTTAAAGATAAGGAATTGGGAAATATTACAGAATAAAAAAATATTTTTCAATTTTTGACCGATTTCCGTTTTTTTTAGTGTGTATGAGAAGTTATTTTCATAAAAAATAAACTGATGGATATCCGGCAAAATCCAGTTCGGATATCTGATATCCGGTTTGTAATGTGCGCCGGATATCCGGTATCCGGCAAAACCACTATCCGGTTCATCCCTAGTTAAAACATGTTACAGGTGTTGGCTTTAGAGAACGTTAGCAATATTTCTTAAATAATTTTCGGCTTCTCCATTGCTATGTTGTTTTATTAATAGCCTATGTTTATTTTATTACAGAAACAAACCCCAAAGACTATGTATATAGGTCCCTCAACTGCAATTTATCCCTCCTGAAACAAGATTCACAGGAAGCTCAAATGATTTTGCAGTACATACACAATACTTGTAAGTGTGATCTTTTAACATGCTTCAGGTTGTGTGGTTACATTTGACTGTTTATTACTAAATTACTATCTATTTTATGCAGTTTGTAACACCCTTTGGATAGAATTGTTTTGTTCTAAAGAAAAATTGCTAAAGTTTGTCCATAATTTCTGTAATTACACTAAAGTAATTGTCTTGTAAATATATCGCTACTTCGTCCATTGCACTAGGTGGCAGTAACACTTAATTTATATTAATTTGTTAATCGTTCAATCGCAATATTTGTATAGATGCCTTGCACCTGTTAAAGAGTAATAGCCTAAAACCAACCTAACGGTTGTCCAACTAAACTTGTTTATAGCTGTTTTTTGCACAAGCTTCATTAAAACAACAGCCTATTGAATGAAATTAACCTCTTCTTTAATTAAATGGAATAAACACTAATAACAGTGTTCACTCTAGAAATAAAAAGGGGCAGGGCGTTGTTGCCAGTAAAAGGGCACCCCGTTTTTGAAAAAACACTTCTTGTTTCTAAAAAGGCACTTTAAAAAAAAAATTTGAGGCGGGCGTGGCCACTCGTTGGCACATTGCACCCGTGACCAAATAAAAAACAAGCTCTGATTTGTTGGTTGACATTGCGCTAGAGCTGCATATTGTGCTATTTTTTACGGTTCTGGGCCTATCTCGTAGGAAAGACCCTTACAAAATTGTTGTCTTTTTATAAATATATTTCTTAAAATCTAAATTTTGACATTTAAAAATTAATGTTGTCCCTAAAAGCCAAATCTTTAAGTAGGCCTAATCAAACCCCTTACAAAACTGATGAAAATGCTACTTAAATCCAAAATTTGGTAATAAAATGCTTAACCTAGTAACTTTGCCCCAAACCATCTTCTCTTTAAAAAAAAAACACAGAGAAAAAAAAAATTAGCAAAATTTGTTTAATCGATGCCTTTTTTAAAGAGCCAGGAAAGCAAGGATGCTTGTATTTGACTGAAAAGGAAGAGGGCGAGATTTTTGAAAAAGGGGCATGAGGGCGCTATCGACATGAAAAAAGGGCGGGCAGGGCGGACCGCCCTTCAAAAAACTCGTAGAATGAACACTGCTAATAAAAATATTTTTTAATTTTTCTGCGGAAAATGTCAAATTCTGTTAATTTTTTAAAAAAATCTATAGAATTGAACATCTTTCATTCACCATATATTTCCCACGGCCTCGGGCCCAGTGAATAAAAGCGTTCTGCTAGTAACCGATGGACTTGACATAGAAAAGTGAAAATTTGGTGATCTTGCGATCAGAGGGTTGCCAGCTTCGCTACTAGACTACTAGGAAGTCGTCTAAAAATATCATACAAATTATACTGACGTGTATACAAGACTGGTGCAAGGTAAATTTGATTGAGGTCCAATGTCCTGATTCCTAATCAAGGTTGCGTTTTGTACCAGCTCAAGTGTTGTCCTCGTCATCTGGCCATGGTGAAAAAATGCGAGGCATTGTTCCCAAGTATCCTTCAGGATAAGCACCGAACCGTCGCTAATAGCCCAATGCGCAGCTCTAGTGCAATGTTTATTAACCAAACCAACCATATATTTCCCAGGAAAAATATTTTATTAGTTGTAACTTATCGTCTAATTACAAAATCTTTAAAAAAAATCCTTGTGCTGCCTTGTTTAGAGTGAAACATGGCCTCCGTGTCCGAGCGGTTAAGGCGTTCAGCTACTAATCCTCGCGATGGACTTGACAAAAGAAAAGTAAAAAAGTAGCAATCTTGTGATCGGAGGGTTGCTAGCTTCGCTACAAAAATACTAGAAAAGTCATCCAGAACATCCGCAAAAATTAACGGCGTGTACGGGACTGGTGCACGAGACATCTGATTGGGGTCCAAAGTCTCGACGTCTATAAAAAGCGTTGGGTGCCAGTTCAGGTGTTTCCTCGTCATCTGACCATGGTTCTAAAATAACGAGGTTCAGGTATGAATGAATGAATGTGTGTGTGAATGTGTATGTGTTCCCGGGTCTTTCCTTCGAGATAGACCCCGAACCGTCGCCAATAGACCACTGTGCAGCTCTACTGCGACGTTAATTAACCAAACCAAACTTAGAGTGAAAACAATTATCTCACCTCTTCTCATCAAATTTGAATAATTAGTTTGAACGATGTGAGCAATCAAACACGCAATCATCCATTGTCTTTTTCGCAGCTCTTAGCAAGCGGATAAGGATCCACTCCGTGCACACTGTCCACCTCCCCGAACAGCTGGAGAGGTTCGAAGCGCTCGGTCTGAAGAATCGTGCTCTGCTGTGGCACGGCACCCGTCTCTCCAACATGCTCTCCGTACTCACCAGGGGGCTGCAGGTGGCCCCCCTCGGGGCACAGATGAACGGGGACCTCTTCGGAAAGGTCGGTGGATGCTCAAAATTTATGCATTGTGTTTTTCCACTTGTTTGTGACTCTTTAAAATATCTCTTTAAACTAGCAACAGCTCTTGCTGCAAAAGTCAGTAGCAAAATTTAGATTGCTGCATGTAGTTATTATATGAAATGTTTCCTTCATTTTTTTTTTGCGTTTTTTGTATGATTTTCATCAGCTTGTTTTGATTTGTCATTATAAAAATGACATGCATGTTTATGATTTAATTTCCTTATTTTTTATTTAAAAAGAGTGGGAATCTGCAACAAGCCTTCTAATATTAGGGTTCCCACACACCTGGAATTGTCAGGGAAAATAACCCAAAGTCAGGGAATTATCAGGGGAAATTAACAATTTCTCAACTTTTCTGGAAAAGTCAGGGAATTTGTAAAAAAAATTTAGATTAAGATGCTTTACCCAGAGAGTTGTAATATTAAATAGAGAGCTCCTTCAATACCAGACTCTCGTAAGGCCGTGGTGTCAACATTGAAAAGAAAAACCCACATCACAGGGTTATAGCGCTGCCATTTGGCGTTCAGACATCTGCAGGAGTTTCAAATTTGGCACACTTTCTTCTCTTTTGGTGATAAGGAGTTCTGTCCGTATTCAACTTTTTAACATATATGTACGTATTTACTTATTTTCAAACAATATGCGCTAAATATTTCCTCTTCATTAACGAAACGAAAATATTTTATTTGTGTTCAATACTCGAAGAAGCAAAACTCTTTATATTTCTCAGGTTTTAGTGTTCATATTTTCTTATTGAAGTATACAAAATAACAATTGAAAGAACTTCGCTTATGGTAAATTTTTTTACATGAAAACGTAACGCAATAATTTCAAAACTACAAAGTAAGAAAAATCTCCTTAATATATCTGTTAAACTCCCTTAAATTGTGCCACTCGTTAAAAAAAACTATATTTAAATACAAAATGAAACACAAAACCATATTACAATACTTCGATCTCGTTTAGTTCTTAAAGTCGCCAAGGCCTGCCAGGTAATATTGGCGCATGAATGAATCGGCATTTCCACATATCACGTGGTTTCAATGATGCACACACGGAAATCAGCATTTTTATTCCTCTATTTGTATCATTACTCTATGGCTTTACCAAATTCTTTTCCTCACCATCAATGGAATTTATTTTCCTTTCAAAAATATAAATTGGTAAAAATGATCATTTCTTGGGTTTTTTAATACTTTGGTAGGTAATTATTTGCAAGCACTTCCTTTTCACGGTTCTCAACATTTATCTTTAAAACTTTCTCAACTTTCATCTTAATTTTTAGTGGCAACCATGTAATATATTGATTGCTAGGAAACTCAATATATATCATATACAGGGAAACTATTAAGAATAGACTTATTAATACATAATTTATTTGCACTAAGAAATTTAATTATTTGTTGAAATTTAATGTGTCGTACTTCACAAAAACGTTGAGTAAATTTCACAAAAATCCCACCTTAATAAAAAATTTAAATAGGTTCTAGTGTGACTGTAGGTCCTTGGTGTTTCTACAATGGTAATAAAATGTCCATATAAAAAAATACATATAATTAATTTTTATTTAATATTTTTTTGCATCAATTTGCCTTAAACAAGGAATATTAAAACAACTTGGTTTTATTTTTATTCAGTATGCTTTTTTTACATTTAAACTCAATTTTAAAAGTTTTTTAAATGTACATGCTAAAAACAATTTGAAATGTTAAGCTCAATGTGCTTCATATTCTTCTTGTAGGGGATTTATTTTGCTGACATGTTTACGAAAAGTCAGCAATTTTGTGTACAGCATCACACCTCGTCAGTGAAGACCATTCTTCTTTGTGAGGTAAGTAACTGATGTTCTTGAAATTGTCTTCAAGCAATTTTTTTTCTGAAATGCCCTTTTCTTTTTCAACTACAAAATTTAATTTATTATAGTTTTCTTACAATATTAATTTCTTATTTTATGGAAATGTAGACTTTAGTGCCAAAACTACACATGTACATTTGCTGTTCTTGACTATATGATTCTGCGGGGCAGTGTTTTCACTCGCAATAATCTCTTGGAATAGAATAAGTTCAGTGAATGTAAATATGCACTTCGGCACTAAAGCCTTTCAATGAATTTTTACTATTTTCTCTTAAATGACATGTGTTTTTTAAGTAATGCATAATTTTTATTAAAATTTGAGAAAAAAAAATCGTTTTATATTTGACCATGATAATTTTTTGATAAATGATGAATTTAGACTTTTATGTTGAACAGTTCATAAAAAAAATTATAATGTTCTTGAATTTTAAAACCCTTTTTGGTTGGCTTTTTTGCTCAGGCAAACTAACAACTCGAAATGACCTCATAGGGTAAATGTTGGCAGTTATATAATTTTTTTATATATATTTTAGCCTTAAAAAAAATAAGACACAATAGTAATAGAGAATTTAGTATGCTATTTTTGTTATAATTTTGAATACTGTGTAAAAGTATAGTTCATTGTAATTTAAAATGTTTGTTTCAGAACTTTTATAGATTTTTACTGTTTCGGTTGAACAATTCTACAGAATTTGTTCTGTCATAAAATAGTGCTATTTTGATAGCTAGTTCTTAAGAACTATAAAAGTAAATCTTTCTAAAAATATTCTTTTTAGTAGATAATTCTTTTTTATTATTGTTTTTAGCATTTTTTTCTTCTGTATTTTGCCATGTGTTTCATAGTGCATATTTAAAAGATAAATTGGCAGTACATAAGAATTCATTATCGTTCGTTTCCACATATTCCATTTTATTGAATGGTAGATTTCAGTTAAGTATTATGTTTATCAGTCACTGTGGAAATAAAATGTCAGCTGATTTTTGTTTGATCAGTGACATTTCTGTCGACGCCAACCAACCTTTTAGTTCACATAATAACAGGGTGGCAACATAACCTGTAAATCAGGGAATTATCATGAAAATTTTTAATTCTGGAAATATGAGGGAAAAGTCAAGGAAATTTTCAGAATTTCCTAAAAAATCAAGAAATTTTTCAAATTTGAATCGTTAAAACCGCAATTATCGTTTTTGTTATGCGCATTTTCGTAGTTTCAGTTTTATTTTTGTAAAAATGTGAACAACTGATGGAGGGAGAAACAAAAGTAAAGTACGTTGGACCTTGAATTGTAAGCAACATGTGAGGGGCTGTCACACTTGTAAAATTTTGTGTTGTATCAACATATTTTTTTTTAAAAACTTAATATTTTTATTGCTTATAATTTTTTATTTATAATGCAACATATTTATTATAGCGTGGATACTTTTTTTCTATACAAAGCATGCATTGCAACATTTCTTAATGTAATTGTAAAATCAGGGAAATTTTTGTGACACCATCGTGGAAATCAGGGAACTTTTTTTCCAGAATGTTGTTGCCACCCTGAATAAACTATCTCTATTAAATTATATACAATTTTAATTTAAAAAAATTTACTTACTTGAAATTTAAATTAAATTCCCTGGCAGTAACAAACTCCCTTGAATTGTAATTTCGAGTATTTATTTTGTAATTGTATGGATTTGATTTTTGTAACATTGGCAGGTACAGTATTTAGGTCATAGAAAATATTGGTATTTGCACCAAAGGGATCCATTGTAATGGACCACCTCTAATGAGTGAGCTTCACTAGTATTATTGGCGCCATATTACATTCCTTATTTTTCCCTTCCAGGTCGCATTAGGTGACATCAAAGAAGTCGACTACAACTTAGTTGTTGATCCAACCGAGAAATACGACAGCGTGAAAGCCGTCGGACAAAAGCAGCCAGATCCTTCTAAAAGTGTCTTCTGGAAAGGTACTTTAGTTCGTTCATCTAATTATTTTAGAGTGGTAATTTTTCAGGTTTTATATTGTGCAAAGAGTTATGAAACAGTAACCAGTTATTATATGAAAACTAACCCTTGCATTACAAGAGAAGGTCATTTGAGTTCTGTTTAAACATTTATCTCCTATTTAGAATTTTTAATGGGAAGTGTTATCTACCTCGCCAAATTCTCAAAATATTGATTTTTTTTAAATAGCATTACCATGCATTATGTACTGGAAATAAGAAATATTTTTTATTGCTTAATTTTTCCATTAGATTTTCATTAAAGCCTTCCCAAGTTTTCTCTGTGGGATATTTTTTTTATTCTACTGACTTTATTTTTTAATACTTTTACTTGTGATTTTTTGCAGATTTAAGTTTAAAAGTTTTTATAAAATCATAATTTTTTTTTTCTTTAATGGTGTACATTTTTTTGCATAATTTAAAAGAGGATGCTCAAACTTAACTTGAGTTTCATTGTCTTTGACCAAAGAAAAAGTTTAGTTATTATTCTATTCAAATATAGAGATCTTAATATCTTTTATTCTCCAGTATGCAAAGTCAAAATATTAAAAACTAGCATGTCCGATAGATAGATGCCACAAAGATATTAGCGAATTTTAATAGCGAAAATATAAATAAAAAGTTTTAACATTTCTACTTATAGGTAGCAGCACTTACCAAAGGTTTGTTAAAAAAGGGAAATTTAAAATACTGTTTTTAATGCGTAGATGAAAGTTAATACAAATTTGTAATGACATCTTCTAATTTTTTTTTATATATAAACTTTCTACTTTCCATTGCACATTTGAGAGTGCACCCTATTTTAGGCTTCAAAAACCTAAATATTGCCTTTCAATCACTTTTAGAGTGGTCATCTGTGATTTAGTTACAATCTTCCATCATTGTTGTATTGTGGCAAGCTCATAGGTAAGGGGCTGGTTTAGGGGGTTCAAACCCCTCCCATTGTAAGTTAAGAAACAACAAAAATTTCAATTTCTAGTATATTGTTGAGTTGCATGAGGAAAAATCTGGTATTTTCTGAGGATCCTACCCTGGAAAATAGTTCTCAAAAGGCTATAAAAACGTGATTTGAGGTCATTTTTATCTCAAACTAAGTGTAACATGACGTCATAGTGTTTCATTATACAGCATTTGAAGTTCGATGACAAGGGAAAAGATCGCGAAACGGTGCCGTATAAATAAGTTGTAACCAAAGTAATATATTATTCTAAACAAGGAACCTTAAAGTTTAAATTTGTTCTCTAAATTTATTTCACAATTAGGGAGTATTATTTATTAATTTTAAAAATAGTTAATGATTGATGTTGATAACGACTTCATGAAAAATGAATGATAACTGTCACAGTTTCGATATTTATATGCCAACGTATTTCGGTTTACTTGGGGGGGGGTAGCTTAGCTTACAGGTAAGCTACCTAATGAATCCGTTGCTCAGTTACTGAACCACTCCCATGAAAAATCTGTACTTACGTGCCTATATTGGGGCAAGACTGCTGTTGTATTTATGTGTATTGGAAATTGAAGGGAGATGCATTGTTATACAGAATTTGAAGATATTGACAATTGTTGTGTATTGAAAGTCTGAATCCCCCTTCATCTCTTTCAGGCATGACCGTTCCCCTGGGCACCCCCATCAACGCCTTGGAGCAGGGAAGCTCCGCCTCCCACCACTACCTGAACTTCAACGAATATGTCGTCTACAACGCAGCACAGGTGCGCATCCGCTACCTGGTCCAGTTCACAGACTAAGAGAAAGATATTTTTTGAACTCTCTCTCTCTCACACCCGCGGGAAAACAAAACCGAACTAATGTACCTGACTGTGCAATCCAGCGGGGAAGAACTCTACCCAACCCCTCTTGCGCACTGCTAGACACTTCTACGGAAGGCCCCAATGACTCAACGTAAAAGAAAAGACCGCTGGGCCGCGGTTTGGTGGACCGCGGCATCCCGGCGGCTGTTTTCGTTCACGGACTTCGTGACAACCTTTCTTTTGAAATTCCGGCACACTTTGGCGGCTCAAGGGCGGAGAAGTACAATGGATTTACTAAGTGTAGCTAGGTTTCGATTTTTAATAATATATATATTACGAATGAACTCGAAAAGTACCTATTTTGCTTTTTCGTGCGAAGTGAAGTTATCACGCTGTGTTGGTATTTGAAAAGAAATTAGATTATTACAGATCACTTTCTAGCCTCCCGTCGTTGGGGGGGGTGCAGATCATTTTTACGACACTTGATTTTAGAATTAACTTGTAACCTGTTTCGGGAACAAGATTTGGTGTAGATAAACATCATACAGTTGGGAGCCTGTATGCCTTTTAATTGCAGAATGTGTTTTATTGAGAATATGAAATCCGTTTAATTATGAGACATCTATGTGTATCCTTAATTTTAAAATCGATACCAGTTCTCGCTGTTTTTTAATCTCAGTGGCAGACTTGGACCGTACCCTTCTGGTGTTGCATTCGAATTGGGGGGAATGTAATCGCAGTCGTACTGACACTGCAATGAAATTTTGCACCCAAATTTTTATCATTCATGTATTTTATTATTGTCCATTAATGAATTGAGTTGCATACTTAAAAAGTTGAAATGCTGTTGCGGCGGAGTATGAATTGACGATTTGTTTTGTTTTTTATTTAATTCGAAAATCCTATATTTGAATCGATGAATAAGAATGTGTTTTCACTGCGACTTTTATTTATTGTATAAATCTATTGTGAGTAGCATTGTTGGCTGACACACTCATTCTACAATAAATGCAGCCATCTGTAACAAACCTGTTACCTGAAATAAAAAAATATTGCAATTCATGAGTGCTTAACTTTTTTTAATAAATGTGTCGGGCTTCCCACTCGCCTGGAAAACCTGGCATTGTCAGGGAAAATGAACGATTACTCAACTCTTCTGGAAAAGTCAGGGAATTTTTAACTGAAAGTGCCTTGTCATATTTCTTTCTTTGCTGTTGATTAAATTTTCTTTTCGTTATAAAAATGACAATTTCTCAATTTTTTTAATCTTGATATTGAGTGGCAATCCTTCTGCATGTAGTTAGGGTGACCTCTTTAACAGTGGCAGCTCGCCCACTACAGCAAGTACAGCCGGGCTGCACCTAAATTCATTAGTGTATTTTAAAACTAAAATCAGATATTTTACTAATTTTCTTAAATGAAGATTAGAATTGAAAATGAAATTTCTACGGTAGTAAACAAAATCTCCGATAAATAGCAAGCCTGTTACCGTAATGCACAATTGAGGAGGGGGAAAAACTCCATTCAATCAAATTGCAGCCAAAAAGCGAAATTTGAAATCGGCTGCATCGTTGCCATGGCAACCTCTACGTAGTATGGAGATTTCCCCCACTGCATTTGTGAGAAGGTACAGCCGAAATGAGTTTTCTCGTTTTAGCTGTACTTGAGGTTCGATATGCTGATTGGCTGAAACTATAACTTACAAGAATATTTCCAAACGGAAATGGTTTTCGTGATACATTTGCAGTGTGCTGTTGTTTCAGGACATGGTCCTGCTGTTGTTTCGTTATTTAAGTTAATATTAAAATTAACCGATTCGCATGTAAAACATGGTTCGCACAGTCCTTAAGAACTACTTATTTTAAGTAGGTCCTTAATTAAGGGCCCTTAAAGTCCTTAATTTTCGACTAAGGTCCTTAATTTTTGTCAAACATGATTTTTTTTTACTAATTCACATGGGTGGTATTTTTCCGTGTCTAACCCGAAATTCTGAGTTTTTTTAATTTTCGGACTCTGAATTCCGGGTGCATTAAAATTATTGAAATGTAGAATTCCGGATTTTATGTTGATCGTGTCCATACTTTTGACCGTTTTACGTAAGTATAAATCGGCAAGGAGAGAAAGGCATGCATGGACGTATTTAGTGTCAGAAAAAAAAAGTGAACTTTTTATCTCTTTTGTTCGATTTTTTAGTCAGTGGTATTTCATTATAATACACTACACTTCGTCATTGGAAAATCTCAGTTCGTTTGTTGTTTTGTGAAGAATCGATACTCATTCTAGAAAAACGAGAAAATTCAGAAGAATGTAGCATGTTTAAGGGATGAGAATTCTGCGCCAGAGTTTTCCGGAAGTGCTATCCTGTGCCAACTTGCTACAAAACCCCACTGACATGTGATTATGTGCCAATTTTGCACCAAACAATGTGCGATTCTCGGCTCCAAAAAATTTAAGAGGTCCTTAAAAATTATCGAGAGGTCTATAAAAAGTCCTTAAGAACAACTTAATTTTTACTTTTGAAAATATGTATGAACCATGTAAAAGAAAGCAGGATTGCTTTAATTTCAAAAAATAAGTAAGTGTTTTCTATTTTTTTTCGCATGTTATCATTTTGTAAAAATTGAAAGGAAACTTTGATTTGAGTAGTGAATAATAAAGAATTTCCATTCTTGTATGGTTTTTGGAAAATAAGGGGGGGGGGGGGGTCAAATGATTTCGGCTGCACTAGCATTTTCGACCACGGGCCGCCACTGCTCTTTAACCGTTTCACGTGGGGTAAGTTACAGAAAAGTTGCCCTGCCTGTGGGCTAGTTCCTAAAAGGGATTCGCAGATGGGGTAGGGTCACTTGAAGGGTTGAAAAACTGAAGACAATCTGTAGAAACCATTAGTCAAACGTCCGAACCTGTAATTGCCTGTGTTTTGCCACAAACTGCATACTTCAGACCTCGCATGCTTTAAAAATTCTCTTTCTCTCCTGCACACACATACAATTACTCATTTGACCACATCATTACTTTACCAGCACTGAAAGCATAAGTTTTCAAGAATACTAGCGTATTTTCGAGTTCTTTGTTCTGGAGAGAACAAGGAATCCATAATGACCTGCTGACTGCAAAAGCAGAAACAAGTTGTTGTTCTTTCATCCTCTGAGCCAGGACCATATATAATGCAGAGGCTTTAGCTTATGGGCCCGCACCACACGCACATACAAAAACAATCAACTTGCGGTAAATTATTTCGTTCGTTTATCAGAGAACAGTAGAACTTAGTATATGTTAAAAGTTTATTTTATTAATTGAATTAGAAGACAAAAGCATTACTGACAATGAAGTGATCCTGAAAATAGCTCAAAATTTAGTGGAAGCATATGACAATGATTTAGACAACAACGTGGGGAATGAAGTAATTCAGCAGAAATACCGGACACCCCCAATAAAATGAGGTGCTCGCAGGGCCTGATTACCGAATAGGCCCATGAACTTACACTTCAAATTTTTGAGGGGCCCCCAATTCACACATTTTATATAAATATTTAACACCGCTAACATAGTATGCTACCTAATTTACCTTTAAAAAAGTGGCATTACTAACTTCTGCACACAAAAAAGTTGCCACTTGTGTTAAATTTGTTCGAATATCGAAAAAACAAAACATGCAGAATATTAGGAATATTACCCTCGCTTATATATATTTTGTTATATTATTTATAATGTCTTTTGTTTTAATGACATTAAGGGGCAAGGATTTGAGTGCATGTAAAAGCTTTATTTGATGTTCAAGGGTCTATTTGAGAGTAATAGACCCTCCATTTAAAGGCTTGCTTCAATGTCTTAATCGGGGCCCTGGGTGTTCGGAACATATTCAACCTAGAGGCCTACTAATTCTATGTCCGGCTCTGCTCACATATTTGGATTCCAGAGAAGAAAATATTGACTAATTTGCAAACAGTACAATGAACCATTTTAATGCTCCCCATTTCACATGGTTGCTTGCCGATTCCGTTGAGCCAATAAAGCCATATGTGGATCATTAAAGGGGTGGCTACGCTTTGGCTACCTCAGGCCTCGCAACAGGTCCCTTTTTTCCCTAAAAGTCCTTTTTGTTACTTGAGGTACTTAAAAGTCCTTTTTTTCAGAATATGGTCCCTATTTCCCTTATTTTAGCAAAAATAATTTTTTCCACCCTTTATGACTATAATAACACATTTCTGGCCCTTTCTCCTCCTTATTTTATTTTATTTTTTATTATGTAATGGTCATTACAATCATATTCGTGTATGTGTTGAATCTGCTGCTAGGGTGTTGCAACTCTCGAATATCATTAAACCAGAAAAAAGCTCGCTGTTTTGTGTTTACGAATGTAATTAATTACATTAGTGTGGAATGTGGGCCTAAGTGTAAACTGTTCACCCAGGACCTTGTTTATGCATTGTATCATAAACAAATGTAAATGATGCAGGTGAAAATGTAAATTGGAATTACACGATTTCCCAGTACCTCATATTCTAATTAAGCAAATACTTTTCGATTTATTTTTGATTTGAAAAATAGACTTTTCCTGTAGCAAGTAGCATCCTTGCTAAATTTCAAGAAATTTGGCCAAAATTTAAAAAAGTTACAAAATAACTTGAGATTATTACGAAATGAATTTTTAAAAAACATTTTCGCACAAATTTACTAACTTTTTTAATAATTCTCCGATTTTCTTAAAATTTGGTTTGAATAATGCTTGAAATAGTAGAATGCTATGTAGTTAAAAAAAAGTATATTTTACTAGGGGTACTAGAAAAAAGAGTGAAAGAAAGTCAAAACGATTCAATGTATATTCTTAAACATAGTTTTGTTGCTCTGCAACAAAAACGCATGCATTCATTCACTGATTTATGCTATACTAGCTATTACTCGCGGTTTCGCACACGTAAAAATGGTGTCCCTCATCGATTCTCCCCACGCGGTACACATTTCATTCAGCAAAGGAGTGGGAAAATAGCCAATTTGGTTCGTGTGGTCTACCTTTCTCTAAACGATGGTAGATAATTTATACCTCAAAGGTCGATTCTCCGTGGAGTAATTGGGGCTGAAGCATATACTGCAGCCAAGGTCGATCCCCCTCCCACGCGGTACAAAGGTCAAAGGAAGGAATGAGTTAACAATCGCCCTGGTCGGCCTGCTTCTACACGACGGTATGTCATTTATGCACATAAGCTGATTGCACATGAAGTAATGGGGGGTTGAAATGTATATTACAACAATTACGTGCAACACCCCTTACCAACACGGTGCAAAGGTCAGAGGGGGGAATAGGTTAAAAATACACTGGTTCGAAAAGTCACATTCCTGCACACTGATTCTAAATGAAGTTATATTGATTTTACGCATGTCATTTTTTATGTTGTGACTCCGACCCTGACCGAAAGCATAGACGATAAAGTCAAAAACTGGTATAGTGTTCAGAAGTAGCTTACATGTATGAAACGTACCATTTCAAGCTTTCTTTCCAACTTATAGATTTTTTTTTTAATTTACAACTCTTTTTACTCCGTTGTTTTGTTCCTATAATTTGGTCAACATAAGGTTTCAAATATTTATGAGATTTAACAAATAGTGTTAATGATATTAATAGTTTTACGGTGCGATATTTATAATGGTGATAGATAACGAAAATTTAACGCAGGCTTAAATTTTGTAGGTCCCTTTTTGTCCCTTTTTTTAAGATATTTGGTCCCTTTTTCCCTAGGGACAAATGAAAAAAGTGTTGCGAGCCCTGCTACCTGTAAAAGGTGCCTGGGCAATCACTCCATCAATTTGAAATTAGGTCAATATACGAGAAATCATAGAATACTTCCCACCAACAAAAATAAAGACGTCTTTAAATAGCTGGTGAATAGCAGATGAAAATGTTCCAGTTACCTTCTTTCAACTATAATTCACGTCATCTATTGAGATTTCTTCACCAACTATTGTTGACATACCGATATTGTTTGAAAATAATATAATCTGCTATTTAGTTACTTGACCATAAACAAAATTAAAATATAATTTAATACTTGTTTTGTTACTTATTTACGAAACGTTTTATTTTAGTCATAATGCTCGACGATTTGTTGGGGTGTCGGTGCCTAAAGGCTCTTATTCATAGGATACACTTCACCATGTCTTATAGAGTCGCAAGTGTAAAAGAAAGAAAAAGATCTTTTATAAAATAAGTTTGACAATGAAATATAATAGTGTAATGGTCAACTTTAATAGGAGATGCATACTTCATAGAGGATTTGCATGATGTATTCCGCGCCATGGCCATCAAAATCCGCCAATCCCCCGTGTCATCAGAATTCACGGAGGACAGAAAAAGGTGGAGGTGCAATAAAGTCTTACACCGGTTTGCAATGTGAAGCAAGCAATCGCTTAAAAAGTAGGTACTGGCGAAGTATTTGGCGCTATTCCTAAGCATTACTTTGTAGCAGTACTTGGCGATGATTTAATTTACCTATGAAGTGGAAATAATTGCATTCTTTATCGATTTTGGAACTTGTACTGCATCTGACAACTGCAATTATTATTATTTTTTTTTTAGTTTTTATACTTTAAATTTCGTGTGTTAAATAACGCAGTCCACGTTGAAACGCACTGCCAGCTGGATTTGCTTGTACCTACTTTGAGGTTGCTATCTTACTTCCAGTAAAATCTCGCCACATCACCTCCAATTGATTTCGTTTTCGTACCCTCTTGCAACATGAATTTTGGAGTATATCGAATTGGGCCATCCTGGTTTTACAGGCGCTCGCCCACACCGGGGAGGCAAAAGTAATTATAGACCTGAGGACTGTTTTAAACAGTAGAAGTTTCATCTCATGGTTTAGGGGGGATTTTTTCTCTAGAATGGATTTGAGTCGAAGGGAGCCTCTTCTAAATTTTTTTTGACGTGTTCATAATGAGGTCCCTAGGTTAATCTCGAATCTAGGACAACTCCTAGATACTTGGTGGAATCGTCCCAATTAAGTTCAAATCCGAACATGGAGAGCTTCTGAGGTTTCTTAGTTTTCCTCGTGAACATAAGGGCAACACTTTTTGAGACATTAATCGCGATTTTCCATCTGTTGAACCAAAAGAGAAATCCAAACATTATATCTAATATTTAAAGAGAGTAATTTTATAAATAAGTTGTATTCTATAGAAGTGACAGCATACTTGAAAATGCATATCAATATAATTTACGTTAATAATAATAAAATAAAGTCTTCATCTGTTCAGATTTCAAAATTTAAATCTTCTGTCGAGATTTCAATAATAAAATAAAGTCTTCATCTGTTCTTTTTTTAAAAGTAAAACAAGGATAATTAAACAAAAGTTGGAACCCTTAGGACTAACGTACCCAGTGGTAAATCAGGACCTGGTAACACCAACAGAACGAAGATAAACATAAGTGATTATGTTTATATTTGCCGGTTAAAAGCGTAACATAGCGTTTATATCTCGACAGTACAATCTTGTTCCCCGGCATTCTATCCACGTACCTGAGTTTCCTAGTGAGTGCAGGGCCCCTACCAAAGTGCGGAACTCTGTGTTGCAACGGAATACTTCAATTGTTACTTTCAATTATATTTAGTTTTTCATTAAAGATTCAAGCACTTTAACACTCATGTCGAGGATTTTTCAAAAAGCGTTTCACCATAGGTAAACTGGTAAGCGTAAGCTGTCAGTAAATGGCAAGGAACTCCGCGAACTTAATAGTCCTGAACTGCTGAGCATATGGCGCCATTTCGATCAACCGGAGAAAAAGGGAACTAATTGTTGTTCCCTCCTTACTAATTCTTATTTCCCCCTTGTTTCCCCCCCTGCCATCGCCAATAGCCCACTGTGCAGCTCTAGTGCGACGTTTTTTTAACCAAACCAAACCTCTCTATAATAAATTGCGCGAAGCGTTTGGAGTTCCATAGGGGTGAAGCCCCTTTTACCTCCTATATGACTGTTAATAGTGAACCAAACCTCTCTTTACTAATGGTTTTTACTGCATGGTGTTATATGTACCACGGAGTAAAGAAGAAGGTGGAGGTGTGAACAAGTCTAAAAACCGGTTTGCAATGTGAAGTAAGCAATCGCTTAAAAAGTAGGAACTGGCGAAGTGTTTGGCGCTATTCGAAAGCACTACTTTGTACCAGTACTTGGCGTTAATTTATTTTTCCCTCGTAGGAAAACTACTGCAAACTAGGTTTGTTTGTTCCTAGTTTGGGGTTGCTAACTTACGTCTCATGAAATCTCACCAAATCATCTCCACCTTTTTCTTTACTCCGTGGATATGTACGCACCACTGAACTCTAATAGGGTTGCTGGAAGGCTGATAGCCAGTTTCGCTAATAGGGGAATTGAAGGTATGGCGGCCGTCGCCAACTGTTCCTCTCAATTTGTCGGTAGATGGGAGTTTCAATGGTAAAATTGCTTTTTTAAAAAAAATTATTGCGCTCTAAATATAGCATTTTTGATAATGCTGTAAATTACAATAAAACACGGTAATATTGTAGATTATGAGAAAAAATGTTGTTTGCGTTGCTTTTAAAGGGAAATATTAATATTTAGAAGTTTTATACAACCACATGGGTGGTCATAATTTTTAACTTTTAACACTAATTTTTGTTATTTTATGGCTTCAATGCCTAAAATATTGACGTAATTAATTTGGGTAAATTAAAATTAATTACTTTCTTAATTAATAACAAAGTAATGAAAATGATTTGTTGTTGTTCAAGTTGAAGCAAAATCCAAAGCAAGCGATAAATGTCACCAATCTGGCAGCCATATACCTAATTCTTCCCCGTTTCTCGCCAACTCTACCCGTTTTCTCGCCCTTGTAGGCTTCATCGGCTTCTATACCCTTCCTCCTTCTAGGTCTTTATACATTTCTATAGTACGCACATGCAAACAACTAATTGGTAATGAAAAAAAATATTAAATATATCCCACTAGATAGCGCTAGTAACTAATTATATTTTATAATTCGTCTAAAACACATATTCGACTAATCTTTGAAGATAAAAACAATTCTTATTTAACCTTTCCAAATAAAAAAATAATTATGATATTTCATCTATATTTCTAAGTATTTTCATTTAAGTTTTGTTATGACTATTTATAATATTTACTTATTAAATTAAGCAAAAATTACCTAAAATTTAAATAACTTTAGTCATATATTCTCTCTTAAAGCAATTTTTAAAAAAAAATTACAATTCAACAAATGCTCAAGTACACTAACATAAAAGAAAATATTTTAAAACAGTGTAGGTAAAGCATAAGAAATTGATATCGTGAGTCGCCATCTAGCGGCATCTGGTTGTTCCACAAAATTGAGTTTGTGCGGTGTTTAGCCTTTTGTAAACTTTCATTTCATTTTTTTATTGTTTTAACTACATTTGTAAAAAATTAAATCACGAGAATAAAACACATTGAAAGGTGTGTTTATAAAAAAAGGACTCCCCCCTCCTCCCCCCAAAAAATAAATTAATATATATATATTCTTTTTTATTCAAACAATATTAATATCTACACTACCAACAAGTTGAGGATGAAATAAAAACATGCAAAATATCTTAGTATCTATCTGTATCAACTTGTTTCAACACCCATATATTCGACAAAACTTTGAAGACAAACAAAAAAACAATTTCTATAAACCTTTCAAATAAAAAATAATTATATTTCATCTATTTTTACAAGTTTATTATCCAAGTTTTTTTACGACATTTTATATTTTAAATAAAAATAATACATTTTAGAACTGTCGGAAGCATCAGAAATTGATATCGAGAATCGCCATCTAGTGGCGAAAATGTCTAGACCGTTTGAAAAAAAATATTGTCCGATTTCGAAAATTCTTTTTTTCTTAGATATAGAAAATCCACTTTGGTAAAAACTGCATAAAAAAAATCAGTTATCCAGCTGTTATATATCTGGAAATATTGATTAATCGAATTTTTTTCAGCAGTTTCTCTGATTTCGAAACGTTTTCATTGTTTGATAGAAGTTGTACAACAATGACATTTCGTTCATCCTGTATTTATTAGCATGCTGTACAATATACTTGTTGAGACCATATAGTTTTGTTTACGGCATTTATAAAACCGGATCCGAGACGGGGGGGGGAAATGTAAGCAGCAACTTGAATTTTGGGGAATAATAGTATTGGCTGAAGCCCCTAACTAAATTAAAAACTAAAAAGGGAAAATAAAATAAACTTTTCTTAAAAAAAATTAAACAGACTTTAAAAAATGCTCTAAAAAGGTTTTTTTTAAATAATTTTACGAACAAATTAAATTATTTAATGTTAATTTTATACCTAAAAAAAAACTGTTTGAAGTTGGTGCCAGTTTACAAAATTCATACCTAATTTGGCGCAGATTTCAAAAAGTTTTAATAAGTATAAAATTGATTTGAGTCTTCAAGGTTTATGAAGGTCGTGGCCCCGGAGGAGCCTTCGCCGCCAGTATGACAAGTAATTTAACATAGCATTAGCTCTAGGCTGCATAAATGAAGTTTACCATTGCGAATATGAACTTCGAAGGGGGCATCTCGGTTAAGTCCGATCAACTGTCATAACTGTTGAACAGGAGGAGAATTAGGCAGGTTGTTTGTTCTTCCGGATTTTTTTTCTTATATAATTGATAGTAAATAATTCAATTTTTTCAACTTGTTCGTAAAATTAAATTTATATTTTAGCGCATTTTCTGAAAGTCGATAACATTTGTTAAAATACTCTTTTATTTTTACTACCAGGTTTATAAATAATATTTTTTTTTTATACATTTAAAAAACAAAAATTCTATGAAATTTTCGGAAACTGTAGGTTTAAGATACTTGCCCATAATCAAAAGCAAGTGTCCGTTTAAGTTACAATAGATAAGATTGCTATTTGAAAAGTATGCAAAATTTTTAGAAGCGCCACCAATGTCTCGAACATAATCCGGCTGATGGAAGGCATTTTTGTGCGAAAATTGTTTGCCAATGAGAGTGGCTGCTTGAAATTGCTGTAGCCTTTTAATTACGAAAATTTTATATATATGTAATATTTATTATTTATAGTTGCAGTCGTTATTATTTTATGATAAGTTCAATGATGCAGGTATAAACTAAAGGCCGAAAGATTAAGTTCACAACATTTATTTCTCCGGACTTCAGAGCCCGACTTAATAGCTCGAGGTCAAATCGCGAATCTGTAGATAATACTGATACTTTGAGAAGGAGAAGGCACAGTGGACACCTCTGATTGGTTCATCTCAGTTTTAGTCGCATTTTCTGGGTTTGGCTTTTCGAAGTTGCGTGGGAGGGAAAGCAGTCACATGAGGGATGGTTTTGTACTGGGCAAAGGGGGCGATATCCAAAGTTATAGAAAGGTAAAGTATTGCTATAATTTTAAAGTGGGGAGACGATTTATTAAATATCTTATATATATATATATATATATATATATATATATATATATATATATATATATATATATATATATATATATAAATTATTTTTTATGATATAACAATATTAATATGTACACTGTCATTCATATGTTGAGGAATACAAAAACACATGCAATATATCTAACTAGACGGTGCTAGTGACTATGTATATATTATGTATGACTTATTTAAACATCCATATTTATGATTAAACTTTAAAAACTTATGACCTTTTATATATACATAAAAAAGAATATATTTCAGGACTGTCAGAAGTATCAGAAATGGATATCGACATCGCCATCTGGTGGCGTCTGGATATTTCCCAAAATTGTGTTTGTGAAATGTTTATTCATTTATTTGTCAGTTATTATTATGACTTATACTTGCATTTAATATTTTTTTATTTTTTTTGCATTTTAGAAACATTAATTTTCAGAATTAGAAACATTAATTTGCAAAATTAGAAACATTAATTTGCAAAATTAGAAACATTAATTTGCAAAATTAGAAACATTAATTTGCAAAATTAGAAATTTTCATAAAATCTAAAGTAAAAAACAAATTGAGTTCCATGATTGTAGCTTGTGTATCGAAAGATACAAAATAAAAAATTTTAGAATCATCTTTGAACTAACGATTTTTGTTTAAACTCTGCCTTCTCCTCCAACAAAAAACAATGATGCATATTTATGTTTGCCTTCAGAAGATTTTACACAAAAACCTATCAAATTTCGAATTATTATATAAGTGACCCATGATATTTTAAATAGGTATACAGTTTAAAACTCCATTCTATTATAATATTTACACCAGAAAAAGTTAATTTGTAATTTGAACCCCGGCATATTTAATGCCCGTAAATTTGAAATTTTATGATCCTATCGACGGCTTCGAGTTGTCCACTTTAAATAAAAAAAAATGTAATACGACCAAACTCTTACTAAATACCACAAATTTTACATAAAACTTATTAATATTTGTAAGTTTTGTAATTTTTAAAAAAAAAGTGCTATTTAATATCAATAAGACCTTTAAAGAACACCTTGCCTGTAGTTGGGAGAGGTGTAGAAATATAAATATTTATTAAAGTTTCTATCAAATAAAATTTAAACCAAGGAATGTCATTAAAAAAAATTCGTGGCATTGTTAAAAAACTTAACAGGTTCACAAAATTTTCCAACCAGATGCAGTTCCACAGAATAACGTTATCTTTCTACTTTAGATGAAGATGTAGTGGGGAATTTGATTCAACACGTTATTTTAGTTATCGACTATCGCTGTACCATTACATTCATTTTGCGGGGTTGTCGGGCGACTATCCTTTTCGGTTCGTTGTTTGATAATGAGTTTCATTGAATGGGTAGATAATCATCAGATACGCAATTTTAAACTACATACATTTATTACACACAAGACAGACAATCACATCTAACCAAAGCACAACTTACAAACTAATAATTATAAAGAAAAATAGGAAAATAGCTACCCCAATGCTCAAGGACGTGCATATCACACAACCATCCTCCTCGAGGGTCTATCCCCGTCTGTCTCTCACTTACTGCTCTGCGCAGATGCTCCTGCGCAGCTCAAAATTAAACTATGCGTTCCTAGCCTTTGAATATTGCAAACACTACACCCCCCACGTAAGATAAGTGTTAGGGGTCTCAACAATACACATGACACTTATATGAATTTAATTGTTGAAATATTCCCTAACGCATGACCATACCTGTCACATCATCAACCTAAACCTCTAACTTTAAATCTCTTCAAAAGAAAACTTTAGCACAATTCTACAATTGTCACATTTCTTACCCTACACAAAATATATATATAAAATATATTATTACAATATCCAATATATGGTACGTTATTTGTAGAAAAATATTTAAAAAGCATATATCAAAATTATTTCAAATATGACAAATGAAAATTCACAATATATAATATGAAAGAAAATGATAAGTAAATGCAGTGCCAATACAGATGTAAAGATGCTTGTTACCATTCCGGAACACTACATTTAATTCACTTAATACTCAAAAATCATACTAGACGAGAAAGTGCATCAGCATTTGGCATTTTGGCACCAGGGCAGTGTCTCAAAGTTATATTGTATCTTTGAATGGCAAAAGCCCAACGTTGCAATCGCGAAGATTGCGGAGCACATTTCGTCAGATATGGCAAGGGATTATGGTCTGTGAAGAACTCAATTTCCGCACCGAAGATCCACGATTCGAATTTCTTGAGACTCCACACAATCGCATTAGCTTCCCTCTCTATGGTTGACCATGCCTGTTGAGCCTTACTTAGCTTCTGACTGACGAATGCAATGGGATAGATTTTATCCTCGTGTTTTTGCGAGAGACATGCACCTACTCCTATTTGAGAAGCGTCTGAGTGAATCACAAACGGAAATCCGAATTCAGGTGTATATAGGGATTGGGCATTTGCAAGAGCTCTCTTCAACCCCTCAAAAGCCAGATCGTGCTCTTCTAACCACGGTATCTTCTCAGCAACACACTTTTTAGTTAGTTGAGTTAATGGATATGCCAATTCAGCATATTTCGGAATATAGTCACGATAATAGTTACATAGGCCAAGCGCGCTACGTAACTCCTTTTTGGTTTCTGGTCGTCTCAGCGATGTCACAACGTCTATCTTCTCACGATCAGGTTGATGTCTTCCTGATCCGATGATATGGCCTAGATATTTTATCTGTGTTTTCACAAAGGAACACTTTTCAATGTTGACTGTGAAGTTCAGCTCCTTAAGTTTATTGAAGACTATGTCCAGATGCTCCAAGTGTTCTTCCCAGCTTTCAGAGAAAATGGCAATGTCGTCAATGTACGCACGCGCAAACTCTCTGTAAGGGGCCAGGACTCTGTTCATTTCTCGTTGAAACGTTGCTGAAGCATTCTTTAATCCGAAACTCATGACTTTGAACCGATACTGTTGACGGTGGGTCTTGAATGATGTCAGATCTCTGCTTTCATACTCCATAGGAATCGCCCAGTATCCCTTCAGCAAGTCAAGTGTAGTGATCACTTTGGCTCTTCCAATTGTATGTAGAAGATCCTTTGCGTCTTCCATTGGAAAATCATCTGTCAAGCAAGCCTCATTTAGCGATCTGTAATGCACACACAGGCGTATCCCTCCACATTTCTTCGCAACATATACCACAGGATACGCGATTTCAGCACTGCTCTCCTCTATCAAATCCAAATCAAGAAGTTCTTGGATTTGTTCGTCTACCTTGTATTTCAAAGTTTCGGGGATTTTGTAGACATAGGGCTTCTTTCTTTCCACATTTGGTTTCAATCTAATCCTGTGTTCACCGACCTTTGCGATCTTTACGTTCCCTGTAAATAATTCACTATATTGTTTCACCATACGCAATAACTGTCCCTTCTTTTTATCGTGCAAGTGATCAAGATCAAGTTCATCTAGAATTTCCCGTACACCTCGTGTCATTTCTTTTGGTGTCTCTTGTATTTCCCCGAATTCTTCCTCATCTTCAAAAATCACCCCCCCTGCATTCAGACGTAGATGGTGTTTTCTTATTTTGTTCACATGCACATGCTTGACGCTATTATCGTCTAATTTCACCATGTAGGAATTTGGTGGACAGAACTTTACAATTTCTGCGGGTCCAGTCAACACCACCGTAACTGACTCAAGGCCTGAGCGCGCTTCGGATGAGTCATCGCAAGCAGACCGGTATCGAAGAAGAAGCGAATGGCACTTAGCGAAATAATTTTCGGACGTTTTTCAAAGTTCGAGCATATTTTACTTTCTTGCACATTTAGCGTAGTGTATAACGGTGAAAGGTCAATGTCTATTTTTAGAATTCAGTACCTATTTAATAAACCAAAATTATTTATTTCATTTGTTTTATCAATGTTCATGAACTGAGTAACAATGCAAATCAATTTAATTCTTGAGTGAATGGACTGTTTATTAGCTCATAAACATGTCCTCTTTTTGGTCAAAATAATATAAAAAAAAAGATATTTTTTATTACATAAGTTCACTAATTTAAGTAAATAAAAAACAATTTTTATTTCTCAGTTCAAACTTTTGTTATGAACTTTATATTCGCTTGCTAGTTCAAAATGAACCTTCAAAAGACATGTGCAAGTAAAGAATACTTTTTTTAAATAAATTTATACATTTTATAGAAGTTTACTTGGTATAATATCAATAAAATTATCTGAGATAAGTGTCTGAATGGGCTGTTTACTTAAAATATAATAAACAAGTCTCTTTTTGGTAGAATGAATAAACTGGATTTTTTTGCATTAATTTCTTATTTATTTAAATAATTTTACGAACATTTTATTGCTCAATTCAAACTTTTATTGTGAACTTTACATTCGCCTGCTTTTAATTAAAAATGAGCTTTCAAAAACATGTGCAAATGAAAAATACTTTATAAATTTATACATTTTATAAAAGTTAACTTAGTACAATATCAATTAAAATTATCTGAAATAATTAAGTGGCTGAATGAGCTTTTTACTTAAATTATAATGAGCAGGTCACTTTCAGCTAGAATTGAATAAACTGGAACTTTTTGTATGAATTTTTTATTTAAATAATTTTACTTACATTTTTATTACTCAATTCAAACTTTTATTGTGAACTTTACAATTCCTTGCTTTTAGTTAACAATGAGCCTTCAATAAACATGTGCAAATGAAAAATACTTTATATAAATTTTATAAAAGTTTACTTGGTACAATATCAATTAAAATTATCTGAAGGGGCTTTTTACTTAAATTATAATAAACAAGTCACTTTTTGGTAGAATTGAATAAATTGTATCTTTTATATACATTTTTTATTTATTTAAATAATTTTACTTGAGTTTTATTACTCAATTCAAACTTTTATTGTGAACTTTACATTTGCTTGCTTTTAGTTACCTTCAAAACACATGTGCAAATACATTTTTTTTTATAAATTTATACATTTTATAAAAGTTTTCTTGGTACAATATAAATCATATGAAATAAGTGGCTGAATGGGCTGTTTACTTAAATTATAAACAAGTCACTTTTTGGGAGAATTGAATGAACTGGATGATCTTGCCCTAATTTTTAATTATATTTTATTAATTAATTAAAAAAAAATTAAAGATATCAAAATAATTTGTTCAACCTTTCACACTTTTTAAAGAAATCAATAAAATTGATCGTTATGGCTTGGCACTGAGGTCAAAATGACGTATTTGTCGTGAAGTCAATCAACTGCTTAAAAATGACCACATTAAGACTGAAAACATAAAAAATATGCAATTAATCAATATAAAAAAAGAAAACATATGCAATTAATCACGAATATGGCAAAAAAGGTGCATGTGAGTGTACTGATTCTAATATTTGATAAGGCGGGTCGGTTCCTGTAGTTAAGTGCTATAACAGGCCAACCCGAGACAAGAGCAAAATAAATTCTAACTCAAGCCTTTTTCTGTATGTGTAAAGATGGTAGAGAGCCATATGAAATGCAAATAAAAGAAAAATACTTTTACAAGATCTAATAAGATGACACATTGAACAGCAAGTAAAAAATGTACAGGTAGACAGTTCGTCTTCCATGCGGAAATATGCAGGTGGATACACGATGGGGAACAGATAAATTGTACAGGATGACACGTTGAACAGCAAGTAAATAATGTACAGGTGGACAGTTCGTCTTCAATGAGGAAATATGCAGGTAGATACACGATGAGGAACAGATAAATTGTAAAGGATGGCACGTTGAACAGCAAGTAAATAATGTACAGGTGGACAGTTCGTCTTCCATGAGGAAATATGCAGGTAGATACACGATGAGGAACAGATAAATTGTAAAGGATGGCACGTTGAACAGCAAGTAAATAATGTACAGGTGGACAGTTCGTCTTCAATGAGGAAATATGCAGGTAGATACACGATGAGGAACAGATAAATTGTAAAGGATGGCACGTTGAAGAGCAAGTAAATAATGTACAGGTGGACAGTTCGTCTTCCATGAGGAAATATGCAGGTAGATACACGATGAGGAACAGATAAATTGTAAAGGATGGCACGTTGAACAGCAAGTAAATAATGTACAGGTGGACAGTTCGTCTTCAATGAGGAAATATGCAGGTAGATACACGATGAGGAACAGATAAATTGTACAGGATGACACGTTGAAGAGCAAGTAAATAATGTACAGGTGGACAGTTCGTCTTCCATGAGGAAATATGCAGGTGAATACACGATGAGGAACAGATAAATTGTACAGGATGACACGTTGAACAGCAAGTAAATAATGTACAGGTGGACAGTTCGGCTTCCATGAGGAAATATGCAGGTAGATACACGATGAGGAACAGATAAATTGTAAAGGATGGCACGTTGAACAGCAAGTAAATAATGTACAGGTGGACAGTTCGTCTTCCATGCGGAAATATGCAGGTGGATACACGATGAGGAACAGATAAATTGTACAGGATGACACGTTGAAGAGCAAGTAAATAATGTACAGGTGGACAGTTCGTCTTCCATGCGGAAATATGCAGGTAGATACACGATGAGGAACAGATAAATTGTACAGGATGACACGTTGAAGAGCAAGTAAATAATGTACAGGTGGACAGTTCGTCTTCCATGCGGAAATATGCAGGTGGATACACGATGAGGAACAGATAAATTGTACAGGATGACACGTTGAAGAGCAAGTAAATAATGTACAGGTGGACAGTTCGTCTTCCATGAGGAAATATGCAGGTAGATACACGATGAGGAACAGATAAATTGTAAAGGATGGCACGTTGAACAGCAAGTAAATAATGTACAGGTGGACAGTTCGTCTTCCATGCGGAAATATGCAGGTGGATACACGATGAGGAACAGATAAATTGTACAGGATGACACGTTGAAGAGCAAGTAAATAATGTACAGGTGGACAGTTCGTCTTCCATGAGGAAATATGCAGGTGAATACACGATGAGGAACAGATAAATTGTACAGGATGACACGTTGAACAGCAAGTAAATAATGTACAGGTGGACAGTTCGGCTTCCATGAGGAAATATGCAGGTAGATACACGATGAGGAACAGATAAATTGTAAAGGATGGCACGTTGAAGAGCAAGTAAATAATGTACAGGTGGACAGTTCGTCTTCCATGAGGAAATATGCAGGTAGATACACGATGAGGAACAGATAAATTGTAAAGGATGGCACGTTGAAGAGCAAGTAAATAATGTACAGGTGGACAGTTCGTCTTCCATGAGGAAATATGCAGGTGAATACACGATGAGGAACAGATAAATTGTACAGGATGACACGTTGAACAGCAAGTAAATAATGTACAGGTGGACAGTTCGGCTTCCATGAGGAAATATGCAGGTAGATACACGATGAGGAACAGATAAATTGTAAAGGATGGCACGTTGAAGAGCAAGTAAATAATGTACAGGTGGACAGTTCGTCTTCCATGAGGAAATATGCAGGTAGATACACGATGAGGAACAGATAAATTGTAAAGGATGGCACGTTGAACAGCAAGTAAATAATGTACAGGTGGACAGTTCGTCTTCCATGCGGAAATATGCAGGTGGATACACGATGAGGAACAGATAAATTGTACAGGATGACACGTTGAAGAGCAAGTAAATAATGTACAGGTGGACAGTTCGTCTTCCATGAGGAAATATGCAGGTGAATACACGATGAGGAACAGCTAAATTGTACAGGATGACACGTTGAACAGCAAGTAAATAATGTACAGGTGGACAGTTCGGCTTCTATGAGGAAATATGCAGGTAGATACACGATGAGGAACAGATAAATTGTACAGGATGACACGTTGAAGAGCAAGTAAATAATGTACAGGTGGACAGTTCGTCTTCCATGAGGAAATATGCAGGTAGATACACGATGAGGAACAGATAAATTGTACAGGATGACACGTTGAAGAGCAAGTAAATAATGTACAGGTGGACAGTTCGTCTTCCATGAGGAAATATGCAGGTGAATACACGATGAGGAACAGATAAATTGTACAGGATGACACGTTGAACAGCAAGTAAATAATGTACAGGTGGACAGTTCGTCTTCCATGAGGAAATATGCAGGTAGATACACAATGAGGAACAGATAAATTGTAAAGGATGGCACGTTGAACAGCAAGTAAATAATGTACAGGTGGACAGTTCGTCTTCCATGAGGAAATATGCAGGTGGATACACGATGAGGAACAGATAAATTGTAAAGGATGGATTTGGGTACATTTCCAGCTGCCTATAAATAAAATAACTATTTACTTTTTTAGAGTTTCCAGTTTACGCTTTTTAGAAGCAGTTTTACTAGTTTTTCTAATATCATTCTTAACGTTACAATAATTTTTCAAAAGGATATTTGTTGTCACCCATGCAATTTTTCTGACAATATATTCAGCTATATGTCCCGCAGCACACACATCAACATCATTAAAAATTTCAAAATTTGTATTCTTGCGCATAATTAGTTCTGTCATATAAATCCTTTGTTGGGACATCTTTAAAAATTTATTTTCATTTTCAGTTGATAGAAGTTTTTGAGCAACTATATAGCCCAAGCTAACAATCCTAATTACATCGGCATTTGGGAATTGCAAACCACCTCTGTTGATGCTTTCCGTATATCTGTAGCAATCCTCAACAGCTAGCTCTTTGTCTGTAACAAGCTGCTCATGGCAAGATTCACATTTTAAGTTCTTAGAAATTGTATAA
This sequence comes from Troglohyphantes excavatus, assembly GCA_963932185.1. Classification (NCBI taxonomy): domain Eukaryota; kingdom Metazoa; phylum Arthropoda; class Arachnida; order Araneae; family Linyphiidae; genus Troglohyphantes; species Troglohyphantes excavatus. Next base: position 31,746,807 of record OZ010678.1, read on the forward strand.
ACACAATAGCCTGCCATATAAACCAAAATAGGCAGACTGGCATCGATTTCTTCGAAATCAGAATCAACGATAGATACTTGTATAGCTTCATCATTGCATGTTGAGGTTGAAGCTTGTGATGCCATTTCAACATCAAACTGATCAATAGGAATTTTTCCATAAGTTGAAGATTTCAATGTCAGCGGCAAGTAATCTTGAAGTCGCAGCTTTGACTCTGATTCAAAAATCTGACGAACAGACACATTGTATTGTGATCCAGCTAGCATTCTATATTTTCCAAATCTTTCCTCAAGTGCATCCGTCTGCAATTTTCCCGTCAAAAAGTACTTCATTTTCAGTGTTTCGAAACAATACGTCGACATATCTAACAATGCACAACATGTGTTGGTCAATGCTGTGTGTGTTTCATTGGTTAAAACACCTGTGGAACACTTGGATTGCTTCCAAATGTCTAACCAAGAAATAAATTTTCTCAAAAATATAAGTCTTGCATCATTTTCAGCTATTGTTAAGGGGTGCATATATATATTATTCAAACGACGTCCCTTATCTGGAGTCTTCACATTTACAATCCACCACCATTGCAGAATAGTCTCAATATAAGAAGCAGTAGATTTAAAATGGTCTAAAGCATGCTTATTACCCAACTCTAACAGTGCTTTTATGACAAATTCATTAAAAACCTGCAATGCTAATTTGACATTTTGTCGCTCTAAGTTGGATGGATTTAAGGCTTTATATGTTAAACCATAACCAAATTTAACTATGGCAACATGCTCCAACTCATGCAATTTTCGCAAAGTCGAAAATGATGCTGTGTCTAATGTATTTACAACAGCGACCGTGTCCACATGCTCAAACTTCGGGAAAAACATACATTTTTCAGGATTACCCTGGTTTAGCCAGTTGTTCCTGACACATTTTAAAATGTGTACAGCATCCACAACAAAATAGAGCGGCCTCTCTGGATCAACAGGATGTGGATATTTGATACACAAAGATGGTGGGCTTGAAAATAAGGACATTGCTCTTCTATTTATCGAATTGTTGTCGCTTACTACGGCTAAAACGGTAAATCCAATTTTCTCTAGCCCGATGATAATTTTTTTCAGCAATGTATGCAGAATTTCGCCAGTTATTGTGAACACAGGTAAAATATGAACAACATCTTTATAGGTGGACATCATGCTCCTGATCATAAATGCATGTGCACTTGTGGCAGCTTGCACATTGTCAAATGCAGTGCCTACTACATTTCCGCCTTTGTAGTCAATGTATGGTTTGAGGTGAATTTCATCCATCATTACAATTACGGTTTTGTCATCTTCTTTCAATAGCTTGCTCTTTTCCTCCGTGTATTTCAAAAAACCTGAATCAAATTGTTCCAAAGATGGATTTGTCAACATATTTGAAGAAATTCTCCTCAGAGTTGTAGGATGAGGAACAATAATATTTCTAGAATTCCTCAAGAACTTATATGCATGAGGAGAAATTGAATAAAGCAACGCTGAAAATATCATCAACTCGGGTGAATATCTGCGTTGTGCTATTTTCTTTTGAAGCAACTGCACTTGCTCCTTGATAAATGTTATAGTAAAAGATGAATCCAACCTATCGAGGATGTTTTCTAGCAGTGGAAGCAAGTTTTGTGTGATATGGTTGGTTGTATTTGTCTGCAGGTTTTCTAAAATCGAAGACAATTCTTTTAAACAGTTTATACTGTTTGGAAAGTTGATGTTGTTCCATGTGCTCAGTTGCTCAGTTTCCAAAAAGTCTTTCAGCTCCAGAGTTTCGAGAACAACAACCGAGACATCAATCACAGGCGCATCACAATTGTGAAGGTGAGCAAAGATGATTTTGTGGGGTTGTTCTATTACAGTCCAATTATCAGGGACTTGAAAGTTTTTCAAGCAGTCTTGAAACTCATGATAAGAAGAGAATTTGGTCTTTTGGTCATCAGTCTCTTTGGCTTCTTTACTAAGTTTAATTGCTTGCTGCAATTGCTCATTCTCCATCCGAATTTTCTTTTCGTCTGGTGATTCTCTGTCTAGTTCTGCTACTGACAAATAAGTTGGACATCCAGGAAACAAAGAAGGCACTGCATCCTTCTTCAAACGAGGATAACATAGAGATGCAGTAATTTTCTCGCCAGTCTTGCTGTCATAAATCCAGGTCTCTTTTTCAATATCGTCTACTTTGAAGTGTACTTCACAAACCTTTAAAAAATTAAATTTAAACTTGTTACTAATAAGAAAATATAATAGAAATAAAATACATATTTAGGACTTTTAATGATGCAGTTTTCAAAATTGTGATGCCCTTGTCGACTATTTCTTGGTATTCTTTTAACAAAAAAAAATTAATGGGCCAATTTTCCAGATCAAATATTTGTTTATATTCACCTTCGGATGAAATATTTGAGTTTAATGAACATGGAACCTTTTTTTAAATGAAACTGGGCAATAAATTTAACCCGCACGTCAGCTTCAATGAATTTTCAATATAGAGGTTGTTGCAATTCTATCTCATTTACAATAAATTGTTCTGTATATCAATGGAGACTGTTCTTTAATGACCAGGGCCTATTCTAAACATGCAATTAAGAATTATAGAATTGAAGTTTTTATTTTGCTCTAAATTTGATAGACCCGAAGAAAGATTTTCGAAAAAATATGTTTATAAAAAGCTTAAACTCGCTTCTGTTTATTGAATCTATACCGATACCAAATATAAACCATACATTTCTGTACCAATAAGAGCATTATTAAATATTACCTTATCTCCCAAACTTATTGCTGCAAAAAATAAATAATTCCAATATTTTATGTGGAATGATTCCTAGATTAGTAATGCATGAAAATAATGACGAACTTTTCACACTATATTGAAGTAAATATGCATGAAATAGATTCAAATTTCAAGAACCATTTTTAATTCTTTGTTATTTATAAGTAATTACAAAAATACAACTTACCCTAGAAGACTTGGAAGGTATGAAATCCTTTCTAGGTATAGCTCTTATCCACTTTTTTCGCGTCTCGACATTATCAGGAAATTTAAAAATACTCACACGTTCTAAAACGCTGTCATAATTCCCTTTGCAATTGGGAACGCAGCACCGAGAAGGCATTTTATGTAACTGACGTTCCTAAAACTGCAAAATAATTCAAATATATATATATATAAAATGAACTTCTCGCGATTCGAAAACAACCTTGTTTACATTTGTAACGAACAGATTCAGCGGCGAATCGAATGGCGCTGGGTCTTCATCTGATGACTCATAGCTTTCTGATCGGCATCGTGCGCAGGCCTTGAGTCAGTTACGGTGGTGTTGGTCCAGTCCACCTGGCATACACCTTGTTAGAGGAATCTGGAATCAGAAGATAAACCTGTTCACCCACATCGAACTTCCTAGTTGATGAGCGTTTATTAAAGTAATCCGCATACGACTTTTGTCTTTCTGCTGTCACAACTTTTGCCTTTTCAGCTGCCATCTCCATCTGATGTTTCATATCTTGAAGATACTCGATGACAGTTTTTGAAGTTCCAGTTGGTAGAGGAACCTCTCCTGCCCACGTGGATTTCAGTATGGCAAGCGGACCACTTGGTTCCCTTCCATACAATAATTTGAATGGAGATTCACCCGTCGTTGCATTCGGCACTTCGCGATAAGCAAAAAGAAGATATGGAATCTGGCGATCCCAGTTACTTTGATCTTCTCTAATCACGTGATGAAGCATGTCTTTAAGAGTTTTGTTCCACCTTTCAACTAGTCCGTTACTCGCTGCATACCCTGGACATGAGAATCTGGGTGAGGATCCGATGCGCGTCAAAAACTCCTGCGTCAATGCAGCGGTGAAGTTGGTACCTTGGTCACTTGCGACCACATTAGGAATTCCCATCCTTAGGAAAATGTGTAGTAGTGCATCGCATGCTGATCTTGCTGTTAGACTTCTCATTGGAATGGCTTCCGGCCATCTCGAGTGCTGATCCATCAGAGTTAGGACATATTTGTGTCCTCTTCCAGAAGCAGGTTCTATAGGCCCGATCACATCAATGTTCACAACTTCGAATGGCAGTTCTGGTCGCAAAACAGGTGTAATTGGAGCTCTATCCGAAATCTTTTCTGGACTTCTTAATTGGCATTTTGAACAGGTGCGACAAAAATTTGCAACGTCTTGAGCTAAGCCAGGCCAATAAAAACTTAACCTAATTCTTTCCTTCGTTTTCCTAATACCCATATGTGCCCCAAAAACAGACTCGTGTGCTAACTCTAACACCTTTGTCCTACGATTTAACGGCAATACCAACTGAGATACCGACTGACCTAGAACTTTGTCTTTATGATACAACAAACCATCAATTTTCAAAACATTTCCCTTCCCTAATCTTACATCTTCGCGAACCTTTCCAAGAGTTTTGCAATTGCCCTGTTCTTCCTTTAACCTGCAGACTTCTGAAACCTGATCAATGCCTATCCCATTACAGTTAACAGCATCACAATTAATTTCCCGCTCAGCAAATAAATTTTCCAGACACAAAGAATTGTCCCTATCCAACGATAAATCGATGACCACGCCTTCCCTTTCATTTGCAACATACTCTTCACCAATTCCCTCAACGCACCCTAGACTCAAACATTCCTCCTTCAACTTCTCATAAACATTTGGTGGAAGTAAACAGTCTGCGCTATTCAACCTATCCGTCAGTGCAGCCTCAACATCAATTGTACGATTTATAAAACTTCCCGATTCCCTCAAACCAAGTTTTATTATTGCAAGTTTCGCCTCAACTTGTTCCCCAAATGCAGAAGTCAGTTTTACAATCCCATGACCTGGAATTTGTTTTAATTTTAAAGCATTCGGGTTGAGGACCAAAATTTCAGCACCCGAATCAATCAATGCGTCTAATTCACATCCCTCAATGAATACTTTAACTCGCGTTAACGGATGTAGAGTTTTAGCCCTATTACCTGACTCAAAACAATTCGTTTCCACCTTTGCCACAATGGCATCGCTATTCGCATCGTTTCTTGAGTTAAATGTTTTATCCCTATTATTTCTAACATCCTTCCTACCAGAAAATCTTTTAAAACAATCCTTGCCCAAATGATTACGAAGCCCGCACACATAGCACTCCCCATTGGGTTTATTCCTATTCGTGTTATCCCTTCTCAAATGAGGCGCTATATATTTTTTCGCAACTTCGTCTCTGCCCAAACGTGGTGAGTTTTCCTGGACCTGCGGTTTTAACCCATTGCCTTGAGGTTTCGAGAAAGATTTATTTTTGGAGTCATAATAAATATCACACTCTTTCGCCATTGATATAGGTTCCAACCCTCCTTCACCCTGTTTAATCCCGATATGACAAGCTGTTTCACTGTCTAACGTTTTATACAAGTGATCTGACACTATTAGTTTCTTAAGGGATTCCAAACTATCTACTTTTCTGAGTTTGCAATAGTATTCGAAATTTGAAATTAATCTCGATGCAAATTGAATATGCGTTTCATCTGAGTTACGTTTTGAATTTCTAAAATTTTCAAGACAGATTTTTGGAGTTGGTTCAAATTCTCTAAGAACAATTTCCTTAACCTTTTCATAACTTTTAAATGTTTCCTCGTCAATAAACGCAAGTAAATTTGCCACTTTATCCCCCAGTAAGTTTATTAAAACTTCTGATTTTAAATCTACATGCACTTGTTTTGTGTTAAACGCCCTTTCCAAAGATTGGAAAAATACATGCCAACCCTCTGCATTACAAGGAACTGGGATGGTTAATGTTTTTATACATTTAACTACGCTCTCAATTGATTGGTTACAATTATTTGACTCATTATTTTGATTAATAGATACGTCCGACTGTCTATTTGACTGTTTCAATCTCTCCAAATCAAGTTCAAGTTTTAATTTCTCTATTTCTAGCTTATGCAACTCTAAGTCGTGAGTACGCTTACGCTCCGCCTCTAATTCAATTTCATCCTGCCTTTGTTTAGCTTTCCTAGAACTCATTATGAAATTTTCCCCCAACAGTAACTTCAAAATATATCAATAATATACTATCGCACATTTATTTTCCCACAATCCTAAATAAACCACACACTTAAATTTACCAACTGCAACAAAGAACAAACGCTAAAACACCACATTACTTCCATAAAAGATACACCCAAAAGCAAAACATTCGCAATGCAACACTTTTTCTTTTATACACACCAAATCTCAAACCGAAACTCTTACCCCCATAGCGCTTTACTTTCGCATCTCAAAACCAAAACAAACCTCTCACTGCTGCCTTTTTTTTTTTCACGTGATCTCCACTCGAATTGAATAATGAACTCGAACCCAATGCGCACTATTTTCTACCGTCTACCCACGCACTCAATATCGATGCTATCCTGTCCTATTGCGCCAATGTCGGGCGACTATCCTTTTCGGTTCGTTGTTTGATAATGAGTTTCATTGAATGGGTAGATAATCATCAGATACGCAATTTTAAACTACATACATTTATTACACACAAGACAGACAATCACATCTAACCAAAGCACAACTTACAAACTAATAATTATAAAGAAAAATAGGAAAATAGCTACCCCAATGCTCAAGGACGTGCATATCACACAACCATCCTCCTCGAGGGTCTATCCCCGTCTGTCTCTCACTTACTGCTCTGCGCAGATGCTCCTGCGCAGCTCAAAATTAAACTATGCGTTCCTAGCCTTTGAATATTGCAAACACTACAGGGGTATTACTAAAGTATTATTAAAGTCATAAATATCAATATTTCATTAAGAGTTAATATGGTTAAACCAAGCCCGCGCATTGAAATGGTGCACGGTTATGAACTATACTTATTTTCCTGACGCAATACTGATATTTAGAAACATGAGACAATTTCCTCTTGAGAAAGTGCTAGAATAGGTGTGAGAAACTTTCCGTTGAGCAACATAATTTTTGGATAAGTCGTTTTACATTAAACCTACCACGACGGGTGAAATGACCCTTTCTAAACTTTCTGGGCAAAATGTCTTACATTCAACGTTATCACACAAAAAACAGACCATTGATTTTTAGGTAAGAAAGGAAAATACTAGATGAAACCTATAGGATTTGTTCATGTAAATTAATAATCCTTATTTAAAATTACGTAATTTTGTATTTGAATAATTACAATATTTTTATTTTTTGATACTAAATCGATTGTAAATGAAATACTCTTTTCAACTACCAGGATTACAAATAATATTTTTCTTTTATATAGTTATAAAATCAAAATTCTTTGAAATATTCGGTAATTGTAGGTATAAAATACTGGTTTCAAAGCAAGTATCTGCTAGTGGAAAAATTAGATATCTTAATATCTTTTTCTTTAATATGGGGTGCAACTCGGTGACAATCTTGCGATTCATACAGATTCATCGGAGTTAACGCCATAGGCGCCGGACATTTGATATCTGACAAAGCCGTTAGGCGGCTAGAGAGAGAGAGACCAGGAGAGCTGGTCAAGAATCCAACGAAGGACGGGGCCTGAAATTTGGCTGAAATTTATTTTGACTAGGTACCGAGAAGCGAAGCTTCTATATCCCTTACAATTAATTTATAAACATGAGATGTGCATGATTAAAATTATTCCATGAGGTAAGAGGACGAAACAGGACAAAACAACATAAAGAAACAAACATAAAGGCCAAAAATCAACATTACATATTCCCGGAGAATATGTATGGACGCGGAAAGTGAGACAAGCATTGGTCGTGGGGATGGTGTCGGGTGACAACAAATGAAAATGAGGTTTCAGATTTCCAAATCCCAGGAAAAACAGCTTCCCGTGGAAAAGGTAATCAGTGAAGATTAGTAATTGAGCGAAAAAGAATTTTCCTCAGAGGGGACGTGATATGACAAAAAAGTCATTTTCCCAAAACGGTAGTCTTGGGAATTAGTGCCATGAAACCATGCCACTTGGCGTGTGCGTGCCAAGTCCCTATTTAGAGTAGGGACAGGATAGCATCAGAAGCATTGAAGGCCGCAAAGGGCCTAATGTTTGCGTCTTCTATGAGGACTTCGTAATGTAATGAGCTACGGAAGTCATTGTCTTTATTTAGGGCATTTTTGAAGAATGTTGTATTAAGTTTAGACATAAATGTGTCTAATTTAGGAACTCTGAGGTCTTGGTGGATAAGGTTGTCCCTCACGTATCGGTGGGCATCAACAATTTCCCTAAGGATTTTGTTCTGGCATTTTTGGAGTGTATATTTATCAGTTTTTGTTAGACATGCTATTGCAGGGGATGCATATGTGAGTATCGGGAAGTTGATTCAAGCCTATAACATGTTGTTGTTTAAAATTGCGGTAGCTTTTTAGTACGAAATTTGTTATTTTTTCAAAATTAGACTTTTCATCAGCTGTCTAAGTTGTAGGTGATGGTAATATTAAGTAATATTTACTGTTTTATCGTGTATATAAATAAAAAAAAGTTTTTTTATTTCATATTTCATAATTTGTTCACGGTTTTTTAAAAAAAATATTTGAAGAATTTAATTTGAGTTCAGTTCAGATTGCCTGTTAGTTTTAACATAAATATGTTAAAATAAACATTGGTTATCAGGCATCTATTCATCCAAAAATTCTGTTAGTTGCTAATGCACGGTTAGCCTGTATTGTTACGTAGAAAATATAAATTTTTCAAATTTACATCTCTTTTTGCTTCATTGCGTTTTTCCTATGATTTTGTCACTTGCAACTTAAAATTTAATGTGGACTTTTATTTGTAATTATCACTTTTTGTCCTTTTTTTTAAAGATGTTATGTCCCTTTTACTCCCTAGGGTTATATGTAAAAAAATTGCAAGCCCTGCACAAATCGTAAAAAAAAAATATCTTTGAAATCAAAAAGCATTTTTCTGAAAAGTAAATATGGTAGTTTTATTTATAATTTTTTTTTAATTAAATTTTATTTGGGTTATCAATGATTATTTTTTTTGTTTTAAATTTAGTTTGAGATTGTTTGCATCTTACCTGCAAAAAGTTTGCAGGATTAGATTATGAAAGTGTACGTGATTCAAAGGATTTGTTTCCTGTACAAAATTGTGCTGGGACTAGTTGTAATTAGTTAACTATATAGCTAGGGGTCCAAGTAATCATACTTTTTAAACATTTAAAAAAAAATATATATTTATTATATTTTGACTTTTTAATCGACTTTAGCATGCCGAGCAATACCAAGGATGCATCAGTTATCAATTCGACCTTTATGTATGTTCGCGCATAATTTCTGTTCTAATTAAGATATTTGTATCATACATTATTGTTGTAATTGGATACATTTATTGTTGGATAGGAAATGTTTCACTTGGGAGCTTTTTATACGAAATATCCGGAATTCTCAAAAAAAAAACGGACCATTAGAAAAATACCCAATTTGGAGGGTTTTTTTATGAATAGAGAAAAATCAACTTTGGCAAAAAAATAAACATTGGTTATCAGCAAGGCGTCATAGTGACGCCTTGCTGATAACCATAGTGACGCCTACCTCGCGCTTTCTGTAGGCGTGTCTAATGATCTCGTTGGTGAGGTGCTGCCATCTATTCGTGTTTTTGTGAACTATTAAAACGTGATAAGCTAACTTTATTTAGTTACTTTTACTGCATTTTATGAGTTTAAATTATATTTTAAGGATTGCATTTTGTATGGAAAAATTGCAAAAGATTTGCTTAATAAATTAAGCGTATTAAAATAATATTAGCTGCCACGAGGGCATGTCTATGAATTTTGAAAGAGTAAAATGGGGGTAGGAAACATCAGGTCAATGCATTTGTATTGGACATTATAAATGAGTTACAATTTCAATCAAGTAAAATACAGGGACATAACAAAACTAGGAAGGATTAGTAGTAAAGCTACCTGAACACAACTATTTACAGATATTTACATTATTTTGCTAATTAAAAATTAAATCACCAGTTGTTACCCAACCGGTAATCGAACCTAAGTAGCAATGCTTGAAACACACAGCCAATGAGAATGATCAAAAACCGATAGTAAGGCGGAACAAAAATGACGTCAAAAATGTGCTTTCCTTGCCCACTTTCAAAAAGCGAAAAACGAGCGCACCTTCTATATATAGTCTTCACTATCCTTGGGTAATCAGGCTTCTATTCATCCAAAAATATTAATCTGACTTTTTTTTACAAAACATTTTCTTCGATTTCAAAAATCTTTTTATAGTTGCTTAGCAATTGTTTTAATTTGCATTATAATATGACGTAATACATTTTATTTTCACTTATCTGCGGCATTCAATTATTTGTAAAATTCAATAATTATAAACATCTATCTAAAAAAAATTCTCCATTTAATTTTTTTTTCTGAATGACAATATATTATCCATTTTAAACGACTGGAGTTACCTTTTGAGGGACAGAAGGATTAATTAAACGAGAAAAATAAAATAAACTTTTTAAAAAAAGATAAAACTCACTTTAAGAAAAAAAATGGGCTATTAAAAAAATTGATATTAATAAACAAGTGAAAAAAATCATTTTATATTTATTAGAACTTTTTTAAGTTGTTGCTAATTTATAAAAATATACCTAAATTTTGATTATCTGTAGGATGAGTACTCTATTCTGTCTCTAGAATGTTAAACATAGAGTTGACAAATATTTTACACTCAAAAAGACACTTTCCTGTGTTTCCTACTTTTCAAACTTTTAGGCAAAAAAGTCCTACTTTTTATTGTTAAAAGACACCACCATTTGCCATCTTGGAAGTCGATAAAATAAAAAATTCACACAATGTTGGGAATCAGCTCTTTATTTTGAAACCTCAATTTTTTTTTTAAAAAAAGAGCATATGGGTAAAGTTTTCACAGCCATTGGGATGAGGGACGTTTTCGAATAAATATTCCATTCAAATTATATGTAGCCGTACCAAATATTTGTAATTAATAAAAGAATCTGACTGGCTTCTTAAAAAAAATCTGAAAATGTATTTATAAATTTCTGTGGTTGTTAGAATAGAAAGGGCCCGCTACTAAGTTCGCGCCGGGCCCCGCGTCTGCTAAGGACGGCCCTGTGTGCATGTTTAAAGTTTTAACGACTTCGAGCCAGGGCATATTTTAACATAGAATTGGTGGGGCATTTTCCCCACCAGTGCTAAGAAAAGCCCCACTACTTTTGTCGATTTGACGTCCATTTTTTCATTCGTGTCCTAAATATTTTCTGGAGGGGAAAAACATCGTTCATTTTTGTTAAATTAAGTAAAGCTTAGTTTGAATTGACAAACAAATAATTTTTGGCATTTTTTTGCACAAAGTTTTTATTAACCTGTACGTGTAGGCTAGGACAACATATGTCCTATAGAGTATAGAGATCCAGTGGTGGACTTTTGACACTTTCGAACCATGGTGTTTGCAGAAAGAATTTTTGAAACGCTTGTGGTCTGAAGTATGTTGTTTGCGACATAGCAGCTAATTACACCAGTACAGGCATGGGAAGTTTCGCTAATGGTTTACACTGATCGTTTTAGGTTACACTTTTTACTATTTCGGCACCTGAATGACCCTTCCCCCTAATCTGCGTGCTTCGAGGAAGGATTTTTAACGATCCATCCGTCAAACAGTTACACGCGTCTTATTGTAAGGCAAGTCTTCCTTCCACAATGCTTAAAGAACTATTTTTCCTTCCTCCCAAAGTGAAATGTTTATCCCCGTTTAGGAATTAGCCCACGTTCATTGCAACTTTTTTGTTACGAAGCCTCCGCGAAAAGGTTAACAACGAGGTTCAGCTATCTATCAGCATTCTACCTTTGACCATAGATAAGTATTTGTCCCCACCAGTGAAAATTCTTTAAAATATGCTCTGCTTCGAGCAGTATTTTTAATTTGGTTAGTTAATTAACTTCACACTAGTGGATATTGGCGCCAATTCGGGGTCTATCTCAAAGAAAGGACCCCAGAAACGAGAACACTGCCTCGTTTTTTTGAACCATGGTCAGATGATGAGGACAAATAAGACTAAGTAATTTAATAAATGTGCCTAATTTACTGATAAGAAATGTATTTAATGTAGCTCTAAATAAGTATGTAGACAAAATAAGTATTAATTTTTTTTTGTACAAACAACTAAACAGTATACTATATTTATGTTCAAACAATATCTATATCACAACTAGTTGATAATGGAAAAACAATTAAATATATCACACTAGATGGCGCTAGTAACTATTTATATTTTATAACTCGTCTAAAACCCATATTCGATCGACTACTCTGTGAAGATTAAAACGAGCCTTATAACCCTTTCAAATAAAATTATTTATTATAAGTCATCTATATTTCTAAGTTTTAAAAATTCTCATTTAAGATTTGTTATGACTATTTAAAATATTGACCTAATAAATTAAGTAAAAATTATCTAAAGTTTAAATGATTTGTGTCATATACTCCCTCTTAAAGCAATTTCTTAAATTACCATGCTTGAACTTGAATATAAAATTGTTCGAGGCACCAACCCGAAGGAATTTTTCCTCTTCATCTAACTTGGGCCTATAGGCAACTATATTTCTGAGGTATCTGGATTTAAAAGACAAGGGACAGGACAAATACAGAACATATAGAAGAAAAATATGAAAACTGTGAATTGCTTTTGATTATGGTACAGAGAGTAACAAATAAAAAAGCAACGTTTAGATCAAAAATATAAAATCTGAGATAGTGCCAGGCAACTGGTTCCGAAATATATACTAATATGTCATAAGGTAAAAGCAGTGGGGAGCACGATATATATACATATACATACACACATATACACGTACATACACAATACACACATATACACGTACATACACAATAAACACATATATACACATACAGAACACATATACATATACACACATACAAACTACAATATATACAAAAACGGCATTACAGCAATCAGCATCAATTAACTATAACAAAATAAATGGAATATATTTTAAGCTTGAAAAAGAGAGGTAAGCACGGCATCTGTGAGCGCAAACGCAGCGTAGGGTCGCCTCCCAGCATCTTCACGTAGAACTTCGTAATTGAGGCTTGCCTGGATATGCGACCGCGGCTGAATTGCCTTCCTATAGAAGTTGATGTTGAGTTTTATGATGTGGTCTGCTATTGTGTCTATTTTAAGGTATCTATGAATAAGAGCGTTTCTGATGTATCTTGTTGCACCTACAAAAACAATTACTCGTATACTATAAAATAAAAGAAAATAATTTAAATTGTGTAGGCGTATATGTATGTATTCATGTATGTGTATATATGTGTGTATTGTGTATGTACGTGTGTATATATTATATATCTCGGAACCCCCAGTTGCCTGCCACTGTCTCAGAATTCATATTTTCGATCTAAATGTTACTTTTTACTTGTTACTCTCTTTACCATAATCAAAAGCCATTCACAGTTATTTTTTTCTTCTATATGTTCTGTATTTGTCCTGTCCCTTGTCTTTTAATCCAGATATCTCAGAAATTTAGTTGCCTATAGGCCCAAGTTAGATGAAAAGAAAAAATACCTTCGGGTTGGTGCCTCGAACAATTTTATATTCAAATCAAGTAGTCTTTCACAAGTAGAAGGATGAAAAGTTCTAGCAATTTGATGCATTCACTGTTTTTAATATTATCATTGTTTTTAATATTAGGCACATAGTCAGAAACCTTTAAATGTTTCGAACAAACACAACAGAAGTGTTCGATTTATTATTACGTACAAAATCTTTTCTGGAAATGTTCTTTAGCCAAATATCACATAAGTTCGTATCACATGGAAACTCGTGGAAAGAAATAGTCTTATCGACTCTCGTGTTTGATTTGCAGTACGGCACACATTAATACATTTTAAAAGTTAATGAATGAAATATAAATGTATAATATTCGCCGTTTGTAAAACATAAATCCACTATAAAATTACAAAAAATCGCTAAGAAATACCAACGATGTAAATTTTTTCATTTTTCAGCAATCGATTGCAACACAAAAGCATAGCACAAGATTTTAGCGCCACCTTACGGCAATAGCGTCCCAAGCCAATTTTTAGTGTCGGCGTTAAATCCATTGTTCTCGGGAGAAATGCAACAACCTTTTCAGATAAGCGTCAACGCGCGCGCATCCGGTTTAGCCTTCGTCAATAGTGGCGCTAGAAGCTTTTGTTCTCGTCAGCTATATATATAATACTTAATGTCAAATACAACATAATAGGATGGAAAAAGCGACGTCTGGCGTATAATAAATATTCCAGAGAACAATAAAAATTTTGGAATATAAACACAGACCAAGTACCTATTCACATTGCCGAATTAATAACATTTTAGTACTTAACAAATAAGAGGTTGATTAAAAATTAGTATAGTATATATATAAATTTGATTTTGATGAACAAATATAAATTACATAAGTGTACCACTTATTTGTTTTAATTCTATATATTATATATATTTTTTCGCTAAAGATTTCAATTGGTACGAATCTAAAAATTTTAGTTTTAAGAAAGTACTTTAGAATAAATAATTCTGAAGTACATTTGTAAAATCACTGCCCCCCCCCCCCCCCCCCCTGTGTGTGTAAAATGTGGCCTAGGCAATCTCACAAGCAATTGTCAGAAACCTAAAAAGATCCTCCTAAATGTAGTCTCTGCCAGGAAGCACACACGGCTAACTTCAAAGGATGTTCAAAAAGACCACAGATTGAAACAATTGGAGTCGATTAAAGTAGCCATCAAGTCGACCAACGTAAAGCAGCTCAGTTAAATAGAATATACGATGGGAGAGTTTTTGTTAGTAAAACAATCCCCGCTACCCTATCAAACTCAGATCTGACGCCCACCTAGGCCCAATGCACAGCTGCTACGCCACGACAAGTAACCAGGCTTCTCACGTTCCAATTGTATCAGCTTCAAATTTCGGAAATAAATAAAAGCAACGATATCAACTATTCCATTAACGATAGTCTCCAAAAAGCTACTGTAGCAGCGGCCAAACTTGCAGATATGATTGATTGGATAAAAAAGTCTGGTATTATCAAAATTTTCAACTCCATAAAACTGCAAAACCGATCCATAAAAGTCATCACTACCCCAACAATTGTTAATGGATAATAAAACACTGAAATCCAACCCAATTACGATACTAGTTTGGAATTCCAACAGCATAGTTGGGTAGATGGACGAATTCAAGAACTTTATTACTGAGCACAGTGCAGATGTTTGCTTAATAACTGAAACGTTTGCTACACCCACCCACCCAGGCATTCACTAAAAAATGCCAATTACAACACATACAGGTGCGATAGATTACATCACCGTGGTGGAGGATCTGCAATCTTTGTAAAGAGGAGCTTTTCCACCAATCTACTCAGTGCAGATAACTCGAGAGGGTACGAAGAAACGACAATCACACTAAGTCTAACCGGGGGTAAAGACTTCATCCTTTCATCAGTTTACAACCCTCCAGACCGTATCATTACTCAAGAGGACATCAAAATTTTACTCCCTAAGGACAAAAATTTCATTCTTGGAGGAGATTTAAATGCAAAGCACGTAAACTGGGGCTGTGTGAAATCGAATAAAAATGAATCAATACTTATGTCATCTATAAATAAACAAAACCTACGAATTATTCCTCCACAACACCCAACCTTCTACCCGAGAATACCAAGTCAAAAGCCAGACATTTTAGACTTTATTCTTACAAATAACGCAATTCTAATTTGTGCTGATGTTATGCACGATCTAACATCCAATCATTTTCCTGTGTTTGCGACTGTCGGCATCTCCAACGAAGAGCAGAAACACGACATCATCCCCCAAACCGACTGGACACTTTACGAAAACCTGATGAAATGCAAAGAGACTCACAACCAAAATCTTCACGTAAATAAAGACATTGAGGAAAGAATAAAAATCCTAAATGAAGA
Organism: Troglohyphantes excavatus; assembly: GCA_963932185.1. NCBI lineage: Eukaryota > Metazoa > Arthropoda > Arachnida > Araneae > Linyphiidae > Troglohyphantes > Troglohyphantes excavatus. The sequence continues at coordinate 31,762,753 of OZ010678.1, forward strand.
CATACATGAATCGTATGAAAAAGCCACAACATATAAAAAGCGAGAACATAACTTCCACATCCACCCCAAAACCATCAGAGAAACCATTAAAACTAGAAACTGGGTCAAAAAACAGTATCAGAGAAATCGAGACCCTGCTTTCAATAGAGAACTCAACTTCCTAAACCGACAAATAAAAGAAGAATGTCAAAAACACCGAAAAAAGGCATGGGAAGATAAAGTCACATCATTGTGCATTAGTGACAATTCTGTCTGTCAAATGACAAAAAGTCTTAAGACGAATCTGCAGCCGAATATAGTAATACAGGGTAAACAAAATATGGCATACAGACCTCGAAAAGACAGAAGCATTTGCTGATGCCATGTAAGAATAATTTAAAATCAATACAGATCCCAATGATCCAAAAAATACAGAAAAAATTGAATATTTCGTCCATACCTGGTTTAACAAAAATCATCCCAAACATGAGATCGAGCACACAAACCACGAAGAAGTTTAAAATATAATCAGACACCTAAATAAAAGAAAAGCCCCGGGCCCAGACAAGATAAAAAATAATATGCTAAAAAATCTCACTATTGAGACAATAAAGAGAATTACAAATATTTTCAACAAATGCATTAGACAAAACTTTTATCCACAACAATGGAAGATTGCCACGATAATCATGATACTAAAAACTGGAGAAAAAAACCTGTTGCAACCAACAAGCCGATAAGTCTCCTCTCCAGCCAGGGTAAAATTCTAGAAAGAATTATCTACATCAGAATGCAGCCTCTACTAAAACTCATACCATCAGCACAATACGGCTTTTTAAGGTGCAAGTCAACCAAAAACAACTGGTTCGTATTCTAGAATTCATTGGATGTGCCATGCGTAATAAACAAGCCGCGGCACTTCAAATGCTTGATGTACCTAAAGCATTCGACCGGGTGTGGCACTCTGGCTTACTCTACAAAATTATTAATATGGAATTTCCAATCGACATTGTACTACTTATCAAGGAATATCTTGATGGAAGAAATTTCAAGCCCGTCAAAGAGAAAATATCTCCTCGGAAAGAAACATAAAAGCAGGTGTCCCCCAGGGATCAATATTGGGACCTGTCCTTTACATTTTCTATAACACGGACTTTACTATATTTCGTGGAGATCATAACACAATGACAGCATTCTACGTGGATGATACGGCATTTATATCTAAGTCCTTATTCCCCGACCGAGCAGTTGCAAATCTGCAATAAAAAAAATAGTTATATTGAGAACTGGTGCACTAAGTGGCGTGTGTCAATAAATGCTCAGAAATCAAGTATTGCTGTCATTAGAAAAACTAAAACAAAACGTCTCATCACAGAAGAAGCAACTCTTTTTGGAGAAAAAATACAACACATGCAAAATACCTTGGACTAATCATCCAGCACAACCTCAAATGGACCAAACATCTTGTATTTTATCCTATGAAGTTTAACAAGAGGATGCATATACCAGACCCTTCGCATCATTTATGCAATCAGACGCCCTATACTTAACTTCTTAACTTTCTAGTCTGCGATGAAGGAAATAGTATATCCTACAGAGACAATCTGTATTTTGTTGAAAATTATTATCTGTGTGCTATTATTGTTATGTGTGCTATTGTTGTTATGTGTGCCATAGTTGTTATGTGTGCTTTTATTGTTACTTATTGTATGTTTCTCTAATTTTTCTTATTTGTCCTGTTTTGTCTATGTTCTGTCCAACCATACGATCTTTTAATGTTCGGCGCCCTCGGACACTCACTTCGATGGAGGGGTAAATGCTTTCGAGCAGACACCCTGTCTCTACACAAGATCCAAGAATATATTTTCTATCATTTATAAATTTCGAATATTTATCGTTTATTTTAGCAACGTATTACATATATAATACAATTTAAATATCTAAGTTTATCATTACACTAAGTTACTTAAGTTACATCCCTAAGTTTACATTACATTTATATATATATATATATATATATATATATATATATATATATATATATATATATATATATATATATATATATATATATATGTATATATGTATATATATGTATATATGTATATATGTATATATATGTATATATGTATATATATATGTATGTATGTATGTATGTATGTATGTATATATACATATATACATATATACATACATACATACATACATACATACATATATGTATATACGTATGTATGTATGTATGTATGTATGTATGTATGTATGTATGTATGTATGTATGTATGTATGTATATACATACATACATACATACATACATACATACATACATATATATATATATATATATATATACTACCATTCATATGTTGAGGATTACATAAACCATGCAATATATCATACTAGATGGCGCTAGTAACTATGTATATGTGTTTATAACTTGTTTAAACACCCATATTTACGACTAAACTTTCAAAACAAAACAAAAGAAAAATTATGTAACCCTTTCAAATAAAAAAGAATAATATTTCATCTATTTTTTTTTATGAGATTTTGTATTTTAAATAAAAAGGTATATATTTCAGGTCTGTCAGAAGCATCAGAAATTGACATCGACATCGCCATCTTGTGGCATCTGGATATATTTTTTTTAAAATTGTTTTTGTGAAATGTTTAGTCGTTCATTTGTCAGTTATTATTTTGCCGTATACTCGCACTTAATTTCTTTTTTCCATTACCTTAAAAATATCTACTAAAACTTAGAAACATCATTTAGTTAAATTTTCATAAAATCAAGAGAATAAAACAAATTGAGTTCCATGATTGCAGCTTGTGTAATTTGCTTTCGTATCGAAGGATACAAACGAAAAATTTTAGAATCATCTTTGAAATTATGATTTTTGTTTAAACTCTGTCTTGTCCTCCAACAAGAAACAATGATGCTTATTTTTGTTTGCCTTCAGAAGATATTACGCAAATAACCTATCAAGTATAAAAAATTTTATAAGTGACCCCTGATATTTTAAATAGGTTTAAAACTTTCCCTTTAAAACTTCATTCTATTATAATATTTACAGCGCAAAAATTTTATTTGTAATTTGAACCCCAACATATGTAATGCCCATAAATTCGGAATGAAAGATTGTATGGTCCTATCGATTACCGTTAGTAGTCTACTTTAATTAAAAAAAACCTACTTACGACTCATCTATTACTAAATACAACAATTTTTAAATAAAAATTATAAATATTTTACAAGTTTGTGACAGCTTTGCTGATTTTTTCTTATCATCTAAAAACGTATATTTAGAAACTGCTCTTTGTCTGTAATTGGGTGAGGAGCAGAAATAAAAAATAACTATTAAAGTTTCTAAAAATTTAATTGGGAACAGAAGGCATCCATATAATTAAAGTTAAGCCAAGCAATGGTATTAAAAAAAAATATCACGAATTTCCAGAGAGGATAATGTTCGTGATATTATTAAAAAACTTAACAGGTTTATAAAATTACAGAATAACGTTATCTCTCTATTTTAGATGAAGATGTGGTGGCGAATTTGATTCAACACGTTATTTTAGTTATCGACCATCTCTGTACCATTTCATTCATTTTGCGGGGTATTACAAAAAGTTAAAGTCATAAATTTCGATGTTTGATTAAGAGTTAATAAGGTTGAACAAAGCCCGCGAAGTCAAATGGTGCACGGTTATGAACTATACTTATTTTCCTGACGTAATACTAATATTTAGAAATTGTTAGAATAAGTTTGAGAAAATTTCCTTTGAGCATCATAATTTTGGATAAGTCGTTTTACATTAAACCTACCACTACGGGTCAAATGACCCTTTCTAAACTTTCTGGGCAAAATGTCGTACATTCAACGTTATCACACGAAACAGGTCATTGATTTTTAGACAAGTAGGGAAAGTACTGGATGACAACTATAGGATTTGTTCATGTAAATCAATAATCCTTATTTAAAATGACGTAATTTCGTATTTGAATGTTTTAATGGTGCCATGAACTGCCTGAGACCGATAATCGGGAGAAAATCGCAAATGAATCTCAGATTAAAAAAGCTACTATATGAAGCAGCAATTAAGCCAATCTTAACATATGCGTCTCCTGCATGGGCTACACACACTGCTGGAGATTTAAACATGTTACAAAAATGTCAAAATAAGATCCTCAGAGAAATAGTGGATGCGTCGAGGTATGTGAGAAACGAACTAATTCATAGAGATCTGGAAATTGAAAAAATGAAAGTCCACATTGACAAGTTAAATGCAAAGTTCTACAGCCAAGCACTTAGGCAAGAAACTTTCAATGACATTTTGTCCTATGAAATCTTACACGAAGATGCAGATATCAGACCCTTCGCATCATTTATGCAATCAGACGCCCTATACTTAACTCTTTAACTTTCTAGGCTACGATGAAGGAAATAGTAAATCTTACAGAGACAATCTGTACTTTATTGAAAATTATTATTCTGTGTGCTATTGTTATTATGTGTGTTATTGTTGTTATGTGTGCTATTGTTGTTATGAGTGCCATTGTTGTTATATGTGCTTTTATTGTTCCTTATTGTATGCTTCTTTAATTTTTCTTATCTGTCCTGTTTTGTGTATGTGTCGTCCAACCCTTCGATATTTTAATGTTCGGCGCCCTCGGGCACTCACTTCGATGGAGGGGTAAATGCTCTAGAGCAGACACCCTGTCTCTACACAAGATCCAAGATCCAAGATAAATTGAAATATTTCGGTAATTGTCGGTATAAGATACTGGTGTTAAAGCAAGTATCTGTTATTAAAAAAATTAGTTTCATAAATATACGATTGAAAAAGACTATTGTCTCCGACCTAACCCAGCTGATGGAGACATTGGGAGGTAATTTTTTGACGATGAGGGGAAAAAAGCGTCAAATGCTGATTCAAGCTTATAGCATATTGTTTTAAATTGCGGTAGCTTTTTAAACGACTGAAAAGCGCGCCAAACAAAACTCCAAACTAAAACCGCCAAGTCGAGAGATTATAGATTCGCTTGTTATGTATGCTTGCGCAGGATCTCGGTTATAATTCAAGTATTTGCACAATTTGTTTTTTGTTGGATAGGGGATGTTTCACTTGGGAGCAATTTGAAAAAATATCCGATTATCCGGCATTTAACTACCCGGAAATTTCGGCGCCGTTTTTAAAACATTGTAATAAGTATACAATTGACAATAAAAAATTCACTTTTTTCAATGCGTTCATAAAATTAAAAAATAAATTACTTTTTAGCACATTTTTCTTACAGTCGGTTTTCCTTTTTTTTTAGAAAGATTATTTTATTATTACGAAATTTGTTATTTTATCATCTTTAGACTTTTCATCAGCCGTCATAATTTTGGATAAATCGTTTTACATTAAATCTACTACGACGATTCAAATGACCCTTTCTAAACTTTCTGCGCAAAATGTCTTACATTGAACGTTATCACACTAAACATATGTTATTGATTTTTAGACAAGTAGGGAAAATACTGGATGAAACAACAATAGGATTTGTTCATGTAATTCAATAATCCATATTTAAAATGACGTAATTTCGTATTTGAATTTTTTACCGTATTCTTAAATTCTTTTCAATTAAAAATACTCTTCTGTACTACCAAGTTTTAAATAATATTTTTCTTTTATATAGCTATAAAATTAAAACTAATTGAAATCATTCTAGACTCTGCCTTCGAGCAGTACAGACGTGTTAAAAGAGCTCCGTCTCTTCTCGTCTCATTTTGCGGTTATTTAGCCTTTCTTAAATTAATTTTTATATTTTTGCATTCTGCTAGTAAATACCTACCGACTGATATAATTGCTTTAATTTTTAATAAAGTTTTTCAATTAATTACGGAATTTTAAAGTTTTTCATCGGCAACGCGTGGCCGCGTACCGGTGCTCCGAATATTGCTGCCGACCCCTAAGCAGACCCTCTCGGCTTAGGCCTAAAAATTTCTCCGCCGAAATTTTGCACGTGTTTCCTGCTGTTTTCGATTCGGCGAAATTCCAGGCAGTGCTGGTTATTTCGGATTGGTATATTTTGTCGGTAGTGGCTGCACGTTGGGATTTTTCCTCGCGGAAATTTTCCACACGCTTCTATCGGGCGATATCCAATTCAGGAGAATCAGAGGAAGCTTATACTTCTCTGATATTGATCATTGCGATTTGTCGGGTGTGAAGTGGCGATAGCTGTGAGAAGGCGAGACATTTCCATATTTTTCTTTTTCACTAAGTAAGTCCTTGGATTTCCGGCGGCAGTCAAACTCTAAAGCGGGCGTTCGCTTTGCTTAGGCGAGACTGTCGTCAGTCCTGTATTTCCTTGAGAGTACAGGACTTCCCTTGTATCCTAGGCACAGTATCGGATCGAATTTTTATTGTAGTATGACGAGTTACGCAGACTAGATTCTCTAGCTGTGATAACCAAATATATCTTGGTGATTGATTTTATACTGATAGATTGATAGAATGAGCTATACTAATATGGACGTAGCACGTGATAATGAGCGTATCATTCAAGTAGCAGCTAATATAGCGCTACTTAATCAACCAGGGCTCATGACGCCCTCGAACTCAGATGCTCTTCGAGCTCTTAAACAGGAGATGCACCTACTCCTTAATGATCAACGGGGCATACCACAGACTGTGGAATATGCGCCCATGTCTATCTCTAGGACTAGAGACGTAGGGTTGAGACTGAACGGACGTTCACCCGACCCTACCTTAGACAGGATCAATGCACCAATATGGCCGCCATCGCCTGAGGTTGCTAGTGACAAATATACACGTCACATGTCTATCCCGGCAAAGTCACAAAGCCGCGGTAATTATATCACAGAGTCTCAAAAGACAACACATCAATGTGTGTCTTCATATGCTCCCAGTCAAAACGGAGATAATACATTGGACGTGAATTCCTCGGAATCACAAAACATTAATGCACATCAATCGCCTACGCTAAATGATGTTGCAGCACATAATGAGACTATCCCGAAGTCGATGTCTCCGTCTTGCCCAGTGCAAAAATTCCGTGCACCCATCTCACCTAGGCTAAGGGTTAACCTAGATCAGGAATGGAGGTATACCAAATATCCGGCTAAACCTCAAAATGTGGACAATGTTTTCCCAGCCCTCGTACCGGTGGGTAACAGATATCAGTCACTCTCGGACACTGAGATGGATAACGAAGGAGAGAAAGAGGCAGCTACTACATCCACCGTAGCTAAATCCTCAATAGCAAAGCATAGCCCGTATAACCTTAGGCGCAGACATGCAGATAATGCTAAGCAGACAAATAAATCTCTAGCAACTAAGTCCCAGTCTAAGGATACCTTGTTACAACCTGGGCCCTCCACTCAAACTCAGACTTCTATTATGGTAGAGAGCAGCGATTCAGAGTCTGATGAACTTATCATAGACGAATCTCTTCCTACACCCACGGATTCAGCCAACCCTACTCTAAACACTGATAATAGTGGGTTCACTCAACCCAAAAATCCAGCAAGGGTAACTCCTATCATAGTAGAAGATAACAACTACGGCTGGAGAATACTTAATAAACTCCTAACAGAGAACGGATTTGAAGGTGTAACAGCAAAACTTACTGCTGGTAATACCTACACTATAAAACCTCATGATGTAAATGTCCACAGAGGCATAACAGCCCTTTTTAACGAAAAGGGCATTTTATACCATACATATGTTCTCCCTGCGGACAAAAACATCAAAGTGGTGATAAAGCACCTTCCAGTAAGCACCGACTGCAAAGAGCTTTTTGACGAACTTGTAGATGAACACTTCCAGATTATTGAAGTAGTTCAAATGTCTAAACGAGTTGATGGGGTAAAGGTCAATCTACCTCTCTTTATCGTAACTTTACCCAGAAACAAGACTTCTGCGGAAATATACCACATAAAATTTCTATTCAGATTAAAGGTCGAAGTACAGACATATAAAGGCAGACATGGCCCCACGCAATGCCACAGATGTCAGAATTTCCTACATGCACAGAGAGGATGCAAACGTAACCCCCGCTGTGTCAAATGTGGAGAATCACACTGGACATCGGAATGCACGAAACCTAAATCTGTCACTCCCAAATGCTGCAATTGCTTTGGACCACACACGGCTAATTGGAGTGGCTGCCCCGTAAGGCCAGAGGAGACGCCAAAACCTCAAATCAACAGAACTGGCCGAAGTGGGAACACTCAAGTTCCCAACTCTTCTAGAGTACCCATACCTGAAGACCTTGCTCTAAGGACTACTTACGAAAACAGAGTCTTCCTCAATAAGTCATATGCGCAAGCGGCATCAATGCCTGCAAATAACCGAAGTCATAACGAATTGATACAGATGCCTGCCAACATCAACTCTGGGGAAACACAGACTCCTCAAGTGATCTCTCATAATCCTCAAGTAATCTCTAATGCCGAGACGATACTTGAAAAACTTGCCACTCTTGTGGAATGGATCAAAAACTCGGGCATTATAGAAATTGTAGAAAGTCTGAAAAACGGAGGTTCAATCCAAATTAATCACACTAATTCACAGTTTGTTCAGCAAAATGCAGTCAATAATTCTAGTCCCATTAATGAATAATACATCTAATAGTTTCACTCCAATCACGATTTTAAATTGGAATGCCAATGGAGTACTTCATAAATTCACTGAATTAAAAGATTTCATGATGCAGTACAATATAGATGTGTGCATCATTACCGAGACTCACCTTTCGGCTGGCCACTCGCTCCGAATGGCTAACTATCAAACCTATAGGTCGGATAGGCTCAACCGTAGAGGGGGTGGCTGTGCCATACTAGCGAAAAATTCTCTGCAAACGTCTCTGTTCAGAACTAGCAACAATAAAGGCTTCGAGGAGACTACCATCACCCTCGCTCGCAAGCAACAAAACATTAATATATCCGCTGTGTACAACCCTCCAACTCATATTATCACAGAGGATGAAATAAAGTATCTTTTCCCTCCCAATACACCAACAATCTTGGGAGGTGATCTAAATGCTAAAAGCTCGATATGGGGTTGTAGAGCAGTCAACAAAAATGGGAAGCAACTCCAAAAATATCTGGGGAAAGCTGGTTTAACAGTAATTGCTCCAATACAACCCACATATATTCCAACGGCCTTCAATCACAGGCCAGATATACTGGATATCTTCCTCAGCAATGCGGGCATACACATGTGTGCTCACGTTTATAACGAATTGTCATCAGATCATCTACCTGTTATTGCGACAGTGGTTATCGAAAAACCTGCAGATGACTTTCGCAAGCTCCGCACAGATTGGAAACTCTACTTCAACATTCTCACAACCAGGGGACACAATGACCTGCCCCTAGATAACTGCTCAAACATCAACCTGGCAGTAGAAAATTTCACTTCCGAATTACAAACAGCCCACTCTGAGGCCACAACAAAAGTCGATAAACCTCCTAACTATCTAATCCTTCCGAAATCAATAAAACAACTAATCAAATATAGGAACTGGGTCCGAAAGAGACATAGTAGAACTTTAGATCCTAGCTTAAAAACCGAAATAAATAGACTCAATAAAGAAATAAAAATCAAATGTACCAATCACAAGACTGAGATGTGGGAAGATAAAGTAGTTTCACTCTGTGCGGAGGACAAATCGCTTTGGCGGATGTCCAAAAGCTTGAGAAAACCCCCAACCATCAACAGACCTATTCATGGGGAGTTAGGTCTAGTTTATACAGACAAGGAAAAAGCTGAGGCATTCGCTGACGAGATGGAGAGTCAGTTCAGGGAAAATCTATCTCCATCTAAAGATGACTTCAAAGAGGAAGTACGAAGGGAGGTCCTCAATTACATAAGGACCCACAAATTTACATCCAATCTAGAACCTTCAGACCTAGAAGAAATACTTTACATAATTGGTAAACTCAAAACCAATAAAGCCCCAGGTATAGACAACATTAGTAATGCAATGCTCAAAAACCTCCCAGATATCTCGTTATCTAAAATTCTCCATATCATTAATGCCTGCCTCCAACAAACTTATTTCCCTCAACCCTGGAGGTCAGCTTCAATTATCATGCTTCAAAAACCTGGTAAAGACCCGGTTATCCCAAGTAGCTACAGACCGATTAGCCTTCTACCATCCTTGGCTAAGGTCTATGAAAGAATCCTGAATGCCAGGATTAAGCCACATCTAACACATATTCCATCAGAACAATATGGTTTCCTACAGGGTAAATCGACCACGCATCAGCTGGTCAGGATACTTGAGTTCGTGGGAGCGGCCACGCACAATAAGCAAACCTCGGCACTCCTAATGTTAGATGTGGCCAAAGCCTTTGACAGGGTATGACACTTGGGATTAATTAATTAAAAAGCTCATAGATTGCAAGCTGCCTCCAGGGATTATAATAACAATATACTCATATCTCAATAATAGGAACTTTACTATTAAATTTGGCACAGAAACATCTACCTCCAGAATAATTGAAGCCGGTGTACCCCAGGGCTCTATTCTCGGTCCCATCTTATATCTTTTCTATACCTCTGACTTTCCGACTTTTAGGCAAGATAACAACTGCTTAATCGCCTTCTATGCGGATGACACTGCGGTGGTTTGCAAATCCGCTAATGCGAACCACGCAGTATATAAACTCCAAGAGAAAGTGGACGAGATAGAGTCCTGGTGTGAAAAATGGAAGGTAGCTATTAACGCTCAGAAATCTAATATACTTGTAATACGTAAAACCAAGAAAAATAAGTCCATCACAACAATAATTGATATATTCGGAGAAACTGTTCCTATTGTAACTAAAGCCAACTATCTGGGGCTCATTATAAACAATAGACTAACTTGGACTGATCACATTAAACATGCAACTAATAAGGCTAAAGCAGCCATGGCCCGACTTCGACCCCTTCTAGGGCGAAACTCAAAGCTCTCACTCAACAATAAAAGACTTCTATACATTTCTACCATCCGCCCGATACTCACATATGCTTCCCCTGCAATAGCATGTCTCACAAAAACTGATAAATATACACTCCAAAAATGCCAGAACAAAATCCTTAGGGAAATTGTTGATGCCCACCGATACGTGAGGGACAACCTTAGTCACCAAGACCTCAGAGTTCCTAAATTAGACACATTTATGTCTAAACTTAATACAACATTCTATAAAACTGCTCTAAATAAAGACAACGACTTCCGTAGCTCATTACATTACGAAGTCCTCATGGAAAACGCAAAAATTAGGCCCTTTGCGGCCTTCTATGCTTCCGATGCTATCCTGTCCCTACTCTAAATAGGGACTTGGCACGCACACGCCAAGTGTCATGGTTCCATGGTACTAATTCCCAAGACTACCCATATTTTGGGAAAATGACTTTTATGTCAATCCACGTCCGCTAATCATGCCCCGTCCCTCGTTGGATTCTGACCAGCTCTCCTGGTCTCTCTCTCTAGCCGCCTAAAGGCTATGTCAGATTTCAAATGTCCGGCGCCTACGGAGTTAACTCCGATGAATCGGTATGAATCGTAAGATTGTCACCGAGTTGCACCCCATATTAAAGAAAGAAAGAACGTATAGCTTCATCAGTAGCGATTTCTCTTTTCGACCTTTTGCCATCTAAATTTAATTTTATATTCGATGAGTGGAAAGGTGCCCGACTTCGTCGGGTCGAATACCACTTCAAACCACTTTTAAGCTTTAAGCTAACGTATAGCTATATGCTCTGGTCGTACTCGCTCGTGGTCGACTGCTTTCGTCGGACTTCAGGCTGAAAAGTCGTGTCGCAAGGCTCATGGCACCTTCATCGTGATTCTGGATCTACTACCATCCTATGCTGGTCTTGGAGTGGTCCCCTTGGATTCCAGACGTCGTGAGACTATGAAGTTCGTTCTCGCTGATGATGCTGACCTGGAAAGTTTCCCGAGGCCCTGTCTACCACGTGTGGACCCGCCAGGTGAAGATGATCACACTACGATGCGGCTCTACCATGATTATATGGGAGTTCTACTGAATCACCCACCTCTTGCTATGGATGACCGATTCCAACAAGAGAAAGTCCTTATTCTCTCTGCCATGGCACTTCACCGTGATGAACGCTATGCACACTTGTTCAACTGGGCGAACATCCTGAACTCCTTGAACCCGGCTCAGAAAGCGGAGGTCCTGGAGTTGGAGAAAAAAGCATTCCCTGATGTTCCCCCTCCTGCTGCCACCCTGAAAGCTAGGGAGCAGCATGCTACTCCTCGAAAGAAGAGGAAAATGAAGAGAGCCAAACCCACTCCTACCGAGGTCCCGGCCTCCGCTCCTACCCTGCCGCCCGCAACCGAGATCGATCAAATGGAGATCGAGGAGATGCTCGCGGTGCTTGACGAACTGATTATCGATCTGACGGAGTCAGATACCACTGGATTAAGCGTCGCCCCGGTTGGCTATAATGGGGTTCAAAGTTTCCCTACGCCAACCGCGGAAGTCGCTGATCCAGTGGTTATTCCTGCTCCACCCCTGCCCATTTTTCTCTGGATCACTGAGAATTTTGCCCAAGTTCTAAAGGCATTACACGGCAAATTTCCTGATGCATTTAGCACCAAAAATACTGGTGACTACATCAGAATCGACCCTTTGAATGCGGAGACTCACTCCTCAATTATGCCTCACCTCAAGGAGGGAAAAAATGACTTCTACCTGGGTAGCATCACTCCTTTTAGAGTGGTGGTTAAAGGACTGCCGCCACAAACGCCGTGCTGTGAGATATAATCTGAGCTATCCTCCCTGGGGTTTTCCCCATCGAGCGTTACCCAAATGACCAGACGCGGATCCAAAAGACTACTAGGAATGTTCCTGGTAGAGACCCCGCACCTACCCCACTCGTACAAGATCTTCTCCGTTAACTCTCTACTTCGACTTGATGTTCATCTCGAACCATTCAGAAAACGAGGGAGACCTGTCCAATGCTTCCAATGCAACTGGTTTGGCCATACGAGCGCACAGTGCTTCATGACTGCACGATGCCTCAAATGCGGGAATGCCCATGCCACTCGTGAATGCATTCTGCCTAAATCTAACGAGCCTCGGTGCATAAACTGCCTGCAAGATGGACACGTCGCATCTAGCAGAAAATGCCCCAGGTTCCCTGCGAGACGGACCCCGGCACAGAAGAGGACAAGCCGCCCTCCTGCTAAAAGACCGCCTATGCTGCAATTTTATCCAAACCACTTTAATTCCCCAAAAATAGAAAAAATTCTACTCTTATTCCACGGCCAGTGCTCTTAAAAACATTGCCATCTTCCACCCAGCAACTAAATGATGTTACCCCGATCATGGAGTTGCTCAAAGAGATAGCATCCATTTTCTCTGGTGAAATTGGAATAAAAAGTCTTATTCTAAACATCAGTGAGCAGAAGACTCCGCTAGCCAAGCTGCAAGCATTCTTCAATTTCTTCGCTGATCAAGTCCCAAGCGAAGAGACCACGCCGCCTGGCCAACCAGAAGTCGGCGCTGCCTAGGCTCCGCCCCTCCTGCTCCGCTCCATTCCTGACATTGCTGAGAGTCTCAGATCATTACGTGATCATTACATGTTCATTACATGTTGAGAATTAAATAAACCATGCAATATATCATACTAGATGGCGCTAGTAACTATGTATATCTGTTTTATAACTTGTTTAAACACCCATATTTACGACTAAACTTTCAAAACAAAACAAAAGAAAAATTATGTAACCCTTTCAAATAAAAAAGAATAATATTTCATCTATTTTTTTTTATGAGATTTTGTATTTTAAATAAAAAGGTATATATTTCAGGTCTGTCAGAAGCATCAGAAATTGACATCGACATCGCCATCTTGTGGCATCTGGATATATTTTTTTTAAAATTGTTTTTGTGAAATGTTTAGTCGTTCATTTGTCAGTTATTATTTTGCCGTATACTCGCACTTAATTTCTTTTTTCCATTACCTTAAAAATATCTACTAAAACTTAGAAACATCATTTAGTTAAATTTTCATAAAATCAAGAGAATAAAACAAATTGAGTTCCATGATTGCAGCTTGTGTAATTTGCTTTCGTATCGAAGGATACAAACGAAAAATTTTAGAATCATCTTTGAAATTATGATTTTTGTTTAAACTCTGTCTTGTCCTCCAACAAGAAACAATGATGCTTATTTTTGTTTGCCTTCAGAAGATATTACGCAAATAACCTATCAAGTATAAAAAATTTTATAAGTGACCCCTGATATTTTAAATAGGTTTAAAACTTTCCCTTTAAAACTTCATTCTATTATAATATTTACAGCGCAAAAATTTTATTTGTAATTTGAACCCCAACATATGTAATGCCCATAAATTCGGAATGAAAGATTGTATGGTCCTATCGATTACCGTTAGTAGTCTACTTTAATTAAAAAAAACCTACTTACGACTCATCTATTACTAAATACAACAATTTTTAAATAAAAATTATAAATATTTTACAAGTTTGTGACAGCTTTGCTGATTTTTTCTTATCATCTAAAAACGTATATTTAGAAACTGCTCTTTGTCTGTAATTGGGTGAGGAGCAGAAATAAAAAATAACTATTAAAGTTTCTAAAAATTTAATTGGGAACAGAAGGCATCCATATAATTAAAGTTAAGCCAAGCAATGGTATTAAAAAAAAATATCACGAATTTCCAGAGAGGATAATGTTCGTGATATTATTAAAAAACTTAACAGGTTTATAAAATTACAGAATAACGTTATCTCTCTATTTTAGATGAAGATGTGGTGGCGAATTTGATTCAACACGTTATTTTAGTTATCGACCATCTCTGTACCATTTCATTCATTTTGCGGGGTATTACAAAAAGTTAAAGTCATAAATTTCGATGTTTGATTAAGAGTTAATAAGGTTGAACAAAGCCCGCGAAGTCAAATGGTGCACGGTTATGAACTATACTTATTTTCCTGACGTAATACTAATATTTAGAAATTGTTAGAATAAGTTTGAGAAAATTTCCTTTGAGCATCATAATTTTGGATAAGTCGTTTTACATTAAACCTACCACTACGGGTCAAATGACCCTTTCTAAACTTTCTGGGCAAAATGTCGTACATTCAACGTTATCACACGAAACAGGTCATTGATTTTTAGACAAGTAGGGAAAGTACTGGATGACAACTATAGGATTTGTTCATGTAAATCAATAATCCTTATTTAAAATGACGTAATTTCGTATTTGAATGTTTTAATTTTTTTACTTTCTTCTTAAATTTTTTTTTAAAGGAAAAATACTCTTCTTTACTACCAAGTTTTGAAATTATATTTTTTATTTATATTAATATAAAATGAAAATAAATTGAAATATTTCGGTAATTGTCGGTATAAGATACTGGTGTTAAAGCAAGTATCTGTTATTAAAAAAATTAGTTTCATAAATATACGATTGAAAAAGACTATTGTCTCCGACCTAACCCAGCTGATGGAGACATTGGGAGGTAATTTTTTGACGATGAGGGGAAAAAAGCGTCAAATGCTGATTCAAGCTTATAGCATATTGTTTTAAATTGCGGTAGCTTTTTAAACGACTGAAAAGCGCGCCAAACAAAACTCCAAACTAAAACCGCCAAGTCGAGAGATTATAGATTCGCTTGTTATGTATGCTTGCGCAGGATCTCGGTTATAATTCAAGTATTTGCACAATTTGTTTTTTGTTGGATAGGGGATGTTTCACTTGGGAGCAATTTGAAAAAATATCCGATTATCCGGCATTTAACTACCCGGAAATTTCGGCGCCGTTTTTAAAACATTGTAATAAGTATACAATTGACAATAAAAAATTCACTTTTTTCAATGCGTTCATAAAATTAAAAAATAAATTACTTTTTAGCACATTTTTCTTACAGTCGGTTTTCCTTTTTTTTTAGAAAGATTATTTTATTATTACGAAATTTGTTATTTTATCATCTTTAGACTTTTCATCAGCCGTCATAATTTTGGATAAATCGTTTTACATTAAATCTACTACGACGATTCAAATGACCCTTTCTAAACTTTCTGCGCAAAATGTCTTACATTGAACGTTATCACACTAAACATATGTTATTGATTTTTAGACAAGTAGGGAAAATACTGGATGAAACAACAATAGGATTTGTTCATGTAATTCAATAATCCATATTTAAAATGACGTAATTTCGTATTTGAATTTTTTACCGTATTCTTAAATTCTTTTCAATTAAAAATACTCTTCTGTACTACCAAGTTTTAAATAATATTTTTCTTTTATATAGCTATAAAATTAAAACTAATTGAAATCATTCTAGACTCTGCCTTCGAGCAGTACAGACGTGTTAAAAGAGCTCCGTCTCTTCTCGTCTCATTTTGCGGTTATTTAGCCTTTCTTAAATTAATTTTTATATTTTTGCATTCTGCTAGTAAATACCTACCGACTGATATAATTGCTTTAATTTTTAATAAAGTTTTTCAATTAATTACGGAATTTTAAAGTTTTTCATCGGCAACGCGTGGCCGCGTACCGGTGCTCCGAATATTGCTGCCGACCCCTAAGCAGACCCTCTCGGCTTAGGCCTAAAAATTTCTCCGCCGAAATTTTGCACGTGTTTCCTGCTGTTTTCGATTCGGCGAAATTCCAGGCAGTGCTGGTTATTTCGGATTGGTATATTTTGTCGGTAGTGGCTGCACGTTGGGATTTTTCCTCGCGGAAATTTTCCACACGCTTCTATCGGGCGATATCCAATTCAGGAGAATCAGAGGAAGCTTATACTTCTCTGATATTGATCATTGCGATTTGTCGGGTGTGAAGTGGCGATAGCTGTGAGAAGGCGAGACATTTCCATATTTTTCTTTTTCACTAAGTAAGTCCTTGGATTTCCGGCGGCAGTCAAACTCTAAAGCGGGCGTTCGCTTTGCTTAGGCGAGACTGTCGTCAGTCCTGTATTTCCTTGAGAGTACAGGACTTCCCTTGTATCCTAGGCACAGTATCGGATCGAATTTTTATTGTAGTATGACGAGTTACGCAGACTAGATTCTCTAGCTGTGATAACCAAATATATCTTGGTGATTGATTTTATACTGATAGATTGATAGAATGAGCTATACTAATATGGACGTAGCACGTGATAATGAGCGTATCATTCAAGTAGCAGCTAATATAGCGCTACTTAATCAACCAGGGCTCATGACGCCCTCGAACTCAGATGCTCTTCGAGCTCTTAAACAGGAGATGCACCTACTCCTTAATGATCAACGGGGCATACCACAGACTGTGGAATATGCGCCCATGTCTATCTCTAGGACTAGAGACGTAGGGTTGAGACTGAACGGACGTTCACCCGACCCTACCTTAGACAGGATCAATGCACCAATATGGCCGCCATCGCCTGAGGTTGCTAGTGACAAATATACACGTCACATGTCTATCCCGGCAAAGTCACAAAGCCGCGGTAATTATATCACAGAGTCTCAAAAGACAACACATCAATGTGTGTCTTCATATGCTCCCAGTCAAAACGGAGATAATACATTGGACGTGAATTCCTCGGAATCACAAAACATTAATGCACATCAATCGCCTACGCTAAATGATGTTGCAGCACATAATGAGACTATCCCGAAGTCGATGTCTCCGTCTTGCCCAGTGCAAAAATTCCGTGCACCCATCTCACCTAGGCTAAGGGTTAACCTAGATCAGGAATGGAGGTATACCAAATATCCGGCTAAACCTCAAAATGTGGACAATGTTTTCCCAGCCCTCGTACCGGTGGGTAACAGATATCAGTCACTCTCGGACACTGAGATGGATAACGAAGGAGAGAAAGAGGCAGCTACTACATCCACCGTAGCTAAATCCTCAATAGCAAAGCATAGCCCGTATAACCTTAGGCGCAGACATGCAGATAATGCTAAGCAGACAAATAAATCTCTAGCAACTAAGTCCCAGTCTAAGGATACCTTGTTACAACCTGGGCCCTCCACTCAAACTCAGACTTCTATTATGGTAGAGAGCAGCGATTCAGAGTCTGATGAACTTATCATAGACGAATCTCTTCCTACACCCACGGATTCAGCCAACCCTACTCTAAACACTGATAATAGTGGGTTCACTCAACCCAAAAATCCAGCAAGGGTAACTCCTATCATAGTAGAAGATAACAACTACGGCTGGAGAATACTTAATAAACTCCTAACAGAGAACGGATTTGAAGGTGTAACAGCAAAACTTACTGCTGGTAATACCTACACTATAAAACCTCATGATGTAAATGTCCACAGAGGCATAACAGCCCTTTTTAACGAAAAGGGCATTTTATACCATACATATGTTCTCCCTGCGGACAAAAACATCAAAGTGGTGATAAAGCACCTTCCAGTAAGCACCGACTGCAAAGAGCTTTTTGACGAACTTGTAGATGAACACTTCCAGATTATTGAAGTAGTTCAAATGTCTAAACGAGTTGATGGGGTAAAGGTCAATCTACCTCTCTTTATCGTAACTTTACCCAGAAACAAGACTTCTGCGGAAATATACCACATAAAATTTCTATTCAGATTAAAGGTCGAAGTACAGACATATAAAGGCAGACATGGCCCCACGCAATGCCACAGATGTCAGAATTTCCTACATGCACAGAGAGGATGCAAACGTAACCCCCGCTGTGTCAAATGTGGAGAATCACACTGGACATCGGAATGCACGAAACCTAAATCTGTCACTCCCAAATGCTGCAATTGCTTTGGACCACACACGGCTAATTGGAGTGGCTGCCCCGTAAGGCCAGAGGAGACGCCAAAACCTCAAATCAACAGAACTGGCCGAAGTGGGAACACTCAAGTTCCCAACTCTTCTAGAGTACCCATACCTGAAGACCTTGCTCTAAGGACTACTTACGAAAACAGAGTCTTCCTCAATAAGTCATATGCGCAAGCGGCATCAATGCCTGCAAATAACCGAAGTCATAACGAATTGATACAGATGCCTGCCAACATCAACTCTGGGGAAACACAGACTCCTCAAGTGATCTCTCATAATCCTCAAGTAATCTCTAATGCCGAGACGATACTTGAAAAACTTGCCACTCTTGTGGAATGGATCAAAAACTCGGGCATTATAGAAATTGTAGAAAGTCTGAAAAACGGAGGTTCAATCCAAATTAATCACACTAATTCACAGTTTGTTCAGCAAAATGCAGTCAATAATTCTAGTCCCATTAATGAATAATACATCTAATAGTTTCACTCCAATCACGATTTTAAATTGGAATGCCAATGGAGTACTTCATAAATTCACTGAATTAAAAGATTTCATGATGCAGTACAATATAGATGTGTGCATCATTACCGAGACTCACCTTTCGGCTGGCCACTCGCTCCGAATGGCTAACTATCAAACCTATAGGTCGGATAGGCTCAACCGTAGAGGGGGTGGCTGTGCCATACTAGCGAAAAATTCTCTGCAAACGTCTCTGTTCAGAACTAGCAACAATAAAGGCTTCGAGGAGACTACCATCACCCTCGCTCGCAAGCAACAAAACATTAATATATCCGCTGTGTACAACCCTCCAACTCATATTATCACAGAGGATGAAATAAAGTATCTTTTCCCTCCCAATACACCAACAATCTTGGGAGGTGATCTAAATGCTAAAAGCTCGATATGGGGTTGTAGAGCAGTCAACAAAAATGGGAAGCAACTCCAAAAATATCTGGGGAAAGCTGGTTTAACAGTAATTGCTCCAATCCAACCCACATATATTCCAACGGCCTTCAATCACAGGCCAGATATACTGGATATCTTCCTCAGCAAGGCGGGCATACACATGTGTGCTCACGTTTATAACGAATTGTCATCAGATCATCTACCTGTTATTGCGACAGTGGGTATCGAAAAACCTGCAGATGACTTTCGCAAGCTCCGCACAGATTGGAAACTCTACTACAACATTCTCACAACCAGGGGACACAATGACCTGCCCCTAGATAACTGCTCAAACATCAACCTGGCAGTAGAAAATTTCACTTCCGAATTACAAACAGCCCACTCTGAGGCCACAACAAAAGTCGATAAACCTCCTAACTATCTAATCCTTCCGAAATCAATAAAACAACTAATCAAATATAGGAACTGGGTCCGAAAGAGACATAGTAGAACTTTAGATCCTAGCTTAAAAACCGAAATAAATAGACTCAATAAAGAAATAAAAATCAAATGTACCAATCACAAGACTGAGATGTGGGAAGATAAAGTAGTTTCACTCTGTGCGGAGGACAAATCGCTTTGGCGGATGTCCAAAAGCTTGAGAAAACCCCCAACCATCAACAGACCTATTCATGGGCAGTTAGGTCTAGTTTATACAGACAAGGAAAAAGCTGAGGCATTCGCTGACGAGATGGAGAGTCAGTTCAGGGAAAATCTATCTCCATCTAAAGATGACTTCAAAGAGGAAGTACGAAGGGAGGTCCTCAATTACATAAGGACCCACAAATTTACATCCAATCTAGAACCTTCAGACCTAGAAGAAATACTTTACATAATTGGTAAACTCAAAACCAATAAAGCCCCAGGTATAGACAACATTAGTAATGCAATGCTCAAAAACCTCCCAGATATCTCGTTATCTAAAATTCTCCATATCATTAATGCCTGCCTCCAACAAACTTATTTCCCTCAACCCTGGAGGTCAGCTTCAATGATCATGCTTCAAAAACCTGGTAAAGACCCGGTTATCCCAAGTAGCTACAGACCGATTAGCCTTCTACCATCCTTGGCTAAGGTCTATGAAAGAATCCTGAATGCCAGGATTAAGCCACATCTAACACATATTCCATCAGAACAATATGGTTTCCTACAGGGTAAATCGACCACGCATCAGCTGGTCAGGATACTTGAGTTCGTGGGAGCGGCCACGCACAATAAGCAAACCTCGGCACTCCTAATGTTAGATGTGGCCAAAGCCTTTGACAGGGTATGGCACTTGGGATTAATTAAAAAGCTCATAGATTGCAAGCTGCCTCCAGGGCTTATAATAACAATATACTCATATCTCAATAATAGGAACTTTACTATTAAATTTGGCACAGAAACATCTACCTCCAGAATAATTGACGCCGGTGTACCCCAGGGCTCGATTCTCGGTCCCATCTTATATCTTTTCTATACCTCTGACTTTCCGACTTTTAGGCAAGATAACAACTGCTTAATCGCCTTCTATGCGGATGACACTGCGGTGGTTTGCAAATCCGCTAATGCGAACCACGCAGTATATAAACTCCAAGAGAAAGTGGACGAGATAGAGTCCTGGTGTGAAAAATGGAAGGTAGCTATTAACGCTCAGAAATCTAATATACTTGTAATTCGTAAAACCAAGAAAAATAAGTCCATCACAACAATAATTGATATATTCGGAGAAACAGTTCCTATTGTAACTAAAGCCAACTATCTGGGGCTCATTATAAACAATAGACTAACTTGGACTGATCACATTAAACATGCAACTAATAAGGCTAAAGCAGCCATGGCCCGACTTCGACCCCTTCTAGGGCGAAACTCAAAGCTCTCACTCAACAATAAAAGACTTCTATACATTTCTACCATCCGCCCGATACTCACATATGCATCCCCTGCAATAGCATGTCTCACAAAAACTGATAAATATACACTCCAAAAATGCCAGAACAAAATCCTTAGGGAAATTGTTGATGCCCACCGATACGTGAGAGACAACCTTATTCACCAAGACCTCAGAGTTCCTAAATTAGACACATTTATGTCTAAACTTAATACAACATTCTACAAAAATGCTCTAAATAAAGACAACGACTTCCGTAGCTCATTACATTACTAAGTCCTCATGGAAGACGCAAAAATTAGGCCCTTTGCGGCCTTCTATGCTTCCGATGCTATCCTGTCCCTACTCTAAATAGGGACTTGGCACGCACACGCCAAGTGGCATGGATCCATGCTACTAATTCCCAAGACTACCCATATTTAGGGAAAATGACTTTTATGTCAATCCACGTCCACTAATCATGCCCCGTCCCTCGTTGGATTCTGACCAGCTCTCCTGGTCTCTCTCTCACTAGCCGCCTAACGGCTCTGTCAGATCTCAAATGTCCGGCGCCTACGGCGTTAACTCCGATGAATCGGTATGAATCGTAAGATTGTCACCGAGTTGCACCCCATATTAAAGATAATTGAAATATTTCGGTAATTGTCGGTATAAGATACTTGTGTTAAAGCAAGTATCTGTTATTAAAAAAATTTGTCGCATAAATATGCGAATGAAAAGGACTATTGTCTCCGACCTAACTCAGCTGATGGACTTTGAGCGGTAATTGTTTGCCGATGAGGGGAAAAAGCGCCAAATGCTGATTCAAGCTTATAGCATATTGTTGTTTTAAATTGCGGTAGCTTTTTATTACGAAATTTGTTATTTATTCATCTTTAGACTTCGATTATGAAGGGACTGTAGTAGAGCGATTATGACGTCTTAATCGTGAAACCAACATCTCAGACCGAATGACCTCAGACACGTGACTTCTTTTCAAAATTATGAATTAAAAAATACTCCCGATTGGCTGATGAATTGGGAAATGTGTAGCAGTGAAAATTGCCAAAACCTACTGATCGGAGTGGATGGAGTGGTGTATACATGTACTATTTAAAATATATCAAGTCCTTTAATTCACTTGCCAAAAATAAAACTAATAATTATGCATTTTCAATATTAAGAGAGGAAAAAGCGATAAAGTGCATCTTAATTAAAAATATATTTTCTATCGTATATAAATATCGAATATGTATCTATATTTTGTCATTTTCTTCCAGTGCGTAGAACGTTTATTTTAGCAATATATTTATTACATGTACTATAATACACTCTAAATATCTCGGATCTTTATTACAGTTTAAAGTAAAAAAGAACTAGTCCTTCTATGCTATCACTGCCTTCTATATTAGCTGCATGTCAGATGGGCTCGGAGGGGAGTTTGGTGTAGGGACAGTTCCGTCCGCCAGAGGGGGTAGTGTAACGTTACATCGCCGTTTTGATATTTCGTATAGGACAGTGTGTTGTGCGTAACTTTGAAATACCGTATAGATCAATTCCATAGTGGGACATTTAGTTTAGGAATTTATGGAAGAGAAGGGAGTGTCAAACCTCTTCCCCACTCACACATCCGGTCCAAAATACACTTAAAATCATTCAAGCTGGGAGGGTATGAATAGCGCCAAACAGCGATCGAAGGGGGTACCAGCTCTTTTTGAAAGGCAATGTGCCATTGCCAAAACCTACTGATCGGAGGTGAAAAGTAGTCCCAAACGATGCTCGAATTGTCCGGCGCCCAAACCAACTGCCCGAAGGGAATGAGTACTATTTAAAATATATCAAGTGCTTTTATTCACTTGGTTGTTTTTTTTTATTAAAAAACGTCGCACTAGAGCTGCACAGTGGGCTATTGGCGACGGTTTGGTCAGATGACGAGTTTTTTAATTCACTTGCAAAAAAATAAAACTAATAATTATGCTTTTTGAATATTAAGAGAGGAAAAAGCGATCAAGTGCGTCTTAATTAAGAATATATTTTGAATTGTTTATAAATATTGAATATGTATCTCTATTTTGTTATTTTCTTCCAGTGCGTAGAACGTTTATTTTAGCAATATATTTATTACATGTATAATACTCTAAATATTTCGGATCTTCATTACAGTTTAACGTAAAAAAGAACTATCTCTTCTATGCTACAATGTCATTTTTAAAAAATGTCACGACTGTTAAAAGTACAACAACCATTATCTCAACGTCAGACCAGAGATACTATATTAACCCTACGGCTTAAAGATGGTACACTCCCGTAGACGTAATGTAAGCCGGTCGATGACAGCGCCCCCATACTTGAAGTCACAGTGACGTCATTGCAGGGTTGCACGTCGGCATGTTTATCGCTTTTTATAGATTCTACTTGGCAATTTAATTCATCGTAACGCGGATATGCAGGAAAAGTACCCTTAAAGCACAATTATTAAGTAACGAAAGGAATTAGATTTCAAATAAAATTTATGAAAACAAATTTAAAGAACTTTTCAAGTTCTTTAAAAAAAAATTCATAAATTTTATTTGAAATCTAATTCCTTTCGTTACCAAATTTATTTTACGAAATTAATGCAGGCATAAAATTGCAGAAAGAAATTACAAAATGTATTTTTAATTATTTTTAGCATACTATTTAATGATAGAAATTTAATATAATAAATATGTTTAGTACATTTTCTAAAAACATATGCTTTTAGAAAAATATTAAAAATATAATTTTCTATTTTTCGCTTCATCGGACCTTCTTTCAATAATTTAAATATATATATATAGAACTTCATGCATGGTTAATGAAATATTAAAACTTTTCAATCAAGTTTAATTCTATAACCAAATAATTTTTAATTTTGTACATACAATTGTAATCTTTAAATATTTGTTTTTAATTAATTGAAACTTTATTTTACTATCTGATTAAAAATTTTCAATTCTAATTGTATGAAAAATAAATAGTTCAAAACTTATATTCCCATATTTTTAACATTTTGGTAAAAAATTACGTTTTATTTCTCCGTCCAATATTTCTCCAAGTTTCTTTAATTTGTAACATTTCTATTATGATAAATTAATTTATATTTATTAATATTTAGTTTGCATAAAATTAAGTTTGGGTATTTTTTCTAAAATTCTTATTAGCGGGGTCTTTACTTTATGTGAGTGGAACAAAAATTACAAGGCAAAGCAATTCTGAGCATATTGAGAACAAACAAACAATAATGGTTCGTATCCGAAAATATTTATTTAAAAAATGCATTTAAACAGAGAAAACTATATATTCAAATTTAATCGGAGAATAATTATGTATAATTATGAATGTAAAAACACGAACAAATAATTTTAGATAAATATTTATAACATATAACACTCATACAAACCACTTCAAGTTGTTTTTTATTCGCATCGTAGAAAAGTATAAAAATTTACTTTAGAATGCACTGTGACATTTGTTCATAAACTATAGCAATGTATCTCCATTAAAGAACTCTAGAATATTTAAAGTTCGTGCGTGCAAAACAAACATGTCAAAAAATTATATAAGCATTTAATTTTATTAAAAAAAATATTTATCCATTTTTGCATTTTTTTTTTTAATATTTTGAAAATATTCCTTTTATTTTTAGAACTTGAAAATCCAAAGCTCGTTGAATCGAAAGCAATGAAATCTTTTAAGCTTGTGCTGATAAAATGCCATCAATATAGGCCAATGAGAAGTTTTTATGAACAAATTCATCATGTGTGAAAGTGTGACTATAAATAAGGTTGCATTCAAACCAATGCTGTTAACATTATTTAATTTACATTTTAAACACTTATTATTTTAAATATTTTAAGATATTTGGCGACATCATAATAAATTATAATAATAACTTCATTTACATTCTTCAATTAAGATATTATTTCTTACAATTAGTTTCTTAAAGTACCTATATTGCGTTAGTACATGTGATACAAGTAAATAACAAGTAGTTTTTATGACCATCAAAATTGCTAAAACAATTATTTCTTCATATAATCTATGAAATATTCATAACATTATCGAAATATGTAGAAATCTTTTCAGAATTCTGATTTCAAGATTCATCGCCTGTCATTACCATTTAAAAAATTGTATATTAGTTTCTTTACATTCAACAACTTCTGTCAGTATTTGTGTCTCGGCAGTTTTGGATGGTTGGTCAACGTCGCACTAGAGTTGCACAGTGGGCTATTGGCAATAGTTCAGGGCTATCTCAAAGAAGAGACAGGGGAACACTGTTCAATATATTTTTACCTGGATTACATGACGAGGACAAAACCTTAGTTCGTATCTGATGCAATCTGAATAAGCGTCAGAGCATTGGACCACGATTAGATTTAACGTGCACCAGTTCCGTATACACACCGATGGAAATTGAATATCATTTCAGACAACTTTCGAAATTTAGTATCGAATCTAGCAATCCTCCGATCACGAGTTCACTGCATCTAAACTTTTATCAAGTTCTCATGCCGATTCGAACTCACAGTCCTCTGATTGCTAGCCAGATGCTGTACCTCGAAGCCACCGGCCTCTCACAGCAGTTTTTGAAGAGTAAACTGAAAAAATACATAAGTCAGTAAAAATATTATTATATCAAAGAGGAAACAAATCGAACACTAAGAATTTTTGTGAAAAAAGGAAGAAATACATAGATACTTAACATGAATACTTATACTCAATAAACATTTAATAATTGTATACTTGTATGCCACATGGGGTTCAAGGGTTAAAAGTTTCAGATTTGATCGAATTCAAGCTAATTGCTCATATTAGCAAATTAAGATAAGCTGAAAGGTTTATTTTTATGTCAAAAACTAATAAAATAAGGCAATACTTTATTTCAGTTAAAAAAGATGTTTTGATCAATTTTATGAATGTGCAGTCGAGTTACCTATATATTTTTTAATATTTATTTTTTGAGATGTTTGTAAAATTTTGGCTCTTTAGGCATTTATTTAAAGTTTTTGTTATACCATTTTCCTAAAATATAGATTGCTGTTATTCGTAAATCATCGAAACTAGTTTAAATCTTGCACATCAATCAAATATAAAAATTTGCCTGGATTTTAAAACGTTGACAAACGATCTCCACTTATGAAAATTGGCTTTCTGCTCAATTCCCTTATATAACTGTACTTTCTGTTGACATATATATAAAAAAAACCTACAAAGTGCTTCCAAGTCTAGTAATTATATAACTCGAATCCCGCCGATCAATGGAACGCACAAAGTCACGTAATTTCATTTGAGACAAAGTTTTTGTATAAAATAACATTCAAAAGTATATGCAAGCTTTAAATTGACTATATTAATAATAAATTGCTTGCCACTTACCTTAAATATTGAGAATTGTCCTTATTTGATCCGATATTTATAGCATGTAATGAAATCGAATCGACATATTTACAGTCAACAACAGCACGGAATAACAAACCTTCATTGGCGTACGAAGCGTTCAAAGCAGGCGCCAAAAAATAATGCGCTTTCTGCGCATGCCAAAACTTCAGGTCAAGCGCCTGTTAGTCAACTTCACTGCAGTGTTTTGAGACTTCAACTTAGTGAGAGGGCGCCACAGTAGCATTGCCGAAGTGTACCTTCTTGTAGTTACAAGTTCTTTGGTCAGACATTCCTTTTACAGGGTTGCGAAATAGTAAACTTATCAATATCGCCAAAGCTGGATCTATTATCACGCCAAGATGCTTTTCCTCCATCAGCCGGATTTGACTAGAGACGCTAGTAGGAGTGCCCCAGCGAATATATTTTAACTAATCCTCTCCAAAGAATCGAGTTATTCTGACGTTTTGGCACGCAAAATTTGGTATCAAATTATTTTGAAGGCGTTTTTTTGGCTAAATCTTATTGCCGATATTGCTCTTATTAAATGATATTATTCGTAAAAATGAGGGTATTTGTAATACATAAGATTTTAAAAATGAAACTTGAAATTGTTTTGTGATTACCTCTATTGTCATGATGAAGAAACACGAAATCAATAACTTTTCTAAAATTCATTTTGGAAAGTTTTCATCTTAATGAACATTCCATTTTGTAGATTATGCAAGTTAATTCTAAATTGTAAAAAAAAAAATGTGTTAATAATGTTTATTTATAAAGTATACTTTCAATTATTAAAAAAAAAAAATGCAAGCATTTATTGATTTTTTTTTAATTTCTTTAGAACATTCATTAAATTTAATAATTAAATGTGACTAATTAGTGAAATTTTTATCCAAATTATTAATATTAATTAAACATTTAGCAAGATTATTTTTTTATCCAATTTCCGCCAATCAACATTTCATTTAAAAGTTTATTTTATTCAGCAAATTGTTTTTGCAAATAAAATATTCATTTGAACCAATATTTGCAATTTTTTTTACAAAAAATGAAAGTTTTGTTGTTTTTTCTATGTATTTTATTTTTCGTCGATACGTTAAAACTTTTAACCACTGTCTACAAGACGTTATCAAGCCACACCTTTATTACTTACTATTCAAATCAAAGTTTCCTTTCAATTTTTACGAAATGATAACATGCGAAAAACAATAGAACTTTTTTTTTTAATTAAAGCAATCCTCCTTTCTTTTAAACATGCGAATCGGTCAATTTTAATATTAACTTAAATAACAACCCAACAGCAGGACCATATCCTGAAACAACAGCACACAGCTTTATCACGAAAACTATTTCCGTTTGGATATTCTCGTAAGTTATCGTTTCACAGACCAGCCAATCAGCATATCGAACCTGAAGTGCAGCTAAAACAAGAAAATTCATTTCGGCTGTACCTTCTCACAAATGCAGTGCATTAGCATGGGGAGGAATATCCATACTACGTAAGGTTGCCATGGCAACGATGCAGCCGATTTCGAATTATGCAGTTTTGATTGGAGATTTTGTTTACTACCGCAGGGCTGCCACCGAGTTGTACCTTTGAAAATAGTAGCTTTAGTATCCTTAGACATCAAAAATAGTCTCAACAATTATGCATATATTTAGCAAAGATTACTAAAAGTAGTAAATTGCGACAAATGTCTTTTACTTAATGCCAGTAATATTACAAATTGATATTTTTGTCACTGTTTTTAAACAATTCTAAATATATACTTAATGTATAGATTCACTAGATATGAACAAACTCCATTTTTAAACTGAACAATACTGTTTTTTAAAAGTGCATTTTTGCACCAATATTTGCTTATTTTTTAAAATTAACGTATATAAAAATACCCAAAAGACATAAGTCTACTTTTAAAGAAGCATAATAGAATGACTGAAGGCAATGGTTACAAAAATACCGCATTCACAGAAATTGTCAGCATATTGCAAGACTTTTTTTGCCGAGCTTGGTAGTAATAAATATCAGTTTATAACAAATAGCTTCTTAAGCCAAACAATAGTTTAATAAAAAGCGGAAAATAAAAGACAATTTTCACAAATTTTGAAAAGGAAAAAAAAAAAACTTCAAATTGAAACAAATCACTTCTATAATTGCAGCCTTTTAACCAAATTTAGAAGTAATGATAAGTTGTTTATATCCCGAAACTTGTCAATTGCATTCGTAATAAAAATAGGAGTAAAATTCTCAACACCCAAAACTTTTGTCTACGTAATCACAAATCTAAAAATACTAATTTTTCCTTAAACTCTGAATAATTTATTAAGTTTTATAAAGATATCTACTTAATTCCATCGAAGTTTACACAAATAGTTCTGGGAACAGTTAGGGTTGCATGAAATACTTCCAATTATGAAACTTTTTGTTGAACCAATAATTCGATTTCTATGGTAACTTTTATACATAGGCCCCACAAAAACAAAACACATATATGTTGATCTTAATGACTTCAAACCACGTTCATGTCAAATTTTAAGAGCATGTAACAAACTAAACTGTTTTCCTAGCAATAAGATATTTTAATTTAAGATTAAAATTGCTTTAAATTTAGTTTTATAGATAAATTCAGTGGCTATAGAACTAGAAAAACTATAGAATTAGAAAAAAAATGTGAAAAGCAAAATTACACTTTTATTGCACTTGAGTAAATTAAAATCGATAATATATTTAAACTACAATTTCTTAATTCTATGTCACAAAACTGTTTATAGCCAAAAACTTAAAAGCTTGTCGAGACGAATGAAGAGAAAAAAACTTTTGGAAGCTATTTTTATTTGGATACGAAATTATACTCGAGACGGGTACAGCATGACCCGAATTCTCCTGCCCATAGCCTTAGCTGGGAGGTTACTCCTGAACTTTGCCCTCACGACGCCGCTGTTACCATGAGGTCGGGTGACTTTGCCCCAGATTGCCCTCAGCTTGGAGTATTTGTCTTTCTTGCCAGGGACACGTTTCTTTCTGCAAAAGGGAAAAAAACCAATTAAAACATGATTTTTAGAAAATACGTGCAACAAGACCATTCACAATATAAATCACATATGTATAATATGCAATTTATATTCTGCTTGGTTCCTATTACATACTGGAAAAAAAAGTTCCCTGATATTTCCGTGATGGTCACACAAAAATTTCCCTGATTTTACAATTACACTAAGAAATGTTGCAATACAGGCTTTGTATAGAAACAAAGTATCCACACTACAATAATACTATAAATATATTGCAATATAAATGAAAAATTATAAGCAATACTTATTGACAGTTAAAATAATTTATGTATACAACACAAATTATGCAATTGCGACAGACATTATAGTAATTAAACATGTTCTCTGGAAGCAGAAAATGCAAAAAAGCAAGTTTTTTCAAATTATTTCTCTTGTAGATAATTTTAAATGTTTTATATGCTTCCTATTCCAATAAATTCCATATTCATTAGCTCCTCCCACGTTGCTTACAATTCAAGGTCCAATGCACTTTGCTTCTCCTGCCAGCAGTGGTTCACATTTTTATAAAAATAAAACTGAAAATATGAAGATGCGCATAACCATGCTTTTCTTAAAATTCTTATTCAGAACTAAAAGGAAATATTGACAAATTACCCAGAATGGAGGGCATAACAGATGATAATTGCCATTTTAATGATTCAAATTTGAAAATTTCCCTGATTTTTTTTGTGACATTTTGAAAATTTCCAGAATTAAAAATTTCCACCTAATGTTGCCACCCTGTAATAAAAAAAAATGAAAAGTACATTTGACTCCCATTTAAAAATTTTAAATGAATTAAACTATTTAACAAATAAGTAGTAAAATGTTTCCATACATTTTCTAAGTTGATGGTTTTTTGACAGTAAAACAAATGACACATTTACATATACTTATTCACATACATTGTGCGAACAATTAGAACAAGTTGGCCAGTTTGAATGTCTCAGAAGTACATAGTTTCCCTCATTATAATTCAGTCTGGGGCAGTACATGAACTCATCACAGACACTTTCTAAAATGTATACTTAATTATAACGAATTTCTAAGAAATATATCACATGAAAGCTAAATAAATTTATACAACATGTCATCACTGTAGTGATAACAAGTGTGCAGCTTTTCTCAATCAGTCTTGAATAAACACTGATTAAAAGTTAAAAAGCAAATTAATGTAGCATGTCTTTTTCCCCTTACTATAGCAATTAACTACAGCAAGTCTGCAGACATGCAAGTTTTTTACCAGAACACAACTTAAATATGACAAAAAAAAAATCATAAAATAAATGTCATATTTAGATTGTTATAATACTATGTCATCACAGTCATTAAGATGATTGTCAACACACACACCACTCAATTATCTCAAGTTATATACAACTAAATCCACATAGATATGTAATTATTCATAGAAAAAGATCAACCATCCTTCTAATAAATCTTTTCTTAAAATTATATAATATATAACTAAATGGCAAAATAATTATACTTTGAACATATACAAGTTAAAAGGTAAGAGCTAAAGTGTTCAAGCTAGGCTTCAAATACATTTTAGCATTTAAAAATGTATTTTAATAATTTATTACAAAATTATGCATATTCAAAAATTGCCAGTTACGAGTACATCCAAATAAACATTAATAAATTATTGCAAATATTTACCTATTGACACTAATATTTTTTTTTAAATATAAAATTTGAATATTGCTAATCTTTTGATTTTTTTAAAATATTTATGTATGCACTTAAGCTAAAGTGAATATTAATAATTTAGCTAAATAGGATTACCATTTTAATAAAAAAAATCTATTCAGCTTAAACACTGGAAAAAACTAAAGTTTTTGAAACATAATATATATTAGTTATCTAGTTGGAAATTTCCTCATTAAAATTCAATGAAGAATGTATTGATTTTATTTGATGAGATGTTTGCTTGCCACTAATACCGCCTTATCCCTATGTTCCATTATTGTTTCTTTTCATCATCAATACACAAACAACCAATAATTTCCCGGGAATCGAACCCAGACAACTACTGTCCGGTGTCAAAACGTTACACCAATGGAGAATCAATAGAATGTTACATAAACCAATCATATTAGATAAAACCACAACCATAATAACAAACAGGCCATTGTGGGTCACAGTGTATTAAAAAAGTAATATAAACTATAAAAATTCGTAAATTTATGCTAATATTATGTTAGATGGATTAAAGGTAAAACCCATAAAGAGTATGTCAACAAAACATAATAAAATAGGAATTGAAGTATGCATTCTTCCTTTATCAATATTCAACCAATATCAAACAAAAGTCAGAACGCGATTTAATGTAGCATTTTCTTTTTCTCTTACTATAACGGAGAGTTGTAGCAAGGCCACAGATGTACAATGAAAAACATTTTTTCAATGTTGTCAAAAAATACTTCATCAGGTTGTTAAATTACAAAATTCATCGCTTAACAAATCTAAATGAAAATATCACTAATGTACAGATATACAGGATTTTAAAAAGAAATAAAATGAAGCATTTTGAGAAGCAATACCATTAATAAACTAACCACTCGAAAATATATTTCAGGTCTTAAAACCCCCTTAACAAATAATAATGAAATGGGAAGCAAAAAAAATAAATGAGGCAAAATGATTAAAAGCTTTACAACCCACTACAGCAGTTTGTAACTAACGAAATTCTACTGGGTCATTCCATGTCAAATCAACACACTTTTAATAAAAATTTGACCTCACCATCACGGATTTTGATCAAATTTGGCACATGGGTAGCCCCTATATAGACTAAGAAAAATACCAAATTTTATTCAAATATATCAACCCGTTTGGAAAATACGGCTATGCAAAGTTTAAAAAAAAACACAAAAAATCGCAAGACTTGCATATGTTTAACTTGCCATAGCAACTTTCCTAATTATGCTAGAAAGGTGGGTGAGGTGTCATTTTTCAAAAATTTTTATGGCCTTTCTTGTGATATGCAACACAATAGTGGTTTAAAAAGGAAAAATATTAAAAATTTTAAATGAAAATTTTAATTTTCAAAAAAAGCGTATTTTTAAAAAAATTCAAATTTTTTTAGAAAATAGTTTATACTAATGTTAAATGATATGCAAAGTTTCAGAGTGGGCAGATAAAGGGTTTATAGTTAAAATAATTGAAAACCAAAGCAGTTTTTCATCAAAATTCTTACCATATGATAAAGAAATAGCAACAGAAAGCATAATACATGAATTTTTTTAAAAAAAATTTGAAATAAGGAAAATAAATCAAACATACTTGATATTGTATTGTTCAATTGTAGTTGATTAATGGTTCATTTGTTTCCAAGGTGTCATTTTCAGATAACACATAAATTCTTCCATTGTACAGGATTTACTATACATAATATGTCAGAGGCATCCAAAACACATTTGGTTTTCGTGGATATGAAAGTGATTGGAATGGTCCAGCTGGATGAAGAAATGTTACTTTTAGTTCATCAAGTTCTTCGTTTATCTCAAGAACATAAGCTAGCCACCATTTTTTGTTATATAGTACAACAGTGATCTATTAACGTCTATAATTTAAGTTTCTATGGTGATCTTACAATTACTTGTGATGATTGTGTAGTTCAGAAAATGTTTTCACAATTAATTTTGATGTGTTTAAGTCAATAGGTATAAAGTCATGATATCGTTAAGTCCCTTGGATGGTAATTGCCTGGTTGAAACGATCGTTTAAGAATGTTTCTGACTGTACTTAATCCTCCTGTGTTGTAAAAGTGAAGTTAATAGCAGAAATATTTTCTACTGCTCATTCATAAAGCTGGAGATTGCATAAGATTAGTTTTCGTTGGGTCGCTGCAATCTAGCTCCAGCTGCTGACCAACTCCATCACAAGGCCTTTTTTCATGTGATGTTGCTGAAAAATGCCATTTGCCCTCAATATTGAAGTCTTGCTTGTGAAAACACAATTTGGTGAAATTTTTCTTATTTTTATATTGTGAAGCATGCCCATTAGAAAAGTGAAAGATCTCATGGTGAATTTTTTCAAACTTTGCATTCAAAAAGGAAATAAGTTTTCTTTGAAAGGTGTAAACTACAACTGTGTTGAGTTCTAGGCAATCAGAAATTGCAACGTAACTTAGATGTTCAACTTTTGTTTTTCCTTTATAATATATCACAAAAGGGTGAATTGTGGCTTGTCCACTATCCCAGTAGTAACACTGGGACTCATCTTGAACAACCATACTATAGTTTTCTGAAAAGTCGAGAGTAACTGCAAATTTAGATTCTTTTAAATTTTCCTTTATGAGGTTCATGAAAGATGTCTGTTGTTTAATCTATAAAATCTTAATATATAAATCTTCTGATGATTTCTGAAGAGTCCCTAAATTACAACAGTCGACGGAAATTCACTGCCGAAATGTGATATTTTGTATTATGTTTTCTTCAAATGACGTTTCAAGGATGGTCCATATTGCAGTATCACCTGGACAAGATGTGCTATTACCCATAGTGCAATCTATTATTGACAGGTAATGTTTGTAGGTTTTTAATGCACCATTTGTCAGTACTTCCATTTTCAATCATCAGTTTTACATTTAGATGTAGTGTACATACATACATACAGTGTGTATACCACTTGATCTTGCTAAAATACAATGCTAGAGTCTTATATTTGGAAAAGCCAATTTGGAAATTTGTCTTTGAATAATAAGTATGCTGCTTTCAGGTTGCACAAAATAAGTTTTTGAAAATTTTATATTGTTTCCTTTGGTTCAATAACTGTTAAGCTATCTTTAGAGCCTGGCATCGCTCTACTAATTTTGTCATTTTTGTAAAACAAATTAACAGCTTCAACTTCTTTTTCCGAGAGGCTTTTCCCCAGTTTTGGGTTGGGACTTTCTGAAATTTCTCTTCCTCTAAGTTACCATGTAGTTTGTAGCTTTAAACTTGCACAGGATATTTATTATTCCCTAGTTTTCTTGTAGGCAGGATAAAGTCATTCATGAAGTAAAAGTCACATTTATTCACAAGTAATTGTAAGATCACCATAGAAACTTAAATTAATAGAAGTCAATAGCTATTTCACTGTTGTACTATATAACAAGAACTGGTGGCTAGCTTATGTTCTTGAGAGAACTGAAGAACTAAAAGTAACATTTCTTCATCCAGCTGGACCATTCCAATCACTTTCATATCCACGAAAGCCAAATGTGTTTTGGATGCCTCTGACATATTATGTATAGTAAATCCTGTACAATGGAAGAATTTATGTGTTATCTGAAAATGACACCTTGGAAACAAATGAACCATTAATCAACTACAATTGAACAATACAATATCAAGTATGTTTGATTTATTTTCCTTATTTCAATTTTTTTTTTTTTTAAATTCATGTATTATGCTTTCTGTTGCTATTTCTTTATCATATGGTCAGAATTTTGATGAAAAACTGCTTTGGTTTTCAATTATTTTAACTATGAACCCTTTATCTGCCCACTCTGAAACTTTGCATATCATTTAACATTAGTATAAACTATTTTCTAAAAAAATTTGAAATTTTTTAAAAATACGCTTTTTTCGAAATTTAAATTTTCAATTAAATTTTTTAATATTTTTCCTTTTCAAACCACTATTGTGTTGCATATCATAAGAAAGGCCATATAAAATGTTGAAAAATGACACCTCACCCACCTTTCTAGCATAATTAGGAAAGCTGCTATGGCAAGTTAAACATAGGCAAGTCTTGCGATTTTTGGTGTTTTTTTTAAACTTTGCATAGCCGTATTTTCCAAACGGGTTGATATATTTGTATAAAATTTGGTATTTTTCTTAGTCTATATGGAGGCTACCCTTGTGCCAAATTTGATCAAAATCCGAGATGGTGAGGTCAAATGGGTGTGTTGATTTGACATGGAATGACCCTACTATTCGAGAACATTATATTAATTATATATAGGCGAATGAAATGATAGATTAAAAATACTTAAAACAAGCAAAATTTACATTTTAAGACCAAGACATGTCAGCCTCAACTTAATAAGCAAAATGCAAACAAATAGACAAAAATTTAGATTATATGTGCATATGCTTTACATTTTTAGCTTACCTTACATAGCATTTAACCTCACATAGGGTTTTTACCATCTCAACTTAGAAGTAAACTTTAATAATTGCTCATTTAAAAAGATGCCGACTTATATTTTTTGTTAAATTTATGAAAAAACACAAAACCAGTTGAATACTTACGTTTTTGCTCGGTATACAAAAACACACTTCTTCCCCAGGTAGAAATTTGTTTCCCGTCGAGCTACTACGCCATCGATCTTTAGCAGAGACGTATTTTCATGTTGATTACGGAGACCTCTTTTGTAACCAACGAAAACAGCTTTACAGTACAGCCTGAAATTGAAACAAATCAAAAATATACCAGTCAACATAAATATATATAAAAACAGAATAGATACAAATGACAGTGATTAATAAATATTAGTTTAGAATTTAATATTTGAGAAAACTTGCAATCTGTTATCAAACAACAAGTGAAAATTAAATTTCTTAGCCTTAGTGTTCAGTAAGGAAAAATTCACTAATTATTCAGGACAACCATTAAGTTGGTAGAATTTACTATAAAAGAAGGGAAAACACAATCGGCAGGGTTGCCATTTAAAATATCTGTTTTTCACCTAACCTAATCCACAAAATATTTAAGCTGCTTAAAAATAAAGTCTTATTAATATAAAAATAAAAATTTTAATTACGTAAAACTTCAGCTTTATTTCTAGAAAATGTGTACAATTCTAAAAATAATATTTTGAAAAGATTCACTGTTTACACAAATTAGCAAGTATGCAGTGTTCACTCTAGGCGTTTTTTGAAGGGCGGTCCGCCCTGCCTGCCCTTTTTTCTTCTTGATAGCGCCCTCGTGCCCCTTTTTTAAACAATGCCGCCCTATTTAGAAAAAATTCCGCCCTTCTTGCCCTTTTCAGTCAAGCACAAGCGCCCTTGTTTCCCTAGATAACTTTAAAAAAGGCATCTATTAAAAAAAATGTGTGTGTAAATTGGAATTAAGTGAATTATGATAGTAGAAAAACAAAAACCTTTTTAACTACGCGTGTTGTACAATCACGATGATTCCGTGGTTATTTCGAGTACGGGGCATTCCACGAATCCTATTGATTGCCTGTACCAGAATATGAAATGCTATGTTTTTTTTAAGTGGAGTTTGGTTACAATATTAGGCCTTTTATTACCAAATTTTAGATTTAAGTAGCCTTTTCATCAGTTTTGTAAGGTATCTGATTAGGACTACTTACAGATTTGGTTTTTAGCGAAAACATTAATTTTTAAGTGTCAAATTTGGGATTTTAAGTAGTATCTTCATTGAGAGATATCAATTTTGAACGGGTCTTTCTTTCAAAATAAGCCCCGAATCGTCATCAATAGCCCAATATGCAGCTCTAGCGCAGTATCAATCAACAAATCGCCGGAACTTTTTTTGTTTGGTCACGGGTCTGATATATCAACGAGTGGCCACGCCCATCTCAAACTTTTTTTTTAAAAACAAGAAGTGCCTTTTCCAAAACGGGGTGCCCTTTTACAGCCAACAGCGCCCTGCCCTTTTTTATTTCTAGAGTGAACACTGAAGTATGGAAATATAAAATTACATATGGAGAGTTGTTTAATCGAAAATAAGTATCATATATAATTCTCTTGTGTGGTGATCGGAAAAACACTATATTTCTCTCTGTGAAATGGCAACCTCAAGTTTGTTTACAAAAATCTGTTGTGTTCGCATTTGTATTTTGCCATTATGTAAGCTTTTTTGACAATTAACCCATCAATTCATTGATGAATAATTATTTCGACGATGTCAGCTTAAATTAGGAAGAAACCGGATGTTGGTGGAGCCTCCTAGTATCTATTTATTATACATTTCTATATATTTAACTAGATTGGTGGTAAAGTTGTCAAATTCTGCAATTCAACATTAACCCCTATTTTATGAAACATTAACTTGGCTAACTTATGTAATGATTGTCAAAATAGCAAATTTGTAACCAAATCAGTATAGTTCGACTCCAGCAAAAGGGCCACTATATCAGATTGTTTACAGGTTTTATATAACATTCGCCTTAACTCATTTGTGGATTCTGACCAGCTTTCAAAATTGCGAT
Source organism: Troglohyphantes excavatus (assembly GCA_963932185.1). Taxonomy (NCBI): domain Eukaryota; kingdom Metazoa; phylum Arthropoda; class Arachnida; order Araneae; family Linyphiidae; genus Troglohyphantes; species Troglohyphantes excavatus. Next base: position 31,800,946 of record OZ010678.1, read on the forward strand.
ACCCATCCATCAAATAATCAGTCTGAAATGTCCGATACCATACACAGTATGAATAATGTATAGACAAGTTGGGAAGTATAAGAACGGTTTCATAGCACTATGAATTTCTCGTATGGATAAATGAAATCATGCTTTTGTACGGATTTTAAATAGTTCAATTTAGATAAGTCAAAAACATTTTGGTACTCAATTTATTATTAAAATTTCTTTTCAAAATTTTGCATGCTTTTATAATCATACTTTATAAATAAACTAAAAATTGCAACACTATTTACAAATAAATTATTGTAAAGTTTTGCTCATTTACAATCAAATATATCATACAATATTAATTTTTTATCAAAATGAATTTTTTTAAAATCTATCACAGCTAAAATACTGCGTAAGTAACTTATTAAGTTTATAATTTATTTGTACTTGGTAGATGTTAGCTTGCATGAGGAAACAAGATTAAGAAATAGCATCCCAGATCTTACCTTCCAGGTTTCACATATTCCCTTGGCTTGGCGACTTCGGTCTTTGTTGCAGCAACCACTGGAGCCGCTGGTTCTTTCTTCTCCTTCTTTTCTTTCTTTTTGACTACTTTTGCTGGCTTTGTGTCAGACATTTTTTACTGAAAAAAAAAACCAAATTAAAGAGTTACAACATTCAACATATTGAAATACGAAAAAACAATTATTGGTTAATCTGTCTTTTACGATCCAGTGCCGAATACAGATTCAGGAGGGAATTGGAATTCATTGATTGGCAACCAAACTGGATCTTGTCGCGAAACAACGTTTTAGCAATGCGAATATAGGATTTTCAGAAAAGTCGCCAAGGCAATCACATTAGACAGATAAGCCGAATTATTTAGGCCACATACTTTAACAGAATAAGGTCTATCGTGACTTGAATATTGTTTAACATTGTTATTGTGCACACTTTTATTGCGAAGTTGCATCTAGTTTCTAAAGCAAAAACTCTGTCTTTCCTTAATAATCAAGGAATTGCCGTTTTTATTTAAAAAAAAGGCAATGGCGATAAAGAACCAATATGGCAGAGTACAACTCGGATTACATTGTTATTAATCCAAATAATTAAAAGCAACCAATGTTGCAAACAAATTGCTTTTTAATTGCAAAAAATATCTGTTTGTATGCTACTTCTTGTAGCTTTGGCAAATAATTGACTATTTTGCATGGATTGTGGTAACCCGAGTTCTGCAATTTTCTATCTACACTTTGCTGATAATGCAATCGGAGACGTAGCAGTCCTGAGTTAGTTGTAATTGAACAATCACCCTTGGTTGTAGTACGATTCCAGAGTTACGTGGTCGATAAAAAGCTGCAATGCAATTGTTGCTAGTGCTGACTAGCAGGACTAAAATTAAATACTCTTATACTAAACATACTAATATATTATAAATCTAACCAACATGTCTTTTAAAAAAAAAACCTGGTTAGGTTGTCCTGATTTTTCGGCAAATTCCGATGGGAAATGGAAGTTCTCTGATTGGCAACCATACAATATTTTAGTGTCACAAATATAAGATTTTCATAAAAGTCGCAAAGAGTTACCATATCAGACATATTAACCAAAAACCTTTGTAGCATGTCGATTCTACAATTATAAATGCAAGGTGGACGTCTTAATTAGTTCCATGAAAGCTTCGAAAAGGACTATTGGAGATGGTTCAAGATGTACAGGGAAAGACCCAGGAATCCTTAAATATTCAAGGACAGGTAAAACACCGAGTTAGAATGTAATATAAGCACTGGAGCGAGGACGCATAGCTGACCATTTACTCCTTTTTGAGCGAAGGTAGAAAAAAATAGTCCTTTTGCATAGATTTAAAAACGCGTTTTTGACTTAAAAGTCTTAAAAAGATAAAGTACATTATTGCTCAATGGGTGTTCTCGGTCCAGTGTTTATAATTATATTAATTCTAGCTCAGTGGGTAAACCAGACAAAACCTAAAATGGCACCCCACTCTACTTTTTATGAGAGAACTCTCTTAATGAAGATTTTGGTAAATTCCTAGTGTATGGTGCCTAATTGGCACGATTCTAAAAATAGGCGGCAACACCTTGGCAGAATGTGAAACTGTGCGAGAAAAAAAAAAGTAGGGTTGCCATGCATCATGATATTGCTATCGCCGTAGGGTTGCCAAAATATAGTTTTTATCACCAAACCACATTTGGTGGGAGCACCGTACACTAGGAATTAACCGACGCGTTTATCACTTCCAGTTCTATACGATGAATTTTTACCGGTTAATTATGTTTCGTGATTATTTTGTAGGGGCACATGTTGAATGTGTTTAATCGAATTTAGATTAATAAAATAACTTATTGTTCCTTTCCATTGATTTGTAATTGCAATTATAAAACACCTTTCATTATAAAGTATTTAACTGTAAACACACCCATTGTATTTTATCAAACCATCACATTCTACATTTGGAAAATGAATGCATACAAACTTGTTCGAGACAGCGAGAGCAAGAGTTTTAATACACAGATTGAAGACCTAAAAGTGTTTATTGAGTGTAAAACAAAACAAACAGCAACCAAAAATAGACCGATACTTATTTTACTGACAATATTTTTTCATATTTTTGTTCTCAAATACACAAATATTGATAAGGGTTAGCAGCGTGATGGAAAGTGGATCAAAGGCATAACAAGGATGACTGAATCAAAAAAGTAGATAGCACAATCACAGAGAAATTAACAATTTTAAAATATAAAATACAATCAAATATATTAAATTAAGGAGTTACTTACCAAAAATTTAAATATATTACTCCGTTCCGATTAAACAACGTGTTCAACAACCGACAGCGCAGCGCAGAGTTTTACCATGAGTTGAGTTGTACATCTTCGACGGCTTTAATATATCGTGTAAGATTTGTAATAATTTATATATATAATTTTATAATCTCTTGGAACTTTACAAAAAATATATTAATTTAATACTTTTTAATTCTAAGCATCATTTTTAAATTATTAAAATATAACGTTTAATCATGACGTCATTTATCTCTTTTGCTTGATGTTTGGCAACGGTGCGATTTTACGCAATTTAAAAGTTTTGGTAGGATCCCGATTTCAGTGAATGAAGTTTGCTATTAATCGCTAATATTTATTGATATATATTAAAAATATTTTTAGTATAACTGTTGTGCAATAAATTGCACGTATTGCCGAAAGAAAACTTCTGGAAAGAAAATTCACAAGTAAATAAGTCAAATCTCCCTCTGTAATTTTTTTTTAAAATTACATACGCCTTTATAAAAATGTTCTTTTTTTCGTAAGAAACATAGTCCTTCATTTTATTTAATTCTGAGGTTTATAAATATTTTTTTTCTTTTTGATTCTTCTTCGATTAACAGGTTAAAAAAAATTGTACACTCATGGAATATTTGTATGCGGCATTATTAAAACAAATTGTTTAGTCAAATTGATAATTTTAATAAAATAGAACGGAAAACAAACTCCAACTCTTAAAAACCAATGTATTTATAGATTATAAAGGAAATGTTTTATAACAGTCTTTTTTAAAAACAAATTGTAATCCGCCATTGAAATAAACCCGATTTTTTATTCATTATCGTCGAAAAAGAACACTCGCAGTTGTTTTTATGTTCTATTTATGTTTTTGTCGGAAATCCACGTTGTATTTATGTTTTTTTAAATATATTTCTCAGACGATTTTTGTTTCATTTAAAATATTGTTTACTTTTCTTTAACGGTTACTACAAAGCGAGTATTCATAAATGTTAAGAAATAATGTTCCATTATCGAAAATTTTCTTTAAAAAACAGGATATATAATTTAATTATATTGACGTACAAACAGTGCTTATGTAGGAATTCTTGTTATTTGTATAAATTCAAAAATTTATATTTAGTAGAATATAGCACATTTTTTTAAGATAGTTGTTTTGAATTCGAGTTTATCTATACAAATAATGAAATGGATTGAATGTCATTGTGCACGAATGTGTACAGACCACTTTTCATGTCTGAGGAAAAGAGTTTATTTTATTCCTCAAATTGTAGGCTGGTTATTTTTATCTCTCTCTCTCTCTGTATATCAGGGCCTATTTTAACATAGAGTTGGTGGGGATTTTTCCCTACCAGTGTGTAGAAATGCCCCACCAGTCATACAGAATTGCCCCACAGTACTTTTTTTTTTTGTTTAATCCATTTTCCATAGTAAAAACATAATCTTAAGTTGTAGCATAGGAATGAATGACGCTGGACAGAGACAGATGTCCCTTCCTGTGAAAAGACCCTATTTCACAGCGAGGGAGAAAATCTTTCACACCCCTCCCCTGGTTAGCTATTTTCCATCCACAAAAAACCTTTTGTTCAGAACTGAGAATTGCCCCATTAGTGAACAGAAACTGTCAAGTTTTCCCTGACTTGCTGATAACGAATTACACACATACTCTTAAATTTTACGACGCAATTTCCTTTCCAAAAGTTTCTGTGTTGGACCAGTTGACAATACACCTATAATTGCGTACTGTTCGAAATCGTTTTATTCACCCATCCTTATCTACGCAGGATCTCTTAAGTGGACACCAGCTGTTTTTTTATGGTCGGGAATACTCCTTGGCATGTATTTGAAGGGATTAGGGTAGAAATATATGGCCTTGAGGTGTGGGGGGTGGAAAGTGTTTCAATTGGATCATTTTGGAATGGTTTACTTGCTACCAGTACAATTTTTTTTCCACATAACAAGACGTACCAGTATTATTCTTTAGACCTATTTTTGACTTCGATTTTAATAGACATTTTTACCCTGCATTTAACAGCTACAAAAAGTAAGTAAATTACTTTTATTTATTTTTATGTAGATTTTTTACGGTGTGTATTTTAACTAAATTTTATTTGTATAGTTAAAAGAGATTTCTAATTTTTACTTTTGGGGGTAAATATATTTCCCGATGTAAATAAAAATTTGAAGGGATCATTATTTATGAATTTTAATAAATATAAACAAAAGCGTAAACTTTTCAAAAATTATTGGGAAGGGGGACTCAAGGCTCTAATTTTTAATAAAATGCATAAAATATATGGAAGTTAAGCCAATTTTTCAAAAGATTATGCTTATGAATATAAATGTATTAGTTTATTTTTTATATTTTGATTGCTTTCTTTATATGAGCTAATATCATGGCTGTATAATTCTAAGATAACTAAAATTAGCATATACAAGTTATTATTGTACTAATGTCTAGAGGGAAACGACAGCAAAAATAAAGTTAAAATAATTAATTTGAAAAAAATCTTATTATTTTCGTTTCTTACGTATGATTGAAAACAAATGTTTTTAATTAAAATTGCTATGAAAATGTTATATTTTTAGATATTCTCAATATATATTGATAGTAATAAAAATTAATCAAAAAGTTAAAAAAATTGGATATATTACTTATTAACAATGTCTAATCGCTGATGGCTAACAGGCTAATCGAATTATTAACAAAATTGCCAACTATCATACATAAAAAGCCATTCGGTACAATATTCCAAGTTCTGGGACAGTAAGTCTTTGCCTCACCGCCAAATCTTTCATTGGATATTTATTTCTTAGGTTACATGAAACATTATTAAATGAGTAACTTAAAGAAAGGTTGAAAGAAATGAAAAAGTGTTTGAAAGTTTGGTTAAAAAAATAAATTACTTCAAAACAATGTAACAGCCTTTTTCAATATGGTAAACCCGCACCGCTTCGGCCGCAATTGGGCTATTGCCACAAAAGTTGCCAGAAGTAGCAATTTACAAGGACAAAGAGTATATAAAAGCATTTTTCAGAAATAAATTAAAGTTTTAAGAAATTATTATGTCTAATTTTAGTTAATGTATATTACAATACACTGATATGATAAAGTTTTTTAAAAATTTAAAACTACTTATTTTTCAACATTTTTGTGCTGTAAAACAAAATATTTTCCGAATACAAATATATAGAATATTATTGTTCACCTTGTGAAGTAAATGCTACTTATTAATGTAATGTCTACTTATTAATGTATTAATGAACATTTTGTTTGTAATATGGTCGGGTACTTGTCTAAAGTTTACCTAAGTATACTTAGATGTACATGTACTTTATTCCTTTGATTAATTAATAATTATTAAATTAAATTAGCGAATTAAATTTAATAATATTTAAATAAAATTTTGCCTTTTGACAGCAAATAAAACATCATTTTATGAATTGTTAGAAAATTTCATGAATTAGATAAAAAAAAATTAATAAGCTTTTTAACTAAGTTTAAATTTGATATTTTAAATACCAAGTTTTCATTAACTTCTGGGGTTCTACTTTCTTCAAAATTTAATTTGCCTCACCAGTTGAAATTCCTTAAAATATGCTCTGCTGTATATATATATATATATATATATATATATATATATATATATATATATATATATATATATATATATATATATATATATATATATATATATATATAATATATATATGCATATTTCCACAGAAACCGTTTTGATAGGGTAAAATCTTATTTGGTTTTTCAAAACTCCTAGAAAACATACTTAATAAGATTTTTTTGTGTAACGCCTAACGGGGCCACCGGGGCCCAGCTGCTAGAAAGATGGAAAGCTGGTTTCAAAATTAAAATTTATGTATTCGGAGCCATGATAACCATCGAATGTACTCAAAAATGAGTAAATTTTGTTTTTAAGCATCTAATTTTAACAGAGCATTGGCGGCAGATCCAGGAAAGGGGTACAGGGATTAAAAAAAAAAAAAACTATCCATTATTGAAAATTAAAAATAAAAATTTTAGGAATTAAGTAATTATTTTTACATATTTTTGAATCAATTAAATAATTAATTATACACGTTATTGAATTAATTTAATGATTAATGGCCTAATATTTATTTATGAAAATTGTTTACATTTATTTTGGGAAGGGTCCGGATCACGTCCCCCCCTCTCAAGTAAGTATAGATAAACCAGTTTTGCACCATTCTTTTATCATTAGTCGAAAAAAGTGTATTGTGTAAATTATCTGTAGCAATTAGATAAAAAAAAATTTTTGGTTTTAAATTATTATTTTTTAATTATTATTATTTTTTTGTTAAAAATACTTTGCAAAGTAGTCTAGATTGAATAAAATAAAATTATAAATATTAAAAAAAAAATCGATGTGGAAGAGGCTCCAGAAGGCCTATACCTACTCTGAGGGTTTTACGTAGAAAGTCATTTCAGTAGAACAGAAGGAAGATAAACAAGCTGCATCATTATTCGTCTGACGCCGTGATTTCCATCCACGCCCCGTACTGCTTTGCTTTATCTCATGATTTTAAACGCATGACTGCCTAATTTATTATTAAATGAAGCTAAAAATTATGTCAACCGTTCTATTCATCAGCGAGTTGTATCGAAATGGACACTTTAACATGATATTTTTATCCCGATTTCCCATGTAAATGATTTATAGACGTTTCAAATTAAAAACCGATTTTCTAAATTTTTTTAAAGAAATTGTTCCTTAGTGGCGGCCCGTGATCGAAAATGTTAGTGCAGCCCAAATCATGTGAATCCCCCCCCCCCCTTTTTTTTCCACAAACCATACAGGAACGGAAATTCTTTATTATTTACAACCCAAATCAAAGTTTCCTTTCAATTTTTACAAAATGATATAATGCGAAAAAAATAGAAAACACTTGCTTATTTTTTTTTAAATTAAAGCAATCCTCCTTTCTTTTAAACATGCGAATCGGTCAATCTAAATATTAACTTAAATAACGAAACAACAGCAGAACCATAATGGTCCTGAAACAACAGCACACAGTAAATTTATCACGAATACCATATCTCCGTTTGGAGATATTCTGGTAAGTAATCGTTTCACCCACCCATTCCAGCGTTTTACGGACGAGTCAATCCGCATATCGAATCTCAAGTGCAGCTAAAACAAGAAAATTCATTTCGGCTGTACCTTCTCACAAATGCAGTGCATTAGCATGGGAAGGAATCTCCATACAACGTAGAGGTTGCCATGGAAACGATACAGCCGATTTCGAATTTCGCTTTTTGGCTGCAGTTTTGATTGAATGCAGTTTTTTCCCCTCCTGAATTGTGCATTTCAGGCTTGCTTTTTATCGGAGATTTTGTTTACTACCTTAGAAATTTCATTTTCAATTCTAATCTTCATTTAAAAAAATTAGTAAAATATCTGATTTTAGTTTTAAAATACTGAATTTAGGTGCAGCCCGGCTGTACTTGCTGTAGTGGACGAGCCGCCACTGTTGTTCCTTTGTCAACGCGGGGCCCCATATAAAGCGGCGGGGCCTTGTGCGACGGCACCCGAGGCACACCAGTGGAGGCTCGTGAACTAAAGCAAGTACAGCCGGGCTGCACCTAAATTTATTAGTGCATTTTAAAACTAAAATCAGATATTTTATTAATTTTCTTAAATGAATATTAGAATTGAAAATGAAATTACTACGGTAAGTAAACTAAATCTCCGATAAATAGCAAGCCTGTTACTGGAAAAAACTCCATTCAATCAAAACTGCAGCTAAAAAGCGAAGTTCGAATTCGGCTGCATCTTTGCCATGGCAACCTCTACGAAGTATGGAGATCCGCCCCCCGCTAATGCAATGCATGTGTCGCGAGATACAGCCCGAAATGAATTTTCTGATTTCTGCTGTACTTGGTAATTTTATAAACTGATTGGCTCGTGCATGAATCGTGGGGATGTGTGGGAGAACCGAGAATCTCTCCAAACGGAAATAGTTTTCGTGATAAATATATTGTAGGCCATTGTTTCGTTATTTAAGTTAATATTAAAATTGACCGACTCGCATGTTTAAAAGAAAGGAGGATTGCTTTAATTTTCAAAAAATGAGTAAGTTTATCCTATTTTGTCGCATGTTATCAGGCACGTAGGTATATATTTTTCATGGAGGCAGTTCAGTGACTGAGTAACCCCCTCCCCCCCAGTGGTGGCGCTAGGAATTGCCCGACGGGGGGGCTAGATTTCCCCGACAGGGGGGCTAATATCCCCGACGTAAAATGTGCACATAAGCGTATAAAATATTCATAAATAACGAAATAAATTTGTTGAGATAAATAGTTGAAACAAAAGGCTTATAATATTTATATATTAATTATTAAATAATTGTAGTGTTCTGAATATTCTGAGTTGCAATCATGGAGAAAAGATAAGTACCAAAAAAACTGTACAAATCGTACTCAAAATGTTTTCAAAACCTTTATAAATGTAACCATTTGAAGTGGTTGGGTTGTTCAAAGAAGGGACGGCGAGAAGGCAACAAATAAAATAAATAAAAAGTAAGTAATAGTGAAGGTAAAACGAAATGTGGTAAATCACTACATTATGCAAGTAGTTTTTGTAAAATCCCCATGCTTTTACGAAATTAATTTATTTTTTGTTAGTAGCTATGCAATGTAAAACGGTGCTATGTTTTAGCGCTTTTTTTTGTCATTTAATTTAGTGGTTTTTTTTTTAAATCTATAAACAGTGAGAAGGCTTTTAACTACGTACAAAAGGCTGTATCTCTAGCAACGAAATTTAGACTATTTCTACGAAAGAAATTTTCTATTGAGAGCTATTTCCTTATTAAATTCTTTTCAGAGAATAGAGCTGCAGCAGTAGTTATATGTTTTGGAGAACTTCATTACGTAAAAATTCTGCAGTATTTTATTTTTATTTATACGCCTAATTTCTTATCAAACGAGATAAAAATTGTCATTTGCAACGGAGTTATAATGTCGGAATCAATCCTCTTAAAAGCATAAAATGGTGTTCCTATCCTGATACCTTATTTTATAGACGTTTAGCTAGTAGTATTAATTGACAATTTAATATATTTACGAATGCCTATTTTTAATTTAGGACCGCCGTACTGAACCATGACTGCTTCGTTAGAATATGACCTGATTTCTTCTGAATTGATTTTTTATATATAACAATATACGCAGTTTTTTTAATGATAAAAAAAGGATTCCCATAATTATATTTTATTTTTAAATTCCAAATAGTTTGAAATTGCACAAAATTTGTGGCAACAAAAATTGAAATAAGAGTCATTTCTAAACCTAGCTCATACGACGAAACAATTTATTGGTTAAATAAATCTTCTATACTGAAATAGTAATGACAAAACTAGTTTGGTTCTTCTAAATACGGAAAACATAAAAATCAATAAACGGTTGGACTTCTTTTTGAACGAAATAAATGTAATATTAAGTAGTCACAGGCACAAATAAAATTTTTATAAGAAATTTTTTCACTAGAATTATTAAGACATCTCACCTTTCCGAATTCGTATCAAAGTTGTAATCTAAATGCAATGTTGACACTCTACAATTTTCCTCTTTAAAAAAACGTTTTGCCTTTCACAACAAAATTGAACTGAACCATAAACTTACTTCAACAAGTACACTTACTTTCGAGAGTCGAGACGGCCCTGTAGCACTGCCCAATCTCTTTTTTTAGGGGAGACAGCGGCGTGCTATACATATATCCTATTGCTATACAAACATATATCCCCGAAGGCGATTTTGTCTACCCAAAGCTGGTAGCTGACCTTCTCAAGGTTAAACTTTTACAACGGGGGATGCTTTGTCCCCAGGATCGTCACTCCCCAAGTACAAACAATCAGGCTTGCGGCAACGCAAATCTGGCTACTGCCGTCTGAATAGGCCTTCGTTTGTGGTTCCACGTCTGAGCTGTGGCTCTGCTCTTTGCTTAAAACAAAATGACTCGTGTCTCATACGCAGGGACTGATTTGGGGCCCCGGCGAATACTTGACAAAATTGTTGTTATTATTAATGCAATTTTCAGCAATTTATCCAAAAAAGTGAGAATTAAGTCGTGTTTTAAATGAATAATAAACTTATTTTGCGATATTTTTAATTTTTCGAGACTATTTTTACGAGAGGGCCCTCTTTAATGATGTAGGGCCTATAGTACTGAACTTTCTAAATCATATCCTGCTCATACGCGCAAAATAAATCCAACAGAAGAAGAAAAAATATAGCATGTGAAATAAGCACTGTTAAGATTTATGTTGGGTCTTAAAAGAACATTTTTAAAAAATGAACTAATTTTTTACATGAAATCTTTTACTTTAAATTAAATTTTGAATCGTGTTCTTCAATTTTTGAACGATCACAAAATAATTTCGTTAATGCACAGTTTCGACACACATGCTAACTTTTTGAAATTTTCCTTTTATAAAATAAATTCATTAATGATATATATTGACAAATTCATTTTAACCAGTTTACTTCCTAAAACTTTTAAAGTATATTTTTCCTCAAGTCCTTATTTTTTTTTCTGACTGATCTTGCAGGGACCCAAATGGCATTGTCTAATTGCGTATATTTACCGTTCTTTAAATCCGCCACTGAGTATTATCAATATTTTCATTGAAATTCTTATTGATGGCCGACTTAATAAAAGTTTTTAAAAATACTTTCGCCGCGTGGTTTTAATAAATCGCGATTGTTTTTTGGCACAAAATCAATGATATGCGTGATGAAATATCGTGTACATGATGACATGATGTTTTAATTATATGATCATATATTTCTTTAGTTTATGATTTGGAATAATATTACATTTTTTTAATGGTGATATTTTGAAACATGGGTTTTAGTTTGAAATTTCGGTGTTGCTTTTTATTGTAAAATATGTAACAAATAATGTAATTGAAATTATGATAACAGTATATCTATAGTATACGTGTGTGTGTGGAACCTTTATACATAACCTTGTATAAAAAGCTATAAAATAATAAAAATACTGACAATTTTATCTAAAATAATAAATATTGGTTTATAGAATTTGGTTATATAGGATTACTGTATTGTCGAGAATTTAGTTTGTTAGAATAGGTTGGTTGTATTAACATTGAACTTGAGCTGCACAGTTGGGGGTTATTGGCGAAGGATCAGGGTTTATATGGAAGAAAAGACCCGAGAACACTGTTTGATCGTATTTTTGAACCACGGTCAGATGACGAGATCAACTCATCCGGTGCAATCTACCTCAATAAGCGCCAAGACAGTGGACCACAATCAGATAAACCCGGGTGCACCAGTCCCTTATACGCGGTGGATATTTTTTGGTGTCGAAAGGAACGGATTTGACAACTCTCCGATTACTGAATCGCTACACACAAGCTAGAGATAAAAATTGTGCCTATCGAGTACTCGTCAGAACTCCTAACCATTCGGCCACCACAGGCTGTCGGAATTATAGTTTTGTCGGGATTTCGGTCTGTCGGAATTATAGTTTTGTCGGGATTGTAACCTGCTTGTCGGAATTCGCTCTGTCGGGTATATGGCCCAGATTCATTTCATTAAAAAAGCAAATTCGACTCAACCTTTCATTAAAATTTGGTTTTAACAATTAAAATAACGCTTTCCCCCGACGAACTTCAAAATTTTGCCCGACGGGGGGGCTTGGCTTGCCCGACAGGGGGGCTACAGCCCCCCCAGCCCCCCTAGTGGCGCCACCTCTGCTCCCCCCCCCGGGAATTAACAAGCCCCCCCCCCTATTTTTTAAACAGTAATTATATTAATTTTTATTCAAGCAAACAGGAATATGTTGACATTTAAGTATCGAAACAACAGTTATTTATTTTTCATGAAATCGTTACCAATATCAGTCATTAACTATTTTTACAAATTAGTAAATATACTCCCTAGTTATGAAGTAAATTTAGAGAAAATTTTTTTAATTTAAGTTTCCTTTTTTTAAATAATAATAAGCTTTTTGAAAACTATTTTCCGGTGTAAAACCCCCGGGAAATAACAGGTCTTCCCCCATGCAACTCAACTGAAAGTATCATACCAGAAATTGAAATGTTCCTAGATTTTTAAGTATTTTTATAATTTATAAAGCTTTTCATCTTGACTTTCAATGGGAGGGGTTTGTACCTCCACAACCACCCCCTTACCTATGAAATCTGTGCCCCCTCGAAGGTTTTGTCGCCTGGACCTTTTTCCTTAAATCCGCCACTGTGGGTGAGAGAACCGAGAACTTACGAGAATCTCTCCAAACAGAAATAGTTTTCGTTATAAATATACTGTGTGCTGTTGTTTCAGGACTATTATGGTCCTGCTGTTTCGTTATTTAAGTTAATATTAAAATTGACCGATTCGCATGTTTAAAAGAAAGGAGGACTGCTTTAATTTTCAAAAGATAAGTAAGTGTTTTCTATTTTTTTCGCATGTTATCATTTCGTAAAAATTGAAAGGAAACTTTGATTTGAGTAGTAAATATTAAGAATTCCTGTTCATGTATGGTTGTGGAAAATAGGGGAGGGGGGGGGGGGGGGGGGGTCACACTAATATTTTCGACCACGGGCCGCCACTGTGTTACACCCATAAGCAGAGACTGATTTACGGCAGGGCATTCGGGGCACTTGCCCAGGGCCCCCATTTTAAGGGGGCCCCAAAAAATGATTTAATGCTAAATATGTGTGCAAAATTTAAAAATAAATTTACTAAAATTTTTTTAAAAATCAATTAATTTAGTTTATAAAATTGTTTTAATCACTTTTTTTAAATCAATTGTTAATTATTTTGCAAAACTTCTACTATTTCATCCAATTTAATCAATTGTACTTTTTCAGCACGTTCATGATGTATGTCGCCTTTTTCATTGCGCTTGTCAAAGAAATGCCCTTTGGAATTTAGCAGTTTAAATTTTTTTTTTTTTTCGCAAGTATTGAAATTTGCATTAAAGCTGATGGATTATGTCATTTCGCATTGTGTGCCTATACATAAATTTAACAGTTTTATTTTGAGTTACATCGAGGGGCCCCCTAATGTTCTTTTGCCCTGGGCCCCTAAACTTGTAAGTCGGTCCCTGCCCATAAGGGCGTCCGTTGTGTACCCCCCCCCCCTTTTATTTTGTTTCTGTCTATGATGGCGGTCATCGAAAACCCATCGAATTCCGGTCGGTTTTGTTGTGTTTCTTGTGAATTACAAACATACACGACCTCCGATGCATAGTGATGCGTTCCAAGGACAATCTTTTTTTATTGGATGTGCATAATTTGTTGCGGGGCACGTGAGTTAGAACCGGTTGAGTCTGGCGAGCTTCGCAGTCGAGAGAAAACATCTGACTCCGCACCCAAACATTGCCATCGAATGGAAAATGTAGAAATAAACGAGTTCCATTTGATACACTGCAGAAAATGATACTTTTTCATGTACTTTTCCGATTATCGAGACTAGATAAAGGTGAGTGTCTGAATATTCCACATTCATTGCATCTTTTTTTTTTTGGTAATTTCGTTCAAAATAATATGACATTTATATTTGAATTGAAGTTTTTATAAATAAATATATTGCTAATTAATTGACATTATTATTATTATTATTCAAGGGTGGTAACATAACCTGGAAAACCGGGTAATCAGGGAATTATCATGGACATTTTTAATTCTAGAAATATCAGGGAAAAGTCAGGGAACTTATCGAAATATCATAAAAAATCAGGGAATTTTTCAAATTTGGAACGTTAAAACGGCAATTATCGTCTGTTATGCCCTCCATTTTGGGAAATTTAGTTGTCAATATTTTCTTTTAGTGCAGACAAATAATTAAAAAAAAAAGTATGGTTATGCGCATTTTCATATTTTCAGTTATATTTTGTAAAAATTTGAACCACTTCTGAAAAGAGAAGCAAAAGCAAAATGTGTTTGTTGGACCTTGAATTGTAAGCAGCATGTGAGGGACTAATGAATATGTGATTTATTGAAGATTGTAATAGGAAATATGAAGCATTTAAAATTATCTACAAAAGAAATAATTAAAAAAAACTTGCTTTTTTTTGCATTATCTGCTTCCAGACAACATGTTTAATTACAATTATCCCAATTACATAATTTGTGTTTATATCCGTAAATTATTATTTTAACAGTCAATAAGTTTTACTTATAATTTGTCATTTATAATGCAATATATTTATTGTATTATTGTAGCATGGATACTTTGTTTCTATACAAAGCATGTATTGCAACATTTCTTATTGTAATTGTAAAATCAGGGACATTTTTGTGACACCATCATGGAAATCAGAATTTTGTTACCACCCTGTTATTTGAAATTTAATAAATGGATGGTTGTTTGAATTGTTGAATTTGTTCGAGTCTATTTATACCCATAAAAAAACTTATATTCAATATAACTTAACATATCTCTTCTAAAGTTGAGCATAGCCAATTACTCTCAAATCCTTACATTTATCTTTGATTTTTATTGTGCTACAGTTTAAACACTGGTTTTTACGACTTATTTTTTATGTAATTTGAGCTACATTTCAGTTTTGAATGCATTTTTTAAAAGTTACTTAAATTAGTTTTAGATTCTAAAAAGTTAAATTTTCTTTTACATCGACGGAGAAATGAGCCCTCCTATCAAGTATTGCCTCTATCATCTAAAGGCACTATTTGCAAAAGCTCCAAGTAAAATACAAATTCATTAAACAAAAATTGTGTAATTTTCCCCCTTTAAATTTTTACAAAAAAAAAATCATTTTAAGCATTGTAAATTAGGAAATATCGGAGGAAGCAGCAGTAATTGCCCTAAATTTTTCTACTATATAATATCTCGCATAAGATCTTACGGAATTTTCTTTACATAATTTATGAAAATTATATTACTCCTAATTTAAAATCACATTGTTAATTTCTTAAGAAATGTATGCAATTAATGAGATATTTAACAAATTATTCCCAATTGACACTCGACAATTAAAAACTAATAGTTAATTAATTTTTCTAATTACAAGTTAACATTACTGTTAATTAGCATTTTTTCCCTCCTATATTGGTAAATATTCTTTTAATGGAACTACTAGTTGAGTCCATTATAAAGTTTGAATGGTTAATTTACACGGAGGATCAGATGGCAATAGCCCAGGCAAGTAAAATAAGATGGGGGGGGGGGGGGGCATGATCCATCTTTTTGTTATTCAACAATCCAAATCCATCTTTTTGTTATTCAACAATCCAAATCCATTTTTTTTTATTTCTTCTATCACAGAAATAAGTTTTTAGCTAAACTGTAAAAATAATCTTTCTAAAAAAAAGGAAAAACCAACTATAAGAAAATGCGCTAAAAAGTCAAAAATAATTTTTAATTTTACGAATGAGTTGAAAAAATTGAATTATTTAATATCAATTTTATACTTAGTAAAACTTTTTTGAAATCGGCGCCAAAATTTAGGTATGATTTTTGTAAATTGGCACCAACTTCAGAAAGTTCTAATAAGTATAAAATTTTATATTAAATAATTAAATTTTTTCAACTCGTTCGTAAAATTAAAAATTATTTGTTACTTTTTAGCGCATTTTCTAAAGTCGTTTTTTTTTTTTTTAAGAAAGATTATTCTATTTTTTGGAAAGTTCCAATTGCGGCCCATGGCAACCTTTTGTCTGGGCGATAAACAATTGTTTTCTTCTTTGAGAATATGGTAAACCCGCACCGCTTCGGCCGCAATTGGGCTATTGCCCTATTTTTTCCTTTTTATTAGTTTTTAATTTAGCGGGTGGCTTCGCCCCTGCTATTATTCACCAAGAAATTCAAGTAACAACATTTTGTGATTACATTTTATCTCAACAATATATATCGTAAAATAATCCCTATCCATGGCAATAAAAGTTGGGTAAACGAAATGTACAACTTCTGTTAAACAATGAAAATATTATGAAATCGGATAAATTGTTTATAAAATTTCCGGTTAATCGACATTTCCGAATATATAACAGCCGGATAACTGATTATTTTTTGGCGGATTTTGCCTAAGTGGATTTTTCTCCATCTAACAAAAATTTTGAAATCGGACAGTATTTTTTTTCAAACGGTCCGGTTAATTGAGAATTCCGAATAGATAAATGCCGGATAACCGGATATTTTTTTCAAATTGCGCCCAAGGGAAACATCCCCTATCCAACAAAATTTTTTTTTGCAAATATCTGAAATAGAACCGAAATCCCGCACGAACATACATAAAAAAATACATAACAGACGAATTGATAACCTCTCGACATGGCGCACGTTGGCGGTTTAATTTAAAGTTTCTGGCGGTTTTATTTTGGAGTTTTGGTGGGCGCGTTAAAAATGATGTTTCTTTCAAAGAGTATTGCGGCGGATAAGCTTTTTTGCATGTAATTAAGAAATGCGATGTATTTTTTTAAAATTATTATTGACTGATCGTTAGCGAGGTCCTTTAGTAACTCGACCGTTTGGCATTTCGTCTGTCTGTCGGTAAATTTGTTTGTCACGCAGTCACGATCAAAACTTTGTTCGATCTTCTTTCAATTTGGCAAGAATGTTCCATGAAGCCATTGAAAACGATGTTTTTTATTATTTTTTATTCAGTTTCAAAGTGGTTGCCTCTTTAATGGTTCCGTTCGATGTAAAGTCCATATTTTTTTCGGGTGCGATGGGCGGGGGAAGGAAGGGGGGGGGGGGGGGAGGGGGAAGAGAGAGGTCTACCGTTCCTACAACTACTAGTTATTATCATTGGAACAGGTTCCGGATGATAAAAAATACCACTCACTTGGTCTCAAGGTGAAATCTAAAAATAGTCCAATCATGTTTTGCGCTTACTTCACTTTTAGGAAATTGTTAAAGTTTAACTAGCCCTAAAAGTTGTGAATTTAAAGTTTTAAAAATCCCCGTGTTGGGAAAATTTATGCCTGAAAAAAATAATATTATTAGCAAATGAAAACTGGGGAAGATTAGAAAATGCCCAACTTGTAAAATTACCCTTAAATTAGACCTCAGAACGGACACTGCATTGGAACATGCGTGCAACAAATCAATATTCGTGAGAGAACTGTTTAATATTACCTAATATATAAAAAAAAAAGATTAAAAACGGCAATTAGTTGTAACTGAGAATTTTCAGCACTGTTGAGTTGAGAATTTAGAATCGTTAAGTTGGGAATTTAGAATCGTTAAATTGGGAAATTTACCTATCTCGAAGGAAAGACCCAGGAACGTTGCTTTGTATTTTTGAACCAGATGACGAGGGCAACACCTGAACTGCCACCCGGCGCAACCTCAAAGTATAATTTGTTGGTTATTCTGGACGACTTTCTAGTATTTTTGTAGCGAAGCTGGCAACCCTCCGATCGCAAGATGACTACTTTTTTCCTTTCTTTTACAAGTTCATCGCACGGATTCGAACTAGCAATCCACTGATTACTATTCGAACGCCTTTATCCACTGAGCCACTGGACGCCTATGACGTTTTGCACTTTGAGTGATGATATCTTACTCAATGGATCTTGTGCACAACCTGGTGTTGAGATTAAAATAAATTTGGTTAAATATAAGATGATTAGTGCACCACTTGGACCTTACCAACCAATAGAATTCATGCATGACGTCACTTATATAAAAAATAACGCAATGTACAATCTCGATACCAGGTTGTACATAAGGTTCTCATGAAACAATCTCACTAACCCACATCCCAAAATTTTGATGTCAGGATTTTCACCACCTTTTCCTTCGAGCACGAATGGACTGTAGTAGAGCGAATATGACGTCATCATCGTGATGCAAACGTCTCAGACCTGATGGCACCAGACACGGGACTTCCTTTCAAAATTTATGAATGAAAAAACGTTTGCGATTGGCTTGTGATTTGGAAATAATAGTAAATGTGTTACTTCATGAATTACGGGATATTTTTATGAATGAACTAGAAAATATTTATGAATGGATGACGTAGTAAACCACGTGTCTGAGGCCCTACATGTTGGCCTCACTTTGATGTTAGCGAGATTATAACCTTATGATTTCTCTAGTATGAGGGATCCATACTCGAAGGCTTCTTCACTTTGCACGTTTTGAAGTCCCCCTAAGACCAAGAATGTTTTTATTGGTGTCATAAAACTGCGTTACAGTAAATCCAATGTTTTTTCCTTGATCAATATCAAGGAAACAACTTCTTGAAATCATTTAATTTATATTTATACTCTCTACAACAACGAAAACAACTGAAGAGTCCGACCTACCAGAACATTCCCCCCCTTATCTGATAGAAGATTTAGTATTTGTATAGCTTTCGAGGCACCCCTAATATGCTAAGAGTTATTGGAGATATCTAAAAGAGTTTGCGGTTATCGCCGCTCTTGATAGGGCGCTAATACTGTTGAGCCTCCTCTTTGAGATCGGTTGCCGCCTTGTTGGACAGTTCGATTAGGGTGAGGTTTTATCTTTTTCGCGGCGTAACAACCGTCTTGACACGGATTTGTTTGTTGTTCGGGTCTTTTGCCCTCTTGACACATGTCGGAAGGCACGTTTTTATTTTGAACGTTAAAATCGCGTAAATATGCCCATTTTAATGTGGGACCAAGCTGGGGCCTTATGGTTCTGCTTGAGGCTCTGCCGCAATATGCTCTGAAGCATAGATTTTTCATGGGAGGGGTTCACCCCCCCCCCCCCCCCCCCCCTGCCCCCATTTTTTAAAAAAAACTTATTCATTTTTATTTAAATACACAGGAATATATTGGCAGATAAATATCGAAACAACAACATCATTTTGTTTTCATGGAATCGTTACCAATATCATAGTCATTACCTATTTTTAAAATTAGTAAATGTCACTCCTAAATAGGAAATAAATTAGAGAACAAATTCAAATTTTGAGAACCCTTGTTTAGAATAATATATGTTTCAAGCAACTTGTTTATACCATAGAGTAATTATACAAATTATTATTTTAATATTCCTATCTCTGGTTTATACGGCCCAGTTTGACGATATTTTTCCTTTGTAGTCGAAATCCAAATATTAAATAATGAAACACGATGACGTTATGGTAGGCTTAGTTTTTGATAAAAATGACCTCAAAACATGTTTTGACGCCTTTTGAAAACTATTTTCCGAGGTAAGACACTCCGGAAAATACTAGGTTTTCCATCATGTTACTCAACAAAAAATATTAGACGATAAATTGAATTTTTTGCCTAAATTCGATTTTTAATTTTTTGTCTTCTTGACTTTCAATTGGAGGGGTTTAAACCCTCTGAACCACCCCCTTACCTACGTGCCTGTATATATATATATATATATATATATATATATATATATATATATATATATATATATATATATATATAATATATATATATATATATATATATATATATATATATATATATATATATATATATATATATATATATATATATATATATATATATATATAATATATATATATATATATATATATATATATATATATATATATATATATATATATATATATATATATATATATATATATATATATATATATATATATATATATATATATATATATATATATATATATATATATATATATATATATATATATATTCTCCGGATACACTAGGCCTATACGTGAAAGTGCGGATATTTTTTTATTTATTTCTCACATACACTAGTGAATCTGAAGATACACTGAGAGGCACTCGTGAAAATGTCCGGTCACAAGATCACTACTTTTTTTACTTTTCTTTGTCAAGTCCATCGCACCCCCCCCCCTTTTATTACTTTTATAGACAAAATTTCAGTTGTAAATCTTTTCTTGAAGCTCTAAAATTAGTACAAAGACTCTTCCTCTGATACCTCAAATACATGATTCATAGCAGTGTCTTAAAATAAGATAGGGTTTCTTTCAAGTACAGATAAATTTTGAACGGACGATTTGGAGTGTGTGTCAATAAAATCTGATTTGATGAAAGATTAATAAACTTTTTTGCGTGTTTGAAGGAGGTAAAAGTACTTGGAGAAGGTAAGTAACGTGTTTAGACTAGTTTTCGTCCAAGGGACAGTGACACATATATCGGTTAAAAATAAAAAGATATTCTAAAAATAATTTGATTACAATACATTTTCAATTCATTTGTAATCAATTTTTTTGTTTTACGCTTGTAAAATTTTAGGGTTTAAAAGTTAAGAAATAAATCTATTTCTTTAAACCTTTTCACTCCGATGTCATCTCTCAGGCGCCAACATAACGACCCGTTATTTTGTTTCCCTGTTCTTTAAAATAAATGAGAACAGCATGATATTGTGTTTAGGACATTAATCTTTTTTTCAACTTGCTCTCTTGCATATACAAAACAGATTAGGATTTTTTTTTCCCTTTATGAGTATAAAAAAAAAAATCTGTGGAAAAGAACGTAAAGAGGAATAACTGTTCCATAGAAAGAACACAAATCGCAAAGTGTTCTTGGAGTACAAAAGGTTAACCTTTGGGTGATGATAAAATACAGATAATTTTTCGAAACCTAAAATTGCTAAGTTCTCAAACACGAGGGTGGCGGGTTGCTTTAAAGTTGCACTAGAGCTGCATAAGGGGCTATTGGCGACGTTTCCGGAACTTTCTCGAAGGAAAGATCCGGAAACACTGCTTCTTATTTTTGATCAATGGTCGGATGAACAGTCGATTTTATGACCAGGAAAATGCACATTGCTTTAAAAAAAAAAAAAAAACGGCTGGTAATCCCTTCGAGCAGTTGATTGGGGTTACTCATCCTCTCCGAGCAGTCGGTTTTGGCACCGGACAATGACACATTGCTTTTAAAAAATAGTTGGTATCCCCATCGAGCTGTCAATTATGACACCTCGCACTCGAATGCATTGTCTTGTAAAGAATAGTGTGTGTCAAAGTACTGTGTTACAGGAGTTTATGCCTCGTCATTCGACCAAAGGAGGTTGGAGAGTGGGGTGCCAGTTCGGGTATTGTCCCCGTTATCTGACCTAATTTATAAACAAATTTAAATTTCCCACGAAGTTTTTTTTCTCGTGATTTTAGGGATTGATTACCCGGGAAAGGGGGGGGGGATAAGATACCTAAAGAAATCTCATTCACTAAACTCCCTCCCCATGAAAAGTATATACATACTAGGAGGTCCCGCCCCCTGCTCCGCTAACGCTCCGCCAACCCCCGGAGTATTGCTACGCAATCCTCATAGGTTTGCCTCGTAGACCACTTCTCGCTTCGCTCGCTAAAAGGTAGGACACAATAACAATGTGTCCTAGTAACAATACTTTTTTAATTATATTACTAAAAACTTTCAAAGTTGAAATTGTAAATTTAAATTAATATTCATCTTGGCATCACTACATTTTTTCGCCATTTAAGTCAATATAAAATCATTTAAACATAATTTCTTTTTAACTACAAATGAAAACAATGGTACCACTGGCAAGCCTACCATTATTTATTATTTTCCACGTTATTTTCACACTTTTCAGTTAAAATTTTAACATTACTGGTAGTTTGTTTTGGCCATAATTGAAGTTAAGCCTACCATAAATCTTTCCTACCAGAAGTGTGTAATTTACTGAGTTCATACGTCATAAAAATTAAGCTCATAGAAATATAGTTTTCAAAATTGCCAACAGATGGCGCCACGTCAGTTTTCTTTTAAAGTTTTGAAAAGCGTTTTTGAAAACTTCTATTTTTTAATTTAATAAGGCTTATATTCTTCCTAATTTAAGCTGACATCATCAAAATAATTATTTACCCATGAATTGAAGGGGTTAATCACCAAAATGGCTTACATAATGACAAAATAAAAATGCGGGCTCAACAGATTTTGTAAACAAAGTAACTGTTGCCACTCCGCATACAGAAAAACAGCGTTTTTCAATAACCGCGTAAGAGAATTATATATAAAGATACCTCCGTGAGTACGTACGACTGAGAATTTGGCGATTTCTCGATTGGCATTTGGCGATCACAGCCGCGCCGATGAGAAGACAATATTTTTGTTGACAATCAAAATAGTCCCAGAACAATATTATTTAAGTTATTCCAGCATACCCGAAAATGGGTTGCAATTAGAAATTAAATTAATGATGAAACAATCATAAAAAATGACGTGTTGTATTAAATTAATAACAGAAATTAAAATGATAAGGAATTTTTTTTATGAGCTTGGAGGTCGATGCAATACTTTGTTCACAAACTACATTGTTGTTCTAGTCATGATACCGAAGGCTCATCAAAATGATAACAACGATGGCTTATCAAAATGATAAGGCAGAAATAAAACAAAGCCTTTCCACCTTTTTGTCTATGGAATTTGTAAACTTCATTACATGATTTATTGCTTTATTTATAAGTTCGCAAATTTGTAAGATTTTTTTGCAGTCAATTAGCGAGCTTGTTGTTAAAGATGTTGGAAAATGTGCTGTTTGATAAACACTTAATTTATAAAATGGAATTGTAGAGCATCAAAGACCCTGGGGAGAACACATAAGCGGGAATCGTTACTTTACTACTACTGTTTAAGTTCTTGTGTAATAGTTTACACATGAATTCAAGCACTTGAGGGGGGGGGGGGGGGTCTGCCTTGCATGACTGAGAGTGACGTGGGCAGGGGGGGGGGGGAGGGGTTAGACGGAATTTGTGGTAACAGTACACATTTTTTTCCTATAAAAATGTTGTTGAATATGTTTAATAAGTTTGTTATTGATAAGTTTTACAAAACTTTTTAATTACTGAAAACTTTAAACTGAAAATTTAAATTGTAATTAATCTTGGCATCAATAATATTTTTCGCCATGTAAATCAATATAAAAACACTTAAAATAATTTTTTTTTAATTGTAAATGGAATACAATGGTACCACTGACATGCATACCATTATTTATTATTTTCCAAGTTATTTTCATGCCCTCCCTGCGTTTTATCACAATTTCTAACGTTATTGGTATTTTGTTTTGGATATAATTGACGTTAAGTTTACCATAATTTCGCCTACCAGAAATGTTTAACTTATTGAGTAAAGACGTCATACAGATGGAGTTTACTGGAATGTAATTGGCAAAACTGTCTACAGATGGCGATACCTCAATTTTCCGTTCGTTTGCAGTTTGGATGAGTTTTACAAACTTTTTTTCTTAAATATATAATAAGGCTTATATTCGTCCTAATTTAATCTGACATCATCAAAATAATTATTCACAAATGAATTGAAGGTTTAATCGTTAAAATGGCTTACATAATGGCAAAATACAAATGCGACGCAACAGAATTTCGTAAACAAACTGATGTTGCCATTCCGCGAAGAGAAAAACAGCGCTTTTTGATCACCGCGTAAGAGAATTATATATGTAGATTTTTGCTATACTTTACTTTGGTGCTATTGAAGCTAAGTGACTTTAAATAAAAGCAAAGCATTTGGGCAAAATAATGTCTTATTAAGCCAATACAGCTAAATGTGATATAATCAAACAATGATTAACATCGAACAATTTAAATGACTAATTGTTTGAGGAGTAGGTATTTTTAAAAAACAGTCGGATCGGCATTGGAAGATTGTTAGGATGCGCTAAAAGGAACCAACGTGCTGGGCTTAGAGTAGTATATTAATAACTGTATCAGTATTTGTAATAACTGTATCTAACAGCAAAAGCTTATCGTGACGTGACAGGGATAAGGAGGGATAAGGCTGACGTAGCAGTGTGTGAGGGAGTACAAAATCATGAAAAATAGCGTGACGTAATAATTGGACGCCCTCCAAGTGAACTTCGTAATTAAATCGTTTATTTCAAAAACCAGTTATCAGACAATTTTTGTAAATTTGATTTTTTTTACGGAATTGGAATCTCATATGGTATACACGTATTCGCAATCCACCCAAATTTCATTTCATTTTATAGGCTATTTTGCACAGTGAATATTGCTTTTAGTGCAAAAACCAAACAAGCGACATTAGATAACATATTGAGCAGAATCGTCTGTGGACGGGTTTTAATTTTTTTTTTTTTTTTTTTTTTTTTAAACAGAATCAGAGTCTTATATGGAAAACACATATTTTTGTGAGCAGTCTTCTTAACTGCCATTCCGAAAACTGCCAAATTAACTTGAATAATTTGCGTTTTAACAGTAAAATCGTATTTTATTGCAAAAATCAGCTAGTAATTACAAACAATTAGTTTTTTTTTAATTAAGGAATACATACGTTTAGGGGGTCAAGACTCCTCCAATTGGTGTGTAAAGAAAATTTATTTCCATATGCACATAATAATATTTTTTTTTATAAGAAAATTATGCTAAAGGCTTCTGTGATGAATTTTTCTCCGTATTATTAGTTCCATTTAATTTATTCTGCTTCTGTTGGAGATACCGGCTAAAAAGCCGAGAACGCAGAGACACGTCCTACATCATTGCTATTTAGGTTAGGAATGTTACGAAGTCGCAGGACTTTCAAAGAGAGGTTGCCATCGTGAAAGAAAGTTTCAATTCTCACAGATTCTAGCGACCATATATGTACATGAAACCGGGGTTTTGAAGATATAACTTTTGAAGAATGGAATGTACAAATGGGTAGGATTGATGCGATGTTAAAAATTATATAGCAATTCATAAGATTATTATTAGAAAAGAGAAGTGATTTAAGAATGGAATAGGAAAAAAGCGACGAATTGAACGTGGGTTCATTACGCATATTTGATACTTTTTTCCGGTTATACTACTAAAGATGAGTGGGGGTGTAATGACATATTGATCCCCCTCCCCCCTTTTCAATAACCCCTCCCATACACATTATCTGAGTAAGCTACTGTAGGCAACATTCGTTTCGAGAATATGTTAACTAAGCCTATATCTGTTTTCATATAACAGATAGAATGTTATTCTTTGTTTCCCGAATAATTGAAAAATATCACTTGGCTGGTTTTTGATATAAACAATTCAATTCCAGTGCGCAAGCCCCGCCAATCCACCCAAGAGCAAACATCAACAAACGGCGTCTGATGCAAACGCCCTGTTCCCGCTATCGCATCAGCACTCGAACAGATTAGGGAGTCCTTTATAAAGATAGGGCCGGGCCATCACAAGAGTTTTATGCAAGATTTCCATCCTTCCTATCCACACCTTCTCACTGATCGGATCTCTCTGCTCTTCCGGCCCCTACACGTATGTGGAAGCTCTACCAACGTCGCCACCTGTGGCTTTTCCAAGTGTACAGGCTCTTCGCGTACTTCTATGGTAGCATCAGAGGGGACGACGGGACTCATCAGAAAGTACTCTCTCATGGTAAGTGGCCATCTACTAGGCAGAAGCCAGTGCCGTCACGCAAAATGTTTTTTGGGGGAGGTTGAAACTTTATGATTCTAATTTCCTAACTTAACAAATCAAAATTCCCAACTTAACGATTCGAAATTCCCAACTTAACGATTCAAAAATCCCAACTTAACGATTCGAAATTTCCAACTTAACGATTCGAAATTCCCAATTTAACGATTCAAAATTCACAACTTAACGGTTCGAAATAACCATCTTAGCAATTCGAAATAACCAACTTAGCAATTCGAAATTCCCAACTTATCTATTCGAAATTTTCAACTTAGCTATTCGAAATTCTCAACTTAGCTATTCGAAATTCCCAACTCAACTGAGCTGACTGAAAATTCCCAGTTCCAACTTATCTTTCATCTTTTTATATACAGTGGCTCCCATAAGTGTTCGTACACTTACGAATTTCAAAAAAAGGCTGCTGTATTTATTATAAAAAATAATATTTCAGAATGAGAATTTTTTAATAAGATATATAAATGGTTCTTAACAAAACTATATACAATATTTTAAAAACATAGTAAAACTTTTTTTTTAGAAAATCAATAATTAAAAAGTAACAAAAAATTATCTCACAAAAGTCTTCGTACACTTTAAAAAAATATCTACATATTAATAAATATTGCAATATTTCGGTAAATTATTACTTAGTAGGATGTCCTGTAACATACACAACAGCTTTTTCATGTCAGGGCATAAATTTTATTACTTTTTTTGTAGTTTCTGTATCATTTTCTTCTATACTTATTACTTATTACGATTATTACTTTTTTAAGTCCGCTTTCCGTTTTAATGTCGTATTTTCGTACCCTAACCTTTAGTTCTTTACATATGGGTTTTATTAGGTTTAAATTAATCGGCTGAGGTGTTTTTTCAGAACTTGTGGACAATTTAGAGACAACAGAGGCAAATGTGGAGAGCCGTGTGCTAAAGATCGTTATCTTGATAAGAAACAAAGTTGATTCCGATACCCAAATTTTGAGCTTATAATTTGAAATTGTGTGTTAAAATATTTAAATAAACATACTTATTCATTATGCTATCGTCAAATACTAAATTACCTAGTCCTGATGCTAATTTGCACCCTTGCACAAGGACACGTCCAAAGCATGCTTTACTGTTCCGACTAAGTTCTTGGTATTTGCGAAGGAAAGCCA
The DNA here is from genome assembly GCA_963932185.1 of Troglohyphantes excavatus. NCBI lineage: Eukaryota > Metazoa > Arthropoda > Arachnida > Araneae > Linyphiidae > Troglohyphantes > Troglohyphantes excavatus. Next base: position 31,828,219 of record OZ010678.1, read on the forward strand.
AAGCTTTCTATTTTTCGCATTAACAAGAAATTTTCTTCGGCAGAACGCTCATGTAATCCAGCTGATCTGAGCAATTATCAAACAGTTTCGATTGAAATCGAAGTAGAACATATTTCATTAAATTCTGTAGATATTTTTACAACACTCAAACGTGGATTTTTCATAAATTTTCTAACTATAAATCTCTGATCACGTTGAGTTAACTTTGCCGGATGACATTTCCTTACCTTGTTTTTGATCCGATTTTCTTCTTTAAAGCGTTTTATCACATACTGCACGTAGAATTGGATAAATTTATTAATTTAGAGATACTCCGATATGACTTACAATCATTATGATGAGAATTTATCAATATTCGAATGCTATTCTTTGTTTCCATACGCCTACGATCCATTTTTAAATAATAAATAGAATATTACGACATAAAAAAACAAAAATTAATACCAAACGAATATTAAATGTCACCACAATGCAAAACTAAAAATAAAGCGACAGACGATAATTTTATTTATGAATTTATTCGAAAATGTTTTGGTGTACGATCACTTTTGTGGTGTTTTTTCTTCTGTTTCCTTGCATTTTCATTTTTATAAAAAGAAAATAATTCAATAATTAAAAAATATATATTAGGTTTTATTCAGAATAACATGAAGATGATGTGAAATAATATTGGACTTTATATTCGAAATCAATTAAAGACTACAGCACTTTTTCTACAAATTTTTAGAGTGTACGAACACTTTTGGGAGCCTCTGTATATATATATATTAGGTAATATTAACCCGTTTTCTCACAAGCATTGACTTGTTGCACCCATATTCCAGTGCAGTGTCCGTTCTGAGGTTTAAATTAAATATAATCATATCCAACATATATCCATATATACAACATCTAATTTCCCAACTTAACAATTTGAAATTCTCAATTTAGCTATTCGAAATTCTCAACTTAGCTATTCGAAATTCCCAACTCAACTGCGCTGAAAAATCCCAGTTCAAACTTATCTTTCATCTTTTATTTTATATATATTAGTTAATATGAACCAGTTCTCTCACAAGCATTGATTTGTTGCACCCATATTCCAGTGCAGTGTCCATTCTGAGGTTTAATTTAAATATAATCATACAATTGGTTGGGCAATTTCAAATCTTCCTTAGCTTTTATTTGTAAATAACACTAATTTTCTTCAGGCATAATTTTTCCCAAACTCGGGGATTTTTAGAAGTTGAAATTTCCAACTTTCAGGGTTTCCAGATTATCTCAGTACTTCATACTGAATAGAACTCACGAAATCTGAATCCCGTACCAAGCTCTTCTCGTAAAATTTGCAAGTGATCTTTGCCATAAAAGTGCCAAAAGTATCGATTTTAAGGTCTCTATGAATTAGGGTTTCCCGAACATATCCTTCCGCGTTGACCATCTTAAAATTGAGTTTTGGCATCGCTGGAAAAGCAGTTGTCTAAATTTTTCTGATACATTTTCTTTTTCTATTTCAACTGTGAGTGAAAAAACTGTTATACAAATTTATTTTAATTTTGAAATTTTTTTTATGTTTATAATTTTAAACGCGCTATAGGGTAAAAAATTTACTATGAATTTATATAAAATATATTTACAATGGGAAAAAATTAGATTTTTAAACCTTTGAAAATTTCAAACGAAGTAGGATTCAACGGACCCTGGAATAACCTGGCACGCACAGGGAACTTAAAATAATGTAAACGTTGACTTTTGATTAACATAAGGAATTAGCTAATTAATATTGATTATTTTTATTTATTAGCGCTAAAAGTACATTACAATACTGTTCATTTCAAATTTACAATTACCCACTTCTAATTTACGACAGTCCAGTTCAGCCACGACTGACCGTTATAAAAATAGGCTATCAAATTAGTAACCCCAACTTTGCTATTGGAAAAGCGTTCATAGCGTTAATTTTCGGTTACAAATTTTAAAAGATGACCAAAGGTTAAATGGTAAATGTAAGGTATTAAAAAAAATTAATTGGAAAAACTGAATATGTAACAAGGTACTTACTTGTTATAAGACTGTATGCTCGAATTATTAGATATTTTAAAAACTAAAAGTATTCAAAATAATAATTAAATATTCACCAGTAATTGTTTTTAAATTAAACGTATATAATATTTTAAGTTTAATTTATAATTAATTCCATTTGACCATTTGAAAAAGCTGTTTATAAAGTGGGATTTTCAAAAACTGGAATCCTACATTGGACAAATCTAAGCAAATAATAAACGTCGTCTTCATAAAATTTTTTGAAGATGGACTCAAACCAATTAACTGACCCCCAAATTAACTGACTTTTTAATCGCATAACTGCTAATATATTGAAGTAAGCGCATGCTGAGTTTGAAAATTCTACGACTTTTAAAAACGATTAATTTTTGCAGTTTAAAAAACCTCCTCTTAAAATACTCGAAAATCGGATAAGTTTTCTTCTGCAATTCGTGGTAGTTTCGGTTTTAAAATTTTGAAATGCTTTGGTAAATCCATATAAATATTTGTTTTACGATAATTTAAAAGTTTGTTTTCAAAAGGGAACACTTTCTGTCTGCTAATCATCAGTCGTAGCCAGAGTCATTGACCCTTAAAATTGCCAAGTTAAATATGGGTTTTTACCAACTTTTTTTTGTCACAATTACCAACTTTTTCTAGGGTTCGGGAATTTATCTGTTTTTTCCCGCTTGGGTAGGAAAAATTAGCTTTAGATGGGAAATTGCCAACCCGATCAGACGTAATAATTTGCACTTTTGTTTTTTGCAATGGTTTACCTCAACGTTTTTCATGCCTGCGCGGGCCGTAAGGATGTCGGTAAATTCCTGTTGACTTATCAAAATCACAAACCTAGTTGGTAAACTTGTTAAATATTCAGCTTTTTTTTTTCAAGTTAAAACTACTTAGCTTCATTTAAAAAAAAAAAAGCTAAATGTTTCACAAATTTGCCAACTAAGTTTCTGATTTTGCCAAGTATGCAGGAATTTACCAATATTGGTGTGGTGTGCAGCGCCCTCTAGCGAGGGCTCTGGCCTTAGCTAATCGAAGATCACGAGCGAATGCTCGCTTAGCGACTCGAATTTTATTTGATTGCATGTATACAGTAATTATTTTTTAGTCACATTTTTCCTGAGCAAGAAATTAATACTTTTTTTTAAATGCATGTACTTGATTTAGGTAATTAAAAAAATGTTTAATAGATTTTTAGATGAGAAGTACAAATCAGGTATTTTAAAACTCGCATCAAAATGTCATTTATCGATATATATTGTCTTATCATTATTTCGATCTGCTCTTAATATGACAGCTTATGCTTATCCATCTCAAACTTTATGTCTAACCACAGGTAAAAATCACAGCAAAGCAAATGAGATAAACCGGTTGATAACGTTACATTTGTTTTCACGTAACATGATTAGAAATCTCAGAATGACTTAACAGAAATACTATCTACTTAAAATATCTACATCCGATATTATTTTAATTATCGTGTTATTTCAATAGTGTATTGGGTTTATCGCAACTATCCTGCAAAAAAAAAAAAAAAGTAATCGTAAAACCTTCATCAACATTGTGAAATTGAAGGTTTTATGCAAGAAAATCAGTAACGGGAATTTAGTATCATTGAGGTTTTAAGTAGATTTTTTTAACAAAATTTTTAAGGATTAAATTCTTAATTAAAATTCTTTTATACAACCTAAAAAAACATTACAAAAATAATAAAAACAACTTTTTATGTTTTAAATAATGAAATTATAGAAGGGAAGGTTTTATGCAGTAAATTAAAAACTTTAAAAACCCGAACCCCCTCGGTACGACGGGCCGGAGTGCAGGGCCAATTCTAAGAAAAATCCTCGACTGCCCAACTGCGATTACAAGTTTAATGTCAGCACTAAAAATGAAACTCGGCAGATAAATTTTATTTTATGACCAACATACAATTTTTTCTAATTTGATACTGTGATATAAATTGGACCAAAGTGACTTACTTTTTATCAATCTCTCGGCCTAATTCCCCAACTGGAGTAAAGTCACCGATTCCCAGTGGTGGTCCCTCCACCGAACCACTCCACGCCCCTGAATCTCACCCACAGTGCCAAACCGAGATCTCTGACGAGAACGAGGCCACGCCCACCCAGAATGCTGCAAAAGCCCGTGTCGAAAGTCCCCACGTGATCAAGGAGGCCACGCCCCTGCAGAGAGAACCCGACGATGATCAAGGAGAAACCGAATCACACCCCCAACCCGAAAAGGGAACATCCGCAGCAAAAGATGTTACTCAAAATCAGAGGGATGAATTTCATGCAGCCAAAAGAGCAGCAAAAACTACCCCAATCATTATAAAAGACGACAGATATACCTGGGCTCAAATTAAAAAAAATGCTGAAAGATGCTGGACACGATGACTTCACCGGACGCGTCATTGCCGGTGGAGGTTTCAATGTCAAAGCTAACTCCCAACAACAGCAAAGGGAAATTACCAAGCTGTTTGAAAACAAACAGATCGTTTACCACTCATACTCCATCCCAGACAACAAATTTATTAAAATAGTAATTAGAAGCCTCCCCAATGACACCGATGTTGAAGAACTTCAAAACGCTCTCATCGCGGAGGGATATATCGTCGAACGGATCGCCCAGCTAACCAAGCGCAGAAACGGGGATAAAATTAAGATGCCACTCTTCCTGATAACCCTTATTAAATCAGAACATTCAGCCACCATATACCAGCTTAAATTTTTACTAAATCTAAGAATTAACGTTGAAGCTTACAGAGGAAGAGACGGCCCAACCCAATGCCACAGATGCCAGGATTTCGGCCACACACAAGCAAACTGCGGTCGCCCCTTCCGATGTGTTAAATGTGATAAAGATGACCACCAAACATCTGAATGCCCCAAAGAAAAAGAGGATCTCCCCACCTGCTGCAACTGCCATGGACCCCACACCGCCAACTGGACGGGATGTCCGAAATACCCGGAGTTTAAACATAAAGATAAGATCCAACACCCACCATACAATCAAGAAACAGAACATATACAAACACAAACATTTCATATGCAACCATGGCCGCCCTCCCCAGAGAAACCGAAACTGAATCCCATGAAATCCCAGCCGAAGCCACCAGCATTGTTACGGAGCTCAGGGAACTAATCAACTGGCTAAAGAACAATAATATAGTAGAACTACTAACAGCTGCGAAATCAAGCCTCTCCCCAAGCTTGCCCTCAGGAATCCCCCAACACCCCATCAATGAATAATAACCAAACAACTAGCACCCCACTCACTTTGTGCATTTGGAATGCGAACTGTTTGATGAACAAAATTGGAGAGCTCCAAGATTTCCTCACAAATAACGACATAGACATTTGCCTTATATCAGAGACATTTGCCACCCCCACCAGAAACCTGAACTTTCCAAATTATGATGTGTACCGTGCTGACAGACATGCAAGAAAGGGAGGTGGCGCTGCGATCGTTGCCAGGCGATCGCTGCACACATCTTTTCACAACATTAATAATAGAAGCGGATTTGAAGCCGTCACAGCCCTTCTCCGCTACAATAATGATACATTCCACATCACCGCTATCTACAATCCTCCCAACAATAATTTGGACAATCGAACTCTTGATCTCCTGATGCCAACTAATATTAATTCCATCATCGGTGGCGACCTAAATGCAAAAAATAGAACGTGGGGCTGCAAGAATGATAATGCTGTAGGCAAACCATAGCAGACAGAATTGGGAGAAATGGGTATAAGGTTGTTGCCCCATTGCAACCTACATATTACCCTCCATTTCATAATCAGTCCCCTGCAATTTTAGACATAATCCTCCATAACACTAATCTCGCCATATCAGCTGATACCATGAATGACCTGTCATCCGATCACATCCCTGTCATTGCCAGTATGGGTGTCAACATCCCACGCCTCCTTGAAACAATTCCCAAGACGGACTGGCTCCTATTCCACAACATCCTTGAAAAACAGAACCTCGAACTCCCACTACTCAACAGTAAGCAGAAAATCGAATATAACATCATAAAATTCCAAGACAACATTAAGCAAGCGCACACTGATGCTACCACTCAAACTAAAGCACACCGCAACTACATGCTTCTCCCCCCAGCCATCAGACAAGTTATCCAACTCAGAAATAAAACAAGAAAAACATTTTCACAAAATTTTTGCCCAAAACTCAAAACTCAAATTAACGTCCTGAATCGAAAAATTAAAGAACTCGTCAAAAAACATAAAGAGAAAAAATGGGAAGAAAAAGTCGAGAGCCTCACAACATCCGACAACTCTATCTGGATAATGTCAAAAACACTCAAAAGGGAAAAGATCGTTAACAGACCCATTCACGGTGAAAATGGACTGGTGTACTTTGATTTTGAAAAAGCCGAAGCTCTTGCTGACCACTTGGAAAAAACATTCACCGAAAACATTGAGCCAAGTGACGATATCTTTGAAGATGAAGTCGAGCAGGAGCTCCGAGATTGGATAAGATGCCACCCCCCCCTTGGGAACCTCCCCCCCACCACAATCGATGAAACGACTGCAATCATCACTAAACTTAAACTCAAAAAAGCCCCTGGAATCGACCGAATTTCAAACAAGATGCTCAGAAACCTCCCTCACAAGCACATCAAGATTCTCATTCATATTTTTAATACATGCATTGAACAAGTACACTTCCCACAAATTTGGAAGAAAGCATTAGTAATAAATTTCCCGAAACCTGGCAAGGACCCCGTCATGCCAGCCAGCTATCGCCCCATCAGTCTCCTCCCAACACTAGCAAAAGTCTTTGAGAAAATAATACTCAACAGACTGCAGAAGCACACGTCGCACATCCCTAACGAACAATATGGTTTCATGCCGGGCAAATGTACTACGAAACAGCTTATAAGAATACTTGAATTTATTGGCCAAGGCATTTATAATCATGAAGCCTCCGCCATGCTGATGCTCGATGTTGCTAAAGCCTTCGATCGTGTCTACCACAAAGGCCTCATCACTAAACTCACTAGACTCAACCTACCTCAAGACCTAATACTCATCTTAAAGAACTATCTTAAAAATCGAACATTCCAAGTACGAGTTAATCAAGACATTTCCACCCATAGAAACATTGAAGCGGGCGTCCCCCAAGGTTCCCTGCTTGGACCTATATTATATTTATTCTATACATCTGATTTCCCCACATTTCATGATGACAGAATGAGCCAAATCGCTTTTTATGCAGACGACACAGCCATCATCACTAAGTCCAAAGACCCAAACCTAGCAATACGTAAACTCAATGAGAAAATGGAGGATATCGAAGACTGGTGCCGAAAATGGAAAGTGGCCATCAATGCATCTAAATCCAAATTACTCATAATAAGAAAATACAAGACACAAGACATTATTTATGAAAACGTCCTTCTCTTTGACGAGCAAATTCCCATAGTAAATCAAGCCAACTATCTGGGCCTCATTATCAACAATAAACTCACATGGTCGGATCATATCAAGCATGTTAAAAAGAAAGCCGCAGCTATCAATGCCAAATTAAGACCCCTCATCGGCAGACGATCAAAACTTAGCCTCAAACATAAGAAACTATTATATGAAGCAACAATACGCCCAATTTTCACCTACGCCTCCCCCGCCTGGGTCACAGCTACCAAAACTGAGATCAAACCACTTCAAGTCCTTCAAAATAATATTCTACGAGAAATCGTTAACGCACAAAGATTTATCAGAAATGCCCTCATTAGAAGAGATCTGAAGATCCCCACGGTTCATCAGTGGATCTCCAGGCTCAACATAAAGTTCTATTCCAAAGCCACCAAAAATGAAGACTTTAAAGAAAACTTGGCATATGAGATTCTATCAGATGACAAACGCACCAGACCATTTGCTGCCTTCTCTCTCTCTGACGCTGTGCTCTCGACCTCGTATTAATATTAAAACCTATAAAGGGTGGAATAACCACCCTTTCAAAAATATTTTAATTGGGTGGACGAATCGCCTTGTGCGGTTCCAAGCCCCGCCACGGCCTTCTTCAGCAATCCTCTGCCCCTCACAATCTCGTTCATTCCAGCAGCTGTCTCCCTCTGCAAAGGACACGCTCGACGCCAGTCTTCTTTTCGAACATTGCCACTTCCATTCCGATGAGCAGAAAGGTGCTTGGCTACGCCAAGCCGTATGCTGCTTTACTTACGCTTAAATGACTTAAATGACTTTTTATCACATGCCCAGGCCCATACTTTTTCATCGCAATTGTGCCATAGGCTTGGTCGAAATTGTTGATCGGAGTGAAACTGTTAGGCAGTTTAGTTAGTGGGGGGGGAGGTTGCTAGTCTAGAACTAGCTGAAGGTTGTTTCCATGACATGGGAATCAGGCCCGTAGACAGGGGGGGGGGGGCGGGGGGGCTGACAAGAACCCCCCCCCCCCCGAAATTGTGTCATACTTTTTTTCAACTCTCGTCTTCCTCCTTCTTTTCCTTCATGTCCTTTTTTTCTTTCTTGAATCCAATAAAACTATTTACTTATAGTGCCTAATACCACCGATGGTGTAGAACTACAAAAATTAACTATGACGTCACAGCCAATCATATTCTATTTATCTACATCGGCTGGGAGTGATCTGAACGGAAGTAAGCTGAACTCGCGATGTTTAATATCTTTCGACACTGAACTATAAATTGTAACTTCTGAAACGCTTATAACCAGTTCCTTCTATGGTCACGGTTGAAACAATACCGTAAGCAGCCATACTGTACTCCAACTAATTTTTTAAAGGGATGTTGTGGATTTTTTTCTTCTCAGATCGTTATAGAAAGGTTAAATATGTTCAAACATTTTATATTTTCAACATATAGAATCAATTTGCGTATCTCCAAAACTAGAGGTTTTTTTTTGTGCTACTTATCCACTTATTATTGGTTAAAATGGATTTCAAACAGTATATGAAATATAGAGGTAGAAACTGCATCAAACAGTTTATAAAACTGTTTAGATACGATACGAAAATTATAAAGGAAAAGTTTGTCTTCGTTTTGTCGTAACAATGGAAATTAAACCTTCAACTGTTGAGAGTTTATTTATTCATTGTATAAGAAATATATACTTATAAATTGACCGCACGCTAGATGAAGGAGTTAACGGCGTCCGACATGTGAAATACCGCAAAGGATCATACATTTTTATTATTCCTCAGTACTTCATACTGAATCAACACCGACTCAAAGACAAGGCCGTGCCTCACGTGACTTTTCCGGGGCTGACGTCATCACGAGTAGGCCATGGAAGCGGGTCGAAACTATAGACGAAGATTTCGCTGCTTTGTTTTTTTTAAGCGCAAATTTCTTTGTTTTCTCAAAATGGGTGAAAATTCCGTTTGTTTTAGTCTGCGATTATTATTTATTATCTGAGTTATGGTTTAAAAACGAGCTGTGTTCCCAATTGTCAGGGAAATTACACGAACACATCAAAAGTTCAGCTGTTTTCGTTCCCTAAAGATCGGACGTTGCACAGAAAATGGATTCGTGAAATTCACACAGACGACTTTATTCCTACATATTATCAGGCCCGTCGCATCAGGGGGGGGGGGGGGGGACCCTGAAAGTTGGGAATTTCAACTTCTAAAAACCCCGAGTTGGGAAAATTTATGCAAAGGTAAGGTAAATAATGTTTAAGCAACGTAACAGTTCATTTTCTAAAGAAAAAATGCTATTCATCTACTCGAAAAACCAAGCGCTCGAAACGAAGAAACAGAGCGGAGAAAGGAGAAATCCAGCCTACTCGTGATGACGTCACAAATCAGAGACATGGCCTTGTAATTGAGTCGGTGTTGACTGAATGGAACTCCTGAAATCTAAATCACGTTCACAAGTTCTTCTTGTAAAACTTGGTATTGATCTTTGCCATCAAAGTGTCCAAAGTATCGATTTGAAGGTCTCTATGAATGAGGGTGTCCCGAACATATTGTCCCGTGTTAACCATCTTTGAATTGAGTTTTTGCATCGCTGGAAAGACGGTTGTCTAAATTTTTCTAATAACATTTATTCTTCTATTTCAACTGTGAGTGGAAAAACTGTTGTAGAAATGTAATTTAATTTCTAAAATAATGTAGCTGTTTATCATTTTAAACGCGATATAGGGTAAAACATTTACTATGAATTTATAAAAGATATATTTACAATGGGAAAAAATTAGATTATTAAACCTTTACAAATTTCAAACGAAGTAGGATTCAACGGACCCTGGAATAACCTGGCACGCACAGGGAACTTAAAATAATGTAAACGTTGACTTTTGATTTACATAAGGAATTAGCTAATTAATATTGATTATTTTTATTTATTAGCGCTAAAAGTACATTTCACCGCTGTTCATTTCAAATTTACAAATACCCACTTCAAATTTACGATTATCCAATTAAGACACGAATGACCGTTAGAATAATAGGCCCTCGATTCGATCCCAACTGCTATTGGAAAAGCGTTCATAGCCTTAATTGTTCGGTTAAAACTTCGAAAGATGATTAAATAGTAAATGTAAGGTATTAAAAACAATTAATTGGAAAAATTGAATATGACTATACTTGATATAAGACTGTATGCTCGAATTATTGGATTTTCTAACTTATATAAATTTTCAAATAGTAATTAAATATATACCATTAATTCTTTTAAAATTAGGTATATATAAAATACTATTTTAATTTAATTTTAAATCAATTCCTTTTAATCATACAGTGTATTTAAAGTGGGATTTTCAAAAACTGAAATCCTGCGTTTGACAAATCTGAACAAATAATAAAGGTATACGAAAAAAAAACGACTTTTGAAAACTATTAATTTTTGCAGTTTAAAAAACCTCATCTGAAAATCAGACAAGTTTTCTTCTGCAATTCGTGGTAGTTTCGGTTTTAAAATTTTTAAATGCTTTGGTAAATCTATATAATCTACATTACGATAATTGAAAGCTTATTTTCATAATGGAACGTTTCCATTCATCAGGGACATTTACCCTCAAAATTGCCAAGTCAAATATGGGGTTTTACCAATTTTTTTTAATCAAATTACCAACTTTGTTTAGGGTTCGGGTATTTAAATATTTTTTCTCGCTTGGATGGGAAAAATTAGTTTTAAATGGGAAATTGCCAACCAGACTAGACATAAAATTTTGCACTTTTGTTTTTTGCAATGGTTTACCCCAACGTTTTTCATGCCTACGCAGGCCGTAATGATGTTGGTAAACCCCTGTTGACTTATTAGTAATAATCACAAACCTAGTTGGTAAACTTGTTAAATATTCAGCTTTTTTTTAAAGGAAAACTTCTTAGCTTTATTTTAAAAAGAAAAGCTAAATGATTCACAAATTTGCCAACTAGGTTTCTGATTTTGCCAAGTATGCAGGAATTTACCACCCTTGGTGTGGTGGGCAGCGCCCTCTAGCGAGGGCCCTGGCCTTAGCTAATCGAAGATCACGAGCGAATGCTCGCTTGGCGACTCGAATTTTATTTGATTGCATGTATACAGTAATTATTTTTAGTTACATTTTTCCTGAGCAAGAAATTAATACTTTTTTTTAAATGTTTGTACTTAATATATGTAATTAAAAAAAAATAGATATTTAGATGAGTAGTACAAATAAGGTATTTTAAAAATCGCATCAAAATGTCATTTATCGAAAAATATTGTCTTATCATTATTTCCATTTGCTCTCAAAATGACAGATTTTGCTTATCCATGTCAAACTTTATGTCTAACCAACAGGTAAAAATCGTAGCGAACCAAATGAGATAAACCGGTTGATAACGTTTACATTTGTTTTCACGTAACATGATAGAAATCATGATAGAAATGTTAATCAGAATGACTTAACAGAAATACTATCTACTAAAAATATCTACATTAGGGTGCATCAAACGCCCCATGTTTTTAAAAATTTCATGTAAATTGTCTGTCCCTATGTTATTTTTGTTCGAAATGCTAAAAAAGTTATATATGTAGAATTTCGTAAAAATTGAATAACATCTATGTGGTCCTCAAGTCCCAGGAATGTACAACAAAAACGAAAATTCTGAAAAAAAAGCATTGTCCGTAAAAAAATATATAATAATGTATACTTTAATAAAATAATGCAATTAAGATTGCTTTGTGATATAATAAAAGAATATATAATCATATACTATTAACTTTCTAATATCAATTTAATTCGTACAAGTACACTCAATTTAAACTATAGTCAATTCCGCAGATTTCTTCGTTTTTGTCGATCTTGTGTACCTGCAGTACATGTCGGTAGTGATCTTCATGTTTTGCTGATTCTATGAAATCAGTACTTAGCTTCAACCCTCTCGTTCTGCACAATCGTTGACAACATTAAATGCTTGCAACTTTGTGAGTGTGTGGTGTAGGATACAGAACTTGACCATTTTGGAACATCTTCTATTAAAAAATTTGAGTCTAGTTCAAATAGATAAAATAAAATCCAAGAATCCGTTTCAACTGAATTAGAAATAGTTGTATTTACAGTGAGATTTTTGGGAAATTTGGATTTTTCAAAATCCATACCATACCAACCTTAAAATTTAAAAGCAATATCAGTGGAATTTAGTTTTGTACCTAGCATTGCATCAGTGATAGCTCTTCGTTCTTGTGGTGGAACTTTGTTGCTCCAAAGGACAAGTGGGACCATCTCTTCTGTAAGATACTAGCAGTACAGGTTTTCAAAAGCACTAATTGCACTTTCAGATATGATGGGATGGACAACCACGTTATAAGAGAACATAGCATTTGTAGGACATTCCAAAGAGCATTTATGGCAGAGTCACAAGTTAACCACCAGGTGCTGTAGGTGAGAGTGGCAAAGTCACACAGTTTGACATGTGGTTGTGCCAGTATGTAGTTGCTGATGCTGCTCAAGAAGACAAATTTTAATCGTGTATAACAGTTTGGCCATCCAACATGCTTTGTGTAAAGCTCCTGGTCTTTTTAATTTTACTGCTTGTGTAATATTGGGAAAGTCAAGGTATATTAGACAAAGCTTTGTGAATTCCATATAATCATCTTTGTATTTTCCAGAATCGATAGCACATTTTGCTGCATGGATTGCACTAGCTCCAAGATCATTAACAATGCTTCTCGCTTGCACATTCACTGACTTTGGGTCATATGGTTCAAATCCACCATCATCTTGATCAAAATTGTTACAAAATAGTTTAAATAAGGTTATACCTAGTAACTTGGAAGCCTCGACCTTTAAGTCACCAAAACATGAGACAAAATGACTTCTCTGATATGAAGGTGGCAAGCTGAACAAAGAAGTTTATGTCCCAATTTATTTTGCTCTCTGACACAAGCAGCAGTAACATGGCATGTGTTGGAAGAAGTTGTGTCAAATATCATGTTCATAATTGTTTGTACATTGCTAAGAAGTCAGTTGCTCATATATTAAGTCGGTAATGATTGAGTCGCATTTACTATTAGTTCCTTGGGGATATGCAGGCACACCAAGAATCTTTTGCTGGTGAACGTTTTTTTATTTTGTACTTATTGGACATTGCTGTTGAAATTTTTTATTCCAATGCAGAGTTGTATATTTAAGAAAGCACCATTCTTACTTGTAAGCAGTTGAAATTTCCATTGCAACTTGCCTATTCTTGTTCTGTCTGCTGTTGCGTAAGATGCTGCAATTGTACATGTATCTCCTCCTAGTTTTGTAATGTTTTTGTATATGCTGCCTCTTGTCCTGGACTCATAGCTAGTTGAAACAATATTAGGTTTCTGCATAATGTCTTATGAGATGAATAAACTCGTTCATGTTCTTTTATATCGATGATGACTTTGAGTAGTTATTGAGTCTTCAAAATCAAAGCTTTTTTTTTTACATAATTTGTGTCACTTCGTTCATCAAAATCATCAGTAGATCTAATTCCTAACAAAAGTAGAAAATCCGTTAAAAATGAAAACAACAAGTTGAAATAAACAAGAAACGTACTTTACTGTAAATTGTAAACAAAGCTAAATTTGTCACTAGTCACCAGAAATCAATGAAGAATGAAGTCAACTGAATTTAATGTTAATATAGTTTATTAACATTAAATATTTATATGATCGATATTTTACTTCATTATAATCATTTTTCTTAAAATATCATAAAAAAATATGAAAGTAATTAAGTATTAAAAAATGCTGAATTTGGGGATTTTACTCGAAAAAAACAAAATTTCAAAGTTGTTGAGGACCCCCTAAAAGTGTTTATAAATCGAAAATATTTGGTATGTCAACTTTTTATGGCTAATAGAACATTTTTAGATTGGGGACAAAGTGATTTGTTTCTAGAGGGGCGTTTGATGCACCCTAATCTACATCCGATATTATTTTAATTATCGTGTTATTTCAATGGTGTATTGAGTTTATCGGAACTACCCTGCAAACAAAAAAGTAATCATAAAACCTTCATCAACATTGTGAAATTGAAGGTTTTATGCAGAGAAATTAGTAACCGGAATTTAATACAGGCGGCAGTTTTTTTTTAAAGGTCTATTAAATTAAAGTTTTTTGATTCAAATTCTTTCATAAAACTTGTAAAAAAAATTCTTAAATTTTAAACAATGAAATTCTGCAAAGGAAGGTTTTAAAGGTTTTAAGCAAAAACACTAAAAACTTCTATTTTTTTTTCAAATTTTTTTTTGTAAATCTTTAATTTCACAATTTTGAAGAAGGTTTTATGCTGACTTTTTTTGCTAGGAGTGCGAAAATTAGGATTTAATATAAGAATTCCCAATTTAAAGTTAACCCAACAGCGCGGTTAACCTTTCACTACAGCAACACTGCACACATTATTCTTTCTGAAAAGAAAAAAAATAATAGTGGGCACTCAAAATACATTCCAGAGGCTAAAAAATATTGTTTAAAAATATTCGACAACCAAATTGACTTGCCTTCGGTTTAGGTGGATTGCCGTGATTCTTGTATTGAAATCGGGCAGGTAGAGGCAGTTCGCGATGAGCAAAAAGTGATAATTTTATGTGCTTATAAAAAGCAGTGCAACCACAATACTATTAAATCAATTGGAATACAATTTTGTAAACATGTGGAGAAAACAGGAATACTTAACAAGATTCAATCACAATATTTCCTTTGTTTAGTGTACTTTTTATGAAAAGTCATTTTACAACTGTAGTTTTTTAGGACAATGAGTTCGTAGGGTAAGCTTTTTAATATGTAGTCACCAAATTTTATTTTTATGTAAAATACATTATAATTAAACTACTGAACCTAATTATAATTTCGGCTTTGGACTAAAAAAATGCCATAATTTATTTTTGAAGGTAGAATTTTTTGTTTGTTTACTTTTTGACTAATACTTTCGGTCACATATTTTTTTATTCTAGGTAAAACAATTAAAATTTTAGTTTAATATGTAGTTTTTACAATAAACCAATGGTTCATAAATTGCCATTTTGATTTGAAATATACTTTTTGAGAAAAGTCTACCAAAAGATGAAAAAAAAAGACATTTTCTTGAAAAATTATAAATCCTAAAACCACTGAATCACTGAAAACCTATCATTTAATTATTTATCATTTTAACAAGTAGTCTGGGTTCCAATTCAATAGGTTGTCTAATTAAGAGTTGAATGTAACTTCACTTAACATTATAGCCAGAAGTGTAAACAGAAAATTTGTATGGGAGGGGTTATGAGGGGGTCATCCTAAACCCTTTTCATCAGGCCCTGTTTTACTAATAGGAATATTAGGACCGGCCCCAGGATTTAGAGCCTCCAAATTTTATTTATTTACAGATTAATTGTATGAATGTTGCCAATACTTCGAAAAATACGTTGTTGTTATTAGTGAAATTTTTCCGAAACCTTCATAACTTTTATTATTTTTTTAATATAATTTATATTTTCATATATAATTCTCTTATGCGGTGATCGAAAAACGCTGCTTTTCTCCGCGCGGAATGGCAACAACAATTTGTTTACAAATATCTATTGCATCCGCATTTGTATTTTTCCATTATGTAAGTCATTTTGACGATAAACCACTTCAATTCGTTGGTGAATAATTATTATTTGGGGGTTGACGGAGCCTCCTAGTTAAATTTACTTTTACGGGAAGGAGACTAATCAGTGATTGATGTTGTGGCTAATAGAACTGAAGTTTCTAAGTCAGGGAGCTGCCCAGCGCCTACCTAATATTTTTATTTACTAAAAATTCGACAGCTAACGACCGATGGGAGGGGTTATAACCCTCTTAACCCTTCCCCCTCGCTACATCACTGATTCATAGCGAAGACGAGTTGCAAACTTTAAACGGTCTTATCTCGGAACTCAAGTTTTTTCGATGCAAGTGTAGGTTAGTGGCATAAACTGAAAACCTTTTGTAGCCCATGCTTTATATAGTGTATAGGAGAAGCCTTATAAGTGACAAAATATGAAGTATTGCCGACCGGTTCTGTGTAGCAATCTGTATCCCGAGATACATTGCGCTGATGAGTTTTTTTGCGCCCTCCGATCGGCTTTTTCAAGTTCTGCGCATAACGAAACTGTTGACAGTATCCCAAGATGCATTGCGCTGAGGGCTTCTTTTGTGCGCTACTTAGGACCTATCCTTCCCCTTTCTTTATCTTTGATAGTGTAGTGCTAATGTACTCGTTCCCATCAGAGAGTTGTAATATTAAATAGAGAGCGCCTTCAATACCAGACTCTCGTAAGGCCGCGGTGTCAACATTGAAAAGAAAAACCCACATCACGTGGTTATAGCGCTGCCACATTTGGCGTTCAGACATCTGCAGGAGTTTCAAATTTGGCGCACTCTCTTCTTTTTTGGTGATAAGGAGTTCTGTCCGTATTCAACTTTTTAGCATATATGTATGTATTTACTTATTTTCAAACAATTTGCGCTAAATATTTCCTCTTCATTAACGAAACGAAAATATTTTATTTGTGTTCAATACTCGAAGAAGCAAAACTCTTTATATTTCTCAGGTTTTATTGTTCATATTTTCTTATTGAAGTATACAAAATAACAAT
Source organism: Troglohyphantes excavatus (assembly GCA_963932185.1). Classification (NCBI taxonomy): domain Eukaryota; kingdom Metazoa; phylum Arthropoda; class Arachnida; order Araneae; family Linyphiidae; genus Troglohyphantes; species Troglohyphantes excavatus. The sequence goes on from OZ010678.1 coordinate 31,845,292, forward strand.
TGAAAGAACTTCGCTTATGGTAATTTTTTTACATAAGAACGTAATGTAATTAATTCAAAACTACAAAGTAAGAAAAATCTCCTTAATGTATCTATTAAACTCCCTTAAATTGTGCCACTCGTTAAAAAAAACTATATTTAAATACAAAATTAAACACAAAACCATATTACAATACTTCGATCTCGTTTAGTTCTGAAAGTCGCCAAGGCCTGACAAGGAATATTGGCGCATGAATGAATTGGCATTTCCACCTATCACGTGGTTTCAATGATGGACACACGGAAATCAGCATTTTTATTCCTCTATTTGTATCATTACTCTATGGTTCCCATTTCCAGGTCGTCACATTCTAAGCGTCGCCAACTCCACGTCGTCCGCGGATGGCGTGGAGGTGATCTTGCCGGACTGCATCCCCCCCTCCCTGGACGAGTTCCCGGACGATTTCTTCACGCAGGAGCAGCGTGAGAAAGGGGGCATCATCGTCCACGTCCTGATCGTCGCTTACATATGTGCCATGTTAGCGATCGTCTGCGACAAGTACTTCGTGCCATGTCTCAACGTCATATCCAGCTGTAAGTTTTTGTACAGTTTTATTCCTATGTATTGCTCAGTTTCTTAAGTCTCTATTTAGCTAATTTTGGCGTAGGATTTGGCGAGATTTTCCGTAAACCTACCATAAAAAAAAATTAAGCTCTCTCCGAAACCAGGCGCATAGACGATTCTGTTTGACAGCTTCAGGAACGTTTTCTCGTGAACGCATCTTTAAAATTGGTACATTTTAAACATTGTGTACGTCGCCAAAATGTTCCATTTAATTAGTTGTCAATTTGAACCATTTGTGTGAAGTGGAAAGGGATGATTTGTCGAAGATTTCACTCTGTAGAGCCAAACCATCACTCTAAAGTTCAATTCGGAATAAGCAACTTCAACAGGTTGAAAAAGCAGTTGAAGACGAACAAAATGACAGCAGGAAGTCTAAACATTAGCGAGTGAGGAGGGATCTGAATACAAAGAAAGAGCAAGCAAGCACGAGTACTAAGTATTCACGAACATAACGTTACAGCAAAGAGGGGGACTGTGTGTGTCTTTACCCGATATTTTGTTTGGGGGTGGGGTTAGGGAACTGGGATGGAGAGTGTGTACCCGACATTTTGTGATTGGACACTACCTAAAAAAATTCAAAATAAAAGTGATTTAATATTGCCTACAATAAAATTTCCGGAGCCTCTCCAGTATAAATTTCGAAAGAGGTCTAAGACAAGGTGCCCTCTCCCTAGCTGCGCCACGGAATTTATCTCCGATGTGAACTCGATCACTTGATGTAATGTTAAGTTGATGTTAAACTGAGTTGTATGTGGCATGTTCACATTCATCCGTGTGAAGGCTGCCCAAGAAGCTCCTGTTATTGATGAATGGTTTTGTCTTGCAGATTTCAAAGTCCCTTCCGACATTGCCGGTGCCACGTTCATGGCCATGGGGGCTTCGTCACCGGAGCTGTTCTCCTCTGTCATAGGTAAGTTCAACCCTATTATACATAAATACATAAAGAACCTTTGGGGGATCAGCAACCCTTCAACGTTCTCATCTTTTTGAGCAGTCCATTTTGGGTTGGTTGGTTGAATTAACGTTACACTATAGAGCTGCACAGTGGGCTATAAGCGATGGTTCGGAATGTATCTCGTAGGAAAAACCCGGGAACACTGCCTCATATTTTTGACCCATGGACAGGTGAACTGTCGGTTTTGGCATAGGGCAACGGTATATTGATTTTTATTTTTTGTTATTATTTTTTGTTATATATATTTTTTGTTTCTGAAAAGACCCATTGTAAGAAAACATATTTTGTGACATATTTTACCCCACCTCAAAGCGGTCTGTGACGTCACGAAACCGACAGGTGTTCTGCGCACGCACCGAAGGTGGCATGATGCAAGTAAACTCACGTTTTCATTAATACTTCTGTTATATTACAGGGTGGCAACATAACCTGGAAAAGCGGGAAATGAGGGAAATTTTTTAAATCTGGAAATATCAGGGAAAAGTCAGGGAAATTTTCAAAATTTCACAAAAAAAATCAGGGAAATTTTTAAATTTCGATTATTAAAACGGCAATTATCGTCTGTTATGTTCTCCATTCTGGGTAATTTAGTTGTCAGTATTTCCTTTTAGTTCTGAAAAAGAATTTTAAAAAAGCATGGTTATGCGCATTTTTATATTTTTAGTTTTATTTTTTGTAAAAACGTGAACCACTGCTGGAGGGAGAAGCAAAGTGTGTTGGACCTTGAATTGTAAGCAACATGTGGGGGGGGGGGGGCTAATGAATATATGATTTATTGAAGATTGAAATAGGAAATATGAAGCATATAGAATATTTAAAATTATCTACAAAAGAAATAATTTGAAAAGATTTGCTTTTTTTTGCATTATCTGCTTCCCGAGAACATGTTTAATTACTATAATGCCTGTCGCAATTGCATGATTTGTGTTGTATCCATTAATTATTTTATATAACTGTCAATAAGTATTGCTTATTTTTCATTTATGTAGCAATATATTTATAGTATTATTGTAGTGTAGATACTTTGTTTCCATACAAAGCATGATTGCAACATTTCTTAATGAAATTGTAAAATCAGGGAAATTTTTGTAACGCCATCATGGAAATCAGGGAACTTTTTTTTCCAGAATGTTGTTGCCACCCTGTACTATTTCCGTTACGATCCACTTCGCTTTACATGCACCTTTTACTCAGAATTGATTTTAAGACGTCAAAAGTAAAGGTTGATTGTAAATAACATCGCACGAGAACTACAAAATGAGCTATTGGCGAAGATTCCGTATCTATTCCGAGGGATCGACCAGGGAACAATGTGTTTTGAACCATGGTCAGATGACGAGGACAACATTTTAGCTGGCATCCCACGCAACCGTGTGTAGGGGTGAGGACGTTGGACGGGTTTAAATATTGTACCCCGCTCTTAGTAGTCGCGGGGCCCTTAGCGGCACTGCGACGCTCAATGCAAACTCGTTTTTTAACCTCCTCAAAAATTGATGAATAAATTTGAATGGCTTGGTTAATTAACGTCGCACTAGACCTGCACAGTGGGCAATTGGCAACGGATCGGGGGTCTATCTCGAAGGAAAGACCCGGGAATACATTCACACACACATACGTGCACCTCGTTATTTTAGAACCATGGTCAGATGATGAGGAAACACCTGAACTGGCATCCAACGCCTTCAATAGACGTCGGGACTTTGGATCCCGATCAGATGTATCGTGCACCAGTCCCGTGTACACGCCATTAATTTTTGCGGATGTTCTGGATGACTTTTCTAGTATTTTGTAGTGAAGCTGAAAACCCTCCGATTCCAAGAACACTACTTTTTTTACTTTTCTTTGTCAAGTCCATCGCCTAGGATCGAACCAGGAATCTTCGCATTCCCAGCTGACGCCTTTAACCGCTCGGCCACGGAGGCCTCCAATGTTTTTTGAACCATGGTCAAATGACAAGGACAACATTTGAGCAGGCACCCCACGGAACCTTGTGTAGGGATGAGTACGTTGGACGACTACGAGTTTAAATAGTAGTACCCCGCCCTTAGCAGCCGCGAAGCCCTAAAAGCGGCGCTGCGAGGCTCAGTGCGAACTAGTTTTTTAATCTCCACACAAATTTATGAATACATTTGAATTAAAAAAGGCATTTAAATAAGTTTTCAGATTTTTGTAAAGCCCATCATTTTTTTTTATCAACAACGAATATTTGTTGCGGATTCATGTCATTTGAAGAGAATATTCATTCAGAAAACATTTTTATATAAAAAAATCTGTATTATTTTGATTTTTTTATAATTCTTTTTATTTCCCTAAAAGCCTAATTTTCTATGGAGCTAGACAAAATTTATGTCAGGCGTCACGGAATAGATCCCTCTAAGAGATGAGTGATACAAAGTACAGACCAAAGTTCTTCCAGAATTACTTTTGTACACAAAAGAAACTTACAGTTGGAATTTTTAAACTTTATTTTGCGCGAATTCAGAATTCTCTGAATTTTCTGGTGGTACTACCAGAATAAACGAAAACCCCTCTATATAATCGTAAAGATGTATCCTATCGGTAGTTCTCTTCGTCCTTCCGTACATTCCAGGACATTATACGTTATATCATTAACATGATGTTTATATCCTAATATTTCATGTAGCTAATTTTTAAGAGTTTTTATGTCAAAAGTAAAAAAAAAAATTCACTTTATCTTTAACATTTTTATTTTGAAGAGTATTTCTTTGATAAGCGCGGGGCCCTGTGTGGGGACACGTGTCGCCAGGGCCTGATTACCAAATAGGCCCGTGAAGCAGCCCAGGCTTACACTTTATATTTTTGAAAGGCCCCCAAATCACACATTTTATGTAAATATTGAACACCCATTGCATAGTTTACTACTAAGTTTACCTTAAAAAAATCACCTTAAAAACCTAAGTTTACCTTATAAGCTTTATAAAACAAAAATGGCAACTTGTATTAAATTTGTTCGAAAAAAAAAAAAAAAAACTTACAAAATATTAGGAATACTCATTACTTATTAATGTATTTTGTTATATTATTTATAATGTGTTCTATTTGAATGCCATTAAGGGCAAGGGTTAAAGTGTTTGTAGAAGTTCGATTTGATGTTCCAGGGCAAGGATAGTGAAGACTATATATAGAAGGTGTGCTCGTTTTTCGCTATTTGAAAGTGGGCAAGGAAAGCACATTTTTGACGTCATTTTTGCTCCGCCTTACTATCGCTTTTTGATCATTCTCATTGGCTGTGTGTTTCAAGCATTGCTACTTAGGTTCGATCCCCGGTTGGGTAACAACTGGTGATTTAATTTTTAATTAGCAAAATAATGTAAATATCTGTAAATAATTGTATTCAGGTAGCTTCACTGCTAATCGTCCTTGTTTTGTTATGTCCCCGTATTTTACTTGATTGAAATTGTAACTCATTTAATATGTCCAATACAAATGCATTGACATGATGGTTCCGACTCTCATTTTACTCTTTCAAAATGCATGGACATGCTCTCGTGGCAGCTAATATTATTTTAATACGCTTAATTTATTAAGCAACTCTTTTGCTATTTTTACATACTAAATACAATCCTTAAAATATAATTTAAACTCTTAAAATTTAGCGAATTCTAAATAAAATTAGGGAATATCATTTTTAAATAGTTCACAAAAAAACGAATAGATGGCAGCACCTTACAAACGAGAGCATTAGACACGCCTACAGAAAGCGCGAGGTAGGCGTCACTATGACGTCAAAAATGTGCTTTCCCCGCCTTCCGTCAGACAGCGCGAGAACAAGAACACCTTATATATATATATATATATATATATATATATATATATATATATATATATATATATATATATATATATATATATATATATATATATATATATATATATATATATATATATATATATATATATATATATATATATATAGTCTTCACTATCCTTGCTATGAACCGGACTCGGGGGATAAGACTAAATATTAGTTACGCTGTGAAAACTAATAATTTACGAAAATTAAGTCATTTTATTTATCATATCTTTGATAAGGACAGGTAATCAGTTTGCAGTTTGATATGTGTCCTCGTTTTAATACTATCGAGTTATTATTCATAATTCTCATACATAATACGAATATAAATAGTATCGAAACTGCGACGTATTATAAAAGATATGAAAAGCGATTTTGAGTTCATAGCTATCTATCTCCCTAATAACAAAATCATATCTCATACAATTACACTTTAAAAAACACACCTGATAATAAATATGATTACATACATGATTAAAAATATGACTTCTCCAGTTCAAATCTCGGTAATGAGAATAAATTCGAAGTTTTATAAACAGAACCACGATGGTTGGATTGGATGAGTGAAGAGCTTGTACGAGTTGCGAGTCCAAACGAAAATTTGCCATGCAGAAGAGGCTGGTGTACGTTAAATCTGCCCTGGTCCAAATATTCTCACTGTTATTTGAACTAATTTTCTAAAATAACATATATTTAATATATTTTATTTATCTACCAGTAGTTTTGAAAATTCCTAACAAATTAGAATTTTAATATATTAATCAATAAATATATTTCAATGTTCGTAAAATACTCTATTTCAAATAGGTTCTAATGTTCAGAGCTTATGATATTATAAGAGACTTTTGTACGGGGGTATAGTGACTAAAAGAGGTAGTGTGTCAACCGCTATTGTTCTCCGAGGGGAAAAAGGTTCTTCGGAACGGGACACCGATTGGGGCGCTGCAAGCGTTAGTGTTGGTGATATTTCGCGATTCCCATTGATGAATATTAATATGTTATTGCTTATATTAAAATAAAAATATATAATAGGGACTATGATACGAGTAAAAAAAAATTATAATGTTTTAGAAAGTTAAATAATAGTAAATACTAATGAAAAATACTTCTGAATTGCGAATTAAAACTAAATAATCTGGTACAAATGAATCACGAATGTCCACTTTAAAGTCACCTTTCACTATTAAATTTTTTCACTTTTTGTGATTTTAATTTTATATATATATAATGGTATTGAAAGAGTTTTTAATATTCTAAGGTAAAAGCAGTTTCAATTTTTTTTTTCATTTAATAAGGAATTGAAATTAGAAAGAGAGAAGATCCTTATTTTTAGCTGAAATTAAAATTTATACTTAGATTTTAATCTTGTTAAATAACCAATTTTTATATAATATATATTTTTTTACTTCCGAAAAGTCAATCAAAATTCAATAAATTAGCTTTTTTAATCATAACATTACATAAATTGACAAATAAAATACATTTTCTGATTATTATTTTATTTTAGAATTAGTTTTTAGAAAGAAGTACAGTAGTTTAGAATAACGTTAGAAATATTTAAATGCAAAAATTTGAAATACATTCTTTATCTTAAATTTAAAATATGTAAAAAACAGAAATCAGTATTAGAAAACCATTTATCATATACAAAAACATATATTAAAAAGGAAAAAAAAGTATTATGAAACAAAATATTCAAATAGTTTAGATTACATCAGTCACAAGTACATGACTTTTCCCTTAACAAATTCAAGAGTTTAATACCACTGAAGAATACAAAAAAAACACCATCTACATCTTTTACTGTCACAAATTTGTGTGGTTGATGTAATTTCATATCAAATTCCAGTGATTGGTCACTCCACTGTGCGAATCCAATAACTTTTTGGTCACCTTTGAAATACAATACACTCCAATAAGTTGGAATTTTAATTTTTGAAAGATTCTCCATGGTTATCCTCAGCGAGGATTCTTGCGGTTCACATCGTCTTCTTTTAGGTAGAATCGTCTGTACTACTTTGGTGGGTAATTTTCTTCGTTTTGGCACATCAGATGATAAATACTTAGGCAAATTCGGAAATATGGTCGGGATAGCATCATTATCTAATAACGGACTTTGTCTAGGCACTTTTACTTCAACACTGTTGATTGTATGCACAAACTCTCGGGAAATAAACTGTTTATCAAAATGTTTTTCGCAAACACTGCAATTTAAATCCAAAGGCTTATCTGAACGTGGTATGTTTTTGGCCCATTTAGCCCGCAACTCATCGCTTTTGGGCACTTGGAACAATGCTATTTTTTCACCTATATTCCCCTTATTATTATATCCAGTTGTACATGCCGGAACAAAACAGTGTCTTTGTTTAGACTTGGGTGGCATAATTGTTTTTTAAATTATCGAAAAATCAACGCATTCTCAAATAGTGTTTAATGCCGACGACAATGTAAACAAGACTGAAGATAGACGAAAACAACCAACACTAATATCGCCAGCGCCATCTAGTGGCATCCCGCTTTGAAGAACCAGTTTTTGCCTGCGGTTGACACACTACCTCTTTTAGTCACTATAACGGGGGCAAGCAATCTTATTAAATTTCTTCGTGTACATTAGTTACTGATTCAATTAACACGACACGACAGCTTCACAATGGGCTATTGACGAAGTTTCCGTATCTTTTCCGAAAGAAAGACCCGGGAACATTGCCCAGATGATTAGGATAACGCGATCAGCATGAGAAAATGTGACCACGACAGATTTAACGTAAACTAGTTCATTTAACGCTGCAAATATTTAGAAGATTGAATATTAGTATTCTTAGATAGGAAGATATATACCCATCAGAATCCTATCTTTGACAATATAGTTACGTACTTAAATTTTTAAACTATATAGAATAATGTTAAATTAATTTAAATAATATTTTTCTTTCAACCAGCTTTTAAATAAAAATTAAACACTTTAAATAATTTTTGTTTTCCTCATCAATTGTCTCAAGAGTCTTAGCTGGTTGTGCGTCGAGAGAAGACGTGTTTTCATCCTTCTCACGCGTTCGTTGAACTTTTCTACGTATCCTCCCTGCGATTCAACTCTTGGAGGTGAGATTTTTTTTCATCCACAATGCATGAGATGCTATTCGCAGATAGTGAGTGACATAGATAAGTTGCCTTTGATCTGCAATTTCAAAACTACGCCGACAGTGACTCTTCGCAGGCATGGCGGCAAACGAGACTATGGTAGGGGAAATATGTGAAAGACTTGCCACAGCTATGTCAAGGCTTTTAATAAAAGTCATTCCAGATATTTATGAGGATAAAGAAGGATTGCTTGGTATCTTTATGAAGCAATATGAGATAATTAAAAGTGATATTCTGAATAACTCAAAGTATGGATACAATAATGACATGAAAGCGACGCGTCCATTTTCCGATGAAGAATTCCCGACCCTTTTTTCAGTCGAAGGGAGAAACCAAAAGGCGACAGCGTCCCCTTCCCTCCCCCCCGACGTTGAGGTAGCTGTAATCCCCTCTTCAGAGATTCCAGGAAAAAGAACCCATCCGCCCCCCTCAGTGCAGGGAGCAGAACGTCTTACTCCCCCACCTCTCTCTCCCTCCGTCTCAGAAACTCAGCTATCTCCCATCCAAACCAAGCCTGCCGGCAGCGCCATCTCTCGGCCTAATTCCCCAACTGGAGTAAAGTCACCGATTCCCAGTGGTGGTCCCTCCACCGAACCACTCCACGCCCCTGAATCTCACCCACAGTGCCAAACCGAGATCTCTGACGAGAACGAGGCCACGCCCACCCAGAATGCTGCAAAAGCCCGTGTCGAAAGTCCCCACGTGATCAAGGAGGCCACGCCCCTGCAGAGAGAACCCGACGATGATCAAGGAGAAACCGAATCACACCCCCAACCCGAAAAGGGAACATCCGCAGCAAAAGATGTTACTCAAAATCAGAGGGATGAATTTCATGCAGCCAAAAGAGCAGCAAAAACTACCCCAATCATTATAAAAGACGACAGATATACCTGGGCTCAAATTAAAAAAAATGCTGAAAGATGCTGGACACGATGACTTCACCGGACGCGTCATTGCCGGTGGAGGTTTCAATGTCAAAGCTAACTCCCAACAACAGCAAAGGGAAATTACCAAGCTGTTTGAAAACAAACAGATCGTTTACCACTCATACTCCATCCCAGACAACAAATTTATTAAAATAGTAATTAGAAGCCTCCCCAATGACACCGATGTTGAAGAACTTCAAAACGCTCTCATCGCGGAGGGATATATCGTCGAACGGATCGCCCAGCTAACCAAGCGCAGAAACGGGGATAAAATTAAGATGCCACTCTTCCTGATAACCCTTATTAAATCAGAACATTCAGCCACCATATACCAGCTTAAATTTTTACTAAATCTAAGAATTAACGTTGAAGCTTACAGAGGAAGAGACGGCCCAACCCAATGCCACAGATGCCAGGATTTCGGCCACACACAAGCAAACTGCGGTCGCCCCTTCCGATGTGTTAAATGTGATAAAGATGACCACCAAACATCTGAATGCCCCAAAGAAAAAGAGGATCTCCCCACCTGCTGCAACTGCCATGGACCCCACACCGCCAACTGGACGGGATGTCCGAAATACCCGGAGTTTAAACATAAAGATAAGATCCAACACCCACCCAACCCACCCACCATACAATCAAGAAACAGAACATATACAAACACAAACATTTCATATGCAACCATGGCCGCCCTCCCCAGAGAAACCGAAACTGAATCCCATGAAATCCCAGCCGAAGCCACCAGCATTGTTACGGAGCTCAGGGAACTAATCAACTGGCTAAAGAACAATAATATAGTAGAACTACTAACAGCTGCGAAATCAAGCCTCTCCCCAAGCTTGCCCTCAGGAATCCCCCAACACCCCATCAATGAATAATAACCAAACAACTAGCACCCCACTCACTTTGTGCATTTGGAATGCGAACTGTTTGATGAACAAAATTGGAGAGCTCCAAGATTTCCTCACAAATAACGACATAGACATTTGCCTTATATCAGAGACATTTGCCACCCCCACCAGAAACCTGAACTTTCCAAATTATGATGTGTACCGTGCTGACAGACATGCAAGAAAGGGAGGTGGCGCTGCGATCGTTGCCAGGCGATCGCTGCACACATCTTTTCACAACATTAATAATAGAAGCGGATTTGAAGCCGTCACAGCCCTTCTCCGCTACAATAATGATACATTCCACATCACCGCTATCTACAATCCTCCCAACAATAATTTGGACAATCGAACTCTTGATCTCCTGATGCCAACTAATATTAATTCCATCATCGGTGGCGACCTAAATGCAAAAAATAGAACGTGGGGCTGCAAGAATGATAATGCTGTAGGCAAACCAATAGCAGACAGAATTGGGAGAAATGGGTATAAGGTTGTTGCCCCATTGCAACCTACATATTACCCTCCATTTCATAATCAGTCCCCTGCAATTTTAGACATAATCCTCCATAACACTAATCTCGCCATATCAGCTGATACCATGAATGACCTGTCATCCGATCACATCCCTGTCATTGCCAGTATGGGTGTCAACATCCCACGCCTCCTTGAAACAATTCCCAAGACGGACTGGCTCCTATTCCACAACATCCTTGAAAAACAGAACCCCGAACTCCCACTACTCAACAGTAAGCAGAAAATCGAATATAACATCATAAAATTCCAAGACAACATTAAGCAAGCGCACACTGATGCTACCACTCAAACTAAAGCACACCGCAACTACATGCTTCTCCCCCCAGCCATCAGACAAGTTATCCAACTCAGAAATAAAACAAGAAAAACATTTTCACAAAATTTTTGCCCAAAACTCAAAACTCAAATTAACGTCCTGAATCGAAAAATTAAAGAACTCGTCAAAAAACATAAAGAGAAAAAATGGGAAGAAAAAGTCGAGAGCCTCACAACATCCGACAACTCTATCTGGATAATGTCAAAAACACTCAAAAGGGAAAAGATCGTTAACAGACCCATTCACGGTGAAAATGGACTGGTGTACTTTGATTTTGAAAAAGCCGAAGCTCTTGCTGACCACTTGGAAAAAACATTCACCGAAAACATTGAGCCAAGTGACGATATCTTTGAAGATGAAGTCGAGCAGGAGCTCCGAGATTGGATAAGATGCCACCCCCCCCTTGGGAACCTCCCCCCCACCACAATCGATGAAACGACTGCAATCATCACTAAACTTAAACTCAAAAAAGCCCCTGGAATCGACCGAATTTCAAACAAGATGCTCAGAAACCTCCCTCACAAGCACATCAAGATTCTCATTCATATTTTTAATACATGCATTGAACAAGTACACTTCCCACAAATTTGGAAGAAAGCATTAGTAATAAATTTCCCGAAACCTGGCAAGGACCCCGTCATGCCAGCCAGCTATCGCCCCATCAGTCTCCTCGGAACACTAGCAAAAGTCTTTGAGAAAATAATACTCAACAGACTGCAGAAGCACACGTCGCACATCCCTAACGAACAATATGGTTTCATGCCGGGCAAATGTACTACGAAACAGCTTATAAGAATACTTGAATTTATTGGCCAAGGCATTTATAATCATGAAGCCTCCGCCATGCTGATGCTCGATGTTGCTAAAGCCTTCGATCGTGTCTACCACAAAGGCCTCATCACTAAACTCACTAGACTCAACCTACCTCAAGACCTAATACTCATCTTAAAGAACTATCTTAAAAATCGAACATTCCAAGTACGAGTTAATCAAGACATTTCCACCCATAGAAACATTGAAGCGGGCGTCCTCCAAGGTTCCCTGCTTGGACCTATATTATATTTATTCTATACATCTGATTTCCCCACATTTCATGATGACAGAATGAGCCAAATCGCTTTTTATGCAGACGACACAGCCATCATCACTAAGTCCAAAGACCCAAACCTAGCAATACGTAAACTCAATGAGAAAATGGAGGATATCGAAGACTGGTGCCGAAAATGGAAAGTGGCCATCAATGCATCTAAATCCAAATTACTCATAATAAGAAAATACAAGACACAAGACATTATTTATGAAAACGTCCTTCTCTTTGACGAGCAAATTCCCATAGTAAATCAAGCCAACTATCTGGGCCTCATTATCAACAATAAACTCACATGGTCGGATCATATCAAGCATGTTAAAAAGAAAGCCGCAGCTATCAATGCCAAATTAAGACCCCTCATCGGCAGACGATCAAAACTTAGCCTCAAACATAAGAAACTATTATATGAAGCAACAATACGCCCAATTTTCACCTACGCCTCCCCCGCCTGGGTCACAGCTACCAAAACTGAGATCAAACCACTTCAAGTCCTTCAAAATAATATTCTACGAGAAATCGTTAACGCACAAAGATTTATCAGAAATGCCCTCATTAGAAGAGATCTGAAGATCCCCACGGTTCATCAGTGGATCTCCAGGCTCAACATAAAGTTCTATTCCAAAGCCACCAAAAATGAAGACTTTAAAGAAAACTTGGCATATGAGATTCTATCAGATGACAAACGCACCAGACCATTTGCTGCCTTCTCTCTCTCTGACGCTGTGCTCTCGACCTCGTATTAATATTAAAACCTATAAAGGGTGGAATAACCACCCTTTCAAAAATATTTTAATTGGGTGGACGAATCGCCTTGTGCGGTTCCAAGCCCCGCCACGGCCTTCTTCAGCAATCCTCTGCCCCTCACAATCTCGTTCATTCCAGCAGCTGTCTCCCTCTGCAAAGGACACGCTCGACGCCAGTCTTCTTTTCGAACATTGCCACTTCCATTCCGATGAGCAGAAAGGTGCTTGGCTACGCCAAGCCGTATGCTGCTTTACATACGCTTAAATGACTTAAATCAATTGTCTACGAAAGTTTTCAATGTGATGTCTATGAAGGTTTTGTCTGAACCAATTTTCAATTTAAAAATAACTCTATAAAATATGTCATTGGTATACTCATTAGTATATATTAGTATACTGTCATCAAACCGGATGATATATATTTTTTAAAGAATTCGAATGGAGTTTTTTACTTATGAATATATAAATTCCGGTAGAAATTTTCAAAAATCCAAGTATATAAAATTTCTAGATAATTTGGTTTCCCCCTACTGATATTTTACATTTACCGAATAAATATACAAAAATATTAAATCTCAAAATTAACTTCTTACAATCGCAAGTTTTGCGGATAAACTCATTTTTATCGCATCTACTTATCAAGTTATTAATGTTTATTATAACAAATGTAGATAATCTACAATGTGCTCGACAATGCATTTTATCTACTATCAATTTTGTAAGCAGTTCCGTATAAAACACTTCTTCATTCATGAAACTGGAATTGTCTTGCTTAACTAGTTTTCTCCTGTTCCCTCTTCACGTGGTTACTGCGAAATCCTTGAGAAAATGACATAATCTTCGGTTTCGTTATCTTACTAAGGGCTGAATTATATTTCTAATTCAGAATTGAAAATAAAGTTTCAAGTCGATTACTAAAGCGTTCTGTCGCATTAAAATAGATGTTACGACGAAGCAGCTGGGTTTTATTTAAAGAAATTGCGCACTGTAGATCATTTTTATTTTAGTTGGTTTGGGCCGATGGTGGACGAATGGTGAAAGAGTCAGAGCATATGTGTAGCAATCTGGTAATCGGAGGGCTGTCAGAATCGAATTTTTTTCATGCACCAAAAAAAATATCCACTTTGTATAAGAGAGTGGTGCACGTTAAATCTGTCATCTTCCAAAATCTCCACGCCTATTGAGGAGGCATACGGAGGCTCAGGTGTTGTCCTCGCCATGGTTCAAAATTACGACAGTGTTTCCTTCGGGAGCAATCCTGATCCGTCACCAATCACCTATTATGCAGCTTTAGGGCAAAGTTAATTCAATCAATCAATTTTAATTGATTTAAAAATATTAGTGGTGAATTTTGGGGCAATGAACCTGCGTAGAGCCTCTAATTTATACACAACTTTGGTAAAGCTTTTATGCTTATATGTTTTTTAAACTTTTAGAAATAATAGACACCTCCGATTTGATAATATATATATATATATATATACTTATTGGACTTACCTCCAATTTTTGTGGCGTGCATACGGGACTGGTGCACGTTAAATCTGACGCCTATTGAGCGTCGGTTGGTTGATGCCGATTGACGCCTATCGATTGAGGTTGCGAGGGGTGCCAGCTCAGGTGTTGTCCTTGTCATCTGGCCATTGTTCCAAAATACGAGGCATCGTTCCCGGGTCTTCCCTTCGAGATAGGCCCCGAACCGTCTCCAAAAGCCCAATGTGCAACCCTAGTGTGACGTTATTAACTAAACCAAACCAACCTTTCTTTGGGAATGCAGCGATAAGGACGCTATACTAATCTGGCTTTGATCGTGGAACCAGACGCGTTATACCTCGCGGCCAAAACGATCTCCATGGCCGTGTATTTGAATCTGCTGTGCAATCCAGGGGGGTTGGTCCTTGAGCCTGTTGTTGGTCGTCAATATTTGTGTTTGTATTTGTATTGACGGTTGTTTCCTTTGTGACGTTTCAGGGGCCTTTGTGACGGAAGGTGACATCGGCGTGGGTACTGTAGTCGGATCTGCAGTATTTAACATTTTAGCGGTCACCGGTGCAGCTGGCTTTGCAGTCGGGACAGCGGTAAGACATTTCATTGCTTAGCAGAGGTTTTCCAACCAGAAGGTATCCAAAAGTAATGGGTTACACATATGTTAGTCGTATTAAAGAAGTAAATGAAGTAAGAAGTAAAAGGAGTAATGTTATTCTTCAAGTTTCTTTTCTGGTTAACCCTCTAATGGATGATTTTTCCTTTTTTAATATATATATTTTTTCTTTTTGCCCCTGGACCGCTGAAAAATATACAAAAAAAAATCCTAAGTGCCTATTTAATTAAATAATTAATTAAAACCGTTGTGTAGGGTATATGCAACATCATGAGTAATTACTGAAATAATTTTCAAAAAGTATGAAAATACAGTTAAATATAATCTACACACTTCTGGTATTAGCTAGGATTTATTGTAGAGCCAGATTATACTTATAAGTAATAAAACAATCATCGAAAACTTCACCTTCACGAGACAGTTTTAGAACAACAGACCTCGAAGCAACTGATTGCCTTTATCGCAATCATTTTATAAGGGATAAGTGACGTAGTGGCAATTATAAGAACTAGGCTCATAGTTTCCTATGTGACAATACTATAATAGTTAACATAAAACTCAGTAGGTACAACTAGTGGTCATTTTAAAATTGTGTAGCATATATGCTACACTATGCACTAGAGGACTAATGAATCCCAATACGATAACTATTTAGGGCTCAGCAAACGGTATTCTATCTCTTGGGTAAAGGCCTGGCCACCCAGATCTACAGACATAAGGCCGCTGTACTTTCTTGATTGGGACTTTATTAACTTCATTAACCAGCAAGGAGACTTGATGAGTTTTCCTCCTAATGCAATTGAACTTTATAACTAAACATGTGTAGTCTCTCAGAACAAGTCATACTTTTGGACACCTTTTGCCATGACAACTTGTATTATTATTAAATAGGATTTGATTGGCCGCCTTGTCCAGCTTCAGCGCCTACACAGGTCAGGTGTCAACTGACCTGTGTAGGCATTGAGTCAGCGTGCAGGAGAACGGTTGACCGATGGCCCATCAAACCTTACAACTCGTATTCAATCCTCTTTCAAATATCATATCGAGTTGAAATTCACCTACGGAATTCAACGTTAGGAAATGACTTTATCCTTGTGTAAACTGCATTTACGAATTCATCAGCGAAAAATTGTGTGTTAAAAACTTAATTTCATAAGATTTCAAAGAAATACTGATTTAGCCCAAGGATAGTGAAGACTATATATATATATATATAAGGTGTGCTCGTTCTCGCGCTGTCCGACGGGAGGCGGGGGAAGCACATTTTTGACGTCATAGTGACGCCTACCTCGCGCTTTCTGTAGGCGTGTCTAATGCTCTCGTTTGTAAGGTGCTGCAATCTATTCGTTTTTTTTGTGAACTATTTAAAAGTGATATTTACTAATTTTATTTAGAATTCGCTAAATTTTAAGAGTTTAAATTATATTTTAAGGATTGTATTTAGTATGTAAAAATTGCAAAAGAGTTGCTTAATAAATTAAGCGTATTAAAATAATATTAGCTGCCACGAGAGCATGTCCATGCATTTTGAAAGAGTAAAATGACAGTCGGAACCTGAACCATCATGTCAATGCATTTGTATTGGACATATAAATGAGTTACAATTTCAATCAAGTAAAATACGGGGACATAACAAAACAAGGACGATTAGTAGTGAAGCTACCTGAATACAATTATTTACAGATATTTACATTATTTTGCTAATTAAAAATTAAATCACCAGTTGTTACCCAACCGGGGATCGAACCTTAGTAGCAATGCTTGAAACACACAGCCAATGAGAATGATCAAAAACCGATAGTAAGGCGGAGCAAAAATGACGCCAAAAATGTGCTTTCCTTGCCCACTTTCAAAAAGCGAAAAACGAGCGCACCTTCTATATATAGTCTTCACTATCATTGGACTTAGCCTTAATTTTGGAGAAGAAAAAAAATCCCAAAAAATCGAAATTGCAATTTAGAATAATTACTTAACTGCTAAGTAATAAAAATTACTATATGTTAAAAATTCCTTATTCTTAAATTTTTGTTCTGAACTCTAAAAAATTATTGCTTCAAATTTATAGAATGTTTTAATGGTTTATTAACCAGCATGATCAAAAGTATTTATTTGATATATTAATAATTTAACTAAAACAATTTTGTCTTTTTGCATTTTCTAGGCTCTTCAGTTGGACTGGTATCCCATTAGTCGTGATTGTGCCATGTATATAGTTACTATCAGCACTCTTGTTTTCATAATACATGATAATTTAGTCACATGGTAAGTCATTTTGGTTTATACAGTCAAACCTGTTTTTGTGCGGTGGATAGGGACCGCATAAAAAAATCGCATAAAAAAATTGCACAAAGCTTTACGAGTAGCTATAAAAAGTAGTTTTCGCAACACAGTTAAAAAATATTTTTTTTATGCGGTGGATAGGGCCGCATAAAAAAAGTATCACGTAGAAAATAACTCAAAACCTTACGAAATAACTGGGAACGAAATCAAGACACGAGGCTTGGCAGCTACTTGGAATTTCGCCAAACACTTTTAAATCAAGACACTTTTAAAAATATATCTCAAATCAGGAAACGTTACCTTTTAAAGTATCCTAAAATAGATAGCATCAAACTTAACAAAAATATATTTGCACACTAAAATAATTATTTTTGGTCCGACCAAAATTAAATAATTTTTTTTATTAATAAAAGATTTGAACAATTTTTAATTAATCATTTTAATTAACTTTAATTAATCATTTTAATAAAATTTAATTAATAATTTTAAATTAGCAATTTTAATTAATTTTAAATTAGCAATTTTAATTAATTTTAAATTAGCAATTTTAATTAATCATTTTAAATTAGTAAATTTAATTTATGATATTTTTTAATTTAAGCAGTAGTTTTAAATTAACATTCTAATTAATAATTGTATTTAAATATATATATACAGGCAACTCTCGCTATCTCGAACTCAAAGGGAAGTGTATAAAAATTCGAGATATCAAAAATTCGAGTTATCGAAAATCCTATAAAAAAGTTGTTTTGGTAAAAATAAATACAAGTATACTTACACTACTTTATTTAAAATATCTCTCCAAAACAGTTTGGTGGGTATTTCTATTTTTTTTTTTTGGAATCAATTACATTTTCCAAATGTACGATTGCTTGAAATGTCCCTGTTTTCATTTCCGGCCTCGATTCAATGAATGCACGCATAGTTTTTCTGGAACCTCTTTCAAAGTTATCTTTAGAGGAGGTTTGCATTCTTCTGAGAGTGATCTCATCAAAAGCTGGTATAAAGAATGTATTGCATTTTCGTTTTGCGCCCTTATTCGCAGCGATAAGTCAACACCACACGAAAGCCTAAGTAAAAGTGTGAAGGGGTCGAGTGTCGTCTGGTTCTTCAGATTTAGTGAGTTGCTTTCTGGACGGTCGGTAATGTTCCAAGAAAGTGACTCACTTTACCGAAAACGCCACCTGGTTTGAGGCACGATATATCATTAATCTTCCTTGTTGGACGCTGCCTTAAAGAGGAGGGGATACAGCCAAGGGTATCCAGTCTGGCGACATTCAAACAAAAGGGTGAGGCACAGGTAGGAATCCGTTGTACGT
Organism: Troglohyphantes excavatus; assembly: GCA_963932185.1. NCBI lineage: Eukaryota > Metazoa > Arthropoda > Arachnida > Araneae > Linyphiidae > Troglohyphantes > Troglohyphantes excavatus. The sequence goes on from OZ010678.1 coordinate 31,864,001, forward strand.
ATCCCTGTCAATAACGCACAACAAGAAAGAGAAAGACTGGAAATTTCATATTGCTAAAGGTTCTTCAAAATCCGTAGTTTTGAGAGGAAACCAAAATTTGGAATTGTGAAGAAACTTCGAGTTATCGAAAATAAGGACGAAAAACTTCGAATTAAAGAGATAAAATTATATTAAATAAGTAATGAAGGGGCAGGGAAATTGATTTTTTTCGAGATATCGAAAAATTCGAGTTATTGAAGTTTGAGTTATCGCGAGTCTACTGTATATATAAATTATAAATAAGATGTAAATTAAAAGCTTAATTTTCGCAGGTTGATTTTTAGTCATTTCCTAATTTAAATTACTAACAAACCTGGCTGACATTTTACTGGGATTTAAGTCTGTAGCTTAATATTGATGGGGGGGGGGGGGGGGATTGAAGCAATTTTAAATGAGTAATTTTAATTAATAATAATTTTTAAGTAGTAATTTTAAATTTGTAAATAATTCTTTATTATATAATTTAAAATAACAGAATAATAATCATTATTTTCCGGTTAATTTTATCATGCATGACTGTGGAGTGACATGGGGGAGGAGGTTTCATTGGTTGCGTGACACCGCAACACGGCACATTGCGGCAAAATCATAACGGAAATTAGCGTTGCTCGTAAAAAAAATCAAATAACTGAAATAAAAAATATATTTTCATAAAAAAAACATTGATTTGTAGAATCTGTGAAGCTAGACAATGGAAAAATATTTGCGTAATCATCAGCACGAGATGCAGCGACGCAGAAGAAAATCCAGAAAAAGGTTATGAACACAGATTTAAACGAGAATCTGTTGATCCCACCCTTCGTAAATGGAGCCAACTTTTCCCTTATGTGCCCTTCGTATTTACAATAGTTGAATATAATTTTTTTTAATAACCCCATAAAAAATTTCAAACGAATGTGCAGCAATCTTCGGAATGTATAAAACCCAAATTTAAAAAAAAGCGGAAAACCGCGTTTCCGCGTACATACTTTGAACATATCAACAAATTTTTTGCACGATGTTCCTTTCTTTTGTCTTGAATCTTACAATAGTTTATGTTTTGATGACGGCATACCGTGAAAATGGTAATTCAGATAAGCTTAGCAAGCACATGCAGTACTGGAGTGATTTTCAAACTCAAATGGCAAATAAGAGACATACAACCTCTCAGAAAACTGATTTTTGAGAACGGGAAAAAATTCCACCGCCATTGTGAGGGAGTGAAGAGGATCTCAATTAGGGGCGTTATTTTTTTGACAGGAGTCATTTACAATCCTTTCTTAAAGCACGTAGGGTCCTGCTTAGGGGATAAATGGGTCTTTTCATGGAAAATACCTTACTTCAATATCTGGATTGATACATTGTGAATTCCGGTTCAACTGCCGTCCCATTTCAAGTGTTAAGAAAAGTAACCCTTTACATGTACAAACAACCAAGACAATCATACACACCTACTACCCCCCCTCCCTCCCTCCATAAAAAAAGTCGCATTTTCTGTCTTCAAGGTTGTCTGACCACTGTTCTTCTTAAAATCTTCAGGGGATAGAAGTGAAGGGAGCAGGAGATACATGTGGGGGAGACCAGGAAATGCGACGTGTGTTTTCTCTATAGAAATCAGATAAAAAATCTTCATTTTTTTTTGCACTTGTTATTTTTTTAAAAATATTATTTTGATATTAAATTGGCTATGGGGGGGGGAGGGGCGGGGGGTTCGAACCCAAGGTAACCCAATGCTGGCTACGCCACTGTATTCACCTGAAACTTCACATACTTACATGATTCCGGTGACACGACGATATTTAATCGTAACGTTTAGTAATTAATATAATATAATATGCTAATTAATAAATTAATATAATATGCTAATTAATAGATTAATTTAATATGCTAATTAATAAATTAATATAATATGCTAATTAATAGATTAATATAATATGCTAATTAATAAATTAATATAATATGCTAATTAATAAATTAATATAATATGCTAATTAATAAATTAATATAATATGCTAATTAATAAATTCATATAATATGCTAATTAATAAATTCATATAATATGCTAATTAATAAATTCATATAATATGCTAATTAATAAATTCATATAATATGCTAATTAATAAATTCATATAATATGCTAATTAATAAATTCATATAATATGCTAATTAATAAATTCATATAATATGCTAATTAATAAATTCATATAATATGCTAATTAATAAATTCATATAATATGCTAATTAATAAATTAATGTAATGTGCTAATTAATATAATAGGCTAATTAATAAATTAATATAATATGATAATTAGCAAATAAATATATATGTTAATTAATATAATAATATAATATGATAATAAATAAATTAATATATATGTTAATTATTATAATAATATAATATGCTAATTAATATAATATGCTAATTAATATAATAATCTAATTAATAAATTATTATAATATGCTAATTAATAAATTAATATAATATGCTAATTAATAAATTCATATAATATGCTAATTAATAAATTCATATAATATGCTAATTAATAAATTCATATAATATGCTAATTAATAAATTCATATAATATGCTAATTAATAAATTCATATAATATGCTAATTAATAAATTCATATAATATGCTAATTAATAAATTCATATAATATGCTAATTAATAAATTCATATAATATGCTAATTAATAAATTAATGTAATGTGCTAATTAATATAATAGGCTAATTAATAAATTAATATAATATGATAATTAACAAATAAATATATATGTTAATTAATATAATAATATAATATGATAATAAATAAATTAATATATATGTTAATTAATATAATAATATAATATGCTAATTAATAAAATAATCTAATTAATAAATTATTATAATATGCTAATTAATAAATTAATATAATTTGCTAATTAATAAAGTAATATAATATGCTAATTAATAATGACATTCCATATTGAAAAGTCAATCGAATATTTTCGAACCCGTTTTATCAGCACAATACCTCACTTTAAGTGAATATTGTATTTGTTTCATTTTATATTAGGTCAGTATATTTAAAATATATATCTTTCAGGGTCGAATCTTTAGTTCTGTTGAGTATGTTTATTGCTTACCTAATCCTGTTATACTTCAACTGTCATGTTCAGAACGTCACCACCAAAACGGTAAGTTTAGTTCAGATTTACAGTTCTATGTTTAGGAAATTTCGTTCCTATTTTTTGTGTTAAATGATAACCACACAGCAGACAACATATTAGATTTTCAATCTAGAAATTACGACTAGTAGCTTCACATGACCAGTAGTCATTTTCTTTATAATTTAAAACAATTTTATAAATATTGGCTCTTTTATGAACTGTTCGGAAACATCTATCGATTTTTAACCGACTCAACAGCGCGCCAACCAAAACTCCAAAATAAAACCTCCCAGACACTTTAAATTAAAATCGCCAAACCTAGCGCCAAGGAGAAAGGTTATCAATTCGACTGTTATGTATTTTTTTTATGTATGTTCGCGCAAGATTTCGGTTCTAATATAGATATTTGGAAAAAATTGTGTTGGACAGGAGATGTTTCACTTGGGAGCCATTTAAAAATATATCCGGTTATCCGGCATTCAACTATCCGGAATTATCAATTAATCGGACCGTTTAAAAAAAATATTGTCCGATTTCGAAAATTCTTTTTTTTTTGTTGAATAGAGAACAATGCAAATCTAATCCTGACAAAATTATTGAATTGTATGGAAGCAATTATTGGAAATCAACGTTAGACGTAAAAAATGACAACTGGATGTAAAAATATTGTCGTCAAACTGAAGTTTTTGAAATTGTGAAAAAGCAAGAACAAAGACTATTTGTGTGACAATATAACAATTAATTCTATGAGAAGAAAATACAATATTTATATACATTTAATATTTTTATAATGCTATGTTATTAAAAAACATCACTAAATCACCTTAAAATTTTTTGGGGGTATAGTATTGGCCGCTTCCACATTGGCTTCAACGAGCCCATAGAGGAAACAAGTTTTAAGCCTTCCAGAAGTTCCAGTTAGAGTTCAATGCTGCTAGTTCAATATTTACTTTATTCAAAAAGGGGTGATTTTAAAATTAATTTTTTAAAAGGATTTGCGAGGGGCGGAGTTTGTTTGGTGCGGCCACGCGGTAGTAGACTCCATTTCAGAAGGTTAAATTAATTGGTGATGGACAAATTGATGAACGCCACGGTAGGTAGAGAATAAATAATATTTAATAATGCAATTATGAAAGTTAAGAATTTACATTTAAAGGTTATGGCTATGGCATTACAGTTAGATGAAGAGCACGAGAGATGTACTTGTTGAGAGTTAGGTGGAATGTCTGGGAATGTCTCTGTTCAGTCAGTGTTGTTCGATAGCGACAGCTCCCTGTGTGGGGCCTCTTTCGTTGTCGATCTCTCATTGGTTTGAGATCTGAACACTGGTTGAAGTGGTGCATGCTTTTCGCGATTTCTTGGAACCTAAAGTAAGGTGGATGAACTCTAATACGCTGCTGATTGAAAATATCTTTAACAACTATAATTAAATATATAATTTTATAACATTTCAATCTTAACTAAACCCATTTCTCTTTACCCCATACAGGCGAAAAGCGTCCACATTTGGTGGCAGCGCAAAAAAGGTAAATCCCTGGATTCCTTGCCCATCGTCTTCGACGAGTCTTCAGCTCTCATCGTCGCCAACCGTCTCGCCCACCCCCGCTACCACTCGACCACGGACTCTGCCTGTCCGTCGTCCGGAGGGAGCTCGCTCGAGGCGTCGGCCGAGATGACCAGCAGCGGCGAGAGCGACACGCTGGACAAGGAGAGTGGTCACTTCCAGCAGCCGCCACTCCTGGTGCCCCAGCTCATCACCGGCAAGTACGTGGTGGTGAAAGATTTAGAGGACAGCATGTGTAGAGATACGCTGCAAAAAGGTGAGTGGAGGTCGGGGCATATTTTAAACATACAGTTGGTGAGGCATTTTCCCCACCATTTCTAAGAACAGCCACACTGCGCACGTGGATTTGATGCCCATTTTTTTTATTCGTGTCCTAAACATTTTCTACAGGGAAAAACATTGATTATTTTTGTAAATTAATTTAGTTTGAATTGACAAACAAATAATTTTTAGCATTTATTGCAAAAAGTTTTTGTTAACCTTTACGTGTCGGTTGGCACAACATATGTCCTAAACAGTGGCGAAGGGTCCAGTCATCGGTAAATTCGCCGATGACCACGCAAATTTTTTTTTAAAAAATGAATAAAAAAAAATGATATTTTATCAATTAAAAAAGTTTTAAATGCATTTGCTTACTTTATTTCATTATTCTTTTCTTTAAACGTTTAAAACGGCCCAAAAAATGAAGCCATTAAATCAATTTAAACCGAAAACACTCGGAAACAAAACCCGCACTTTCTAATCGTGCTGAGAGTCAAGAGACTACAACAACAGTTAACGGTCGCAAAGCTGTCACCTCGGGTTGGGGGCACTACTTGCCGCTCGGGGCGATGACCATCGCAAAAAGTCACGCCTCGTCACTGGTCCCAGAGTATACTATTGGTAACATGTGTCCTTAAGTTTGCTATTGGTAACATGTGTTCCAAAGTATACTATTGGTAACATGTGTCCCAGAGTATAGATATCTATTGGTGGACTTGGGACACTTTCGAACCATAGTATGGGGGAAGAATTTTTAAAACGCTTGTGGTCTGAAGTAGGTTGTTTGCGGCACAACAGGTAATTACACCTGTTCGGGCAGGTGACGTTTCGCTGATGGTTTTTACAGATCGTCTTAGGTTGCGCTTTTCAGTATTTCGATACCTAAAAGTCCCTTCCCCGAACTTGCGTGCTTTGAGGAAGGATTGTTAACGATCCCTCCGTCAGACAGTTACGCGCCTCTTATTCTAAGGCAAGTCATCCCTCCACAAAGCTTTAAAACCCCTTTTTCCTGCCTCCCAAAGTGAATTTTTTCCCCCGTTTAGGGATTAGCCCACAGCCAGTGCAACTTTTCTCTTACGGAGCACCCGCGAAAAAGTTGACATCGAAATTCATCTATCTGATCAGGATCCATCAGCATCCTACTTTGACCATAGAAAAGTATTTGTCCCCACCAGTGAAAATTCCTTAAAATATGCTCTGGTGAAAATGCTTGGTTATAACTTATAGCCGTGGTTTCCAAACTTTTTGGAGTCGCGGCGCCTTTTTCTGAATTAAGATTTGCCAACGGCGCCTAAGTAAAAGCATTACTATAATAAGTAAGAGATAAATATAAATAGTACTCGTTAATGACTGGTCACCTTATCTTAAAAAGGATATTGATATTTATTAGAGCGGGTTCAACATAGACAATTCTGGTCACCTTATCTTAAAAAGGATATTTATATTTATTAGAACGGGTTCAACATAGACAATTCTGGTCATCTTATCTTAAAAAGGATATTGATATTTATTAGAACGGGTTCAACATAGACAATTCTGGTCACCTTATCTTAAAAAGGTTATTGATATTTATTAGAACGTCACCTTATCTTAAAAAGATATTTATATTTATTAGAACGGGTTCAACATAGACAATTCTGGTCACCTTATCTTAAAAAGGTTATTGATATTTATTAGAACGTCACCTTATCTTAAAAAGAAATTTATATTTATTAGAACGGGTTCAACATAGACAATTCTGGTCACCTTATCTTAAAAAGGATATTGATATTTATTAGAACGGGTTCAACATAGACCATTCTGGTCACCTTATCATAAAAAGGATATTGATATTCATTAGAACGGGTTCCACATAGAGCTACGAAAATAAATCAGGGTGCTTCGGGAATGAATTATGGAAAGAGGTTTAGAACTCTAAATAGTATTCACTCGAGGAAAGAAGAATTAGAGGGGACCTTATTCAGTTATTCAAATTTATCAAATTGGGTGATGCAGAGGGATTGGAATTTAATATTGCCAATGTGACTAGAGGTCATGGATTCAAATTTTACAAATCACAGCTTTACCGGGACGTTAGAAAGCATTATTTTTTAATAGGGTTATAGATAAATGGAATAGTTTGCCTGAGTATGTTGTTAATTCTTCAGGAGTGGTAGTAGGTCGGCATTGGGGAATCGTGAGGATGATAGACTGGCAGGACCAACCTCGCTGGGCCTAGACCATGTAGTTGGTTGACATTATTTGTATTTTTAAAAGCTGCCGTGTACATTCTGTTTGATGCAATGCGGGAGTTTCACGTGACGTTTCATCATGGAAACTTACTAGTAGTTTCGATTTCTTCCCTACAACAGACAACTTTGCTTTTGTTTGTTTAGTCGCTACGCTTGCAATTATGGGAAAGATTGTTTATAATATTTGTTTTTTTCAAATAAGTAATATTTTTATTCTATATGAATAAATTTAAATACAGAAATACTTATATTGTATCTGTATATAATTGCTTATAATTAGAATTGCAACGAAATACGGAAAAATACTTTCAATTCAACGCAAAAGATGCTTCATAAACGATGAGTACAATCTATCTCAGTATATAAAGTAAATATTTCTATGTTGATGTATTATTTAAGGACAAAAACTTAAAATTTTAGTACAGAAACTGAAGTTCCATGCTAATCCCACGGAACTTCTTCGGCATCGCGGATTTTTCTCCATGTTCGGTTGGAACAGGAGTCTTCTTCTTCTCTGCGTGAAACTTCTCCATTGCAATATATGACCTTTTTTTTAACGTGCGCAATTTTAATTATAATTGCATCTTTTCTCTTTCTCTAATAGTGAGCGACGATCTCGAGTCGTCCCTGGAAGTCAACCTGTGGAGTCTCCCGGAGAGCCACCTGCACAAGTTCTTTTACTTCCTGATGTGGCCCCCGAACTTTCTGTTCTCCATCACCATCCCCAGGTGCAACGTCCCTGGACGCACCATGTGGTTCCCAGTGACTTTCCTGACGTCCATCCTGTGGCTAGGCGTCCTCTCCTACATGTGCTTCTGGATGGTGGCTATAATAGGTAAGACACAAGGTTTTCTTCGCACTATAAAAGACGCTATACTTCGGAACAGGATATGCTGTAGAGATGGTCCTTCCATCGAACAATATAGTTCTCAAAAAGTTAACAGAATGCATCCAATATAAGCCAACAGCCAAACTATCAATGGAATTTGAATATCTTTAATACTATTCTGAAATTAAATTATTTTTACTTTTAAATTTTGTATATGTTAGTAACTAACTATCGGATGACGTAATGTCAGCTTTAACGAATGAAACGCTCCAGATCCTCGGTGTGCATTAACCATTGAATAACCATTCTTCGCACTATAAAAGACGCTATACTTCGGAACAGGCTATGCTGTGGAGATAGTCCTTCCATCGAACAATATAGTTCTCAAAAAGCAAACAGAATGCATCTAATACAATGGGCAATGAGCCAAACTTTCAATGGAATTTGAATATTTTTAATACTATTGTGAAATTAAACTGTTTTATTTTTTACTGTACACGCTTGAAAAGAAAGTTTTTTATTTTGGTAATGATCAAGGAAAAGCTATTCCTGACTATTTACCTTTAGATGCAGGTAAAAGAGAGAATCATCAAACAATAACAGAATGAAACAAAGTTTCAAACTATAAGTTACTTTAATATTTTTTTTACCTTATTTTTCTCATTTTTAGGGTACACTCTCAAAATTCCTGATACCGTATCTGGGTTGACAATTTTAGCTGCAGGTACCAGCGTTCCCGAACTGGTGTCTAGTATTATCGTAGTTAGAAATGGTAAGTGTTCTTTATATTAGATAAATATATATCATACTTCGAATGAGGGGTTGCTGTAAGGGAAAGTTAGTGAATAAGACACAAACATCTTTTTAAAAAGTAAAGTTATTTATTCTCGCTAGTCTTTAATGATCATTTGAGTATAAGAGGTAATGTTATCCTCTATAACCATTGGAAAAAACTTATTTTCACAGTAAAATAATAATTCAAACCCTGATTTCAGACACACTACTGTTGCCAAAAGGAGGCCTCCGTGGCTTAGTGGATTAAGGCGTCAGCTGGGAATCCAAAAGGTCCCCGGTTCGAACCTTTGCGCGGACACTAGACTAAAGAATAGTAAAAAGTAATGATATCGGAGGGTTGCCAACTTCTCTACCAAAATACTAGAATGTCGTCCAGCAGGCACGTAGGTATAGATTTTTCATGGGGGGGGGGGGTTCAGTGACTGAGCAACGGATTTCTTTACTTATCTTCTCCCCCTTCCCGAGGGGGGGGGGGGATAAGGTACCTAAATAAATCCGCTTCTTTTTGGGGGGGTCCTTTTTAGAGGGGGAATCTTTAAACCCCCCTCCCCCCCAAAAACAAAAAATCCCTATTATTATGATTTTTACAGTAGTTCGTTTTTTTTATTTTACTTACAATGGGAGGGGTTTGAACCCCCTAAACCCCTCCCTTACCTACGTGCCTGATACCCCATGCTGACAATGGTATTCTTTTACCCCCTCCCCCCCCTAAATTTTTATGATTTTTACAGTAATTTGGTTTTTAATTTTTTTTATTTTACTTACAATGGGAGGGGTTTGAACCCCCTAAACCCCTCCCTTACCTACGTGCCTGTCGTCCAGAACATCCACAAAAATTAACTGGAATTAAGTGAATTATGACAGTAGAAAAACAACCTCCTTTTTAACTGCGTGTGTTGTGCAATCGCGAGCACGGGGCATTCCACCAATCCTATTGATTGCCTGTCCTCAAATATGAATTGCTTAAGTTTTTTTCTGTGTTTTTTAAAAGAGAAGATGGTTTGTGGCGAGATTACAAGATTATGCATTTTATTACCAAATTTTGGATATAAGTAGCCTTTTCATCAGTTTCGTAAGGAGTCTGATAGGGCAACTTACATATTTGGTTTTTAAGGAAAAAAATAATTTACAAATGTTAAATTTTTAATTTTATGTAGTATATTCATAAAGAGACATGAATTTTGTAAGGGTCTTTCCTTCGAGATAGACCCCGAACCGACAACAATATCCCAATATGCAGCTCTAGCGCATTGTCAACCAACGTTGGAACTTTTTTTTGTTTGGTCACGTGTACGAAGTGTCAATAGGTAGATACGCCCACCCCAAACTTTTTTTTTAAAGTGCCCTTTTAAAAACAAGAAGTGTCTTTTCAGAAACAGGGTTCCTTTTTATCGCCCACAGCGCCCTGTCCCATTTTATTTCTAGAGTGAAGACTGATATTATTAACAATTCGGGAATAGGAAGTTAGGTTTATGTTTACTGTGTGGTTGTTACTTTAAACAGCCGATATGACAACACAGTGGAGGAATTTCACTAGAAGAACTTTTTTTGCTTAGAAAAATTTTCTCAGCGTAATTAGCAATCAATCTCGTAAACTATTTTTTCTAAATATCCAGGCAGGAAAAATATGATGCAATGTGTGCATTTTGAAGTACGACGATGTGTTCTGATATATTTTCTAAAAAAAATGGACGGTTCGAAAATTTGTTGTACCATTTTTTTTTCACTGATTCGACTTTCGCATAAATTTATAATAGGGGTGATCAATGAAAGTTTAAAAAAAAATCATGCAATTTTTTTTTAATTGTTAAATATTTTAACACAATTGTATTTTTTTAAATCAAGATTTAGATTAAATAAGAAAAATCCGGAAGGATCACTCAACTTTTTTCTATTGCCTTGTTTAAAAACTTTTGCATAATGTGGGTCCAAAGCTAAACCTTTTTATTTTCAAACTGTCCACGATTTCCTCAGAAATTGTACTAGATTCTCTTAATCAAATTCAATACATACAGAGATATAGGTACCTACAGCCGGGGGAAAAAACCGAACCACCAATGATTATTTCGTTAGTTTTTATAGTAAAGCTAAACTTAATATACCATTTTGTATAGAATAAAGTCTACTACACATTGATATACAAAAATTTGCATAAGGGACTATCTTCATATTAAAATCCGCACCAACTTTAAAATTTCCAAGAGCAACACCCAATTTTGATTCAATATTTAGAATCTACGACAAAATTTATTTTTTAATATCAATTTGCAAGTCATTTGGTTAAGTAGTTTTTTAATTATGAATATCGAAAGTTTAGAACTCGTAATGTTAAATGAATTTCTTAAACTTTTAATCATATCTTTCGAAATAATAATTTAATTAAGCTGATATTTTTATCTGTGTTACTTCTAAACGACCGAAATAAAATACACTAACTTTCATTACTTATATGTATATTTTTTAATTTTATTTAAATTAGGATATTAATATTCATAAAATTTATGAATAGCAACCATGCTATATTTTGATAGTGGTGGATTCAGAAAAACGCTTTATATGCATATCTAAAATTTCGTGATTTTCCTCTGTGTAGTTTTTTTGCTATATTAAAATGTGCATCAAATGATCCTTTCAGGGGTCATACACAAATTCAAAATCTGCAGAACTTAACAGAAATCTTCACTAATTTTGAGAATTAAAAGCGTTGTGATCGCGTTGGCATAAAATTCAAAATTCTTATATAAAGGCGAGGGGTATACGGGAGTGGAGGAATAAATGACCATGGGAAAAGAAGAACCACGGCTAACGCCAAAACATTTTCTACCCGCGTTCTTCATTTCGTAGTCCAACTAAGACTTTGTTCAATGTGGAGGTAGCCCCTCAAATAAGATCGATACACATTGTCTGATATATCTGCATATAAATGTAGGAAATTAACGAAAATTTATATTTAGATTATTTTGAGGGCGGGGAACATTTCTGCACAATTAAAAGTAGGTGTTGCTATTGAAAATTTTAAAGTTGGTGCGGATTCGAGTATGAAGATAGTCCCCTATGCAAATTTTTTGTATATCAATGTATAGTAGACTTTATTCCCTACAAAATGGTATATTAAGTTTAGCTCTACTATAAAAACTAACGAAATAATCATCGTTCGTTTTTTTCCCCCGGCTGTACATTTTGGCATGGAGAGTTGGGGTACGACATTTTCCTTTGTTTTAGAAATGTAGAAAAACAATTGACTTATAAATACTTTTTAAAAAGTGCTATATTAAAAAAGTGCGGAGGCAACATCTAAAAAAAGTGCGGGAGCAAGCGCACCCCTTGCCCCTCCGAATCGCCGCCACTGCCTGGTTGTATGAACCATTAACCAATCTAAATTAAATCTTCAATAAATATTTAACATGTTTATTCTCCATAGGTTTGGGCAATATGGCGTTCTGCAACCTTCTCGGTAGCAACATCTTCGACATCCTATTCTGCCTCGGCCTTCCGTGGCTCATCAAAACTCTGATGAACAGCGATACCGGATCCCTCGTCATCAACAGCTCCGCCCTCACGTACACGACCCTCTTCCTATTGGCTGTCGTCGTTCTGTTCTACTGTACCCTCATCATGTGCTCGTGGCGATTGGACTGGAAGTACGCCATTGTTGCCTTCGTCATATACGCCGGTTTCCTCGTCATCTCATCGCTGTTTGAGAGCAACGTGTTTGGGGACTTTAATCCGCCTGTTTGCCCTAGATGACAAATGGCCGAGTGATGTTGGTTTTTATATTGTTGTTGTTAGATTAGCATTTAGACCGGTGTCCATTTTACTATGAAGACAATGCGAGAGTTTCACGTGACGTATCAACATGGTAACTTACTAGTAGTTTCGATTTCTTCCCTACAGCAGACAACTCTGCTTTTGTTTGTTTAGTCGCTACGCTCGTAATTATGAGAAAGTTTGTTTATAATAGTTTTTACCAAATAAGTAATATTTTTTTTATATTTATGAATAAATTTAAATTCAGAAAAACTTATATTTTATCTGTATACAAGTTGCTTATAATTAAAATTACAACAAAATGAGGAAAAACTTTTATTTCAACACAAAAAATGCTTCAAAAACGATAAGCACTATCTATATCAGTGTATTAAGTAAATATTTCTATATTGAGGTATTATTTATAGACTTTAACCTAAAATTATAGTACAGGAACTAAAGCTCCATGCTAACCCTACGGAACTTTTTTGGTGTCGCGTATTTTTCTCCAGGTTCCGTTAGAACAGCGGTCTTCTTCTTCTCGGCGTGAAACTCCCCCATTGTATTTTATTCTAGTTTCACCTTATTTACTCCGTAAGTTTCACTTTCTGTTGCAGTATATGATTGTGTTTTGTATGAAGTTCGTGTTATTTTCCATTTTGTTGAAATGAATAAATATGATGCATCATGTATGTTTCTTTCTTCCTATGAAATACCAAGGTCTTACTTCCACCAAATATTGTTTTAAAAAAATTACAAAGTCAAGGCCTGATTAAGACCTTAAAGCAACAAAGGGAAGCCAGTCTTCAATGGCAGGCGTTAAATTTGGCTGGATGGTCCACATATTTCATAACGCACATGTGAATTCCTGTCCTTTCTTTACCAAAAATATAATTTAAGATAAAACTCAACTTAATGAAGAAAAAATACTAATTTACTTTTGCGTGTGTGAACACAGTAGTTTGATACACTTTGTTCTTTATAAAGTAAAGCATTTGAGTGCGAGGTGTCATAATCGAATGTTCGAAGGGGGTACCAGATGTTATCCTGAGTAGTCGGAGGCTGGAGACATAAATCGACGTTAGACGTCCGAGACATCAGCGCACGGTAAGTGCGTGTGCTAAAACTGTCGGCGATATGCCACAATACTTATAGGGTGAAAAGCAGTCTTGACGTCAATTTTCAGAATCCCAACACAAAAAAATCGCGACAAGGTGTACCGTAAGTTAAGAATTAAACATAAATCCATGCAAGACAAAAAAAATCTCCTCCTACATGTGCACAATGCAATATATGAACGGCCCCTCGTACGATCCGGTCAAATTGACCTATATGCGCCTTCAATGGGGCGTCAAATAAATATATAGTGTACGTACACAGTACGTTATTAAAGATAAGTATACAAACAAGCCCGTCGCACCGGGGGAGTTCGACCCTCCCAATAATCTGGAAACCCTGAAAGTTGAGAATTCCTACTTCTAAAAATTCCGAGTGGGAAAAATTAATGCCCGAAATAAATTAATTTTAGTAACAAATGAAAGCTAGGGAAGATTAGAAATCGCCCAACCTGTAAGATTACACTTAAATTAGACCTCAGAACGGACACTGCATGGGAATATGGATGCAACAAATCAATGCTTGTCGGAGAACTGTTTAATATTACCTAAAATATATATAAAAAAAAAAAGATGAAAAATGTCGATAAGTTGGAACTGGAAATTTTCAGCACCGTTGAGTTGGGATTTTCGAATCGTTAAGTTGGGAAATTTCTTGTTTCAATCCCCCAAAAATATTTTTTGTGTAAGGCATTGTATACAAATACAAGACACGGGATTGTCTTAATGTCATTTTAATGTGCTATATAAAACTACATGGAGCAGGTCTTAGTTACAAACACACTAAAAACATACAATGCATGACATAAAAAGAGCTAAACGAACACTTTATAAAAATGCGAATGACAGTGTGAACAGTGATCCTTAAAACGGATGTATAATACAGTGAAAACGAAGAACATTCTAGATTATAATGCCAGGCGATAATTTAATACAACACGCAAATTCATAATCTATATATAAACGAATGCCCTACCAAGTGAAATTTAAAGATAATTATCATATTTTATATTCACAAAAGGTTTTCCGATTAATAAATGACTAATATGATTGAAAATGCATTCATTAAAATATAGATATTTTTCTCTTTAATTATATAAATTACTTTTAAATCTGAAGTATTATACTCCTATTAGTTGGAATGCTTTGTTAAGTTAAGTATCAATATTAAGTCAACTGATGTTTTCAGAATTTTATAATTTTCAAAAATATGGTGCAAGTTTTTATTCCTAATCATAGTATATTAATAAAACGAGTTTAATTTTTTAAATATTATAATAAAAATAATTTTTTTTTTAAAAACGATTATTAATCAGTATAAAGTACGTTCAATATCACTGGTTAACAATTAAAATACAATTTCAATACATTATTATTAATTTTTAAAACACTAGGGCTTACTTTTTTTTTTTAAATAGAGAGATAGCTATTGTTGAATGAGCGACAACTCAGTTCGCATTCTTAGTTTACATAAAACTATTTTTTAAAATATGCAACTCAGTAATTTCTGTATACTTAAACTAAGCTTCTGCTCTTACACTTCGCTTATTTTATATTTACGAAATACAGGTTCTAATTATTTTAAGGTTATATTTATCCCTTATATTAAATCTTAACTATTTTGTGTCTGTTAATATTTCTATTGATATAACTTCACGATATATTGAAACACTTTTTATAGATACAAGGAATAATATCTTTCATTTACAATCTGAACAGCATGTATTGTATTACATTGTAAATGAAGAGTAAACAATTACACTAACATGAACATTGAAAACATCCACAGCAAGTCAAATTTGATAAAATGCTACGATAATCTTATGGAAATTTTTTATACAATATCAGTGTTTCAGCCATAAATTCAAGATAATAAATATTGCATGTTATATTTAACAAGTAGACTTACTTTACTCAAAGAATTGATACATTAGTAATACAGGGTTTGAAATTTTTCAATCGAAAAACGATTCTAGTAAAATTTGCAAGTAATAATAAGCTTTACATTTTTAAAAATCGGTTAAACTTAAGAATACGGGGGCGTTTAAATATCGTGAAATTCGATTTCAGTTTAATTTGACAAATTTGCAATAGTTAAGTTTTTGTGTCCCTTATTGGTTTCTACAGCAAGTAGCGCCAACCATTTGTTTATGTGACATTAGATACTGGATCCTAGGCTACCTTGGTAATTCCAGGCTTTTCACATCAAAGTTGGCTATGAAAAATTATTTGGCGGAGTGCCCCCATATTCTAAAGTTTTACCTAAATATCTGCATGTGCTTTTGTATTTATAGAATGCGAACATGGCTTTTTATTATTTTTTTTATCAACAATTTGTTCTTTTTTAAAAATATGTTCAGATATGGCATGGTTAATTAATAAAAATGGTAATTTAAAAATGTTATATAAAAATTACTAACAAAATAGTTTAATAGTTTATAATAAATAACACTAGACTTTAAAATATTTGTTACTAAAATTCCAACCGAATTTTATGATATACATTTTTACCCATGAATTTTCGAACATTTTTCCATTTTAGTGTTTTAAATACATTTCAAATGCCCAGTGTATGTATATTCCTTGTATAAAATATTTTCACAGTTAAAAAAAAAATTGTATGTCATTTAAGTGATGGTTTTAAAAATATTAGATTCATATGTTAAAATATAAACATATGCTTATAAGAATAAATCAGCTTATTATAATTGATATAAAGATAAATTCTCGAGTTTTAAAAGTATTGGATATAATTTGGTCACTAATTGTTTAGCACTGTACACAGCATTATCAATTGTAAGTCTTAACATTGAGAAGATAGTAAATTAAATCTTATATTAAAAGTACATCCTAAACGATCTTGTCATACAAATTTGCACTGTATTATGTTCTAACAAAATTCATACGGACACAATAAGACACTAAAAAAAACTTTACACAGTGAAACCTGAGCAAGACCACAAAAATCTACTTTTCTTTAACTTAACTGCTACATTCATGTTTATAAATATCAAAATGAAATTTATCAAGCAATATCCAAGGATTTGCTCTAACAATATCCATAAGATAAAGATAGACTCAGAAATATTTCTAACAGGGTTGTCACTGAATATGAAGTTAAAAATTTACTGACTTTCCAGAATGTTTTTAAAAATTCCGAACTGAGAAATACAGAAAACTATAACTGAATTTTTCACACTTTAATATTAAAGTATCCACAAATAATAAATTACCAAATTAAAGAAAAAACATAACTTACTTTTTACAAATTTATATATTTACAATTAAAAGAATATCATGATAATGAAAAGAATATGACAAAGTACATTTAATTAAAAAATTTTAAAGAAATTTTTTAAGAAAATTTCCCGATTTTTTAGAACACTTGTTCTTTTTGTCAATTCCAGGTTTTCCTTGTTTTAATGGTACATGGCAACCCTGTTATTAATAAATTACACAAATTAAATATCTATTTTTACAGACAAAATGTTATACACATGGTACACGCAAAATTTAGCTAACCAAGATTTGCTTTACATTCAAAATGCCACACTCAAAATTTAACTAAGATTTTTTTACATTCAAATTGTTACACATAAAAAATGCAGTTGACCAAATTTTTTTCTTTTTACATTCAAAATGTTACACGTCAAATTTAGCTAACCAACGTTCCAATGCACATTATGCAACTGTTCACCGACGAGCCACAAGGACGAACACAAGAAACTGTCAAACTGAACCGAACGCCATTAAATCATATGACTCGACAAACAAAAGGGAAAAGGAGCTTTGCTGCCTTCCCTAAGCTCAATTGCACCTCTCGGCTAAATGGTTCGTAAAGCCTTAAGGCACTCTCTAACAGTATTGGATCTAAGTACACTCCACGATTTGAAACGATTTAATCGCAAATAAACACTCCTTTAACAAAGTTTCAATGAAATTTTTAAAATACCAATAAGTTTTGCTAGTCATATGTATTTTATTCTACACTTATTTATCAATTCTTTTAGAACTGAGGTTAAGAGATTATGTTTTATTTTATGATTTTTATGTTTTGAGAGAATAGAATAATATCAGAATATTAACTACAACTTTTGTATACAACTATTCTACACTTATTTATCAATTCTTTTAGAACTGAGGTTAAGAGATTATGTTTTCTTTTATGATTGTTATGTTTTGAGAGAATAGAATAATATCGGAATATTAACTACAAGTTTGGTATGAATTTCCATAATCATTTTTTCTTCTGTTAATTCATGATTTTTTTTTTAATGTTTTTGTTTTGATTTTTTGTTGCTCTAGCAAGTAATTCATTCAGGTTTTAATTTTAAAAGAATTTTTAATTAATAAAAAACGATTAATTTTAATGAAACATAATATTTTAACGTGATAATAAATTAATGATATAATACTCAATTATTTATTTTCCTGTATAATCAATTATAGTAGTTTGGATAAGAAGTTCGCTAGAACTAAAAATTCATATGTATTCTGTTTCTATTGACATAATATTGAAATAAATAATAAGTGTAGAATAAAACAATGGCTGTTTTTACATGTTGTGAAGAATTTTTACAAATTTTAGATAGAAACAAAAAAAACACAATTTAAAAAAAAGTAATAATATGCAAATTATTTAACGCATATTTAAAAAATAACATGTTAGTAAAAGCAATACTGTTTGAGATTTCAAAATTTATACAATTTTTAAGGGAAACTGACATAAATCGATCCGCATTTTTAAAAACATTGCATTGTAAATAATTTTGCAATTTTGAAACAAATACCAACAGTGTTCTCAAACAGCAAAGCTTTTTATGAAAATAACTCTAAATACTTAAAATTAAAATACACTCATATATGGGTGTATTATAAAGAAATGCAGTTCTCTATAGTTCCAATACTTATTCTTTCATTTCCAGTTCTTTAAGATACACATATACCTTGAAAAACAACGCCAAAATGTACAGCTTTTTTTAGATTCTAGTTGTGAAGTAAAAACTAAAATAAATGAGCATTCAACTGGTTTTAAAAGTATCCTCAAAAGTATGACATTGATAATATGTCCAATTTTTATTATTAACTTTAAGTATAATGACATCAAAAAGAATTTAGGCAATGCGAAGAAATTTGTTTAAATATATATCATTGCAGCTAAAATATTCGTAACGATTTATATTCAACTTTAAAAATGGGCATAGTGAGAAAATGAAGCCCAATGTGAACAAAATAAAATATTGTTAACCAGACATTGGTTACTATTAATTTTTTTTTTGACATTTGCTCCAATGAAAGCCAATAACTCACAAAAGCAATATAATAGAGGAAAATATATTTTGGAAAATACTATTAGCCCAACGTTGGCATATAGCCAAAAAAGGTTGGCTGTATGTCAAAAAAGGACAGCTGCAATGTTGGCAGATAGCCAAAAAAAAGTTGGCTGTTTGTCAAAAAGGAACAGCTGCAATGTTGGCAGATAGCCAAAAAAAGTTGGCTGTATGTCAAAAAGGGACAGCTGCAATGTTGGCAAATAGCCAAAAAAAAGTTGGCTATATGTCAAAAAGGGACAGCTGCACACCAACTATATAAAAAAAAGGTATTATGAATCCTGTCTTTATGAAGCCTGTTTAATGGATTTTTAGAATGTCAAGGAGTATATGTGCACCTTAATACCTTTACTACATCAAATGTAGGATGCACTCCAACCAGCATCAAGCCACACAAAAGACATCTCTGAATATAAATACAATAATAATAATAATGAAATATCACATTTACACCTGTTCCACATAGACTAGGTTACAAAACATTTACAAGTGGCAGTGTAAGGGACTAGCTAACTACAATACCAAAACATGGCCTAGCACTATTGGTCCTACTAAACCAACACCACCTTTCCAGCAGCACGTCTACACTCCTTACACGGATACACACAACGGATAATAATCGAGATTGGGTGATTTACCGATGATGTCGATCCAAGTTGGCTGATTAATAGATAAAAACAGTTGATTTCTGTAATTATTTGCCCCTTCAGTGAAACATTTTTCGGAATAAAATTCGACACATACTGTTCTTTAGGATTTGGCAAACTTACATGAGTATTTGAAACTTCTCTCAGTGGCGGCTCAGCACGTACAGCCGGGGTACAGCAAGTACAGCTGGGCTGCACCTAAATTTATGTGTATTTTAAAACTAAAATAAGATATTTTACTAATTTTCTTACATGAAGATTAGTATTGAAAATGAAATTTCTACGGTGAGTAAACAAACTCTCCGATAAATAGCAAGCCTGTTGCCGTAATGCACTTCAGGAGGCGAAAAGCTTCATTCAATCAAAACTGCAGCCAAAAAGCAAAATTCTAAATCGGCTGCATCGATGCCATCTACGTAGTATGGAGATTTCCCCCCTGCGAATGCACTGCATGTATGGCGAGGTATAGCACAAAATGAATTTTCTGATTTGGGCTGCACTTGGTAATATGATAAACTGATGGACTCGTGCTTGAATCGCGGGGATGGGTGGGAGAACAGAAAATCTCTCCAAACGGAAATAGTTTTTAAATTTATTGTGTGCCGTTGTTTCGTTAAGTTAACATTAAAATTGACCGATTCGTATGTTTAAAAGAAAGAAGGATTGCTTTAATTTTCAAAAAATAAGTGTTTCTATTTTTTCACATGTTATCATTTTGTAAAAATTCAAAGGAAACTTTGATTTAAGTAGTAAATAATAAAGAATTTCCATTCAGATCTGGGTGTGGAAAATAGGGGGAGGGGGATTCACATGATTTACTAACATTTTTGAACACGGGCCGCCACCGAATTCTATATATTCTCTCACACATCTGCAGTAATGTATTCTCAGAATGTTATAATACAATAACCCGATTTAACAATTATTTTTCAAGTAAATCCTCAAGAAGTTGTATTTTTGTTGAGCTTAAAACACGAAATGAAACTTCTCTGCCTACAGCATGCCATCTTGTCCGACACAACGAGCGCTCAATGTTCGAACTCGTTAAATTCAATCACAGTGCTCTTTTATTTGTCGTTACGCATATGCATGCAGGGAGTGCAAGTAAATGCTGTCTGGCAGGGCGAGACCTGCCACTTCGCACACCAATGACAATAAAATTTAGAAACGCTGCAACATGAAAACCTCGCCCCTGCGCACTCAACTGGTAAAATCTCCCGAAAAATGAAATCTACGCTACCATTTCAAATCTTCATCAGCAGGAAAATACATCAGATAGTATATAGATATAATATATATTCTCTCTCGCATAAATACACTGTTCAATATCCAACTCACGACTTGTTTTAAACGGTTCCTTCTTGCCGTATCAATCACATCACAGACTTTTACCACAAATGCCAGCTCTCTTGTACTATGCGACCACCAGGAGAAAGCCCATGGTTGCTATTGCAGAGCCAACTTGATTCATATACCCAACTCTTTTACATTCCATCTATGAGAATTGAGTAAAATCGTCCATTTCTATAGCAGCCTACATATAACAAAACTCGGTCCAGGGGGTTTCTCGTGGTGGTAAGACAGTAACATGAGCATTCAATATGTATACAGTTCCTTTCGGGTTCCACGCCAGATGATTCCAAGTGACTACGTTTTACTCTAGAAAAACTAATAAATAAAAAGCAGAGTGGTCTAATTTAATGAGAGAAATACAAGCACTAAATGAACCACAAGCCTAGACATTTAAAACAATGAATTCATGAGTAAAATAGGGATTAATATTTAACATTCATTATGTTCTTGCTTGCGGTCCTTTACTGTATGAGGAATGGGTGAAATATATAAGCACAAATATACAAGCACTTGAACTTCTACAGTTAGACATCCCAGAGAATGCATCAGTAAAAGTAACGGAATATTTTTTACTTTTATATGGATTTTGAATCTTAATAAACAATAAAATATATATTAGAAAAAATTAATTAAATATATCTTTAATTTTTATGATGCCAATAGTTTTTATTAACTTTTAACAGGGTTGCCACTCAACATAAAAATTTAAAATTCCCTGACTTTTCCAGGTTTTCCTAAAAGTTTTCACAAAAAATTCTGAATAAGAATTACATTAAAAGTAACAGATTTTTTAATGATAAATGTTGGAATTTGTAAAAATGAAACGCCTGCAAATAATAACCTATTAATGTCCAAAGAACAAAAAAAAACCCAGAGGAATTATCGTTTTTACTAATTAATATTTTTTATATTGAAACGAAAATTTCACCGATGGCAAGGAAAGGAATATGATAAGGCATCTTCATCTAAAATTTTTTAGAAAAATTCCCGGACATTGCATGGAAGTTGAAAAATTGCTATATTTTCAAGACAATTCCATGACTTTTTAGGTAATTTACATTTTCCCTGACAATTTCAGGTTTTTCAGGTGCATGGCAACCCTGTTTCAAATAATAATTAAAAAAAAGTGAAAATTATAATTCAAATTAAAAAAATAAATAAGAATATTACAATTTCAAATTAGCTTTTATATTGAACTGAAATACTTATCAGTTAAAAAAGAAGTCCTGCCATATTGAAATTAAAAGAATTGAGAATAAGTTTGAATTTCACAATAACAAAAATGTTTTTATATAATTTGTAAATGAGTATTTTTAAAACATTGTCGGATTGGCAGGTCATGGACATGATATCTCATCCAAGGATCTCAAGTTTGTTTGGCAATGCTTCTAATATTTAAATTAATAAAAAAACTCCATTTGGCAACGATTTTCAAATCTACTGATTTGAGTTAAAATTATAAAGCTATTTCTCTAAAAAATAACTTATATCCTTGAAAATTAGCAAAACACAATTTAAATTTTGTGCAAAACAGACACTTTACATAAAAAAAAATTGATACAACCAAGTGCAATATATGCTATTGATAATGTAAACAGAAATGAAACTGAATTCAGATAAAACTTTTGAAATCTTATTATTTATGCATTCTTCAGAAAGGCTACGAAGAGATAAAACTAATCCAAAATAAACTAAAAGATACATTCTCTGAGTAACTGTAGTGTATTTCAAGTTTAATACTTTCTCTAAGTTACAGACAATAAGTCGCATAACTATCAAATGGCTCTAGCTCAAAATTTACACTTCATGAAGTTTATGAATTACCCACACGCCTCTGAATAAGTGATGCAATAGTAAATACATTATATTACACCAATCAGCCATTTCCATAAAAATATCAGTAACTTTCTTTTGATCGGAAGCAATTTTAAAAGGAAATAAGGGAAAAGAACACCAGGGTTGGTAACAGCGTTTTTAAGACTAGAAAAAACTCAAAAGAAAAAATATAAACATTTAGTTATATAAATGAAATTTTAGAACAAATTGACATTTATTGTAATGAATAACAATTAAACTAGATTTTTTTTTATAAAATCTGTCAAGTAAAAATTAAATTTTTTAAAAATAACAAATAATAATTGAGTGGGTGATATTAAAAAGGAAAATATTCCAATTGGATAATAATTGAAATAACAAATAATAATTGAATGGGTGATATTAAAAAGGAAAATAAATTTTAGAACAAATTGACATGTATTGTAATAACAATGAATTAAACTTAGATTTTTTTTATAAAATCCTCCAAGAAAAAATTAATTTTTTTAAAAATAACAGATAATAATTGAATGGGCGAGATTAAAAAGGAAAATATTCCAATTTGATTCCTGTGGAATCTTTTCCTTTTTAATCTCAACCATTCAATTTCTTTATGTATTTTAAGCAAATAAAGAACCATTTTGAGAAGGTCGAGTAGTTTATAATTGCTGAATAGTTCTATTCTTAAGGACAATTTGATAAATATAAGATTGTTGTTTTGCAGAATAAAATTCAAGTAATTGCCAAACTTAATGTGGCAACAGACCTCTAAATACAGCCTTCAACCACAACAATAAAATAACTTCAAGAAACTAATAAATAAATAATATGATTACTTTTTTTATGAATAACAGACTTTATATTCAGGTGATATGCAGACCACAGTTCGGAGTCCATGGAATAAAAAAAATATAAACATGTTACCAACCCGAAACTGGATTTTATAATGCATTTAATTTTTAAAATGCATAAAAAAATAAACTGATTTAATATAATAACAAATCAATAAAATATAAAGATAAACTAATCTTTTGATTTCAATAAATTATAAAATCTTATTTAAATTCAGGTGATACGCAGACCATAGTCCACTGAATAAAAAAAAATATAAACATGTTACCAACCCGGAACTAGATTTTATAATGCATTTAATTTTTAAAATGCATGAAAAAATAAACTGATTTAATATAACAACAAATCAATAAAATATAAAGATAAACTATTCTTTTGATTTCCATAAATTATAAAATCTTATTTAAAAAATAAGTTAATTATAAGCTCATTCTTTCCAACATCATAAACTTCATCTTTTCACAATTTATAGTAATTGCAACATGTTTTAGTATGCAACAGGTTAAAAGTTTAGCAAGCAGATATAAGTAACCAGCTTAATAATAAGTAAAATTTTGACATGAGAATAATATTCTAACATCAATTTTTTAAAAAGTATTTACAGGGTACAATAGGAAAACTATATTGATTTGATTTTCTTAACATATACATAACAGTGGGGATAAAATATTAATTTTCTTATATTTTAATTGTTTAATAGATAGACAATAAAAGTGAGCATATAATTTAATTTTGTCAGAGTCGATAACACTGCTCTGGGCTATAAAATTATCAAGGATAACTTTGTCGAATCTTGCATTTAAACTTATTTTGATTTTTGTTAAAATTTTAGCAATAACAGTAAAATGTGCATTTGGAAAAGAATTAACAAAGCTTAGACTACATTTAGGCAAGCGAAATTGCACATGCAACAATTACTAACTTTACTTCAGCAGTTTATCGGAACTTCAAACATCTTATCTAAACTCGAAAAAGCATCCTGCAAGATTAACGTTCAATACACACTTGACACAAAGACCATATGTTCAAAAGGTAGATAGACGTAATAATCATGTGGCACATATGAACAAAACATGGGCCACACATGCTGCACACGTGACTGGCTTGAAAGAAAAGAACCTAGTACTTCCATATTTTACTCAACATTTTTAAACTTTAAGTTACTTTTTGGTAAAAATTCACTGTACGGTCACCCTTGGCGACTTTTTCAAAATCTCGCCAAAAGTCGCCATTTTGGCGACTGTTTTCCAATAAGGTTGCTGCAATTCCTTGTCGGGTCGGAGGGGGGTTTCCATTTAAAAAAAAATTATCGCCAAATGTGGAACAAATCGCGCCAAGGGTGATCATACAGTAAATCTGACCCTACTTTTTTTTATCAAAAGTGATTGCAGTTATTCAAACAGTGTTTTTTTTAACTTCTTTTCGAATCTTTTAAAACAAGTATGTCATACAAATTATTTTAACACATTAAAAATAAATTCTTTTATAAATATTAGATTAGAGCTGCACAAAAGGACTATTGGTGGATGTTTGGGATCTTTTCTCGGAGAAAAGTCCATCGATACCAAATTGTAATTTTGTGCCATTTGAAATGATAGATCTTAAAATAAAAACCCTTGTTTTCAAAACAATAAGAGGACATATCAACACCTTAGTCCCATTCTACAAGTACGAGTAAACCACACGGGAGGTTCTCGGTGATTCGAGAAATCATACCAAATGGTATGAATTCTCGAACCACAGAGAACCTCACGAGTGTTTTACTCGTTTATGTAGAATGGGCCTTAGTGAACAAATAAACCCAGAATAATTATTAGCTTATATTAAAGTTACCTTGTTTAACATATTATGGCATTTTCTATGTCAAATTCCTAGATGGACAAGTTGCTGGTCAAGGTGTATCGGATTGATGGATATCTGTACTGTCCTCCTAACCTTAAGACTCAAAAGGGTTCATTTCTTTCAAGCCATGTTTATGTCCAACATGTGCATGGCAGGCACAAGCAACACATGTGATCATGTGGTACACATGAACGAGCAAATGACACACACGGACAAACGCAATGCCTCTCTTTTCAAAGGAAAGATCCGTGATGCTTCACAAAAGCAGCGATAGCTGCAAATAACTATTCATCAATGTCTCTTTACATATTCTTGAACACGTACGTATCACATATTACTGAACACACTGGGTATGCTGAATATATAATGTCGAAAGTAATACATTCACAATACGGTATCTCAAATAAATAAAACACAATAAGTAAAATAGGACTATGTACATAACAACCCATATAGCTTCGAGTTTGTAATAGTTTGTAGTTATGATTGTGAATGAAATTCTGGCACATTAAACTTCACAGAGAAATCCATTGCAGTTGCCATTCCAAACAGCTTAATTTTAAAGTTTCATTTCCAGTTGCCAGATCCACTTTTCTCTTAAACCAACTTCAAAGTACAATTCAGAAAATTCCATTTTCTTTTCAATTTCCTGTTCCATGGTAAATTATAAATGCAATAGGTTATGCTAATGAGATTATTCTTTATGTAATATAAATGAGATAGTTAAAAAACTTGTAAATGCAGACGTTACATAAATATTCTTCAGTCTGATAGACAAATGCATGCAACCTATGAAACTCCATTTAAACTCATATCTTCAAAATAGAAATTATCATTAATAGCAAAATCCTTTGAGCACTTAAAATCGGGCAAGTTCGAAAGGCAGCCCTTTAAAAATATTGTAGATTGAAAATAGAAAAATTAACAGCTTTTAAAAATACATACAATTTTTAAAGAATAGTTTTCAAAAACCATTTTTAGCTTGATTAATAACATACAAAAGATGAAATAAGCAATCGATAAACATGACAAAACTGTCTTGGAGATATCACATATAAATAATTCAACATCATAAAACTATATTTTAAATATCTGAATGCCACCACCAAATAAGAAATAATATTCCATTAAACTATATTAAATAATTTTCTTAAAACTCCAAGAAACTTAACATTAAAATAATCAAATAAATCTATATTTAATAATTCAAACAATGAAATAAATATTTCCACGTCATGTTTCAAATCTTCAACACATGATCATTATACGGTTCGTGAAAAGTCATAAATGCACCGCTAGCCGCGTTCGACCAGGAATCGCGATGACTCACATCCTGAAAGCAGTAGACACTTACAAACACTTAGTTGAAAAATTGCTTGTGATTCCGAGAATCCTCCATGCGAGATAATATAATTTATAATGAAAAGAACGTATATATGAGCAAATGGTAATGAAATGAAAATAACAAGAGTCCCAGTTGAAACGACCACAGGTGAGCAGCTGTTGAATAGACCTGAGATAGGAAGTGGACAATGTGGCAGTGTTGACATAGACTGACGGTTGCGAGACCAACTTTATAATCCGAGACAAATGTGAGGTTTGATTTAAAGCAAGTTCTAGGAAAAAATAATTCCTAAAAACGCAAAGGCGTTTTGATAAAAAAAAAAGTGAAATGAAAAAAACATAATACTAGTAAATGAACTAGTTCGAAAAATTGCTAAGGCTTTCTTATACAATCATTAACAAAAATATTTCATACAATTTAGAGATTAAAGTTATATTATTTTCTATATCTTATTCTTTTCTTTCAAAGCTACATAGTATAAGATTTAACTTAAAACATTTATTTAAATAATTACCAAATAATAATAAAAATATTAATTCATGACAACTTTAAAAGCTTGGTAATTTTATGTGAAAAACAAAAACAAATTTAAGAATCATTTGAACTTTTGCAATGGAATTTGCAAATTGTATTCATTTAAATCAAACATCCAAGAGTTAATCTAACGATTCAGCCAGAAAATTTTAGTGGACTGTCTATTTATATATATTTTAGTCTGTTTATTTATATATTTATTCAGATTGAAATTCACAAAAGTATTTGCAAATTGTATTCATTTAAATTAAAACTCCTAGAGTTAATCTAATGAATCAGGATGAAAATTTTAGTGGACTGTCTATATATATTTTAGAAAGACAAATATATTGTTAGTGAACTATAGCAATATGAAAGAAAATTAAACGTGATTGGCTTGAACAAATAAAGTAAATTAGGTACTTTTACAAAAAATGACAAACTTTAAAGATTTCTGATAATTGTACTAAAACTCAAGCTTTTTTATAAATGAGATAACATTATAAGCGTCTTAATGGATAAATAGATCTATTTTAGAAATGAATTTATGTGTAAAAAGTGTACTGCATAAAATTGCTCTCTCGACCATCTTGAAACGAATACTGGAAAAATCTTAGTTCATTGCCCACTCCAATTGGATATATCCTAACACACATTTAAGTAGGCTCCTAAAGACATTCTCCATGAGGCTGTTTTAACTGGATATGACCATTTATATCAAATAACTCTATTGACTTCTCATTTGAAAATGGAAGCACAAGTATTTGTATTCAACAGAATATAAACCGACGACTTATCCAATCTACAAAGGGGTGGATTTAAATAAATAATACTTTGTTACTTAAATAAAATATAAATAATGCTTCATTCTAAGATGGGAACCACTTGGAATTTCATCGTTCTTTTATATTTATAGAGATTGTGGTAGGTTACTATGGCAACAAACTTCAGTGACTCAAAATATATATTTGATAATGGAATTGTAGTAAAAGTGTTATTAAATATCACACTTTAAACAGGGTTCCCACTCAATATTTAGATAAAAATTTCCTGACTTTTCCAGAAGATTTAAAAAAAATTCCAGACTAAGAATTAAATTATATTTTCATGTATTAATTTTGAAGCTGGGAAAAATGAAGGGCTTTTAAGTAATAACCTAGCAAAGTATGCAAAATCGAAAATTTTGCATTTTTATTTTTGTGATTTTTACATCAATGACAATAAAAAGAATATAATCGGCACTTATGGCTAACATTTTTAGAAAATTTCACTGACTTTTCCAGAAAATTAAAAAAAAAAAAATGTTTTCCCTGACATTTTGAGCCATTTTCATTTTCCCTGACAATTCCAAATTTCCAGGTGCGTGGGAACCTTGTTTAAAGCACTGAATATTTGACAAGTGTTTGATAAACTGCCTGTTCAGCACTTATACAAAATATTAAATTTGATTGAAAAGTTTAATGTTAAATATATATATTAATAAAATTAATATATTTAGAAAGATTAAAATCAATTTATTTTATGGTAAACTATCCTCTGTACATAAAAAAAAAATGCTTATAAATTACAAAAATACCACGACTTGGTAATATTTGTTCAATTAAAATAAATGCTTTAAAAATATTGAAGAACATTTAAGAGTACAGAATGTACTATACAATAGAAATTTATTCGAAATATAACATTGATTTTCAGTGTTTATAAGTGAGTTAAATTTGTATGCATTATAAATAAACAGATTCGGTAACATTCTCCACAATATTAAATAAAATTAAATTTATCATAAAGTTACAAAACCCTATTAATTTAACATTTTTTTACTAAATCCATCCATGGTATGAATGATTTGCTGATATTAATAAAATGTCCATTCCAATTTAGAATATACTTATTATAACTTAAAATGATTAAATTTAACTCTATAAATTTCCACAAAGATAAAAATAAATATATTAAAACTCTCTCTATAATTTTGTCATCAACATTCAGAACATCTCTACTGAAGGTTGGAAGTGAATTGTGTCATTTCCAAGCAGTGCCATGTTAGAATGAAGCATGGATAACAAATAAATGAGGAACGACACAAGTGAGGTTCTAGAGGTTGGATAGTCGTTAAGCACTTATCCCGTTGGGGATTTGCCCCATCGAGCAGGCAACATGTGTGGCAGTGTTGGCAGCGTTGGGGAGGTAGGGAGAAGGGGAGTCCTGTGACAGGAACCGATTGGTGGAGTCCCCGTTCCTTCTGCAGTGGCACGGACGGAGGAGCTTAGGATAGATAAGTGCCTCGCCATGGGGGCCCCGGTAGATCACTCCACAGCAGATTCGTTCCCTGGAAGAAAGGTTTGGCTAATTAACATCACACTAGAGCTGCACATTGGGCTATTGACAACGGAAAGGCTATTGGCGAAGGAAAGACCCTGGAACAATGCCCCGTATTTTTTAACCAGTCAGATGACGAGGACAAAACCTCAGCTGGCACTTGACGCAACCGCAATAGGCGTCAGGACATTGAACCCCGAGCAAATTTATCGTGTACGAGTCCCGTAAACACACCGTTAATTTTTGTGGATGTTCTGGACGACATTCTAGTATTTTGGTAGCGTGATCATTGTTGATTGAATTAACATTGCACTAGAGCTGCACAATAGGCTATTGGTGACGGTTTGGAATCTATCCAGAAGTGTTTGGTTAATTAACGTCACACTAGAGCTGCACAGTGGGATATTGGCGACGGTTCGGGGTCTATCTCGAAGTACAGATCCGGGAACACATACACATTCATACACCTCGTTATTTTAGAACCGTGGTCAGATGACGAGGACACACCTGAACTGGCACCCACGTCTTCAATAGACGTTGGGACTTTCGACCCCGATCAGATTTATCGTGCACCAGTCCAGTATACACGCCGTTAATTTTTGCAGATGTACTGGACGACTTTTCTAGTATTTTGTAGTGAAGCTGGCAAGCCTCCGATCACAAGATCACTACTTTTTTACTTTTCTTTGGCAAGTCCATCGTCTAGGCCCGAACCAGGAAGCCTAGGATTCCCAGCTGACGCTTTAACCGCTCGGTCACAGAAGCTTCTAACCATAGTCAGATGACGAGGACAAAACCTTAGCTGGCACCCGATGCAACCTCAATAGGCGTCAGGACATTGGACCCCAAACAGACTTATCGAGCACTAGTCCCATATATACGCCAGTATAATTTGATGTATGTTCTGGACGACTTTCTAGTATGTTTGTAGCGAAGCTGGCAACTCTCTGATTGCAAGATCACTACTGTTTAATTTTCTTTGTCAAGTTCATCGCATGAGCTTGAACTAGCAATCCCGTAATTTATATATCCCGATATTCGGCATGGTAATCAGATATCCGACACTTTGCTTCCGGATATCGGATAATTACCGGATTGTTAAAAATCAGCTGCACTGGATAGTTACGGGATATCCGTTTCATTCTTAATTTCAGGATTATTTATTAAAAAATAATAAGATAAAAATTTGGGAAATAAAGTTTCCTCGGCTACTTACTCTCTCCAGAAGGTCATGTCTAGGAATGAGGACTTTTTGTTGCAGGATGACGGGGCCACTTTGTGGTGCTTGGAGATCTTTCGGAGGAGGACCCCTCTTCCCCTTCGCTGCTTCTTCCCCCTCCCCACCACCATTTCGTCCAGGAGGGTGGAGTCGTCAGAGGAGTTGCTAGGGGAGGGGCTGGGCACTCGGCTCAGGGGGACTGAGAGAGTGGAGGATTCACTCAAGCTGTCCTCATTGCCTGGATCATGAAATTCATACACTTTTTAGGATTGGATTGGATACAAGTCCGGCTGCCTATTTTTGTCCTTATTTACGAGACAAAACACAGCCATACACACACACGCAAATACCTTTTTATTTTGGTTTGTTTAATTAACGTCGCACAGAGCTGCCCAGGAAAAACCCGGGAACGATGCCTCATATTTCTGAACCATGGTCAGATGACGAGGACAACACCTGAGCTGGCACCCGACGCAACCTCAATAGGCGTTAGGACATTGGACCCTGATCAGATTTAACGTGCACCAGTCCCGTATACACGCCAGTATAATTTGTTGGATGTTCTGGACTTTCTAGTATTTTTGTAGCGGAGCTGGCAACCCTTCGATCGCAAGATCACTACTTCTTTACTTTTTTTTGTCAAGTCTATCGCACGGATTCGAACCACCAATCCTCCGATTAGTAGCTGAACGTCTTATCCACTGAGCAACTGGGGCTCCCTCTTTATTTTGAATCATGTTCAGATGACGAGGTAACACTTGAGCTGGCACCCAACACAACCTCAATACATTGGACCCATAGAGTAATGATACAAATAGAGGAATAAAAATGCTGATTTCCGTGTGTCCATCATTGAAACCATGTGATATGTGGAAATGCCAATTCATTCATGCGCCAATATTACTTGGCAGGCCTTGGCGAATTTTAAGAACTAAACGAGATCGAAGTATTGTAATATGGTTTGTGTTTAATTTTGTATATAAATATAGTTTTTTTTGAAAGAGTGGCACAATTTAAGGGAGTTTAACAGATATATTAAGTAGATTTTTCTTACTTTGTAGTTTTGAAATAATTGCATTACGTTTTTATGTAAAAAATTTACCATAAGCGAAGTTCTTTCAATTGTTATTTTGCATACTTCAATAAGAAAATATGAACAATAAAACCCGAGAAATATAAAGAGTTTCGCTTCTTCGAGTATTGAACACAAATAAAATATTTTCGTTTCGTTAATGAAGAGGAAATATTTAGCGCGTATTGTTTGAAAATAAGTAAATACGTACATATATGTTAAAAAGTTGAATACGGACAGAACTCCTTATCACCAAAAAAGAAGAAAGTGCGCCAAATTTGAAACTCCTTCAGATGTCCGAACGCCAAATGTGGCAGCGCTATAACCACGTGATGTGGGTTTTTCTTTTCAATGTTGACACTGCAGCCTTACGAGAGTCTGATATTGAATGCGCTCTCTATTTAATATTACAACTCTCTGATTGGACCCCGATCAGATTTATCGTATACACGCCTGTATAATTTGTTGGATGTTCTGGACGACTTTCTAGTATTTTTGTAGTGAAGCTGGCAACTCTCTGATCACAAGATCACTACTTTTTTACTTTTCTTTGTCGAGTCCATCGCACGGGATCGAATTAGCAATCGTCTGATTACCAACTAAACGCCTTTATCCACTGCGCAACTGGAGGCCCTACACTTTTTAGGAAAATTATTTTAAGTAGTGTAAACATCAAAAAAGTATCTAAATACACAATGGTATGGACCTTTTCATTTAAACATTGGAAGTTTGAACTTGTTTAGTGCGGTAAAGGGTCGGTTGATCTCATGATGAACTTACGGATAGTTACTGCACAGCGTTAATTGATCCAGTGTCGCACTTGTGGATAAATAAGGATTTGGTTGTAAACACTGAATGTATTGAATGAGGACACAATAAATATATTGAGTTACACTGTGTTAAAACAGTGGCTTATAACCCGTTGGAGCCTCGGACCACTAGTAGTCCACAAGAGAGTAAAAAGGGGTCCATGGAGCTATGTAACAGTAAATAATATAAGCTATAACAAACAGTTTTTTTTAGATCAATTCTTCACATGCAAGAAAATAATATTTAATACCTATGGGTACGTCCATTGTTGCCCTTGCGACTGCCAGAGAAAATTTTCATAAAATTGTTGTTAATTGATCCAGTGTTGCACTTGTGGATAAATAAGGATTTGGTTGTAAACACTGAATATGTTAAATGAGGACACAATATACTGAGTTACACTGTGTTAAAACAGTGGCTCCCAACCCATGGTCCTCGGACCACTAGTAGTCCACGAGAGAGTAAAAAGGGGTCCATGGAGCTATGTAACAGTAAATTATATAGGCTATAAATACAGGTTTTTTTAGATCAATTCTTTACATGCAAGAAAATAATATTTAACACCTATGGATACGCCCATTGTTACTCTTGTGACCGTCAGAATTTTTTTTCATAAAAACGTAAATTTTTTACAATACTAAACATATTTAGGATAAAATTTAGTATATTTTAGTTGTCTAGGAAATGAATCAAAATTTTGTTACTCTTGTGACTCAGAGATTAAAAGGTTTAAAATAAAAATGTTAAGATGTTTTTACAAATTTAAAACTTTTATATGTTTTTTGTTATTCTTGTGACAATTAAACATCACTATTAAATACAGTTAAAATTTTATTCAAAAGCAAATCCAAAATATTGCAACTACATATATATGAGAAACATGGAAATAGATTATTAATTTGTATATATAATGATTTCAATTAATGAACAAAATTAAGAAAATAATATACTATAATCTGGCCCCAAAAAATAAGCCCCCCCTGGCCCCAAAATAAGTGAAGAAATATGTCAACTTTCATAACAATTTCACTGCAGACTATTATTTTTATTAAATAACACCTTACAAATTCATTTGCACCAACTTTCTAGGATTAAATTGATATACTACGCTTAGAGTTTAGTTGAAATTTTAATTTCGGTAAAAAGTTTCGGTTTTGGTGGACGTTCCTCTATAAAGAAACAAACAATTCTGCCATTTGAAAACTGCTGTCATATATTTTTATGCTTGCGTTGTTAATTATTCTTATAAACCAGAAATGAATTGTATTAAATTTTTTGTGTTCAATTTTGTCAAAATATCAGAGATGGTGACAAATGGAATCTCACACATCAGCTGTATTATTTAAAATTAGACAGTCACATAAATTCATTAATTCGAAATGCTACCTTAATTAATAAAAATAATTTAAGTTAAATACATAAGAAATTGTTAATAAAGTTACTCACAAAATAATTAAATTTTTTAGTATCTGGATGATATTTAGTATCTATATGTTTTATTATCTAAATTATATTCCGTACAAGGATTTAAAAGAAAAATTTTATTAGAAGGTTGGATTACTTTTAAGTTGGTGGACCATGGTCACTATTTTAAAAGATATCAGCAATCAATGTTGGAATTTGTTAATAAAAAACAGGAAGAAATGTTTAAACTAAATTGTGTCAACATTTAAGAAGCTAAATGCCTACAGGATAATGGAAGACTAATTTTTTTTTTGTGTAAGTATCAGATAACAGCCAAAACAAAATACAGTAATCAGATTATAGCATAAATGCCAAAGATACAGTAATATTACAACTATTAACATCTTTTTTTAGAT
Organism: Troglohyphantes excavatus; assembly: GCA_963932185.1. NCBI lineage: Eukaryota > Metazoa > Arthropoda > Arachnida > Araneae > Linyphiidae > Troglohyphantes > Troglohyphantes excavatus. Next base: position 31,898,648 of record OZ010678.1, read on the forward strand.
GCATATTAAAAAAGAAAACAAGATTCCATTACCAGCAATATCGTCAGACAACATTTCAGTCGAACTGTGTTTACTCCTGCAAAGTCTTAATCGCAGTTTCTTAGCTGGTTTCCTTTCACATTTTGGTTTATTTTTGGTCATACATTTGGTTCCAGGCCCAGCCCTTGCATCAACAACCTAGCATAAAGAATACAAATGACACAAATTAAAAAATAAAAAACATTTTTTTTAAAAAAAACTACTGCAAAATGGATATCAAAGCATTGATTTAATTCACATTTATCTAAACTTTTACAAAATAGAATCTATGTAATATTGTAATTGTAAAACTAATGAGAAAGTTGAATATATTTTTATAAGGTTGTGCACATAGCACATCATAAAAAATAAAAATTAATAATGCCAACACAGAATATTGTGTTTAGTTTACTACTACTGTTTGACCTACACAAGAAAGACCACAGACAGAATTGCAATATATTTTGTATAGAATGGGGGTTTAAGTTAAAAAAAGGCTTTCTGCTATCTATCAGCCTACTTGACTTGAAGCCATCTCTTATCTTCTACATTGCACCTATGGAATTGAGTAAAAATTGTCCATTGCTTTGGCAAAACTATACAGAATAATTTAGTCTGAGAGTTTTCTAGTGGTCATAGAATAACAAACAAAATTGCAAAAATATCAAAATTCAATTAATTTATTTCAGAGTTGCCACTTAACACCAAGATTAAAATTCCCTTAATTTTTTCAGTTTTTTTTTAAAAAATGGCAAAATGAGAAGTAATGTTTTTTTAAAAGGTTAATGTATATAAACCTATAAAATTTATATAGATCTATTTATATTTATTATTTTGTTTTAATTTACATTTAATTTTATATAGACTTATAAAATTAAAGTGCCTGCAAATAATAACATATCAAAGTATAAAAAAAAATAAAAAAGTTATAATTTTTACAAATTTATATTTTTATAACGAAAAGAACATTTAATCGATAGCAAGGAAATGAACATGACAATGGCACTTTCAGCTAAAAATTTAAGGAAAATTCCCTGACTTTTTCAGTAAAGTTGAGAAATTGTTCATTTTCCCTGACAATTCCAGGTTTTCCCTGTTTTCCAGGTGAGTGGAAATCCTGTTGTTTGAATTAAATTTAGGGTACAGATGTAGTATAGGACATTTGGCGCGCAAGGTTTTATTTGGCACGTTTTATATGGGCGATAAATTTATAGTATGGCAACCCCACCTGACATAGTTGGTATATTCCGATTCTTGTGGTGACTTTTAATCTGGCAACCCTATGACGTCATAGCATTGTTTAACGGCAATTTTTCATCTCCAAAAACAAAAACACGCCAAATGTCCTATACTACATCTGTTCCAAATTTAGTTTTTAAATTACTTAAGTCTTCTGTATAAAAGTAAAAAATATATAATCTCCACATAAAATATGTATTAAACCAAACTCACATGGTGCCAGTCTCTGTTAGTCCCGATGGGCAGTTTCTTCCATCGCTTGACCAGTAGAACACATGCGTTGCAGATCTCTCCCGACCGTTTCTCGCTCATTCGGAAACACCTCTCAAACTCAGGCTCGTACTTCTTGCTGTCTGTGAACCGAGAGCTAGATGACTTTGCTCGGCAGATGCAGCACCCATTCAGAGACCGGTAGATTTTTGGCTTATGGAAACTAAACATGGTGGTCACTCTAGTCAAGCCTTCAAGCCACGAACTAGAATTAAAAGGTGATAAACTATATTATAGCAGCTTTCATTCAAATTAAGGTTTGAGTAGCTTTCTAAAATTACACTTGGCACATTGTGAAGGGTTCGAAATTAGGACATAAAAGTTAGGCGTCATTGGCACATAACAATTTTTTAGAATTGCCGAAATATTTTGCTTAGGCCAGCGCCAAACGCAAGGAGGGTTGAAGGGGGTGAAAACCCTCCTATTGGTCTGTAAAGAAAATTTATTTATATATATATATGTAATATGTTTTTATAATGTTATAAAAGACTTTTGTGATACATAAAGTTCAGGATCTGTATTATTAGTTTTCAAATTAGTTTATCTTGCATCTGTTACAGATAGTGGCTAAAAAGCTGAGGACGCAGTGTCACATTCATTAGACATGCACCATCACTGGTTATGTTACGAATGCTATGAAATCGAGCTGATCGAGTGAGGTTGCTATAACATAAGAGAAAATTTCGATTCTCAATGATTGTAGTGAACATATATGGATGTGAAACAGAGGTTTTGAAGTCATAACTTATGAGATTTGAATGTAAAAATTTGTGGAAATAATGCATAGTTGAAATCTGAAGAGCATTAGCAGATTATTATTTGAAAAGAGAAGTGATTTAGGAATTGATTACGAAATAAAAAGTCGAAATGAACGTGGGTACATTACATATCTGTATAATTAATTTTAAAAAATTCAAATTACACAATTGAAGGTTGGTGGAAGGTTTCATTATCCACCCTCCCCGTAATCCCTCCCATATACATTTTCTGCGTATGCTAATGGCTTAGGCATAATTTTAAAAAAAAATAAAATTGCTTAAACAGAGCTTCCAACTGTTACAATATTTTTGTTAGATAAAAGCTTCTTTTGAAGAAAGAGAGACACAAGCGATTCAGAATTCCACTGCGTGCATTTAGCCCCGTGGATCGGCGAGTGTTGATTGTTCAAAGATATAAAAAGAAAAATAGGAGAATGATCTGAAAAAGCATATAATATATTAGGGATGAACCGGATAGTGGTTTTGCCGGATACCGGATACATTACAAACCGGATATCGGATATCCGAACTGGATTTTGCCGGATATCCGGCAGTTTATTTTTTATGATAATAAATTCTCATACACAGTAAAAAAAACAGAAATCGGTAAAAAATTGAAAATTATTTTTTTATTCTGTAATATTTCCCAATTCCTTATCTTTAAAGTGATACCAAAATTGGATAAACATTCAAAAAACTTTTTTATTTACAAAGAGTTATTCTACGGTGCTGCTAGCAATGGTCGTATGTTTTGTACATTTTACACTTAATTTCTGAATAATTGTAATTTTACCATATGCCCTTTCATTCCAAACATGAAAACTCAAGTTTGCTTAAACTTTTGAGAAATTTATTTTTTAATTCAACTTTATATTAGTTGTGAGATGTGATGACCCTCCACCATAACAATTCGTTAAAAATATAATTTTAAAGTTAAAAAATTGAAAAAAGTAGGTTTTTTAAAGTCTCTGTTGGTTAAAGGGAGAATCTGCACACTGTGAATACATTGGTAAATTTTCAGGAAAATACTTAAAGCAAGAACAAAGAAAATTGATCGCCAAAAAAAAAATCTTCGATGTTTTATTCATCCGGATATCCGGCTTGGAAAATCGGATATCCGGCACTTTACTTCCGGATATCGTATAGTTAAAAAGCAGCCGGATAGGCCGGATACCGGATAGTTACCGGATATCCGTTTCATCCCTATAATATATAGTATACATATAAAGATACTATAAAATGATGACTGTGTAAAAAAATATGATTATCAAGCTAAAATTTTTATAAAAAGTTACACATAAAAAAAAGATGACTCGGTGTAAAGTTACAGCCATCAAATTGAAATTTTTTAGGTGCAAAATACGACTGCTGATTTCGAACCGAGACCTTGCATTATGCGATCTGAAAGGAAATGCGGATACAAGAGACGGAGCCTCCTTTTTACAGTTTATAATCCATATACAATGGCAGATTTTATTTTTATAGAGTTAGAGGTCAATTTTTTCGAATAACTTACTACCCAAATCGAAATGTATTAAAATATATATTTTTTATTTTAAATAATAAGATTTTATTACTAATTTTTATATAAAAAAAATGTGGCGCACACTGAATTTAGTTTTCCTAGTATTGTTACTTCCTTCAAAATACAAAGAAATTTTAACTGAAAAAACATTAACTGGTAAGCATTATTCATAAACACTTATGAAAAATATATAAAGCAAATTAAACTATTGCATTGCAACTACTGAAGTGTATTGTTTATTTGAACAAGCAATTTTCGGTCTAAAGTTATTATATTAACAAAATAAGGGTTAGCATTCGATAATTTTTAAAACAACTAAAATTAATACTTTTTTTATTTAAAAAATTTTGCATAAATTATTTTTTAAAAATACTAACTATTAACCACGCAAAAAATGCAAAAGTAATTTGGTAAGTAAATTTTTTTTAATTAATTAAAAAAAAATTTGATTTTTAAAAATAAAAACAGATGCAATTGGTGAACAAATATTAGCATTTAATATAAAAATGAATTTTTTTAAATGCAATAAAAGCATTTCATTTACAAGAGCAAATATACATACATTATTTAAATTCCGATAAAATAAATTTTTAAAGATGAAGAGAAACACCTGTAAATATTTCAATCTTATTAAAGTCTTAAGCGTTTTATTAAATCTTTATTCTTGATGCAACTCATTGCATTTCCTTTTAAATCCCAAGTACTTCCTTCTTGCTAAATCCGAAGAAACAATCGGAATATAAAAATGAAAAGAATTTGCTTGAAGGCTAACTCATCGCTTTGGTAACCTTGGATTATTATGAAAGCTCTACCAATGCGAATTCACAATTGTGCCACAGAATAATAAATGACCAGAAAATAATTCCTAGTATTGCATTGATTGTTTTTCACTATTCATTCATTGTTGACAGCCATAGTAAAAATCTTCAAGGTTTGCAAATTAGTGTACGAAATTGTGCGAACGGCGAATACTTCAAATATAACCAAAATGCAATCAATGCACATCTAAATGCAAACCAATTAAAGTCTGGAAAGTAAAATAATAAACTGTTTGATGCATTATTAGATGTGGAATCAATAAACAAACAAATTTGATCCTGAATTTTTGGTTTTATAGATTGCTCTTAGATCAATTTCTCAGCATCGGAGCTAAAACGCCGCTGTTGCACATTATCAGTCATCTCGCGTGGATTGCAAAAACAAAAATAGAATAAATCGTCACCTGACATTTTAATTTATTTAAATATAAACAATTAACAAATACCTGAAATTTCTTCTCCAAACTTACACTCCTCCACCACCCACCGTACTCTCGCAGTCCGACTCTCCAGATAATATTTAGTGTACGGTACAAGTTTGGCGGAAAATATTTTCCGTCGCCAGTTAGAGGTTACACTATACTAGAATTAACATTCTGCCACTGTGCCAGATATAACACAAAATTGCCGTTGGCGAGAGAGTTTTTAACTCCGTTTGGCGTCGTACCGTATTCTTAAATGAAATGCAAAACTACGCTGATCCCCGGTAGTCGGACAAGGCAGCGCACATGCGATGTGCAGTTGTCGCTCAGCTGTTTAACCCAGATGTTTAAAGGGTTGACGAGGTTAAATTGTTCAATATGTATTCATAACTTTCAAAATTATGACAGGTAATCAATAGATTGATAATAAGACATCTAGAACGTTAAATCCTACATTAAAAATGAACCAAGGACATTACTTGTAAATACCTAGTTCATGTAGTGGGTTTATGTTAAATATACGTCCAGAAATTTCGTTATTATCAAAGTTGTGGATTTAGTGGTAGAAAATACAAATAGTTAAGTATCCTCCACTTTCAACCAGTATACTTGTTTATTATTATAAAGTTTTAATTTAAAATTTATGGCTGAACTTTTATTATTATTATTTTACCAGTTTTGTTTGTAAACTCAAAGCGTCGAGGACGCTTTGGTAAACTACAAACAAGGAAACAAACCAGAATTTCCAATCAAACAATCATTAATAGTCTTGTGTTAATGTTTCTGGTTTGCACTTGGCACTACATTTTTGTTTAATGATTTTAAATATGAAAAACGCAAAATGAAGGACTGATTTTGGTATATTATTTAATTTTTAGGTAAAGACTTACAATCATAGGCGGATTTGGCTGTGTTTTCAAGTAGACGCCAAATGAACCGATACGGAGCGCACGCCTCTTTCTTTTCTGATGTAAAGGGTTACTTCCGGTTAAATCAACAATTACAGTTAACAACTTGAGCGTTGTGTCTTATTTCCGAATCACAATCGGATTATTGATTGGTTGATTGATCGGATGACTTCTACTGTGTAATGAGCTATCGGTGACGGTTCAAAATTCATTTCGAAGGATTTCTATTACGTCTGCACGATTGAATGAAATATCGTCGCACTTTAGCTCCACAATGGGCTAATGGCGACGGTTTAAAATTGATTTCGAAACTTTGTTTTGGTTAGTTAACATCGCACTAGAGCTTTTTATTGGGCTGTTGGCGGCAGTTCGGCGCCTATGGCGAATGTAACAATGTCCTTTCGGGCTGTCGATCATGGTGCTTACAGGAAAATCCGGCCGTCGTTTGGGGCATTTCGATGGCACTCTTAAGCGCACACGCGTTCCGCGCGCTTAAAGTCACAGGCTCCTGCCGTCGATTTTGTGGTCTCCGGCCTGCGGCCTCCGACTACTCAGGATCACATCCGTGACCCCCTTCGGGCAGTCGATCATGGTGCTTACAGGCAATCCTTCGGGCAGTCGTTTTGGGCTACTCATCGCTTTGAGCACCGGGCAATGGCGAAATGTTTCAAAGAACAGCTGTAACCAAAAAATATTTAGAAACAACTATGTACCCTTCCTAATACTCCTACGCACACGATGTCCATTTTCACCTTCGTTTCGACACGTCCACTGCCACTTATCATTCTTCACATGCACACTTTTTACCAATTTCATTTCCGTCTTACACACGGGACATTCATAACTCGTTCCTAACAAACCCACCTTTTGACATATTGCTAACATCATCTTTCAAACTATCAACATACATCTGATAAAAAAAAAGAATTTATTCTTTCAACTAAACCACATTTGCTAGCCATACCAATAAGCAATAAAGGGTACTTACATTAAACAACGATATAAGCAGTTTAAAAATCTACTTAAAAATTCCAACACTAACACCGTCCGAATTCTATTCGAATAGAATATTCTTATTCTTAATTCTTCCCGCTAAAACATCACGTCACTCTTTAAACCAATCGCGGAAATTCTTAAGCCCGGAAGTCACGTGACCTTCCGAACCAATCCCGCAAATTCTTATCCTTTCATATTTGTAAACAATCGTCCCTTTATTCCCATATTGAGAAGTGAATCGCCCGAAAAAGTCGCCAAAAGCTACCCGCCTATGATTCTAAATCCCAACCAATTTTTATGCATCAATTTCTGTTATTAATTTGTTATCGCCAAAGTTCCACTGGGATATATCGCTTCATTTTATCGTAAAATAACAACAACAAAAAAAACGATATGAATAACAGGAAATGTTTTTTGTTAAACTGTGTACTCAGATATTTTACAGTTTGTTTCGATTTTTGTGTTAAATATTCATAAATATTATTCAACATATATTATACTACAGTTAATTTCACCAATTTCGTTTAGTATATTTTTAAAAATTACGTTGAAATGCAGTAAAACTGTAACTCTTGGCAACTTTTCGGAAATTTACTGATATTGGCTTCGCTGGCCGTACTTGGCGACGAAAACGGGGTTTGTTCCCAATCAAAGAACCCCTAATTTTTCTTCCTGCAGGGTTGTTGAAAGGGTCACCAGATTTGCCAGAGTTACTGCTCAATACATTTTTACCAAAATTTATATGGTTAGTCATATTTTTTTATCAAGAAAGAGTGTTAAAAAATTGCTAAACTAATGCTCTTCGTTCAACTGAATATTACCATGTAAAAGGAGTCGTGATCGAAAGTATGGAAGTTTTTAGAGTGAGTTGTCAACTTGAGTGTTGTAACTGTCTGACCTTGTGACCACGATTCAAAATTACAAAGATCGTCTTTCTTTTGAGATAATTTCTGAAATGAACACTCTAACCTATTGTGTAGCTCTGATGTTGTATAATTTGAACCAACAAGAAATCTATCAATTTTTGACATTAAAAGCAGCAAAGTGCTCCTTAATGTAATATAAATTATATTTTCAGATTTTCATTAGAAATAATCCGTGAGAAGTCTTTGAATTTGTAAAGAAACATTAAATGAGTTGGTAAGTGTTCTATTTAGTCAATAAAATTCTATTTTCAACTAAATTGATATTCGAAAAAGTCTTTTTTGTAATTGGTAATTTTTACTTTCATATATTACTAACATAATTATATATTAATGTAATCTAATGTATGATCTAAAAAAAAAAATAAGGTACATGTTGTCCTTGTGTTTTTATTTTCTGGACGGTACATTTTTCCTCCGAGGTGCTGCGTTCGAATCAAATTATACATCCCATTCTTTCTGCCAAACAGGAAAACGTAACCACCACAGGAGATAGATGCTAGGACTTCATTACCTTTAATCTCAATATGTCTGGATTTTATAAACATTTTACCTTTTTATGTAAAGTCACAAAAACATTTTGAGCTTTTTTGAAACATTTTAGCATTTAAAAAAGTTACAGTAGACTCGCAATAACTCGAATTTTTCAATATCTCGAAAAAATTTGATTTCCCTGCACCTTCATTATTTATTTAATGTAATTTTATCTCTTTAATTCAAAGTTTTTCTTCTTTATTTTCGATAACTCGAAGTTTCCTCACAACTCAAAATCGTGTTTTCCTCTCAAAACTACGGATTTTGAAGAATCTTTAGCAAATATATAATTGATAAATATATAATTTCCTTTTAGTTCCGAAAAAGATTTTTTTTTTCAAAAAAAGCAATGGCTGTGGGCATATTTAGTTTTATTTTTGTAGCAACGTGACCCACTGCTGGAGGGAGAAGCCAAAGCAAAGCACGTTGGTTATTGGATTGTAAACAACATGTGCAGGGCTAATGAATGTGTGATTTATTGAAGATTGAAATTGAAAACATTTAAAATTATGGTACTTCTCTTCTAAACGGCCTCGAACAGTCGCCAAGCAAAAGTTTGTCGCCGTATTGGTTATTTACAATTTTAATGTTGCCACTCACAAAATAAAATGTTAAAAACAGTCGTAAATATGATTTACGATTAGATGACGTCAAAAAGTACATTCTAAAATATAAAGACAATAAGTCGCACTTAACCTGTGCAATAGGCTATTAGTTACGGTTCGAGGTAAAGACTTTCGCTCGTCAGCGGATCTGGCTGTGTTTTTAAGTGGACACCAAACGACCCAATGCGTTGCCCATGCGTCTTTTTTTTCTGATCTTTATGGTTACTTAAGGAGAAATGCACAATTATGGTTAATTACTCAAACGCTGTGTCTTATTTTCGAACCACGGTGGATGACGTCCACTGCGTAATGGGCTAGCGGTGACGGTTCAAAATTATTTCCGAAGGATTTCTTTAAGGTCTGCACGATTGAATAAAATAACGTCGCACTTAAGCACCACAATGGGCTAATGTCAACGGTTTAGAATTGATCTCGAAGCTTTGCTTTGGTTAATTAACATCGCACTAGAGCTTCACATTGGGCTGTTGGTGACAGTTCGGCGCCTATCTCGAAGGGAACAATGTCTCGTATTTTTGAACCACGGTCAGATGGCGAGAACATCACCTGAGCTGGCAATCCTTCCGGCAGTCGTTTGGGGCATTTCGACACCACTCTTAAGCGCACGCGCGAAACGCGCGCTAAAGTCACAGACTCCTGACGTCGATTTATGGTCCCGGGCAGTTGTGGTCTCCGGCCTTCGGCCTCCGACTACTCAGGATTACATCCATGACCCCCTCCGGGCAGTCGATCATGGTGCTTACAGGCAATCCTTCGGGCAGTCGTTTGGGGCATTTCGACAACACTCTTAAGCGCATTCTAAACAAATTTATTTTAATAGCTATCCTAACAATCAAACGTGTTTCCAAAATTATAAAAAATATTCACCAAACCCAATTTAAAATCGTTTGAACCAAACCCATAATTTACAAATATCCGAATTTAAATATTTGTAACTATAGAATAGTTTGCATAGTCGTACAACCAATCAGAGTTCGTTAAACACTTATATATTCTAGCCAATCAACAATCGTAAGGCAATAGACGTCTACTGTCAGATCGCGGAGGAAAATGAACCTGCATCCAATGCACGTAATCCAAACAAACTTGTCGCAGGAAGAAAGTAAATATATAATATGAGGCATCGTTCCCGGGTCTTCCCTTCGATATAGGCCCCGAACCGTGGCCAATAGCCCACTGTGTAGCTCTAGTGAGATGCTAATTACCCATACCAAAATCAACTCCAAAGAAACTGTTTTAACTATTTTGAGCAGACACTAAAAAAGTCATGTTCACTTTACTCTCCCGTTTTTATTTAGCTCAGTGCACTCAATCAAACAATCAACTGAAACGCGATCTTTTGTGTATGGTAATCCCTAAGGTAAACAACTTTGGCGCATTTTCGCTCGTTGGCATATGAGGCCGTATAAAAGAAAAGAACCAAAATTATCTACAAAAGAAATAATTTGAAAAATTTTGCTTTTTTTTGTTTTATCAGCTGTCTGAGAGCATGTTTAATTACTATTTTGCCTGTCATACTTGTGTAATATTGTGCTCTTTCCATAAATTATTATTTGAACTTGCTATAAGTATTGGCTTATCATTTTTAATTTATAATAAAATATATTTATTGTAGCTTGGATACTTTGTTTCTATACAAAGCATGTACTTTAACATTTCTTAATATAATTATAAAATCAGGGAAATTTTTGTTGCGACCCTGTACTTAGGTTCAATTTAAGAACACAAGGCTTTCATCAACTGGTGATGGTCTTGTTATAGCTTTGAGGTCAGCAGCTTGCTTTTCAAATTTTGCAGTGCCATTACTTTTTATTATCCCAATATAAAACACTATTACAATGGGTTTACTTGAATAAGTTTATTAATTGATTTTACAATTGTGTTTTCTTTCAATCATATAGGAACCCTCTAAGGAAACTTTCGAGACATGGATCAAAACCTCATCTCTTGCAAAGGGTAACATTGTTTAGCGTATTATGCAGAATAATAACGTACTAAGAAGTTGTCAGAAGCTTACCGTTATTTAAGCTCATTAAACTGTTTTCTATTTTTGTGCAGAACTATTTCAAAATTCACGGATTGTAAATGTTTAGGTTTATTAATTTTAAAATAAGTAAAGATGTTAAATATTTTCCTTAAAAAGTATTTTGATTCTTTACTATTATGTTCTGATCTATTTTGCGAAATGTAGACAGCCGACTAATATTCTTTTCTGGGTGGGTTGTCTCCTAAGTGGTCCAAATATAAATACAGATGTGGACTGGCATTGAAAAATGGCCCATTTAAATATTAAATTTCCAGCCACCAAAAAAATTTTGAAACTAATGTTTGTCGTCTAAATAATGAGCCCATAGTTTGAAAACAAAATAACATCATTATTTAACTATTTATACAAAAAATATTACAGAATAATAAAAAATGTATATACTATTCATAAAGAGAATTGGACTTTTTTTATTAGCTTTTATAATGCAAACAAAAAAAACTACTTGCAGTAAGATAAAACTAGAATGTAAAAAAGCCTTCCACACATCTTTTACAAAGAGTGTCTTAATTTACTAAATGACTAAAACTTTGAAATGGTGACCTGTTATCTAATTTTTTTTTGGTTCCACTCAATACTTAAAGATAATAAAGATAAGGATTTCTAAAAATTAGGAGGTCCAATAAACAAAAAAATCTGGGTCATTAACAATGTTATTGAGGGAGTGGGATTGGGTTCTGTACATCCCGCGCTCATCGGTGGCTTAAAGGCTACCCAAAGGGTTCCCAAATCAGTCTCCTTTAATTATAAGAGACAGATGGGATAGTGTACAAGTTGTGGCCATTTTCTGTCTTTTGTCCACCCCAATTCCTTCAAGAAATTTTCAAGAGGAAGCCACCAACTGTCTTGTTTTAGGAAAATCTTTTCTTTTTTCACCCGATAAACACTGGTCATAAAAGGGAAGTGAGGAGCCGGGCATTCTCATATTTTGACGGCTTTTGAACTAGCTTCCCGTCACCTCGGTGGCCGCAGCCCCATAAGCCACAGCTGGAACGGAGTTTCAAATAAGGCAATAATTTGACTTCTCAGAGATATCATGGCCTCCTGTTTTAAAATTTTAATGTAATTTTAAATGTTTTTGAAATACAAAACGTGTTTGCTTTCAATAAATTATTTAAAAATATTTTTTTTCAAGAAAATCACCCAACCACGTTTTAAAAATATTAACTGGTCACCCGGGAAAGTTACAGATCAACCCTGTGGCCAGTCTGCCACTGTCTAAGTATGAATAACTCATCATTTGCCATTGCTATATAGCTAGATCTGCCATTTTATCTAGTTGTCTAGGTTTAAAGTTTCTCAATAATGAGTTGAATGACATTCCAATTAATATGAAAGCCGAACGATTTGCAAACTTAAACACTATTATCTTGGGACTCTGTTTTTGGCTTAAACTACATGACAGCCAACTCGTCCAACTAATGATATATTTAATTTAAAAAACTGAATACAATTATTGTACTTTTACGATCACTCTAATTTTACTTTAACTCTCTATATGTGTGTGCAAATTATTATGCTTATAACATTAATTAATCTGTATTAAATCGTTACATTTTTCATCTATTTTAAAAACTGGCATTTTAAGGTGCACTGAAACTGTGATTAATCAACTAGTTTAAAAGTAAAATTGGTATTAGTTTTGTAAAAAATAACTATAACATTATTTTTTTGCATGTTGCATGATTTGGTTCCTAGCTTTCATTCTAACATCATTGCTTGACATCTAATCGAGTCTCGTTTTTAAGCAAATGTAATGTAAATCTAGTAAAAAAGTTACAGTTGCTAGTAGTCAGCAATTCTACATATTACTCTATAACTTTTATCTGGATGCTTTTTGTAACAGAAAATTTTGTACTGGTTTGTTTAAAAAAATTTCAAAAATTATGCATTTCCAGTCCTAGTATATGTAGTAGGAGAGTATTTTTAATTGAAAATAAATGTATCTATAACCTCACTGTAACTGACAAATAGAAATTCTTATGTAATCTATTTTGCTTCAACAAATTCTGCATTACGTTATATTTGCAAAGTTTTGTTCCAAATCTGTGGAAGTCCATGTTTAGGTTAATTGAGATAAAACCTTTTTTTTTGTAATCTTCAAATGACAAAGAATATACGTACAAAATATTTTAAAGATGGAAGCAGTATTCAGACTTATTTCATTTATCCTTAAAATTCTATTTATCCTTAAAATTCTATTTATTCTTAAAATTCCATTTATCCTTAAAATACCATTTATCCTTAAAATTCCTTTTATACTTAAAATTCCATTTAACTTTAAAAATTCCATTTATTCTTAAAATTCCATTTATCCTTAAAATTCCATTTATCCTTAAAATTTCATTTATCCTTAAAATTTCAATTTTGTGCCAAAACAGTATATGTACACATGCATAAAACTAGACACTAAATTCTAAAATTCATCGTAGCAAATCGAAAAAACGTTTTGGCAACTTTTTTCGAAGAAGGAAAAAACGCGCCAAATGTCCTAAAATACATCTGTTCCATTTAATTTTGCTTTCAATGCATAAGTAACAAAAAAAAAATCTTTCAGTTGTGTAAAATAAGTTCTGAAAACATTTCTGACTGATATTGGGAAAACTTCCGAAATGGACATTCACAGTTTTGGCTATATAAGTCTTCAATTCCTACATTGCATTGTATTTGCATGCTTTTCTTTTAACAGTATGTTAACTTTGTTTCATGCATCAGCAGGAGGAGGTTGTGCTTGAGAAGCATGTTTCTAAGCTTGAACAGTAAGTTATCATTAATACCTTATCATTAATACCTAATCATTAATACCTTACTCTTCTGACTCAACTTCCTTTCTGTCTTCATTTTTCGAATACTAATGCTTTTTTCTGCTGTACATTCTTTGCTATTATACAGGGTGCGTTCCATAAGTAATGCAACCAAATTCATAAAAAGTCATTTATTGGACATATTCGTACAATTGTTAAAAATCTTCAAAATAGCATCCTCTTGCATCGATACAAGTATGGAGGCGTTTTTTCCAGGCCTGGAAGGCCTTCTCCTGGAGGCCCTTTAGAGCCGATGTAACATGAGCCTGGATGTTTTCAATTGTGCCCAATGTTTCCCTTTCAGGGATTATTTTAAGCAAGGAAACAAAAAAGGTCTGGGGAGCCAGGTCAGGACTGTAGGGAGGCTGGGGAACCAGTGGGGTATGGATCCAGGTCAGGGAATCGGTGACAACGAAGGGGCTGTGGCTTGGCGTGTTTGGTTTGAAGTTTCCTTGTGTCCTTGATGTCACTTCGACAGTGCGAGACCCTCCTTTTCAGCCTTTTAAGCACTTCCAAGTAAAAAGCTGTGTTCACAGTGGTCCTGGTAGGTACGAATTCGTGGTGGACAATGCCTTTGACATCAAAGAAGACAATGAGCATGGTTTTAATCCTGGACTTGCTCAAGCCTCCTTGAACGACTTGTGCCATCTGTGAACTTGTGATTTGGACAAGCTATCACTCCCAAAGTCCTGCTGAATTAATAGAAACGTTTTGGTGGCTGACTTCTCAAGTTTAACGCACATTTTTATAGCGTAACGTTGCTCCATCCATAACCCCGTGTCACATTAAGCTCAAAATGGGCTTCATCCTGACTTTTCAGCAGCTCATAGCTGACTGAGAATGGGTGTGTTATGAAGCTAATACCCCCTCCACATAGCCGAGCAGGTTAGAGGGCGCTGCGATGTATAGTCGCGCCAGAAAAAAATTGGTCGCCTTACTTATGGAACGCACCATGTATTCAAGCTAACTCATTAACGTAATTTGTTTTCAAATAGCCCAGATGCAAAATGGGTTATATTCGAAAAATGAGATGTTGTTAACTTTTGCTAATTTAACACTTTGACTTCTATTTTTACATTACAAATGAATGAATAAACATTTATTTATTTATAGAAACCTCATTAAATAAATAGAAATATTGAAAATAATGTGTAAAAATTATACGTAAGCAATCGCATTTAAAGGATCCATGGCATTTCCGGGCAGAGATCCAGGCATCCGCTATTTTGGTTGAAATCAAGAATTCAATGTTTTATGTTAGCTGTATTTTCACTGTGCGAAGTTGGGATGTATAAAAATTATGATTGTCTATTAAAAAAAGCTTTATTTGAATTCTTGTGCATGGTTGTGTGACATAAACCCTAGGTCCTTCATTTGTGACTTACTATTACATAAAAAAAACTTTAATATTTTGTATTTTTTAAATAATAGCGAATTCTTTACTACAAAACGGATCAAACTTTCATTTAAATTAATGTTTTTTCCATCTTCTTTAATTGTATGAATGCCAATCCTTATTTTAGCAAATTCACACAACTTAAAAAAAAATTAATTTGATTTAAAGATTAGATTTTTATTTTCATCTGAAATCATATTTAAAACATTAAAGTATATATATTATGGTGTATGTAAAAATTTATAAGCATTTAATATCTAGAAAATGTTATAAAAAAAATTAAATTATTTTGAAATATTATATATTTAAATTCTTTATTTCATCAATTGAATTATTATTTAGACTGCACTTTTAGAAGTCTATTAAATTACAATCTTTTAGGTTGAATTAAAAATAAAGTTATGTGTAATCTTATTAAATATAAAGTTTTTTTTCTCATAAAATAGCTGTATTGTTAAACTAATGAATTTTTCATAATATATTATTCCCAATTAGAAGCAAAATTATTTATAGGTGATTATTAAAGAAAGTTTTATTTGGTTATATTTTCTAAAATATTGAAATTTTTCAAATTATATAAAAAAAATGTTTACTTTAAATCTGAAAAATACCTTTTTTTAAAGTGCAATGACAAAGTGCAAATCTATTTGTTAAATGTCACTTATACTATTACAAATATCTACTAACATTTTTTTTACTAGAAAAAAAAATTAATTAAAAAACTTATCCTATATTTGGTGCGTGTAAATCATTAAAGCAGACCAGTTCCATTGAAGATAAAAACAAAGATTTTATCAGTTTCTCTTATTACAAGAGATAGGGCTACTTATCTCCTTATCTCTTAACATTTGCAGCACATTCCTACTTTATAATGAGTCTAAAACTTGTGAGTTACAATATAAAGCAATAAAGATGTCTAACAAAACTGTTAATATGGATAGCTTCAGCGAATTCGGTCCGCACTCAATAAAGTAAGTATTATTATACTTAAGAAATTTTATTAGTTATTTGGAAACTAGTTAAAAAAATTCAAAGGCAGTTTGCAGTAGTATAAGTTACAAATACAAAAAATGACGATTAACTAGATCTTTTTGAAGCCCAGCAAGGTTTGTCCCGTTTAACCCATCCTAACCATCTCCTAATGACGATATGGTTGTCTCTTAAAACTACTTAATCCTGACTAATTATCTATTACTTCCTTGACCTGTTATAAAAATACAATCTGTTATAAAAATAATGATTTCTACCTTTCCAATTAAGTTGTCATTTGTATAACCTGTACCCATTGCCGTTATACAATATTTTTGGGGATTAGGTTGAAACAAGAAATTTCCCAACTTAACGATTCTAAATTCTCAACTCAACTATTGAAAATTCCCAACTCAACAGTGCTGAAAATTCCCAGTTCCAACTTATAGATATATTTCATTATTTTTTTTATATATTTAGGTAATATTAAACAGTTCTCTCACAAGCATTGATTATTGCACCCATATTCCAATGCAGTGTCCGTTCTGAGGTCTAATTTAAATGTAATTTTACAAATTGGGCGATTTTTAATCTTCTCTAGCTTTCATTTGTTAATAATATTCATTTTCTTCAGGCATGAATTTTCCCAACTCAGGGTTTTTAGGAGTTGAAATTCCCAACTTTCAGGGTTTCCATATTATTGGGGGAGTTGAACTCCCCCCCGTGCAACGGGCCTGCCTGTACCCATGACCTCTAATTCCATTGGCTGTATTAAATTTTATGCCTTCAACATCACCCGATTTGATAAATTTAAATAGTTGAATAAAGTTCCCCCTCGTCGTCCTCTTCTCAAGTGTATACATGTTTAAAGTTATTAACCTGTCGCTATAGTTCATTCACGAAGTACTATGAACCAATTCGTAGCCCTATGTTAAACTCTGTGAAACAAATCAATATATTTCTTAAGATAAAATGACCAAAATATTAAAGATGATGCCTAACCACCCCCTATACAATGGCAATATCTTTAGAATTAAATGATGCAAACCTTTTAATAAATCCTCAAATTCCATTTGCCTCTTTACCTTCTATCCCACGTTGATGTGTCATTTTCAAGGTCCCATTAACCATGCTAATTATACATTGAATGCCTTATCTGGAAAATTACTGAATTTTTGGAACATCGTTTGGTCTAAATTTTTAGTCTGCAAATTGTTGCCCCCCAATTGTATTCCTCTAGCAATGGATAGCTAAATAATAG
The DNA here is from genome assembly GCA_963932185.1 of Troglohyphantes excavatus. NCBI lineage: Eukaryota > Metazoa > Arthropoda > Arachnida > Araneae > Linyphiidae > Troglohyphantes > Troglohyphantes excavatus. The sequence continues at coordinate 31,916,156 of OZ010678.1, forward strand.
TTTATTACAATAGAAATCCAAAGTATTTATAAATTTATTATAAACTAACACATCATTTAAATTTTTGTAAAATTAAATTTAAACAATTATTTCTATTTTTAACATCTATTATCTTAATATATTTAGTATAATCATGTAGCAAAGAAATTACTGCTGTATTTACACTCAACAATTACCTTTATTACTTCTTTTAGTAGGTTTCATTATATGTAAGTGAATGCTATAATTTAATTACTTTCAATGTAATCATCTAACATGTTCAGAGTTTGAAATTAGAAGATAAAAGTTAGGCGCCGTTGGCGCCTAGAAACTTTTTTTACTTGCCAAAATGTTCTGCTTAGGCATAATTTTAAAAGAATTCATATTGCTTAAGCAGAGCTGCCAACTGTTACAATATATTTCGTAATCATTAAAGCTTCTTTTGCATAACATTAAAATCGTGTTTCCATTTGTACTCTAAAAATATCACCGTCTGACTCACAAAATTATTCAAAAGGCTGACAGCAATTATTAAAAATCAATTTTGAATATTAAAAACTTTTTCATCTAAAAGTATAAATCCGGAGTACTACAATTTGAATTTCAACAAGCGATTGCAATTCAAATATAGATATGAACAAACAAATATTTTTACGAAAATGAAGTGAGCAACTGCAGTTGCAGGATTCACCAATTACATAATGATAGAGAGGGAAATTGAAAGTCTCAGTGAAGGATTAATCCGGAAATCGGAGAGAAACAACCAATTCCACCGCTTGCACTAGTAGCCCCATGGATTGGTGTGTGGCGGTTGTTCGAAAAAGAAAAATGGAAGAACAATCTGAAAAAGCACATTTTCGTCTTACCAACAAAACACATATATAAAGTTCTTTTTCATAACATTAAAATCGTGTTTCCATTTGTACTCTAAAAATATTAGGATGGATCCCCACGGATTAGAGTGTGGCGGTTGTTCTAAAAAGAAAAATGGAAGAACAATCTGAAAAAGCACATTTTCGTCTTACCAACAAAACACATATATAAAGTTGGCCATAAAAAAATTAACGACTTGGTGTAAAAATACTGTCATCAAACAGAAATGTTCATAAAAAGTTAAGACGTTAAAAATGATAACTGGGTGTAAAATTACAGTTGTCAAACTGAAAAATTTAGCTGCAAAATATGACTAACGACCGCTATTTTTGAACCCTGTATTTGTTGCAAAGTTTTATTTTTATATTTAATGCGAAACTCATTTGAATTACTTATGATTTCTATGTGTGTTTTTAATATATACAATAAAACTATGTATACTTTTAGTGTATGTATTTAAAGCACAGAGAACAAATCTGGAACTCTACAGTTTTAGGAATAATTTAAGGAGATACTGGTATAACTTATTTTTATTCCAGATAAGTAGTGTTTTGTAGTTTATTGTTGGGATTACAAAATATAAGTACAATGCACTGCGTTGGTGTGTTGCGCTATGTGTTTGGCTGTCACCCAGAATCAGACCTGGGACCTTGTGCATTCTACGCTGATACTCCATCCATCAGACTAAAGTAATTACTCGAACCCAAGTGGAAGTACAGTCAAACCCCGTTATAACAAACCCTCAACGGAAAGTTCACTATAGCCAAGGGTTCACTATATCCGAATTTTCCAATATTGACATTATAAAAAAATTATAAAGTCCTCACATTTCTGTGCGAAATAAATTAATTACACTGAATTACAATTTGTAATGGGGAATAATAAAGTGAAATATTTGTTTTTAAAAAACAATTAAATAATGAAATTAATTTTACTACTACTTAAATTAATTTATTTGAAGTATGAAAAGAGTTGTGATTTTTTGTTGAAAGCATCAAAAGAAGCCATTACATTCTTATCCACTGTTTCTTTTGCAAAGAAATTATGCAACATGTTCACAGCTGCCTTAGCATCAGAAATTGAAGGACCTGAAGTTACATCACCTTCGTATTCAATATCTGAAGATAAACGCTAATCACCATTTTCTGTTTTCTTAATAATTTTCGCTTTATCCTCCACAGAAAAAGCTCTTTGCTTACTAACAGGAGTGACTTTAAACCTACGCGAAGTCTACTAGTCAAACGATAATCGGCAATAGACTGAAGCATGTATGCTGACCAATTGACTAGAGAAGGGGAGGAGCTGAGCAAGGGAGTCTATTGTCACCTTTGACGAAACTGGCTTCTGTCAAAGGAACAAAGGGTGAAGAATGTGGTCGGGGCGAGTCAAATTTGCTGTGAAACACCTTGAAAAGAGTGAATTTTAGTTCGCTACATCCGAATTCCTTACTTTTGAAGATCGTTATAAGCATTTGAAAATACGTTAGTGACATAGGAGTTCGGTTGGGACCAATTGAAAAGTTCGTTACAACCGAGGGATCGTTATATCCTGGATTCGTTATACCGAGGTTTGACTGTATCGGTTATATGTAGTAGTGACCCATTATTGAATTTGCAATTTTTGTGTATTTGTTCATTTATTTATTTTTAGACATTGTCTGATGTTAGATGTTGTCTAAACAACATGTCAAATATTATTCTACTAAATATTAAGTATTATTCTCTAAATATTAACACCAGGGTTTCCTTAGACATTATTCCTTGTTGTTTAAACTGTAGAGTTCCAGATCTTATTTTATATTGTTCTCTAATTGCTATTTTTTTTTAATTACTAAAGACACAAATAAAGAGGTTTAACTTTTCTCTAATATGTCACTTAAAATGCATCTAACATAATTGTTATTTTTAATAAACAATTATTCGGTTCAAATGAAAGTATTCGAAATCTGATTTATTTGACTTAATATAACAGTTTAATTTTTAAAAAATGGTGTGATTTTAAATTTATTTTGATATGCCCCTAGACATATCATTCTTTGATACTATATACGTATTAATTTATAAATTATTATTAGTTTTTAAATAAGGGAATATGGTATATTTGATTTTAAATATTTGGCTTGAATAAAGAATCCACATAAATATTTTAGCCTGTTGAAAATTCTGACGTGATAAGAAATTATATATTCGACCTAAAGTTTCCTCATAAATTTCATAAACTAATAAAGTGCAAACTGATCAGGGCAACTTCTGTAAGTTTTACCAATGAAAATCTAATATTCTCGCATCCAAATAGGTTAGAAAACACAACAAAGAAACTCTACAAAGATGCAAAGAAATACGAAGATTGTATCCTTGGTAAGTTACTGATATTTCTCTAGTATGCAATTACTATATAAATAATCCTGATATCTGTATAGGTATATTTGAAATGTTTCAACTTCCTTCACAGAGGCCAATCGTTGTGAAAAGAAGATGACATCGGATCTGTCCAATAGCCTGCTGTGCCACGAAGAGGAACAGCTCAGGGAGCTAGTTGAAGAATGGCATTCATATGTTTCTCAAGCTAATGCATTTGATGAAGATCTGGTGAGATATATACTTTATATAGATACTAGCCCTATTGCTTCTGATTTTGTTTTTACTGTCATGTCATTATTTCTGTGGTATGGATCACTTTTACATCTGTTCTTAACAAGTGATGTATCAAAAGAAAGAGAATTTTCTGGAGATTGATGAATCGTACGTTCATCTCATAAATATCAACTGTTTGTTTTAAAAAATTGAACCTTAGAACTTATGGAGAGAGGAATTTTCATCATAAATTTTCACATCATCGGACACACAACATAATTTTTTGATAGACTTCCTTCATCTCTCTCTCAGTCAGCTCCTATTATATAGAATGCATATGGCACATATTTTTACATTGCAAACTGAAAGCTGATTTCAGTTTCTGACCAACAGGAACTACGATTTCGCCTTCGATATGGCTTTCTATACAGTAGACTCTGGCTCGGTTCACCTTACAAAAGATGGGGATGGAATTGTGTTTGCGAGAATTTTCCCATGGGGACGCTAGTATATAATAAATTATAATTGGTTATCCAACTCCTATACATATTCTTTGAAAAATCAGGTTTTGTAGTAAATTCTGCCCAATGGGAAGCAAAATATATCATTTTAATTGACAAATATATTGATGCTTTATTGCGAAAATGTGTTACTAAGTGCCTTTTCCATAATTTAAGGTTCAGAGTAGGGATGAAACGGATATCCGGTAACTATCCGGTATCCGGCCTATCTGGCTGCCTTTTAACTATCCGGTAACTATCCGATATCCGGAAGTAAAGTGCCGGATATCCGATTTACCAAGCCGGATATCCGGATGAATAAAACATCGAAGATTTTTTTTTATGGCGATCAATTTTCTTTGTTTTTGCTTTAAGTATTTTCCTGAAAATTCTACCAATGTATTCACAGTGTGCAGATTCTCTCTTTAACCAATAGAGACTTTTAAAAACTCACTTTTTTTTCAAATTTTTAACTTTAAAATTATATTTTTAACGAATCGTTATGGTGGAGGTTCATCACATCTCACAACTAATATAAAGTTGAATTGAAAAATAAATTTCTCAAAAGTTTAAGAAAACTTGAGTTTTCATGTTTGGAATGAAAAGGCATATGGTAAAATTACAATTATTCAGAAATTAAGTGTAAAATGCTAGTGCTAATGTACATTGCTAGCAGCAGCCTAGAATAACCCTTTGTAAATAAAAAAGTTTTTTGAATGTTTATTCAATTTTAATATCACTTTAAAGATAAGAAAATGGGAAATATTACAGAATAAAAAAAATATTTTTAAATTTTTGACCGATTTCCGTATTTTCTAGTGTGTATGAGAAGTTATTTTCATAAAAAATAAACTGCCGGATATCCGGCAAAATCCAGTTCGGATATCCGATATCCGGTTTGTAATGTGCGCCGGATATCCGATATCCGGCAAAACCACTATCCGGTTCATCCCTAGTTCAGAGCTTATTTAAATCTTTAAATTGTAATCTATTTGGTACCTAAATGTTGTAAGTGAAAATAAATTCTTTTAATTGGCAGAAAAGCCTGTTGATTGTTATTTTTCCATTCCTTATAATTAATTTACAAACTTTCAAATGGCTGTCATGAAAAAAATAGTGATGTCACTTACCAGATTTGTGCACTGAACAATGGATATGAAGTGTAAAATTGTAACCTTTATAATTTTATGCTCATATACATTTTTTTAAAGCTTATTTACTGAGATAATCAGAATTTATTTTCAAGTTACATATAATTAATATTTTAAAATAATTCTTAACGTTTTTGAGAAGTCTGGAGAAAACAAGAGTTAAAGAATTTCAAATTTCTTGTAGACTTTATTTTGATTTATTATAATGTTGTATAATGTAGGAAAGAAATGTTAAAGCGTATTTTTTTATATAAATTTTCGAAATGTTTTTTGGGATTTTTTTTTAATGTTTGATTGAATGTATTAGTTTTACACCATTTATTCCTCAGACACATTTTTTGGAAATTTGAATGATAATTTGTTTTGCAAACAAATTATTAATCAATAGGCAATATATTTAATACATGATATTGATGTCTAATTGCAATTAATATTGAAACTTTTATTAACAAGTTGAATGTTAAAAGCATTTTATTAATCAAAAGACTTTATTTCGATTTCTATAGGTTTTAGTGACACATCGCACAATTGTTGAACCTTTAAAAAAGTAAGCTTGATTATTACTAATACAATTATTACTATTATTTATTATTGCTTATATTAATATCTTTGAATTTAAATTTCAGTTATTTTGTACATTTCAAATATTATCATATAATTTGTCAAATATCTTTTATCGTTTATTTTGTTGTATTTTTATTTTACATATAGTATTATATGCATTTTTTTTATAAAATAATTGTCTTCAATATTTGTATTTGATATTTTATTAAAAACTTTTATACTGATTTGTGTAGGCATAAAGAGCCATGCATTTTTATACGTAATTATGAATTTTATGTATACTATTTACAAGTTCCACAATTTTATGCAACACATAGATTTGAACTATTTTGTACTTTTGTAACATTAATTTGCTTATAAAATTGTATAAGCAACTGTACAGATTTGTAATTGTTCAGATTTTTATGGCAGGTTTTACTTTTAAAAAGTTGTGCTATTTTACCAATTAAAAAAAAAAAGTCTGAAGGATCATAAAATCTTTCAGAAATAAGTTATTTTGCTGTAAATTTTAGATGTTTGATAAGTACTGGTATAGTACTTATCAAACATCCAACAGTCCATAACTTTGTTGAACTTTATTTTTTCTTTTGTTTGTGTGTTTTTCAGATTTCAAGGTGTATTTTCTGAAACGAGAAGTGCTTTGAAAAAACGGGATCAAGCCATGAAGGTAACAACACATTTACTAATCATGTCAGTTAAATAGGATTTAATATATAGTTGTATGTGTTAAATTTTGGTTCCTGTTACTTTTTAAGAATGAACTAGGGAAATTACCCGTTCTTCATATTTTTAGACAAATTCTTCGAATTTTTAAAATAAAATATAGTATTTTAAACACTGGCAATTTATTGTCATCATTGCCAATTTAAAAAGAAGAAAATAAAAAACTAATAGAAAAAAAATATTTAATGTTTAAGTGAAGAGTTCTATTCTATTTATTATCTGGCATATCTGTTGTGGATCTACATTACTTAAAAATCAACTACAAATTTTGCTTGGTAATGAATTCAATACCAGTGTTCACTCTAGGCGTTTTTTGAAGGGCGGTCCGGCCTTTATTCTTTCCGATAGCGTCCTCATGCCCCTTTTTCAAAAATGCCGCCCTCTTTAAAAAATATTCTGCCCATCTTGCCCTTTTCACTCAAGCACAAGCGTCCTTGCTGTCTTTAAAAAAGTCATCGATTATTATTTTTTGTGTGTGTTAATTGGAATTAAGTGAATTATAATACTCCTTTTTAACTACATGTGTTCTGAAATCCATGGGGCATTCCTCGAATCCAATTCATTGCCTGTGCCCGCATATGAAATGCTCAGTTTTTTTTTAAAAAAAGATCTTTGTGTGGCCACGCCCACCACAAACATTTTTTTTAAAGGGCCCTTTTAAAAACAAGAAGTGCCTTTTCAAAAATATGGTGCCCTTTTACTGCCAACAGCGCCCTGCCCCTTTTTATTTCTAGAGTGAACACTGCAATACTAATATGCCCAATAATAAATTTTTAAATATTTAACGTGTAGAATGGTTTTCATGTTAAACAATACTATACTTTATTTTTAGTTCCATACATTTTTGTTTGTTTCAAAATTAATCAGGTATATATCATTACACATATAAATCATATATACCTGATTAATATATAGATTATGAATAATATATTATATTAAATAATGGATTATATAATTTGGACACTTCCTTACAGGAATGTATGAATGCTAGCCAGAAAGTTCAAAAGTTGCAAGAGAAAGAAAAAACAGGTCCTAACATTGTGAAATTAGAAGCTGTAAGTACCAAAAAAAAAAAAAAATTCCATGCCTTATTAAGTTTACATAGTTCATTTATAAAAATGATTGAAGCAGTGTTTAACCCTGATTCCATAATCTTTTTAGCATTTTAGCTAAAACCTCAGAAATATTTAAGCTCAAATCCCAAAATATAATTTTAATTAAAAAAAAATAACATCTTCGGGAGAAAGGGGGCACAATATGCTCTGGAGAAAAAAAGATATGTAAAAGGAAATCTTGTTACTTGATTTATAATCATTAAATAATGTTCTCTTTTTAAATTTTTGCATTTTAGCGAAAGCACATGCTGAAATTTTTACTAAATAAGATTTCTTTTCGCATTTTGGAAAAAAAGTTACCACAGCTTTTACACTGGTTTGAAGCCAGAATTGTATAAATCCTTTTCAACAATTATTCACTTGAAAGCAAAACATTTTAGTAATTTATTTTGAATCATATATTTAAAATATTGTTCTATATACAATGGTGTGCTTTTACTTACATATACATAAAAAATATACGTTACACATACTTGGAGGTTTACATGATGATTTTGCAATTGTTGTGTGGCAAGTTATAGGTTGCAATATTAGTGTTCTTTTTATAAAAGTTGCTTGCTGTTCTTTTTAAAAAACACACATAAAAAATTAGTATTCTTTTTTGAGATCAGTTGTTTTTATGTAGGGTGCACATTAAAAATTTAACTTTATGTGGATAGTGTCATATTTAATTTCGAGTAGTCAGGTTCATATCCCCCAAACAATTAGAACTCATGAATCAAAGATTAACGCCTTTCAAACAAGAAGTAAGAAAATCGATACATCTTGTTTATTTCTGCACTTGTCAATCCTTGAAAAAATTCACTGGCAAATTCAGAAATAAATTTCAGTGAGGGTGCAATATTTGAAAAATTAATGATATTTCTTAAAATCATGGTATAATTTAGAGTACTACCATCTTTGACAACAAAAACTGAATTAATTGTATATAATTGGTTATAAAACCTCATTAGTAGTTATTAAATATTTATATTTTTGTACTTTTAAATTGGGAAGGTAAGTCATTAAAAAAGTGTACTATAAATAGCAAGATCTTATGGTTTTTAAATGCAAAAAATTAATAATATCCAGCACTGCATGTAGATTTTTACATTATATTATCCCACTTTCTGTATCAGCCATTGGAACAACTATACTAAAGAGGTATTGAGAAAAAGAAGCCTTTTTATTATTCAAGTACATAACATTCCCTTGCTTATTTTATGAAATAAGCACAACCAGAAAAAAAGTTACAACACTTTATATCGCCTATAAATGAAAAAGCTTAATTTCCTCGATCACAAGGACCTGGCTGCTAGAGATTTTTAGTCCCATCCACGTTATCCAACCAGACTGCTCTGTAGCACATTAAATCTGTGGTGGTCCAAACTTTCTCGCATTAGCCACAGTATGCAAGTTTATAAGATGGGGTGCCAGCTCAGGTGTTGTCCCTCTCATTTAATTACAGTTCAAAATTAAGAGGGTGCATTTCTTCTGAGTAGATCCCGAACCATTGCCAATAGCCCATTGTGTAGTTCAAATGTGAGGAATATCCCACGGAGGAAAGAAGGTGGAGGTGCGATCAAGTCTAAAACCGGTTTGCAATGTGAAGTAAGCAATCGCTAAAAAAGTAGGTACTGGCGAAGTATTTGGCGCTATTCCTAAACACTGCTTTGTACCAGTACTTGGCAATAATTTATTTTATAATTTAATTTACCTGTGAAGTGGAAATAATAGCATTATTTATCAATATGGAATTTGTATTGCATACTAAGTATTTGTGGGGAGAAATAACATTTGTTTTGTATAACGTTAACTAAATTTTAAATTATTTTAGGCAAGGCAGAATCTGTCTAATTTGGAAGAAGATTTCAAAGCTCAAGACAGATTGTTAAAAGCAGAATTGCCACTATTATATGAAGGGAGAATAGAGTATTTTCAACCTTGTTTGGAAGCTGTTATTAAAGCACAGGTAAGCAAAACCATGACAACTTTTACAGTATTTCTTAGTACTTGTAAATTTCTAGCAAAATTATATTTAATTGTGAATTATTAAATATTCTGCTAAAATATTTTCAGATGATCATTAATAAAATTTTAAAATATTTTTAATCTTGTCAGTTCAAAAAAAGTCTTTCTTCCTATATTATCTACCCAGTGGCACATGGAGGGGGTCAGAACATTTTATTTATTGAAGACAATTTTTTTAACATATATAAATACTAATAATAGGATATTATAAGAAAATAACCTTCCCTATACAACTTTTCTTTGTATACTAATATATCTATCTACCTTGTCTTTAAATTTATTGCAGATTTACCACACGTGGCATGAAGATCACTCACCTAAATACAGAATTTAGACAAATTGACTCAGTAAATTTTAACAAGTCATAATGGAAGGTTTTTATTCTTAAACTTACAGTAAAACACCTCTTTATAGTCATGGATGGTGTACAATGTTGCACCCCAATTTTTTTTATTTGTTTTACAGGGTGCGTTCCATAAGTAATGCGACCAATTTTTTCCTGACGCGACTGTACGCTGCAGCGCCCTTTAATCTGCTGGGCTAGGTGGAGGGGTTTATTAGCTTCATAAAGCACCCATTCTCAGTCGGCTCCAAGCTGCCGGAAAGACGGGGCGTGTGTTCTCCGAAGCCCGTTTTGAGCTTAATGTAACACGGCGCGATGGATGGAGCAACGTTACGCTATCAAATTTTGTGTTAAACTTGGGAAGTCCGCCACCGAAACGTTTCTATTAATTCGGCAGGCCTTTGGGAGTGATAGCTTGTCCAAATCACAAGTTCACAGATCGCACAAGTCGTTCAAGGAAGCATAATCAAGTCCAGGATCAAAACAATGCTCATTTGTCTTCTTTGATGTCAAAGGCATTCTCCAACAAGAATTCGTACCTACCGGGACCACTGTGAACGCAGCTTTTTACTTGGAAGTGCTCAAAAGGAGGGTCTCGCACTGCGCAGGAGGGTGCTATTTTGAATATTTTTAACTAATTGTACGAATATGTCCAATAAATGATTTTTTATGAATTTGGTCGCATTACTCATGGAACGCACCCTGTATTGCTAACTAATTTTTATAAGCCATATCCAGGGTAAAAAAACCTTTAGGGCCCCTGATGTTCTTAAAATAATACTAAATTTATGTATGCAAAATAAATCAACTGTTGGTCTGAATCGTCTAGTGTTTGGCACAGCTTGGCCATTTTTGGCCCTTGTGCCATTAAACCCCATACAACCAAAATAAATCAGCTTATGCAGTGTTAAATATTGTGAAAAACTTTTTTTTCTGGGAATTTTAATTAACGTTAATGGTTAGTTCTAACAGTTTCTTTATACCTTTCTTGTTCTGTTCTTTCTTCCATTTTAGCTTTCTTTTAGTGAACCCAGATGGGAATGCATTTTAACCTATTTTATGGTAAATCCGTAATTATTACATCAGAAAATTTGGAAAGAAGTATTCGTAAACAACAAATCCACATGCAATTAGTAAACACAATAACCAGTTGTGCATTGTTAATTTTGCAAGTGATCTAAAGCACATTTTTTTTTTATGAATCCGATGCGAAAGATGACATGCTCGAAATTACCGCCGAATCATCGCGATTTCACAACATGCACAGATAAAAAGGAGTTTTTCTACTGTCATAATTCACTTAATTCCAATTTACACACATTTTTTTAATCGGTGCCTTTTTTAAAGACAGCTAGGAAAGCAAAGATGCTTGACTGAAAAGGACAAAAGAGGCGGAATTTTTTCAAAAGAGGGCGACGTTTTTGAAAGAGGGGACGAGGGCGATAATAAGATGAAAAAAAGGGCGGGCAGAATGGACCGCCCTTAAAAAAACGCCTAGAGTGAACACTCAGGGTGTCCACAGGGAAAGCATTTTGAATTTCCCTGATACATCCCTGCAAGCCGTACTTTTTTTTATGGCAATATTTTAAAAATGTATTATTGTTCCTTATTATGCAAGATATGCTTTGACATTATCTTATTATTTCCCAAAAATATATTTATTTTTAATATATAAGTTTACTAACTATTTCGCTTGATTTTCTAACTCCCAAAAAAGTGCAACGTAAGTTTAACATCCAAACATCAATGCATAAAAATTTAATGTACCCCAAATTCAAAATGCTAATTAAAAATTGTAAAAGTCCAAGTAAGTGCAATATATCTCTTAGATTATTAGTGATTGTACTTTAAGATCAAAGTCTAAAGTAACCTCAATATTAAAAAAGAAATTCAATATACTTAAAAAGTAGAAACCCAATGCATCCCTATCCCAAATAATAAAACTAATTTATTAAATCTAATCCAGTATCTTTAGATATACAGCTTAGTACACAACATATATTTCCTAAGATCTAAAATGTACCCCCAAAAAAATAAAAGCAACAACAGTTTCGTCAAGTTTAACAGAAATAAAAAATCATTTTTGGGATGTTCAAAAGAAATTTGAATTTTACTAGGAACTTAGCAAATTTTAAATATTTGAAAGATCTATTTTTAAAATAAATTGAGTGGGCGGGCAAGTACCTAGTTATAGATAGCCAATTGGTTTGTCAAATTTTAAACATCAGCATTTTGGTGCGGTTTTTACGACCTTGAAAGAGAAAAATTTCACTTTTAAAAGTCCTCTACGCAATTTCCCTCTTTTTGATTGCATTTAAAAATTATTTGAATATTTGTAACCAATCAACTATGTTTCACAGCCAGAAATCAAGTTAAAAATATTTTTTTTTGACCAATCCCCCGATTTTTCCAGAATGGTCAAATTCCCTGGTTGTGGACACCCTGACACTAGTACAATATTGAACAACTTAAATCCAGTGCATAAGATTGGCTTAATAAAATTTATTTGTATAGTACATGCAAGTACCCAACTTAATAAAAATTTATTAGGTGCATTGCATACTGCCAAATATTTTAGTGTTTCAGTTACAATTTTAATAAAGATCACTTACGTTATCGTCATATATTTGGCCCACCCCGAAAGAGTAGTAATCGGGAGTTGTTGCTATGGCAAGCCTGCTCATTTAAAAATTTCAATAACCAGATCCTTGGGCTGAATCAAATGAAATATGTGAGCAAGACCAGTTCTTCGACCATTATTTTATTCTTGCCGACAGTTTTAGCATTCCTGTTAAGTACCCTGCTTTCAAATTTTACTATGTCTTGTCACAATGCAGAATAATAACTGATTATAATTGTTTAATTGAATGTTTTCACAGGTGGAACACAGCGGCAATTGTGCAAGTTTGATCCCAGAGACTATTCCAAGTTTAAACACTTTTAACTCATCCGAGGCGGCTATGAGGCAACAGCAGAACCAAAGATTTGCCCAGATCCATGCATTATCAATTGTTGGAGACAACTAAGCATTTAAAGATAAATTGAATGTATAAGGTTTTACATTATCAAATAAAGATATATCCCATCATATTTTTTATCTTTGTATAATATTGCTGTGGCTGCTTATCTTTGCACTCTTGTCAGGAATGAGATTGGGCAAAAAGCTGAAGAAAAAATCTGAATTGTATACAATTTTTTTTATGCAACAAGAAATATACTATTGGAAATGATTTAATTCATATTTAGTATAAACATTGCAATTAGTTTTATTATATCACTTTATATAGAAACAAACTCCTTTAGCATGCAAGTACACGAGTAAGGTCTCACAGAAGAAAAAAATTTCAACGTATTAATAGCAGTTATTCAACCATATAGATTAAGTAGCCTCTTCATAAAATAAGGTTTGCTAAAATTAGTTTGTCCTATGGTTTAGAAATTATCTGCCTGTTACATATCCGGAATTTATAAACAATTTATTAATTTCAAAATATTTTCATTGTTGAATAGTGATTGTACAATGACATTTCATTCACACAGCATTTGAGGACTGGATTGTTTTACAATGTACATTCTGCAGATAAAATGTGAGCACAAGTTACTTGAATTTCTTGGTGAATAATAGGAGTCGAAGCCCCCTGCTAAATAAAAATTGAGATATTTTATATCAATTTTAAACTTTTTGAAGTTGGTGCCAATTCGCAAAAATCTTATTAAAACTTTTAGAAATAAGCGTCAAAATTTAAGTAAGTATAAAATTTATATTAAAGAATTTAATTTTATTAAATCGTTCATAAAATTAAAAATTACTTTTTGGCACTCCCTAGTCAGCTTTCCTTTTTTTAAAAAAAAAGATTTTAATTGAGGTAGCGTTAAAAAATACCAACATTTGAATTAAAATATCTTAAGTACTTATTTTGTTTGTTGCTTACTTGTTTATTGCTGGGCATGAACTATTAAATTAAACCAAATATTTGGGGAATATTGAATATGAACTGAATATTCAAGAAATAAGGTACAAATTAATCTAATTTAAGATTATATATATAAAAACAACAACACATAACAGGTTTCGAAATATTTATTCCAATGAACTGTACACGATGCAAGATAAAGCCTAAAACTGGATCATTTGTCCCTGGAAGAAAAACAACAAAATTTTAATATAATGCAATAAAGAAACAAAATAACTAACATTTATAGCTTTATTATAAAACAAGTATTAATGCAACATATGTTAGAACAACTTCAGGTATTGCAAACAATATTTACTACAACAATTGCTAAAATCACAAAAAAATATGATGTTTTTTTTTAAATTCTTTATTAGGCTGGTGTATGATTTTAACGTGGGATTCGGGCCGAAATATTGTCCATCCGCTCGGTAGAGGTTAAAACTTCTACCACAAATTCCATATTTGGATTTGACAATATTGTACAAGAGGAAATAGCCTTTGCAAAAATGGACATATAACAATTGTGCTTTTAATCATTAACATTATTACGAGTTAAACTATTTATTAGAAATTAAACTTTAGTTTTTGCTTATTTTAATTTATCTTCAAATTTATTTCTCAATTTTGACATTTAAGAAGTTCTAGCATTGAAATTTCCTACAAAATTGGTATTCAAAATGCCTATAAAGTTGAATCAATTCATTTACCTTGAGCCATAGATAAAAAATAAATTAAGGGTTCAAAATAAATTTTTTTAAACTCAGCAGTGCTCTAGTACTATTTCGGTGGGAAATACATCCTCCTATTACCAAGATCACACACATAATTGATGCAAAGAGAATTAAAAAAAAAAAAAAAATGCCATTTTCAAAGAAATATATCGGGTATGAACGAGTGTCACATACCTTCCTCTTCTTGTCTCCTCCAATTTCGAAATGTTTGCATCGCTTGATCGGCAGCTGCTTTCGGTACTTACACTCGGAGCACTCCATCCTCAGCACAATCTTCTTGGTGGTCTTGGCCTGGAAACACAAAGGGATTTAATACACTACATTGATCAAAGCTGTTTGAAATGAGTGCTTAATATATTAAAGATACAAAAAAAAAATGGTGTCCCATTTGACAAATTCTATAAACTTAAGGTCACAAAACCATCTTAGTGCATTCTAAAATATTAATTTTATTTTGTATCAAAACAATACAAAACTTAGGATAAATAATTTTTTTTCGTTTTTCTATCAAATCAATACTAAGCTTTGGTATAAGATTGCCTAAATTATCAACTTTAAATTATTTTGTTCTCTTTTAATTCCATTCTCCTTGAAGGAAACTGCACCAAATTTGCTACAGAATATCATCGAACATTACTTTGTCTTTAGAAATTAGTAGCAATACATGGATTATATATAATCACTACAACCCAGTGTATCAAACACAATATTTTGTCTATAAAAATCCAAAATTATAGTTTTTCACAAAATATTTTATTGTTTAGCCTATTTTACCCAGAACTGAGAAATAAACTCAATTCTAGCTTGGAAGACTGCTTTATATACTTTCTTTTGTCAAGTGATTTGTAAATCTAACAAAACACTTAAAGATAAGAAAGAATCAACATGACCAAAAAAGCCCAATCAAATATAGTTTGTTAACTCTTTTCCTTTACATATATTAATGTCTTGCACTTTACAATTAAACTTAAAAACTGAATTACAGTTGGACAAAACCAAGATTATACATACATTAAAAAAATTCAGATTAAGAACGGACAATGAAGGCTTTGAAACAAGCAAAAATGTTCTTTCTTTCATACAAAGGACAATACCGTAATGTTGAAGAAAAGAATACTACTATTTTAAGATAATTGCAGGCAAAGCCAAACTTTTTATCTAAAAGAATTTTTAAAACAATCTACAAGTTAGTCTTGGAAAAATAAAAATTATTTGTTATTAGAATGTCTATCATTTATGAATTCATCTGCTAAATAAGTAAAATAATGTGTTCAGCCTATTTTACCCAGAGCTGAGAAATAAACTCAATTCTAGCTTGGAAGACTGCTTTCTATACTTTCTTTTGTCAAGTGAAATGTAAATCTAACAAAACACTTAAAGATATGAAAGAATGAAGTGAAAAAAAAAAATCCAATATTTTTCTTCCCTTTACACATATTTATGCCTTGCATTTGACAATCAAATTTAAAAAACTGAATTACATTGGACCAAACCAAGATTACATATACAAAAAAAAAAGTCAGATTAAAAACAGATAATGAAGGTTTTGAAACAAGCAAACATTTTATTCTTTCTTTCATAGAAAGGACAATATCATAATGTTTAAGAAAATACTACTATTTTTAAATATTTATAGAGAAAGCCAAACTTTTTATCTGAAAGAATGTTTTAAAACAATCTTACAAGTTAGTTCTGGAAAATAAAAATTATTTGTTATTTAAAGAATGTCTCATTTATGAATACATCTGCTAAATAAGTATAATTTGTTCAGCCTATTTTACCCAGAACCGAGAAATAAACTCAATTCTAGCTTGGAAGACTGCTTTTTATTTACTTTCTTTTGTCAAGTGAAATGTAAATCTAACAAAACACTTAAAGATAAGAAAGATTTAAGACAAAGTGAAATTTGAATGGACATTGCAGACTAATTCTAAAAACAAGCACAAAAAGTAATAAGTAAAAAGCATCATTTTTCCCAAGAAAAGTTTCTTTTGTGTGGTCTAATCTACACAGGATCATGAATAAAATTTAACCCTGACTTTGAAGACCAAAATGTGCTTTCTGTTGTCAAGTGAAGTGTAACACAACAAAACACCTAAAGATTAAGAAAGAAAATCTAACATGCTTTACACTTACTCAACCAAAATTAAATTCAGACATGCGATTGGTCAAACAAGAAAAAATCTGCCAAAAAAGTCAAGTGAAATTTGCAACAACCAAAAATCACTTGTTTGTTTATGGCACATTATATAAATTCTCAAACAAGGCAATTTCCTCAAAATGTAAACCTGTTTATTGCAGATAATTTGTTTATGTGAACTGTAAAAAATAAGTAAACTATTTTAAAGTGAATAAATACAGTATGTCTCCACTCTTTTCAGTGTTTCCTAGATGTATGTGAATGCAATTCTAAGCCAACAAAAAATGAACTTGTATGTCATTTTTATAGACCAATAAAGGAATCATTCAATAAAACAAAACGGTTGGGATTTCCAATCATAAGCGGGTAGCTTTTGGCGACTTTTTCGGGCGATTCACTTCTCAATCTGGGAATGGGATAATTGTTAACAAATATGAAAGGATAAGAATTTGGGGGATTCGTTCGCAGAATCACGTGACTTCCCGGCATAGGAATTTCCGTGATTGGTTTAAAGAGTGACGTGGTTTTTGTGCGGGATTAAGAATTATTCTATTCGAAAGTATAAGAATTTGTGGGATTGGTTCGGAAGGTCACGTGACTTCTTCGGCTTAAATATTGGGATTTTTAAACTGAATTTCGGTTTCAGTGTGGGCAGTGGACGTGTCGAAAGGAAGGTAAAAATGCGCATTGTGTGTGTAGAATTATTAGGAAGGATACGTGGTTCACAAACACACGATTGATCATTGTCTGGTAAGTGCTTTTTCTTCTAAATTTTATACCCCTGTTGTAGTTTTTTCTAAATATTTTTTGGTTCAAGTGTTTTTTGATAAATTTTTGCCATTGCCCGGTCCTCAAAACGATGAGTAGCCCCAAACGACGGCCCGGAGGATTGCCTGTAAGCACCATGATCAACTGCCCGGAGGGGGTCACGGATGTGATCCTGAGTAGTCGGAGGCCGAAGGTCGGAGACCACAAAATCGACGGCAGGAGCCTGTGACTTTAAGCGCGCGAAACGCGTGTGCGCTTAAGAGTGCCTTTGAAATGCCCCAAATGACGGCCCGGAGGATTGCCTGTAAGCACCATGATCGACAACCTGGAGGGGTTAATTAACCAAAGAAAAGCGTCGAAATCAATTTTAAACCGTCGCCATTAGCCCATTGTGGAGCTCGAGTGCGACATTATTTCATTCAATCGTGCAGACGTAATAGAAATCCTTTGAAATGAGTTTTGAACCGTCACCGATAGCCCATTACACAGTAGAAGTCATCCGAAAATATGACGCAACTCTTGAGTTGTTAACTGTAATTCTGTGTTTACCACCGGAAGCAACCATAAAGTTCAGAAAAAAATATGCGTGCGCAACGCATCGGGTCGTTTGGCGACCATTTCAAAACACAGCCAAACCCGCTATCGAAAGCAAGTCTTTACCCAAAAAACACATTAATAGCTTAATTCGGGCCAGATTTACTGTACAGTCGATTTTTTTCCACATTTGGCGATAATTTTTTTAAATGGTCTTCTGACCTGACAAGGAATTGCAGCAACCCTTTGGACAACAGTTGCAAAAATGGCGACTTTTGGAGAGATTTTGAAAAAGTCGCCAAGGGTAAACCGTACAGTGAATTTTTACCCTTAATTCAACTAAAAAAGTAATCTTTGGCTATTAATTATTTAATAGTTTCATATTCAAATATTATCAAAATATCGAGTGGGATTACCTTTTTCCTGAAAATAGGCTTGGTCTGTCCACCATAACCCTGCTGCTTTCTGTCGTACCTCCTCTTTCCTAAAAAATAAAGAAGTGTTGCATAAGTATGTAAATGGCAAAATTATCTTCAAGACATACAACAAAATAAATCCTGTATCTAGAAGTTATTTTATTATGAAAATACTTGGTTTTAATTAATGAAAAAAACTCAATGGCAAGTTGGTTTACTGTATAATAAAATTTTTCCTGATCCATACCACAATTTAAATTATATGCAGAATTATTTTGCTAAAATAACAGTTCCTTCAAATAAAGCTTACCTTGTGCCCAGACAGAATCTTTGCCTTTCTTGTACTGTGTCACTTTATGTAATGTGTGCTTCTTGCACTTGCCTTTGCAAAAGGTTCTTCGTTGTTTTGGGACATTAACCTGAAAAAATATATACAATTATAACCATTGTAATACTATTTATTTTTTAAATAACCCAAATAGAGCTACAATGCTCAAGATGCAAATTTTAAATACTCTTTTGGGTTAATCTGTTTATTATGATCGTCCTGATTTTTTGGTAAATCTGGTAATTCCGCGCCAAATGCTGATGCAGGAAGAAAATTGATATATTTGAATGGCAACCAAATGGATTTTTATCGTCTAGCAACATTTTTGTGTTGCGAATATAGAAAAATCTCCGAGGGTTACAACTATTCGTTGAGGAACCAAAAATTATTTTATCTCATATGTTATCATTACATAGAATTTAAATTGTCTTTTTAAACTGTCTTTGAATTCTCTGCAGTGTGAAGTCAATTGTTTTCGTGATGTACAACAAGTTTATTTTATAGTTAAATACAAGTAGGATGCAGATGTTAGTTTGTAAAGATTATTTAGTAGTATACCCGATGGGGTCAGGTTTACTGTACGGTCACCCTTGGCGCGATTTTTCTACATTTGGCGATAAAATTTTTTAAAATGGCAACCCCTCCGACCCGATAAGGAATTGCAGCAACCCTATTCAAAAACAGAATGTTGGCCGCCATTATTTAATTTTCGTTCTTTAGATCACGCTCGTGCAAAAAGTCGCCAAAATGGCGACTTTTGAAAAAGTCGCCAAGGGTGACCGTACAGTAAACCTTTACCTAGATTTGTTAAGTATGAATGGTTAGAATGTATTCTACGGCAGACGATTTTTCTCCAATTCAGGTAACCCGGGTCCGATTCATGGGGGAAATGGACTCCATTTTCTGACAATAGAGTACATTTCAACCTATTTAACAACCCCAAAGAGTAATTGAACCAAAAATATTAAATGCAATGATAAAAATCTGCAAAGATCTTTGGCTATACAGTTAAACATAAGAAAATGGAGAACTTCCAACACATTATATACTATAACAAACTAATGTTTCTCGCACGCTACAAGCCATTTTCGGCATATCTATAAAAATGTCTGTCGCGAATCAAGAATAAGTCCCTTCCAATATAGACATTGCAGAATTTGAAGCACAAATTATCACAATTAAATTGCATAATTGACAAGCGAAGTTATAATACTGATAACATTCATTTCAAGTTTAGTGTATTGCACGTGTCACGGAATATATTCACTAAGCAATTTAACAAGACAATATAGCATTGAAACAACAAAAGCAAAGTTACTACATTTGTATTGCAAGATTAATAAGAAATATATAAATGTACACAAACCATTTTGATGTATTATTATTTTTATAAATTAAAGTTTTATATATACTAGCCCTAACAATTCCACTCGGAAATGTAAAGATGGAAACCCGATGTTGCCAACTTTGCATTTCGAATTTAGATTAATTATTCAATATGAGGCTCAGCTAATGTAAGCTTATACTTAAAATGTTTAAAAGAAATCTTTATTTTCTGATCAACTGAATACATTATTTCTTGTCTATTTATGTTTCTTAGGGCTCTTTGTTAAATTTAAAATATAAAACAATATGTTTTGTTACTTTTACTTTCTTTTTATATTTCCTACTTCTCAACTCGAGTTCAAAACCGGAAAGTTCAAGTTTTGGAACACTTTTTAAATAATTATTTTTAAAAATGAAATCGTTTGAAAATATTTCTTGGAATTCTTTATCACTTAATATCAAGTGGAATGTCGTTATTAGAAAAAACTGTCAACACTTTGCACATTATGTAGCTATTTATAATTATTTTTAAAAGTATATTTTAGTTGATTTGGTAAGAAATTTGAATTAAAATTCCTTTTTAAATAGTTATTGCTGAACTGAAAGTTATTTTTAATTGAAAAATGTTAGTTTGTAGTCAATGAGTTTCTTAAATATATATTTAAGAAGTAATATTTGTATTTATTTATTAAAATCTTTTAGGATTTTATATTCTGTAATGAAAGACGAATTATTTTCCAATAAAATATATAAAGATGAGATTGTCTCCAGTTTATCTCCTATGGGTATATTATTTTTTTCTGTTCTTTATTAAAAATATGTTGTAATTTATGTATTCCATTATTTCTTTTTTGCCAAATTAATATTACTTGACTATTTGATTAATTCTTAGTTAAGGGGGAAAAAAACTTGGGGTATGTGAGGGTTCCCATATATATTTAAAGTTAATTAACAGTGTTTAAACTAGACATTTTTTGAAGGACGGATCACTCTTTTACCTTGAAAATTGTGCCCTTTTAACTCTCCCTGAACATTTTATAAAATGACCAATCTTCCTTTTCACTTCAATAGCAAAAAATATAGGAATATATAGTTTTCCTTCCATTGAGAATTGAAAACCAGATGTTCAGCAGCATTTTTCGACTTCAGAGACAGTAAAACTGGTTTATTTTGGAATTTACTGCTTTTTTAAAAAATAATTTACCTATTAAATTATAAAAATGTATTTAATGCTAAAAAAATGCCATTCATTAACAATGGCATTTTTTTAGCACTAAATACATTTTTTAGAATTTATTAGGTAAATGATTTTTAACATAATCAATAGGGATGAACCGGATAGTGGTTTTGCCGGATATCGGATATCCGGCGCACATTACAAACCGGATATCCGAACTGGATTTTGCCGGATATCCGGCAGTTTCTTTTTTTATGAAAATATCTTCTCATACACACTAGAAAATACGGAAATCGGTCAAAAATTACGAAATATTTTTTTATTCTATAATATTTCCCAATTACTTACCCTTAAGGTGATAGGTACCAAGATTGAATAAACATTAAAAAAACTTTTTTTATTTACAAAGGGTTAGTCTAGGGTGCTGCTAGCAATGGGCGTATGTTTTGTACACTTTAAACTCAATTTCTGAATAATTGTATTTTTACCATATGCTCTTTCATTCCAAACATAAAAACTCAAGTTTGCTTAAACTTTTGTGAAATTTATTTTAACTTTATATTAGTTGTGAGATGTTATGACCCTCCACCATAACGATTCGTTAAAAAAAATTAATAGAATTTTAAAGTTAAAAACGAGAAAAATTCAAGGGAGAATCTGCACACTGTTAATACATTGGTAGAATTTTCAGGAAAATACTTAAATACCATATTCTTAGCAAAGATAATTGACCGCCACAAAAAAAAATCTTCGATGTTTTATTCATCCGGATATCCGGCTTGGAAAATCGGATATCCGGCACTTTACTTCCGGATATCGGATAGTTAAAAATCATCCGGATAGTTACCGGATATCCGTTTCATCCCTAATAATCAATCAATCAATGTTCACTCTAGGTGTTTTTTGAAGGGTGGTCCACCCTGCCTGCCCTTTTTACATTTTGATATCGCCCTCAAGCCCTTTTTGGAAAAATGACACCCTCTTTTGAAAATATTCCGCCTCTTTTGGCCTTTTTAGTCAAGCACAAGCATCCTTGCTCCCATAGCAGTCTTTAAAAAAAAAGCAGTAATTTTATGTCTAAATCGGAATTTAGTTCATTCTGAGGTAAAATTTCACTGTACGGTCACCCTTGGCGACTTTTTCAAAATCTTGCCAAAAGTCGACATTTTGGCGACTGTTGTCCAATAGGGTTGCTGCAATTCTTAGTCGGGTTGGAGGGGGTTGCCATTTAAAAAAAATTATCGCCAAATGTGGAAAAAATCGCACCAAGGGTGACCGTACAGTAAATCTGACCCAATTCTGACATCAGAAGAACAAACTTATTTTTAACTATGTGTGTTGCGCATTCACGATGAATATAGTTAATTTTAAGCAAAGGTCATTCCAATGTCTAACAGGTGGACACGCCCACCCCAAACTTTTTTTTTAGCCCATTTTCTACCAATAGCTCCTGCCCTTTTTTGTTTTTCTAGAGCGAATACTCAATCAATGATGAAACATTTAACCCAATCATTACCCCGACTTTGATAATGGAAAATTGTGTCCTCATTACAGTGCCCTTTTCTCAAAATAATGCCATGTACTTTTTCACTTCTAGAATGAACTCTGTAATTAGTAGCATGTTCACCAATTTTTCCAGAATTCACTTTTTTCAAAAGTTTATTATATAAATATATTTTAATACTCATTTACCTGACCTTTGAAATGAAAGTTGATTTAAAAATTGTCAATCATTTTGTATTTTTTTTTCAGAAGAAGATTTTGCAGAAACTCCTCAACATTCTTATGCTGATTGTGCGACCATCAATTTTTACCAAATCAATTATGCCGGCCTCACTTTCTATATACTCTGTTTAGTAGTTTTCATGATTACAGTTACTTGCTTATTGAAAGGTAACATTTGCTGGAATCTTATTTGTACAGAATTGAGCCAAGGCTAGCTCTAAATATAGTAACCTTATTTTAACCAATCCATTTAATTGTATTTGAATAATTATCAAATTTATATACTACTAACATGTCTGTGAGATAATTATTGCATGAACCCCTCACTACACACACATTCGTTATAACTACTCATAGATTGCATTCCATTCATAGAATTCCACCCATAGATGGCAGCACTGCCAATGTCCTGTTTAAAAACTGTTTGGAAATTAGTTATTTTTAAAGGCATTATTTAAAAACAACATTAATATTCACGAGACAGAAGTATGATTTGTCACTGCTTCAGGAAATTGTCTTTTTTTTTAATACCTCGCATGTTAAGATCCATTGTGTGGGAGACCTGCAAAAGGGATCTTTACTACTGAAATAATATTTATTATGATAAATAATATTTTAATAAGATTGAAACATACAAGTATTGGCTCAAGTCGGCACCAGATTTTATTATTGTTTTAGCATGTGTATCAGAAAGTACAAACAATTTTGAGTAACAAGTACATTTGGTAGAAAATTTACTCATCTTTTTAATTGCACCTGTGAAATCACAATTAAAATATTTTGATATCATTAAATTTAGTCAATAATTACTCGTTAGGGGTTGTTCAAATTCACATGACGCATTTGTGACTTTCACTTTACGACAATGTGGCTCTGATGGACACCGCTCAATTTAATCATATTGAGTTTGGGCAATGTTGACACATGGATACGCCGCTAGTCAATCATAAATATATATCGATAAATAAATAGATAATAAATATGATAATAAAATTAATTATTACTTTTTCAGAATTAAAGCTGAATTACTATTAAAGTATTTGTTGAATTGTAGGTTTATACAAAGGTAATAAGCCAGTAATTTATAAATCATGTTTAGTTTTATTTCATATAGGCAGTGCATTTTGTATTCGAGAAATTTTAGCCTGTGTAAGACTTTAATTTGTGTTTTAGGAAGAAGAGCCCGAATTTTAAAACCTCCAGCTCAAGTTATTTATCATTTATGCAAGGTGTGTATTATCATAATTTTACTTTAAATTCAGTTAATATAATGTGTTTAACTGCTATTGTGTAAGGTGGAACTCACGCTTTTTATAGTGTTATATGTTAGCTTTACTAATATTTTATTTAATTTAAGGCACTTGATTTGTCTGTAACATTTAAAGTTTTTTTTTTTTAAGTAAATTAAAAATTATTGTAATTTTTAAACTTTAAATAAGCACATAAAAATACTTTATCTAATATACTGTACAAAATATGTTAAAACCTCTATTTATAAAAAATAACCATTGAAGTATTCATACAAGCTAGACACTATAATATTAAAGTGATTCTTTTGATTAATAGCTTATCTGAAGCTATACAGCATCACTTAGTGCCTTTTATTACTTTTAGTTTATAATATAATTTATTTATATGTTTAATTAGCTAAAAAAGTAAATTAAAGCCAACATTTTCACCATTGGACAATTAATACCCACACAAATATGAAGACCTTTCTCTCGCTGGTCAACAAGGCAAATTATTTTTACAAGAGATCTAGTAAAAGTTTAAATTATAAATAATACGCTCTACAGAATAAAAAGTGTATCATCTGAAAGATGACAATTTCCTTTACTTGGTGCAGAAAATTTAATTTCAATTGGACAATTATTAATGAAAATAGAAGCATATCAAATAACATTATTGGATTTTTTTCCTATTGCTTCTTCACGGGAGAAAGATAAAACCCGAACACACCTGGCAACCATTGTTTCCCTACTGCTTGAGTCATATTCTCACCTGTTGTATTGGATTTAAATTGGTATGAATGGGAAGGGAAAACATTGATTGCCATTTTAAACATTTGAAATTGGAATGGGTTATTTACCAATAGATTGTAAAACAAAATATATTTTCTAGACTTCATATAGAGAAGACCACTTTCGATTGTGCAAGACTCTGATTGAGAAAGAAGATTATGATGTGAATTATAAGGATGCAGATGGCAATTTTTCTCTGTTTTTAGTAAGATTTCCTTTATTTTTCATTTGATTGTTTTCTTGTATCTAATTATTATTTTTATGCTGGTCGTTTAAAATAATCAGTAGTGAATTTTATTTTAAATTGCTTAAATTTTATTTATAATACAGAATTCATTGCATGTAGTTTATTTATAGTTTAAATCTTTTTTATGTCCATCTGATTTGACAAAATGAAGATTTAATTTGTTAAAAACATATTAACAATAAAAAATAAAATTTTAAAAATAACCGCACTATCTATATTAAAAATATTTCAGGTTGGACTTTTTCGATTTGTGCTAATTTCAGAAACTAATTGTCTAATTTTAATGACAACTTAGTAGTTATATAGTTTTCACTTGGAAGAAAATTTTTACCATGCTTTTATCACTAACATAATTAGAAGATGAGTTAACCTTAAAAATGGTTTCCATTTGGCATATTGACAAAAAAATACATTCCAGCATTAATTGAATTGATCTTCATGATACTTAACTTGTTCAGAAGAAGGTTTTCCACTTTATTTTGTGCAAATTTATCAATTGTGGCGGCCGTTGTTGTTTGATTGTACGGCCACACAATTGTTGACTCCATTTAAGATCAGAAGGTTAAGTTTAAAAGTAATGAATAAGATGATGTATGCTGTAGTATTTAGAAAACAAATAAGATTTAATGATGCAATTATAAAAGTTAAGAATTTACATTTAAAGGATAAATGGATGGTATTGCAATTACAAGAGGAATGTTGTGAGATGTGCATGTTCTTACTATGGCTGTCTGGTTGGGAAATAGTTCATTTGAGTCTGTGTTGTTCATATGATTTGGCCGCCCCATGTGTGTGCCTCATGTGCTGGAGCTATGTGATTGACTCTTGGTGTAAACATTGAAGTGGAAACTTTCCTGGAATTGCTTGGCAAATAAAGGAAGGTGGATGAACTCCATGTCGCTGCACAATAATAAACTAAGTTATCGCTTTTATTTCTTACTTTTGACACACATTATTTTCTCCAAACACATTGTTTTTATTGTATGGACCTGTTACAATATTTTTTAAGTAATAGAGAACCATTTTTGGTGCTCCCATTCCATTCATATTTAATAAAAGTCCAAGTTTTAAAGGAGAAATTGAAATGAACAAAAGAATTATTATTATTAGAACACCCCCCCCCCCCCCCCAATTTATTTATAGTATTGGCTTATTTATTCCTATTGTACTTAATTAAAATTAGTCCAGTGCAAAGAACAGGCATTTTTATTAATTGCAACTTAACCTTGTAGGGTTCACTTCTTCCACCCGATACTCCCGCTTAGGCGAGAGTGATCACTTTGGCCTGTCTGGCGGAGTATCGGCGTAGCAAGCCAAAGTTCCTCGGTTCGATACCGAGCGTAGCCAAGTTGTGTCTTACCGCCACAATGGTGACCCAGACTGCAGTTCAATGCAACCTTCAAACTAGCACTTGTGACCACATCGAATCAACCACTGCCACATGATAACACTTCACGACATCAACTACTGCCAACGTGATAACACTTCATGGGCATCTCATCATTCGATCCTCCGTCCGACTCACTGAGAGGGGGGTACTGTGGGGTTCACTTCTTCTACCCGATACTCCCACTTAAGCAAGAGTGCTCACTTTGGCCTGACTGGCAGAGTATCGACGTAGCAAGCCGAAATTCCTCATTTCAATACCGAGCATAGCCAAGTTGTGTCTTACCGCCACAACCTTAAATAGAATATTACTTTGTGCTTTTAATAAGGTACACAAGAACTTTCATATTTAGAGTTTACATTGATTCTCTTCAAAGGAGGGTTCATTAGAATTTATTTATAAATTTGTGACAATGTTTAATTGTTAACTCTTTATTTGTGCAAAATATAAAGAATATGAGAAATTATTTTCTAAATTTTCAATCATTTCTAAAAAGTTTATTCTATTGCAGTGTGCCTGCTTATCTGGCAGTACTGAATTGGTATCTTTTATGCTAAAGAGAGGTATGTTTAAATATTTCTACAATTTTCTTATTTAACTGATTATTTTGTATTTCTTAATTGTCTTATTAATTGAGTGTTTATTCCCCAGGGGTCAATATGAACATTCTTTCTCGTGACAATGATTCAGCATTCTATCTGGCGTGTTCAAGCATAACTACTAAAATTACTGATTTTAAGATTTTAGATCTTCTTTTGTCTGCAGGTAATGCTTTCCCTTGAATTTGGCAGGTTTTTTTTTATATATAATTTTAATGTATTTGTTATTTACCCATTGTATGTACAATCAGATGGAAAAATGTAGTAAAATATCAGAGGGTAAATCTGAGGTACCTTGAATATGCTGTACAGTTTTAATTACCATATTTAAAAAAATACATTGATTTAGTTCAGCATAGAATTACCACAATTTTTTTTAAAGAAATGTCAAACACGGATTAAGAAGATCGATTAAGAAATTTTAATATGCATACTTTGGAAGGGTGAAGGGTTAGAGGATATTTTATTGAACTTTGCTGAACAAAAAGATATTGAGGGTTTAGAATATGAGTAATAGGACAAGAAGTAATACTTTCATACTAGGAGGCTCCGCCCCCTGCTCCGCCAACCCCCGGAGGATTGCTACGCAATCCACTTCTCGCTTCGCTCGCTAAAAGGTAGGACACAATAACAATGTGTCCTAGTAACAATACTTTTTTTTAATTATATTACCAAAAATTTTAAACGTTGAAACTAAATTTAAATTATAATTCATCTTGGCATCAATACATTTTTTATCCATGTAAATCAATATAAAATCATTTAATTTCTTTTAAACTACAAATGAAAATAATGGAACCACTGGCAAGCCATTATTTATTATTTTATTTCTACCATTATTTATTATTTTCCACGTTATTTTCACACCTTTCCTGCGTTTTAGTTTAGTTTTTAACATTATTGGTAGTTTGTTTTGATATAATTGACGTTAATCTTACCATAGTCTTGCCTACCAGAAGTGCGTACGTAGCTAAGTTAATACGTCATAAAAATGAAGGTCATAGAAATCTAGTTTTCAAAATTGCCAATTGATGGCGCCACGTCAATGTTCCGCTCATTTGAAAACTCAAAAGCGTTTTTCAAAACTTCTATTTTTAATGTAATAGGGTTTATATTCTTCCTAATTTAAGCTGACATCAACAAAATAATTATTTACTAATGAATTGAAGGGGCTAATCGTCAAAATGGCTTACATAATGGCAAAATAAAAATACGGGCGCAACAGAATTTCGTAAACAAACTAACTGTTGCCACTCAGCGTACAGAAAAACAGCGTTTTTCAATTACCTCGTAAGATAAATATATATAAAGATTAAACAAATAACACGTAAATCAGGAAAGCAATATTTTTATAACTGAGTAATCATTAAATAGAACGTCATGTAGGAACTCACAGACAAATAATCTTTAAGTTGTTATTTTAGAAAATAAATTTAATGACTAAAAATACATATGTTCACAAATTATTTTATTAGAATTTAACAGAGTCATTTCAATCAGTCAGTTTAACACTTTATGTTGCATAGATGTCCAATGATAAACATGCCTCTTTAAAGTGACTATTATTAATTTAACAGGAGTAAATTATTTTACAAAAAAAATATATATGCAATGGGGAATAGACAAGAGATACTATCCTCTGGACCAATCTAGTTACCACTTAAGTCAGTTGTCGGTTGTCAAAATTTGTATTAAAAAAAAATGTAGCGAGGATCGGAAATCGGATATTAACTTACATTGTGTCGACCGGAGGTCCTTACACCTTCATCGAAATAAGTCTAATAAATAGCATAACTTTAGTAATATTAGGTATTTAACGTTTAAGTTACTGAGTTAAATGATGGGGGAGGGGGCCCTAAGGCTAAGCGTGAACTCGTTATAATAATTAGACCTGAAAAATAACTACAGGATTAAGTGTGTGTTTGAAATAATTGGAGACAACAATTTTTGTTACATATTTTATTATTATAAGATGCACAACAATTGGGACATTTACAAACCTGGCTTCCAAGGATAGTGGAGACTATATATAAAAGGTGTGCTGGTACTCGCTCTTGCTTATGGAGGGCGGGGAAAAGGATTCTTTTGACGTCATAGTGACGCCTTCCTCCGCCTTTAACTGTCTGTGGGCGTGTCTAATGCTCTCTACAGTCGTTTTAAGAGTAATTGTTGCTATTGTCAAGGAGTACTTAATTTAACAAGAATTCTTGTTTTTAACTAATCATGAATTTATTTAAAAGAAAACAGTTAAAATTTGCTTCAAAAAACAATTTGAATCGATTTCCAAAGTCGTTTCGTTATTAAAATATGAGTAGCAATGCTTGAAACACACAGCCAATGAGAATGATCAAAAACCCATAGTAAGGCGGAGCTAAAATGACGTCAAAAGAATTCTTTCCTTGCCCCTTTCAAAAAGCGAAACACGAGCACACCTTATATATATATATATGGTCTTCATTATCCTTGCCTGGCTACTAGCTAAGGAGCAGCTGTCGGAAAATTGACATGTCTATGTGACAAGCAAGTCTAGTGATAGCCTACCATGTGGGGTCGTGGTGGATTGTTCTTGGTCTCTTGTGTTTCCGGTTTACCTCGTGATCATACTGTGTGATTTCTTTAAGGTGTTGTATGTCTGAGTTGTCGATTGCCATGTTATAGTTGTTTGAGATAGTCAGTATTGCTGTGTCAATAGTGTCCATTTTAAGGTCCCTGTGTAAGATTGTATTCCTGACATACCTTGGTGCATCTGTTAGCCTTCTAAGGGCTTTGTTCTGAAATGTTTGTAGTTTCTTTCTGTGTGTTCTACGGACTGCAGCCCAAGCCGGACAGGCATACAGCAGAACTGGTCTAATCATGGTTTTATAAAGTATTACTTTGTTTCTAAGTGTCATTTTACAGTTCTTCCCAATGAGGGGATATGTAACGAGGAGAGGTCTGTCTCTAAATTTATATTAGAGGTTCAAGAACATTTCTTCTTAACACTTTATTTTATTGCACTTTAAGCACTATTTAACCAGTTTAATTTTCTTAGTTAGATAACTTGGTTAACTCAATAATTAAACTTTAATAACTTAGATAACTTTTAATTTTTGAAAAGTACGTTTATGAACTTTAAACATTCTTTGTTTAAAATGCATGAATTTGCGATTATTTTTCAAATACTTCATCACCTTAAAAAAATTATAACTAAATGTATCTACCTTTCTGATAAGAACATCTGCTCTTAAAACTGATATTTTCTACAATGAACTTATGCCCATTGATTTAATGTTAGTTTTATCTCTATGAAAAAGACTACAAATTATCTCAACCTTTAAAGTTATTTTCTGCATCCTTCTCTTCCAAGAAATGCTTTTGCTATGAGATATTGTGATGATACTGTATTAGCCTTTGTTAAAAGACTACCTCTTCTTGGAAACCAATTTTTCTGTAGTGTCACGAAGGTTTGGCAGAGTGGTTTTACTGTATATGGTTGACAAATAGGCTGTAAAAATTTAATAGGTAAATTTGTGCGATAAAGGGTATTTCGAAAAGCGTAACATTGAAAGTTACACCAACAATGATAATTTCTTTGCGTAACCATAAAATAGTTATATTAAAAAATTTGATTTTTTTCTAAATGAAACAGATAAAGAAAAAGCATTTAAATAGTCATAGAATTTTCTAATAAATTCAGTTATTATTTATCATTATTAATGGACTCCTTTTAAATATTTAATATGTACAGTTCTACTAAAAATGACATTAAAACAACTTATGTTTAAATTAGGGATGAACCGGATAGTGTTTTTGCCGGATATTGGATATCCGGTGCACATTCAAACTGGATATCGGATATCCGAACTAGATTTTATCGGATATCCAGCAGTTTATTTTTTATGAAAATAACTTCTCATACACACTAGAAAAAACGGAAATCGGTCAAAAATTGAAAAATATTTTTTTATTCTGTAATATTATCCAATTCCTTATCTTTAAAGTGATGCCAAAATTGAATAAACATTCAAAAAACTTTTTTATTTACAAAGGGTTATTCTAGGGTGCTGCTAGCAATGGTCGTATGTTTTGTGCATTTTACTCGTAATTTCTGAATAATTGTAATTTTACCATGTGCCCTTTCATTCCAAACATAAAAACTCAAGTTTGCTTAAACTTTTGAGAAATTTATTTTTTTATTCAACTTTATATTAGTTATGAGATGTGATGACCCTCCACCATAATGATTCGTTAAAAATATAATTTTAAAGTAAAAAATTTGAAAAAAAGTGTGTTTTTTTAAGTATCTATTGGTTAAAGGGAGAATCTGCACACTGTGAATACAGTGGTAGAATTTTCAGGAAAATACCTAAAGCAAGAACAAAGAAAATTGATCGCCACAAAAAAAAATCTCCGATGTTTTATTCATCCGGATATCCGGCATGGAAAATCGGATATCCGGCACTTTACTTCCGGATTTCGGATAGTTACCGGATAGTTAAAAAGCAGCCGGATACCGGATAGTTACCGGATATCCGTTTCATCCCTAGTTTAAATTAATTGAAAAGAATATTTATTATAAAACCCAATTATCTAAAACACTTTATTCTTCTTGATATTAATATATATAAGTTATTTGTATTTTCTGAACAGTAACAAACAGTTTATTTGTCTATTTGGGTTGTTACTGAAACATCTGCTGTAGGATATTTCTGAAAACTTCCTTGCCTGCACAGTACACATACAAACTTGCTTTAATGGTTATCCACCTGTCACCTTAATAAATTTGTATTTCTTTTGCATGTAGGTTCTGATATTAATATGCAGAATGTTAATGGCTTCACAGCTTTGCATCTTGCCTGTGCCAGAGGACATGGACTTCTTGTGGAGTACCTTATGAAAAATGGTTAGGTTTATACTTTATTATCCTATTCTATTTTGCACATAATTATTCTGGAATGTTTTTGGTTTTATACAAATTATTACCTTACTACAAAAAAATTCTGGGAAACCTGTGGCGGAAAGAGTACACAAAGCTCGTAATCGGAAAGTTGTGGGTTCAAACCTGTTTTTGTGAGTGTAATGGATGAGTTGTGAGTTTAGTTCCTTGTTGAAGGTTGCTTAGATTGGACTGGTGTACCTTAAATCCGTCATAGTCCAAATGTCTTCTTTAGGGGTGTGGTGCCAGCTCAAGGTGCTGTCCTTTCCATCTGACCATACTCCCAAATTATTGTTGTCCTGGGCCTTTCCTTGGGAATAGCTGTTGAACCATCACCAATGGCCCATGATGTATCTCTGGTGCAACGTTATTTCAACTTACCAAAATCACTAATCTTTCTGTTGCTTACAATCAGAATCCATGAAACAAGGAGTGTTTGATGTGATGTTGTTAACAGAAGAAAGTTCCATTTTGAGAACTGCACAGTTTTCTCTAAAATGAGTGTATTTCTTTAAATTCTGCATTTATATGTTTTTAATGGCTTGTAATGGAGTATTAATAGAGAATTTAATGTAAATTCCAAAAAAAGTTAACTTATATAAGAATAAATGCATTTCTTTAATTTTTGATTCCTTAAAACAATTCTATTCAGATATCAACCACTATATCAATAGTTAGAGCATCTCAAAATGCATTTTTAAGTAACATTGCTAAAAAAAAAAATTAATATATTTAAAAAAAAATCAAACATTGGCAGTTTGTTTTAGGATATTCAGTTATTGCTAATTATGATTGTCATAATATTAGTTTTTGCTGAAATACTGTTCTCGTAAAATACCGAACTCAAAATAACTAAACTCTTTCTGGATTAAATTGCTAAAATCCAATTGTTCTATATTTCATGTATTGTGATAATAGATAAAAAATGCTAATGTAAATATGAAGGGGGTATGCCAAATTCTATTAAACTATTCTTTAAATACATTTTATAAGAAAAACTTTACATATTTATATTTTATTGTGGGCAAACTTGAAATTTCTAAAATTTGAAAATGCACAAGTTATATGTTAACACTTCATTTTAATTCTAACTTTAAATTGCAAAAAAATATGTCATGTGTTTCTGATTTATTACTAATAGTTAAATAATACTATAACATTTATTAATTTAAACAGTTTTATTTCAGTAAATGAGTACTAATAATAATAGAGGGCGTGTTAGCCTATTAGCCGGATCAGTATAGGATTGGACACATAAATAAAGGTTCTTGAGCTTGATTCCAGGTATATCTAACTTAAAATTCGTCTTGTAGAGGGGACTCTTGCTTGTTAAAATTCATCATTAAAATGTTCTTAGATTGGTTGTGGTGTCAAAGTTTGGAGAGAATTCCGAACTGTTGCCAATATCCTATTTTCTAGCTGTAGTGTGTTGTTAATCCAACCAAGTAATCATAGTTATAGTCCTCTCACCAAAAAAACAACCTGGACTCTTGACAAAAGCGGTTGTATTCAGTGTTTTTCTTTTCATTGGAGGACTAATAGCATACGTTCTCTTGCAGTTATTTTTTTTAAAATATTTTCATATTAAAGAAGTTTGTTTATACTAGTTGAAAATTTAATTCTAATTTTCTTTATTTTTTTTGTAAAATAATTATAATTTTGTGTAGGTGCTAATCCACTAGTTCCCACGTTCAATGAAGTTCTACCACATCAGCTTGCTTTGACAAATAGTAAGTTGCAACAAATATCTTATTAAAATACTAAAATGCAACGTTAAAACTACACAATAAAAATACATAAAATCTAGACATGTTTCGGGAGATACATCTCCCTTCACCATCAGCAGAAATTAAAAGTATGTGTATGCGTATGCACAAAAAATTAAAATAAACTCAGAATTGAAAGTGTTGTCAAATAACAAATACTATTTCAATCGGTTGGAGTTAACCATAGTGTGCCAACTAGCTAGAAATACAGGAACAGCAAAAATTTCATTAACGATCGAATCAATGTTGCTAAAAATGTTAAATATCTCCAGGAAGTCGAGTTCGACTGAAGATTTAGGTTTGGAAATTAAATGAGATTTAATTAAATATCTGACTATGGAAACCAAAAAAAAATTAAATATATGACCATGTTCCCAAGAGTACCTTGCAATGGAAGACTTCTTTATTCCTTATTTGACAGTATGTGCTTTGTGCTCCTTAATAAATATGCCCATCTTGTATGAGTATATTTATTTTGAAAGTTTCTAAAAATAATATTTTATAGAATATATATTTTTTTCTTCTGAGAAACATATAATTTTGTGTTTATCCTATGGTTATTATTAATGACTTAATACATAAAATTATAAATAAGTAACATCAATTTGTATTATATATAAATCAAATTGTACTATTCTCTAATTTGGCAACAGTAACCTCTAACTCTTTAACGAATTTTTTTTTATTTTGCTGTATGAATTACTTACAAAATTGTATAGATATTGTAATGCTTTTATATTTCAGTGTCTGTACTAAGTTTTTTTTTTTAAAGGCAGACTGCTCTGCTTACCCTGTACCTTTGGAAATAATGCTTTCCTTGCCCTTTCTTGGAAAATCGCTGTCCTTTTGGTTTTCAGACCGTAGCAATTTCTATTTTTTTTTAAAAAGTTAGCCCTAGGGAAAATTTTCAATCCTTTTCGGTGTTATTCAGATCATATCTCAAAAAGTAAAAATCTTAAAATTAACAGAATTTTTTAAGCAATATTTGATAAACAAAAGGAATATATTTTTGTTTCAATATGATTCTTAGTTTAGAAGTTATTTAATATTAAAGTCGTCATTACTAAAATTTCGCTTACAAGTAATTTTGTCCGTCGAGTTTCTGACACACTATTAAGAGGAGAGATCCATTTTTTTTAGGAAATGTAGAAATAGGTTTAAACTGGAAATCCAAGTAAGCATTTTTTTTTTAAATTCGAATTAGTTTTAGATTTATAAAATTTTTAAACATCTAAACACGCTCCACTTATTTGAAGTTTTTTCTAAACTGCTATAAGTAACTTAAAATTACATATTTTCTGAATAAAAAAAAGATATTATTATTCGAGGTTTGGCGGAGCCCCTAGTGTATTAAAAAGTCTTCTTTTTCTGGTTTTTCTTCGTATTTGCTTACTTTTTGAACAATGCATTTTTGATAATTTAAATATGTTTTTATGCACCTTGCATAAGGATTTTCTATTAATAAACTTTATAAATTTATTGCACAATTTTTTTTTTTTTTTTTTTGGCTTGGATTGGATTGCTCATTTCAACTGTTGCTTTCATCAGAAATTTGTTTATCATCAAAAGCAATTGATGTTAATTTGTTTACAAAAAAAAAATCCGTATTTCAATTTCACAGTTGAAACTTTGACTTTAACAATAGAAAAATCGCTCTTTTTGTAGGTTTGGTGCAATCTTCCTTGTTTTATCATTAAATTAGTTTAGAGTTTGATTATCATCAGCTAATAAGATATGTTTAATTAATTAAAAATTGGTAATTTGTGGATTGGGATTGGTAGAAAAGTTTCTGCTATTTAAGAAATGGAAATTTACTTTAGAAAACTAAAATTACCTTTTTTGCAATGGACATTTATTTTCCTTGCTCTAATAGTCATTTGATTGACAGATCAATTTTTTAAGTAAACAAACTTAATTGAAAACTAATTAACCAATTATAATGAACGGGTCCCTATATCATGGGGTTGTGGTTTGCCTAGCTAGCCAAATTTAACTAATTATAATACGTTAAGAAGATCAAGCTTCTACTCTCGGCCCACGAGGACTGTACGTAGGAATGTGCGATTCTGCCGTCGTGACGGCAACCAGTTCAGATCGAGAGAGCGCCAATACATTAAGAAGAAATAAACTTTACAATAGGTCAAAATTTGGTTGGCTAGTTTTTAAGATGTCTAAATATTTTTTTCTCATTTATATGTTCGTAATTTTAAATGCATTGATGAGTATGCATATTTTTATTGAAAGTGTACGTATTGAGCCATCTTCTATTAGTAGTAAATATGAGTAACTTTACCAGTATTTTTTGTAATGTAACTGTACCTGATAAACCAAAAAAAAAATATTTATATAAATTTACTTTTTTGTATAGGTCATATGAATACTGCTGAATATGTACTTAGCAAAATTGATCAGAAGAATTAATGTCATCAAGCTAATGTACCGTTATCGACAATACTAATAAAAGTTTGTTTTTATGAATTAAAGTTTTCAATTAATGCTTATAGTTTTTTTAAAAATATTTTTCTAAGTTTGAGGATTATCAGTGTGTATATAGAATAAAATACAGCCGCTTTGCTAAGTAAATTGTAACAAGATCAAGGTTCGTACGGTCCTTGGTAATCCCTTATGATCTCTTTATTTTTGGTTCATGGTCATAATAGCCCTTAAAAAGTACTCCTAATTTTTGTCCAAAGGGTCCGTAGAAAGTTTTAAGTTATCGAAAGGCTCTTGGAAAGTCTCTAAAACGACTATCATTTACTAAACCTGTTTTAATCCTAATCTAAATTAAACACGACTTTGTATCCATGTAGAAAACCCGCAACTTCTTTGCACCCAATAGCTTTTCGTTGATGGCACACATTTTCCTCTTTTATATTAATTTGTTTAAAGTTTCCTTTTTTAACAAGAAGGCTATTTGTGACTTTAGAGCTAACTTTTTGTTACAATTATATACAATTTTTTAGCATTAAAAATAAGATCCTTATAAATTGCATCTGTACTTAAAATGTTCTTTGAAACTCCTTATTTTTATTTTCGGAAAAATGCTTGCGAACTTTGAAGATACCGATAAAAAAAGATGGGGCTACGAACAGTATGGATGTTCGAAATCTCTATTCTTTACAGAAACCATTAAAATGCAATGAGTTGTTTTTATTTGCTTTATTATTATTTTTATAAAATAGTAGATAAAAATATTAAATATAGCACTTTTATTTGTTAGTTTTTGTGTTATAACAGGGTGGTGACATAACCTGGAAATCATGGAATTTTTTAATTCTGGAAAATCAAGGAAAAGTCAGGGAATTTTTCAAAATTTCACAAAAAATCATGGAAAATTTCATATTTGGATCATTAAAACGGCAATTATCGTCTATTATGCCCTCTATTCTGGGTAATTTAGTTGTCAATATTTCCTTTTCGTTCTGAAAAAGATTTTTTTTTTTAAATCATGGTTATGCGCATTCTCATATTTTCAGTTTATTTTTTTAATGTGAACCACTGCTGGAGGGAGAAGCAAAGTGCATTTGACCTTGAATTGTAAGCAACATGTGAGGGACTAATAAATATGGGACTTATTGAAGATTGGAATAGGAAATATTAGGTAAATAAAACATATCAAATTACCTACAAAAAATTATTTGAAAAACTTGCTTTTTTTTTAATTATCTGTTTCCATAGAACATGTTTCATTACTACTATGCCTGTTACAATTGCATAATTTGTGTTGTATTCACAAATTATTCTTTTAACTATCAATAAGTATTGCTTATAATTTTTCGTTTATAATGCAATATATTTATTGGATCATTGTAGCATGGATAACGTTGTAATACAAAGCATGTATTGCACCGCTTCTTAATGTAATTGTAAAATCAAGGAAATTTTTGTAACACCATCAGGGAAATATCAGGAAACTTTTTTTTCCAGAATGTTGTTGCCACCCTGTATAAGTTTTGTATTTTTATTTTGAAAATTCGGCGAGAAACCCTATTTTTGCTATAGCTCATTTTGTTATGTTCCAGCGTAGTGACAACAGCACTGTAGCGGTGTACCCGGATAAACGATTTTTTAAAAAAAAATTGCATTGATAGATTTTTCTCTATTTAACAAAAAATAATTTTCGAAATCGCAGAATATTTTTTCAAACTGTCCGATTAAGTGAGAATAATTCCGGATAGTTAAATGCCGGATAACCGGATATTTTTTTCAAATAGTGCCCAATTGAGACATCCCCTATGCAACAAAAAAAGAATTTTCCAAATATCTGAATTAAAACAGAAATCTTGCGCGAACATACATATTTTTTTTAAATACATAACAGTCGAATTGATAACCTCTCTACTTTCGCGGTTTTGGTTGGCGCACTTTCAGTCGATTATAATGGAAAAGCTCGTTTTTAATGTATAAAAATTCTTGAAGTTACCGAGTTATTTTTTTTATTATTATTTTTCGTTAAAAAATCGCTATTGTTGCTTACTAGGGGGGATACGTCGCTGCCTATTCCGAAGGGAAAAAATTCTGACACTAATTTACGAATTTTAACAACAATTAGATAATGAGCACAACACCAACTCTGAAATTGACACCAAAAGTTGTTTGGTTGAAGTATCTTCACACTAGAGATACTCA
The DNA here is from genome assembly GCA_963932185.1 of Troglohyphantes excavatus. Lineage (NCBI taxonomy): Eukaryota > Metazoa > Arthropoda > Arachnida > Araneae > Linyphiidae > Troglohyphantes > Troglohyphantes excavatus. The sequence goes on from OZ010678.1 coordinate 31,954,652, forward strand.
ATGTGCTTTTGGAAACGGTTCGGGCATCTAGACGGTAGAATGCTTCGTAATTTCGAATCATGATCATTACGAGGACCTAATTTCCTAACGAAAGAGACAATACGTCGTCCGAACTTGCCTACAATTTCCACAGCGTGTATACGGGATTGTTGCACGTTAAATCTAATCGGGGTCCAATGTCTTGACGTCTATTGAGGTTGTGTTGGATGCCAGCTCAGATATTGTCCTCCTCATCTGACTGTGGTTCAAAAATACGAGTCATTGTTCCCGGGTTATTTCGTCATCTGACCATGGTTCTAAAATAACGAGGTGCATGTATGAATGTGTATGTGTTCCTGGGTCTTTCCTTCGAGATTGACCCCGAACCGTCGCCAATAGCCCATTGTTCAGCTCTAGTGCGACGTTAATTAACAAAAACCAAACCAAGTTCCCGGGTTATTACATCTAGATAAGCCCTTCGAGCATGGATCCTTTGTAGTAGAGGAGTCATGACGTCATCCTCGCTAACATCAAAGTGAAGCCAACATGTATGGCCTCAGACACGTGGTTAATTACGTCATTCCATTAATACATTTTCACTGTTACACATTTCCCAATTTCATCAGCCAATCGCGAGTATTTTTTAATTCATAATTTTGAAGAGATGGCACGTGATGTGGGCCTTTTGCTCTGAGATGTGGACTTCACGATTATGACGTCATATTCTCTCTACTAAAGACCATTCATGATCGAGGGATAAGCCCCGAACCGTCACCAATAGCCCAATATCAGCTCTAGTGCGACGTTAATTAACCAAACTTAACAAAGAAGATCAAAATAATTTCAATCAAGGTGTTTGTGAAGGAGTTATAGAGCCGGATTGAACCACAATAAAAGAGAAACGTGATATTATCTTCATACGTAGGAACAATTTCTTTGTATTCCGAATAGAGAATTTTTTTCGTAAAATTTCTGTATTTATTTGACTTGTAATTCATGAAATTTCATAAACGCGCCCCCCAAAAAAAGAGGACAAAAAGAGTAAACATTTGCTGATTCTCTATGCGACAATAAAATAATCTTTTTTAAAAACGACTTTAAGAAAAATGCACTAAAAAGTAAAAAAAAAAATATTTTTTTTAATTTAACGAACAAGTTTTCAAAAATTGTGTTATTCAATATCAATTTTATACTTATTCAACTTTTTTGAAATCGGTGCCAAAATTTAGGTTTTTTTTTGTTTGTAAATTGGCGCTAACTACAAAAAATTGTAATAAATATAAAACTGATATTAATTAATTCAATTTTTTCAACGTGATCGTTAATTTAAAAATTATTTTGTTACTTTTTAATGTATTTTCTTAAAGTCGGTTTTCTTTTCTTTTTTTTTATAAGATTATTTTATTTTTGCTCTTTAACCGACTGCCCAGCGCGCCCACCAAAACTCCTAAATTAAACCGCCAGAAACTTTAAATTAAAACCGCCAACGCGCGCTAAGTCGAGAGGTTATCAATACGTATGTTGTATTTTTTTTTATATGTATGTTCGCACGGATTTCGGTTCTACTTCAGATATTTGGACAATTTTTTTGTTGTTGGATAGGGGATGTTTAACTTGGAAGCAATTTAAAAATATATATTCGGTTATCCGGCATTTAACTATCCGGAATTCTCAATTAACCGGACCGTTTGAAAAAAAAATATTGTCCGATTTCGAAAATTCTTTTTTTGTTGGATAGAAAAAAATCCACTTAAATAAAATCTGTAAAAAAATAATCGGTTATACGCCTGTTATATATCCGGAAATGTCGATTAACCGGAGTTTTTATAAACAATTTCTCCGATTTTCTGATATTTTCATTGTTTAACAGAAGTTGTACAACAAGGACATTTCGTTTAACCAGCATTTATTGGCATCGATAGGGATTGTTTTACAATATACACTGTTGAGCACAAGCTGCTACTTGAATTTCTTGGTGAATAATAGCAGCCTGCTAAGTTAAAAACTAAAAAGGGAAACATAAAATAATCTTTCTAGAAAAAAGGAAAACCGACTTTAAAGATAATGCGCTAAAAAGTAAAAAATAATTTTTAATTTTACGAATGAGTTGAAAAAATTGAATTATTGAATATCAATTTTATACTTAGTACAGCTTTGTGAAGTTGGTGCCGCTTTTAAAAAGTTGTACTAAGTATAAAATTGATATTCAATTTTTTTCAACTCGTTCGTAAAATTAAAAATTATTTTTTACTTTTCAGCAAATTTTCCTTACGGTCGATTTTTCTTTTTTTTTTAGAAAGATTATTTTATAGTTTTTAATTTAATAGAGCGCTTCGCCCCCTGCTATTATTCACCAAGAAATTCAAGTTGTTGCTCACATTTTTCCACGTCTCGGATCTGGTTTAATAAGTGCGGAGTAAAACAAAACGATATTGTCTCAACAATGTATATTGTAAAGCAATCCCTGTCCATGCTAATAAACGCCGCGTGAACGAAATGTCATTGTCATACAATATTTATTCGACAATGAAATTATTTTGAAATCGGAGAAATTGTTAAACAAAAGTCTGTTTAATCGATATTTCCGGATATATAACAACCGGATAACCGATTAAATAAATTGCAAAAGAGGATTTTCTCTAATTAACAACAACAAAAAATTTCGAAATCGGACAATATATTTTTTTTAAAACTATCCTCCGGTTAATTGAGCATTCCGGATAGTTAAATGCCGTATAATTCAGACACGTAGGTATAGATTTTTCATGGGGGTGGTTCAGTGACTGAGCAGTGGATTTCTTTGGGTAACTTGTTCCCCCACTCAAATTTAAAAAAAAAGGGGGGGGGGGGGTGTTTGTTAACTTATTAACTTTCATTCAAGTAAACAAGAATATGTTGGCATATAAATATCGAAACAGCAATAGTTATCATTTATTTTTCATGAGATCATTACCAATATCAGTCATTAACTATTTTTAAAATTATTAAATATCACTCCCTAATTATGAAATAAAGTTAGAGAACAAATTTAAATTTTAAGATTCCTTGTATTAAATAATATATGGATCCCGTTTGAAGATATTTTCCCTTTATCGCCGAAATTCAAATGCTATATAATGAAATACGATGACGGGCCTCCGTGGCCGAGCGGTTAAAAGCGTCAGCTGGGAATCCGAGGATTCCTGGAATCCGAGGAAACTTTAAATAAATAGCCATTTAAAACTTAAAATCTACTAAGCTTTAACAAAAAAAACAACAACTTATATTTAAATATGGGAATTCAAGTTCATTTGTATAATCAGATCATTAGTATCCAAGATTTGAGAAATCAAACAATAAATTTTAAACTAGGATGAAGTGGGGTAAGTGCAGCGCCACCGGAAAGTTCCAATTGCGGCCCATGGTAACCTTTTGTCTCAGCCGTGGCCACGGCTGATTATTTTTTAAAAATATTGATATTCTGTAAAAAAAACCACAGGGTATACAATTTTTTAATCTTATCTTTTGATGTTCACCAAATATTCTGGCAATAGGGGTTTTTATTCTGCTTACATTTTAGTGGTCAACAGAAGTTCGGTCATGATAGATTGAAACTTTTTATATTTTTGTCCTACTACGTAGAACAGGGTGGTAACATAACTTCGAAAACCGGGAAATCATGGAATTATCATGGAATTTTTTAATTCTGGAAATGTCATGGAATTTTTCAAAATTTCACAAAAAGTCAGGGAAATTTTCAAATTTGTATCATTAAAACGGCAATTATTGTCTATTGTTCCTTTTATTCTGGGTAGTTTAGTTGTCAATATTTCCTTTTAGTTCTGAAAAAGAATTTTAAAAAAGCATAGTTATGCGCATTTTCACATTTTCAGTTTTATTTTTGTAAAAATATGAAACCACTGCTGGAGGGAGAGCTAAACCAAAGTGTGTTGGACTTTAGATTGTAAGCGACATATGAGGGACTAATGAATATGCAATTTATTGAAGTTTGGAATAGGAAATATGAAGCATATAAAACATTTAAAATTATAGCCAAAAGAAATATTTGAAAAAACTTGCTTTTTTCGCATTTTTTTTATTTCAGATAACATGTTTAATTACTATTATGCCTGTTGCAATAGTATAATTTGTATTGTATCCATACATTATTATTTTAACTGGCAACAAGTATTGCTTATAATTTTTCATTTATAATGTAATAGATATATTGTAGGATGGATACTTAGTTTCTATACAAAGCATGTATTGCAAATTTTTTTAATGTAATTTTAAAATCAGGGAAATTTTTGTGACACCATCATGGAAATCAGGGAAATATCAGGGAACTTTTTTTCCAGAATTTTGTTGCCACCCTGTAGAATATCCAAATTTTGTATTCTAATCAAGTTTTATGTGTAGTTTTCAACCATATCCCTCATTTTGGAATTGAACTAATGCTATTGCTCACATCATCTATACTTGTTCCCATTATTTTTGCACATGGGGCAAGTGCAACCATGACTCTAACAACACAGGTTCAACTTTTACTTGGCCTGAAAACATGGATGTCAATCATTTTGATGTTGATGACATTATTACAGTAAACCTTGAACCATCAGCTATTTACAGGCGGTGACATTTGACAGTTCTAGTTGCTTAACTTTTGTTTTAAAGTAGAAGCACACGATTCTCTACACAGGAATTTTTATGATGTAGGATAGTAGAAATTATACGGTATTGAATAGTATTATTTTTAATAAGAGACTTATAACAGCATTAATTGGCCGTTAAACTATAATTTTTATTTCTCTACTCAAAATAAAGCATTTAATCGATATTGATGCAGTAATTTTGGAGAAAATGAACAAGTTTTTATGTATAGGGTTTAAATAGAAGTCTCTAAAATCAAACATATAAATGAAACTTTTATGGATATGCAAGTTCGATTTCGAGTACATTTGTACTGCTGTAGCACCGATTAACCTCTTTTTGGCCAGCGTCGCATGTCATAAGTACAGTATTGTCTGTCCGTAAGGTTTCCCGGAGACCATACGTGCCAAATATGCGATCCAACAAATGAACAGAATAGAACAAACGGAGGATTAGCAAGATAGAACAGGCAGAAGAAAAACAGGATAGAATGGATGGAGGATTAGCAGAATAGAACACGCAAAGATTAGCAGGGTAGAACAGACGGATATTTAGTAGGATAGAGCAGACAAAAAATTAGCAGGATAGAACAAACGGAAGATTAGCAAGATATAGAACAGACGTATGATTAGCAGGATAGAACAGGCAGATGAGAAACAGAATAGAACACGCAAGGATTAGCAGGGTAGAACAGACGGATAATTAGTCGGATAGAACATACAGAAAATTAGCAGGATAGAACAGGCAGAAGAGAAATATTATAGAATGGACGGAGCATTAGCAGTATAGAACACGCGAGAATTAACAGGGTAGAACAGACGAAGGTTTAACAGAATAAAACAAGCGAAGGATTAGCAGGGTAGAAAAGACGAAGGATTAACATGATAGAACAGACTGAGTATTTGCAGGGTAGAACAGGCGGAGGATTAGCAGGGTAGAACAGACGGATATTTAGTAGGATAGAACAGACATAAAATTAGCAGGATAGAACAAACAGAAGATTAGCAGGATAGAACAGGCAGAAGAGAAATAGTATAGAATGGACGGAGTATTAACAGGATAGAACACGCAAGAATTAACAGGGTAGTACAGACGAAGAATTAACAGAATAGAACAGGCGGAGGATTAGCAGGGTAGAACAGGCAGATGATTAGCAGGATAGAACAGACAGAGAATTAGCAGGATAGAACAAACGGAAGATTAGCAGGATAAAACACACGTAGGATTAGCAGGATAGAACAGGCAGAAGAGAAATAGTAAAGAATGGACAGAGTATTAACAGGATAGAACACGCGAGAATTAACAGGGTAGAACAGACGAAAAATTAACAGAATAGAACAAGCAAAGGATTAGCAGGGTAGAAAAGACAGAGGATTAACAGGATAGAACAGACTGAGTATTAGCAGGATAGAACAGACGGATGATTATCAGGATAGAACAGACGTAGGATTAGCAGGATAGAACAGACAGAAGAGAAATAGTATAGAATGGACGGAGTATTAACAGGATAGAACACGCGAGAATTAACAGGGTAGAACAGACGAAGAATTAACAGAATAGAACAAGCGAAGGATTAGCAGGGTAGAATAGGCAGAGGATTAGCAGGATAGAACAGATGAGATTGCCAGATAATTAGAACATACATTTATTTTAAAGAATAAAATCTGCCTTTTTGTAGTGGAAATTCGATTAAAAATATGTAAAGATGTTCAACTCGGAGCAGGAGGGAAGCAGCATAAAATTACAATTCGAAATGTCACACCTAACATATCGAAATAATCTGGTTCTAAATCTCCCATGTGGAATTGAATTTAGACGATAACATCAGACAAGGCAAATATTGACATTACCAAACCCAAAAACAATGAAACTCGGCAGTTTAATACTTTCTGGGTCCTTTAAAGTATTTTACGCCACTTTGGCATTGTGTCATGGATCGGCATTTAACGCATTGTCTGGCTTGTTTCAAAAGCTGCTTTTCGTTCAGGGATTTTGAACTTTTCTGTCCCGATGTTTTTGAGGACGTCAAAATTCTCGACATAAACACCCGGCGTCGTTAAAAGGGACGTGTTCGTAACGCCTGCATAATACCTTCTCGACACGAAGCACACATTCGGACTGGAAAGTTGGCAGCACCGCCATGCATTGTTTCAGTTGTTTTGTGTTCATTGTTTGGGTAGTTTTCACTGCAAGAGTCGTAAGTTGGTTTTTCTTTATTTACCCAGCAATAACCAGAGACTGATTTACGGGAGGGCATTCGGGGCACTTGCCCGGGGCCCCCATTTTCAAGGGGCCCAAAAAATGATTTAATGCTAAATATATGTGAAAGAGTTAAACATAAATTTACAAACAATTTTTAAAAAAAAATATTTTAATCAAAATTTGTAATTTTTTTTAAAAATCAATCGTTAATTGTTTTGCAGAACTTATGTTATTTTATCAATTAAATCAATTTCACTTTTCAGTACTTTCATGATGTATGTCACCTTTTACATCGCGTTTTTCAAAGATATGCGCTTTGGATCACTAGTAAAATTAAATTAATGACCAAGGTCCAAGACCATAAACAAGCTGTGTTTACTAATCGCAGATTTGTCGTTTACGGATATTTTTTTCCTATACCAATTTTCCTAATATTGTAATCATTAGGGATTTGCTAGCTATAAAATGGGTAGAACATACGAATCTGGCTCAACTAAAAAAAGCTAAAAAGGAAGAAAGAACAGAACTAGAAACGTATGAATAAACTCTGTTGCAGAATTGACCATTAACGTTAATTCAAATTCTCAAAAGAAGAAAATTAGTAGTTTAAAATATAATATATATATATATATATATATTTGTATTAAAGCTGACTGATTACGTCATTTTGTAGGCCCCCTAATGTTCTTTAGCCCTGGGCCCCTAAGCTCGGAAGTCCATAATATGCATTAAACCTTTTTACACACTGTAAAAAAAAAGGTACTTAAAAATGAGTACATGAACGTACTCGCTTTTCTTTGAGTACAATTGCATCGTAAATGAGCGATGGCGTACTCAAATTTAAGTAACCGTACTTTCTCAAAAATGAGCAGTGTGATTTAATATGGCTAATCTCAGCTTCTGTTCAAGCCATCTTAACAAAGCGACCTGGCAAACTAAAAATAGGTGTTCAGAATATGGTTTTCCACATTATTTGATGTCGATTGCTGAAATGGAAACTGAGTTATTGCAACACAATTACCTTACTCCCCATCCTTTTGGCATACCTTTTTAACACTTCTTCTGTCTATAACTTCTTCGAGTCGCCCTGGTAGTTTAACGGATAAGGCCCTAGACTGCGGTGCATGAGGATCTGGGTTCGATTCCCAGTAAGTCTTGGTTGTCATTGTCGATATTTATTGAAAGTGATTTATTACGGTGGCCTATGTAGGATAGCGTCAACTCTTTTTTTATTCATTTTTACTAATTGTACTCATTTTTGAGTGCATGTCTTTTTCAAAATTGAAACTAATGTATTCGGAGCCATTATAAGCATCGAATGTACGCCTTATTTCTGCATAAATAAATGCTCAAAAATGTTCTGCAAATTGTTAAAAATTAAAAATGTGATTTTCAATAAAATATAAAACGTTAGGTAGGCTGTCTATTGAGAACGCCTAGCATCGGATTCAAGATTTTTAACTTACCTTGAAAACGTTGTTGTCAGATAAACTGCTAGATGATCACCCACACTGTTGACAACAGGTACTAAAAATCAGTAAAATATACTCAATTTTGAGTACATTCGATGCTTATCATAGCTCCAAATACATAATTTTCATTTTTGATACAGACATGTACTAAAAAATGAATAAAAATAGCAGTTGCTTGCCTACATAGGCTGCCTTCATAAATCACTCAATAAATATCAGCAATTACAATCAAGTTTTACCGAGAATCGAACCCGATTCTCAGGTTGCTTTGTATTACATTTAGATATTATTCTACCTCTAATAGAGGTTTGAAATTTTAAAAATCCGTTTAGTTTGCCGTTTTTAACGGTTTTATAAGCCATTACTTTTTAAATAGCCATTTTAAAATAAATAGCATCTACCCCAGCAAAAAAAGTCAGCATGAAACCTTCATCAAAATTGTTAAATTGAAGGTTTTATAGAGGATATTGAAACAAAAAACTGCAGTTTTTTTGAAGTTTTTAATTTTCCTGCATAAAACCTTTAAAATATCTGTATTTTCCCTTCATGATTAAAAATTGAATGTTTTTTGCAGTTTTTATGAAGGACATTGAAACAAAAACCTTTAATTTTATAGATCTTTAAAAAAAACTGCAGTTTTCCTGCATAAAACCTTCAATTTCAAAATTTTGATGAAGGTTTTATGCTGACTTTTTTTGCTGGGACATTGTTATAAAATTATAAAATATAGAAACAATGCAATACTTATAAATTAATATATATTGTCTATCAAAAATTGCTTTGGCGAAATAACTGTTTCTGACAATTATGCTTCAACGAGAAAAACTAACTGAAAAGCTGACATTCGGAGATGTCTGAACAATAGACCATTTATACCTTCGAGAAAATTGAAAAGAAGGAATAAGCGAGAAGAACGAACCAATGAATTCAAAAAAATAAATTAATGCATGTGAAACCGCGGGCAACAGCTTGTTTTTAAATAAAGCAAAGTTACATAATTATTGCCTCTAAGTCTCGTTAATCTTTCTCGAAATGTTTTATTTCATTTTATTAACTCTTTAACACTGCCATTTCTGTCCACTTCAAACACGCAAGAGTGCAATAGTAATTATGTAATCCTACAGAGTCCACAATACGCCAGCAGCTGCATAAATAATCGAGTATAATAATCGAGTGTTTATGCACAAAAGAACCTTTTGATCAAGATAATGTTTCATATCCCACAAAAAATTCGTACTATTTACCCTCTATTAACTAAACTGTAAAAAAAATGTACTTAAAATTTACTACTTGTAAGTACTTGATCATACTAGTTTTTCTTTGAGTACAATTGCATCGTAAATGAGCGATGACATACTCAGATTTAAGTAATCGCACTTTCTCAAAAATGAGCAGTGTAATTTAATATTGGTAATCTCAGCTTCTGTTCAAGCCATCTTAACAAAGCAACCTGACAAACTTAATATAGATGTTCAGAATATAGTTTTTCACATCAATTGCTTAAATGGAAACTGAGTTATTACAACTCAATTATCTTACTTCCTATTCTTTTGGCATACCTTTTTAACACTTCTTCTGTTTATAACTTCTCCGTGTCGTCCTGGTAGTTTAACGGATGAGGCTTTTAACTGCGGTGCATAAGGATATGGGTTCGATTCTCGGTAAGTCTTGGTTGCAATTGCCGATATTTATTGAAAGTGGTTTAGGAAGGCAGCCTATGCAGAAAAGCATCTACTCATTTGGAATTTTTGTACTTATTTTTGAGTAGAACTTTTTAAATGTCGCATGCATAAACTTCTACATGTTATGTGCATCCACTAATATCAACAAAAATCCACACAGAACTAGAAAATATCATCTGTATACGTGTGGTATGCAATGTATGGACGACCCCTCGCACGATTCCGCCAAATTTACCAGCTCCCACATTGAATTATTTAAATGGCCTTAATCGACACTAGAATCAAATTCACATATGGGAAACTTTCACAACTTCCGTAACAAAATCATGTATTTGCATCTCAGATTCTGTCACCGATAAATAGTCCGAATCAATAAACTGACTGAATTCAGCCATACCTCATTGCATCTTTACTGTTAATAAAATTGAAATTTACTGTGGCAGGTTGCATAATTATACGAACACTATGTTTTTTCAGCCTAGCATTTTAATGATTGCCACAAATCATTAAAATTTTATATTGTCAACTTAGTAAAATGTCAATAACGGAAACAAAATAGGTTTCCATTTTCTCGTAAAAACTAAAAATGTAAATAATGTGCCGTTGCAAAAGAATAAGACCACTCACAATTTTGACTTTGCATTCTTTTAATGACAGTAAAAATATTTTCAAAATAGTTAAATTTTCCGCCAATTGGCGGGGCTTCATTAGTGTAGTACAGTGAAGCAACACAGTTTGCAACCTCATAATAATATTTTTCGTAAGCATAACACTTTGCAAAGCATTGAATATGGTTTCATTTTAAATTCCAGTCACATGATTGCAAATTGCTTCTTTCAACATGCATGGGCAATTATGACAATAATATTGTTATTATTTTTTTTTTAATCCATATATTTCCGTTAAACAGCATCGTGCTATATCCAGTGCCGTTACACAAAAAATATTTTGGGAGGGCGTTGAAACAAGAAATTTCCCAACTTAACAATTCGAAATTCTCAACTCAACTATTCGAAATTCCCAACTCAACAGTGCTGAAAGTTCCCAGTTCCAACTTATCGACATTTATTATCTTTTTTTATATATATATTAATATTATATAGGTAATATTAATAACATACGTTGCCGAATTCCAGGTGTAGAATTAAAATTTAATAAAGGAAAAATGTGCTTTAAAATGTGATGAACTTGTTTTCCAAATTGTAGTACAAGTAGTTGGAGTTGTAATTGGACGACTGAATTATAGAATTTTTACTTTTGAATCACATGGTCTATATACGGTTAAAAAGTGAAAGTATTGGAGAATAGGAGCCATTTTCTTGCGACTGCGATTTTCTTGTCCCTGTACGATCGTAAACTTATAACATATTTATGCATACATTTATTTGATCACCTTAGATATATGTTTTATTAAAGTTGTTTATAGAGCTCCTTAATTAAAATTTTCATCGAATGTAAATATGTAAGAAAAACTTTTATCTTAAATAAAAGTTCTAAACGGTTTAAGCCTTTTTCGTGATATATAATTTAAAAATAATTGTATTTACAGGCATCCCTTTACAGCTTATTAAAGTTTTTTTTTAATAATTTTTTTTTCTTGAAATCGTATGAGTCAATTAATGTCCGTATAAGACAATATGTTTTAAGAAAGTATATTGCATTCAATACTGTAATTTGGTGTTTAATTTGTTTTAGTATGATAATATGTTTGAAGTATTGTCATAAAATAATCTATATATATAAAAGCGAAAGCCACTGACTCACTCACTGACTGATTGATCACGAGATCTCCAGATCCAAAAGCCCTACAGTGCTGAAATTTAGAACACAGATACATCTTGGACCCTAGGGGTGCACTAAGAAAGGATTTTTAAAAATTCGAATTCGAACTGCCAAAATAACGATTTTTAAAAAACCTCTCCATAGGATTAACATGGAGAACATGTAACAATGTAAAATATAAAATTGAAACAATGGAAAATTTTAATATTATGTAACCTATGAGGAGCAATTTGATTGGCTGATGACTAAATATCGCCAAATTGTTGCCAAATTAATAAAAAAATATCGCCAAATTAATAAAAACACCGCCAAAAAAATAAAAAATTCACCAAATGAATAAAAAATTTTACCAAATTAATACAATACCGCCAAATGAACTAAAGTATGAATATTAATGTAAAAATAACATAAAAATGGCGAAATTAGTGTTAAAAAGTGATAAAATGTCAAAATGGTGAAAATATGATTGGACAACGGGATATTCCGTACTACAATTATGAAAGTTAAATTTGGCATAGAGGTACATTTTAAGCCAAAATTGCTCACGACAGAATTTTCTGGTAGTAGAATTAAAACTTCGAACTCTAACTGCCAAAAGTAAAAATCCTCGCCACTTATCACTAATTCTCTAACTTTTTGTATACCCAGGAAGATGAAATTTGACAGAGTTGTTACTTATATCTTGCATAGAAAAAGGGGGGGGGGGGGATTTAACTGTGAAAACGAAAAATCCCACATATCATTCATGCTACGACCAAAAGTGCAAGCCAAACGAAAAATAAATTATCAAACTGAAGAAAAGTATACAGTATGAATAATATAATGGTTCAAGACAGGAAGCCCATCGCTAAATAAAAGTTTGTAATTTAGCCCCCGTGCACTCAGTTAGTTTTGTGTTATCCATTATTTATTAGTTTACCTGCCGAGAGGCCAGTTATGTTACCACTCTACCTGTGAGTGAAGTTCTGTAATAAAGTTAATAAAGGCAAAGTAGCAAATCTTTCAGTTGAGTTCAAATTTTAAAACACGTTGTCGCCCTTGGATGTTAGTTCGCACCACGGGTCGTTCGGATTCATGGGCCCGGTGATCGCCGGCGTCCTCTCTGTTGGGCTGGGTTGCCTTCACGGCTGTCGAAGCTTCAGTTTCTGTGAAACATCTCGCTGTATGCCTTCGGGCGGGCCAGTCGTACAAAGTGGACATAGAAAGGGTAAGCTATCGGGCAGTGGACAATAGGTACAAGCCACACTGTACCGTAATAATTGGTTCATAAATACTTTGAACCCCACGTGGTAGGAATGTCAGTGGGAGAGTGTATAAATGGTCAATCTGGTTGACGCGGCCTACCTTTCTCTACTCAATGTTATGTTATTTATCCACGAAGGCTGATTTCCCGTAGAATTATTGGGGTTCCCTTAATGCGGTATAAAGATCAGAGGGGAAAATGGTTTAACAAACGACCTTATCGACGTGATTCACTTTCCTATACGACGGTAGATCATTTATCGCCAATAGCACGATTCCCCGGGGAGTAGCGAGAACAAAATCGTCTGCAGTTAAGGGCGACATTCCCGTTGCGGGGTACAAAGGTCAGAGGGAGGAATGGGTTAATAATTGCCTTGCTCGATGCGGCCTACCTTTCTTTATATGATGGTATGCCTATACGATGAGTTATGTGGGCGGAATCGAAAACTGCTGTTGTGGACTCCTCCTCCACGTGGTGCAAGTGTCAGAGGGTGAATCAATTTGCGTCCATTGTCTGTAGGATATGGTTTCGATTTTTTTTAAAACAAAATTTAGTTTAGCAATGCAATAAAAATTTGATTTTGAATATTTTTTATTTTAAAAAGTTCAATATTAAAAAAGTGCGGAGGTAAAATCCGAAAAAAAGTGTTGTGGCTTCCCCCCCCCCCCCTCCCCCCCCCCCCCCCCCCCCCCCCCCCCTGCATATTGATAGGCCTTCAATAGAAAAAATATGAAAATCTTGAATTTGGCAGGTGAACCTTTTAAAATAATTTTCTTTTTTTTTCTTTTTATATTCTCGCCAATTTTTGAAACTTAACGACAAATGTTGACATATGTGTCTAATAAAAGTTTTTCGGAGATAATTATTATTAACAATATATGAGTTAAAGGTTAAAATATGGATGTTAATCAACGGGAGTAAGGTATACATATATCCAAGTTATTGTATAGTCAACTTCTCCATGTTATCAATCTTTCCAGTTCTTGCAGGATCTTGATAATAAAATTTCGTTACAAATTGGAACTTTTAACACTGTGGTACCCCTTGATGGGTGAGAAATTAAGAAAATATTTATTTCGCTATAATATTGTATTTGTATCAATTTTGTAACTTATTTCCTTCCCGTGCGTAGAACGGGCATTTCAGCTAGTATATTATATAATATTTAAAAGATTTTAATAGACTAATTTATGTATGTCATTCCCGCCTGTCAACTTCAAAATTATTTTTGTTGATAATTACTGTTTTAAACATTAACACTAAACCTACCACGCGCGGTCAAATGACCGTTTTTGAAACTTTTTTAGAATTTCTTGTATACAACTTACTGTATCGCCATCTACCTTATTGACTTTCCTATAATATACATACAACCCATTTTTCGATATTCTCAACTTTCTTTATTCTTTACTTTCCGAAAAAAAATCATAGCATGTCTAGTCTACCACAAGCGAGCATTTGACCATTTGAACAATTCATGTTATTTACGACTATATTCTTCGAAAAGCGCACTCCTGAAATTGGTTTACGAGTCCACAATGTAATTGTGGATCTACCGTGTTGTGGTAATCCAGCCATCTGGGCACTAAGCGTCCTGAGGGCCAACCAGGCAACGCTGTACTGACCGCTTCGGCCCAACCAGGCGGCACGGGCAAAAGGCGCTAAGCGTAATCGTGATGACGCACTATCTAGTCCATCGTCACAAGCGTCTAATGAGGATGAGTTCAGAAATCCTCCTAAAAGGCACACTGCTAGTCCAAATCAGTTGCACTCATTTAACCAAACTGATGGAGCGATAGCTTCCACTTCAAACTCATTCACTGGTCTTCCAGTTGACAATGAAATTGCTGAGCCAGTTGTACCAACTTACACGGCCAACAAAATCCCTCCTATATTTGTCAAAGTCAGCACCAATTACGCTGACGACTGTAAAATGATCGAGGAGTTTTTGGGCAAAGAAGCCCAATTTAAACTAACAGGAGAATATATCAGAGTGGTGGTATCTACTGATGATGAACATAGGGACCTAACTAGAAAGCTTAAGGCAGACAAAATCGACTTTTACGTCGTTACCCCTGTTACTAACCGTCCGTTAAAGGTGGTCATGAAGGGTCTGCCAAGGGATACTGATCCTAATGATATAACTGGCGAGCTCCGTGATATGGGCTTCGCTGTTCATAAAGTGGCGCGCCTCACTAGTTCTCGAGGCCGTCGTCCACTCCCCATATTCCAAATCCAATTGATATCGAATGGCAAGCAAAACCAAATCTATAATGTGACTAGATGTCGCTTTATGACAGTCGAAGTCACCAAGTTTAATCGCCCACTTAGGGTGAATCAATGTTACAATTTTCAAGGCTTCGGACACAGTAACGAATCTTGCCACATTCGTACCATGTGCGTAAAATGTGGAGAACTTGACCACTCTTCTAACGAGTGTACTAAGAGTGCTGATCTCCCTGCCCACTGTGGCAACTGTGGTGGAGCACACACTGCTTCCTATCGAAACTGTCCTATGTTCCCTAAACTCCAATAGAAAAAGTTCACTGGACACACTCAGCGAAATGGCTCGCCCAGGCCACAATTCCAATCCAACAATATGGAAGTTCATGAGCCCTACTCCTCTAACTCATCAAACGCTCGTAGGCGTCAAAACTTTAGTTATGCCAATGCGGTAAGCCACTCTTCGGGGGCTACTGTTTCCAACCAAACTTCCCACCATGATAACTCAGACGCACGTCCTCTTATCAATGAGATTCCAGTCACTCACAATCAGCCAACAGACAACTCAGTGAACCAAGCAACGCTTGAGATGTTTTCCAAAATGATGTCCCTGATACAGGGATTATCGGATCAGATAAGTGCCCTCAATAATGGGATCGCTCAAATGGCTCAGACTAACACCTCTCTATGATTCCAAACCCGGCTACTTTCACAATTTGTTTTTGGAACGCAAATAGACTTTCAAATAAGATTGGCGAGTTGCGAGAATTTGTCTCCCGCCAACGACCTGATATCATTCTTATTCAGGAAACAAATCTGAGCTCTTTCAACAGGGTTTCCATTCCAAACATTATCTGTCTCAGAGACGACCGAGTCATATCTACCCCTTTCGATCCGACATACAAACACGGAACTGCTATCTTTATCAAATCCAGCCTATCTCACCATAGAGTCACTTCCCCAGTACTCCAAAATATCGAATCCACAATTGTCACGCTAAATCCCCCCCGGATTCGCTCAATTCACTGTAGCATCCATCTATGTCAAGAATAACCCCAGCTCAAACTACTACAGTGACCTGGACATTCTCCAGCGCCTTGACAATTCTCTAATACTTTGCGGTGATTACAACTCAAAACACCTACGCTGGAACCACTGTGAAAATCCAGCGGGTAAAACCCTATGCCAATTTGCCGACAACAAGGGATTTGAAATAGCGGCACCTCCAACCCCAACTAGATTCGATACCCGCTCCTATTCCACAATCAACTTAGCGCTCATCAGAGACTTTTCTTACCCATACGTAATTAGTTCCATATCGGATTTGGGATCCGACCACAATCCAGTCATCCTCCAATTCTCGGTCGACATCCCAATCTCCAAATCAAATGTATATTTCCGAACTGACTGGAACAAGTTCGAGGAACTCCTCAGAGAAAATGACCTCTCTGAGGTAGAAATTAACTCCTCATCCCAACTCAATGAGGCCGTTAACAGGCTTACTGATTCCATTCTTAACACCCACAAATCGGCATCAAAAGAACTTGAATGCACTAACGATATTTATACCCCGATTGCCGTTAAGAATCTCATCAAGGAAAAAAATAGAGCCCGACGCAAATGGCAAAGGTTCCGAGACCCCAGAGACAGAGCCCAAATGAAACTCCTACAGGCACGGACTAAAACTATGGTCCGGGGGCTTATCAGAGAAAATTGGCAAAACTACCTAAGCTCTCTAAACAACGAGGACGGCTCACTGTTCAGAGCCTCTAAAAACCTCAAACGTGACAATATTGCAATCCCTCCTTTGAATGTCCCAGGAGCAAGGGCTTGCACGGACTCAGCCAAAGCTGAGGCGCTGGCTCAAGCTTATGAACTTCAATTCACGGAAAACCCGACGAGCGACCTCAATTTCAACGCTCACGTCTCCAACTCTGTCCAAAATTTTCTTTCAATTTCGCCCACTAATGACTGCGATCCCGTACTTCCTGAAGATATCACGGGATACATAAAAAAGCTCAAAATCAAAAAAGCTCCTGGACGAGATTCTATCACGAATAAAATGGTGAAGAATCTGCCTCACAACTACATTCTCCACATCGTTTTCCTGATCAACTCGGTCTTGGAACTAAGTTATTTCCCTGATGCCTGGAAAGTTGCCACAATAGTTCCTATCCCTAAACCCGGGAAAGACCATAGTGATCCTACCTCATATCGCCCTATCTCCCTCCTGCCAATTCTCAGCAAAATCACTGAGACAATCATACGCAATAAGCTTCTCCACTTTCTGGAAACTAACAAGCTGCTAATCCCACAGCAATTCGGGTTCATGCGGCATCTCTCCACAACCCACCAACTCCTCAGAGTTACTGATCAGATAGCTGAGGGGCTGTCGCAAAAGCTAAGCACTGCTGCCATATTCTTAGACATTGCTAAGGCATTTGACCGTGTATGGATTGATGGTCTAACGTTCAAACTCATGCAACTCCAAGTCCCTAAGAACCTCATCCATCTTATCTTCTCATACCTCACGAATCGCTCCTTCTCAGTGCAAGTTAAAAAAGCTTTCTCCTCTCACAGGAAGGCCTCAGCCGGGACCCCCCAAGGCTCTGTCCTGGGACCGCTACTTTTTAATGTATACGTAAATGACATTCCCCAACATCACAAAACAAAGTTAGCCATGTTCGCCGACGACACGGCTATCCTTGCCACGGGGAAAAACACTAATTACTTAAGGCTCAGCTTGCAAAGTCATATTCATTTGATTGAGGATTGGCTTAACAAATGGAAAATTGCAATCAACGTTTCCAAAACTGTCGCCCTCATGTTTACTAGGAAGATAAAGCGACCTCAGAATCTAACCATGTATGGATCTGAGCTTGAATGGGAGAAATCCACTAAGTACCTTGGGGTAGTCCTTGACTCACGACTAACCTGGGAACCCCACTACGAGTATATCAAAAAGAAGTTCAGAAGAGGCTCTCTCCGTCTGAGATCCATCATAGGGAAAAAATCCCCACTTAGTCATCAAATGAAACTTCTTCTCTATAAAACGGTACTCCGACCTATCATTACCTATGCCTCCCCAGTCTGGGCTAGCGCTTGTAAGACAAGGATGGGTCAGTTTGATATGCTCCAAAACACTTTGCTCAGGATCCAAGTTGTCAGAGCAAGATGGTTCGTACGAGATGAGGACATAAGGAGTTCCCTCTCCATCCCCTCACTCACTCAGTTCATGGGCAAGTTGGCCAATAATTTCTATGGGTCGCTTGATCTCATTGAAAACGATTAAATTAAAATGCTCGACCCCTACGATTACACTCTTCCTCAAAATCGCCACCGACCACGAGCCTCACTGCTGAACTTTCCCCCTTAGCTCTGTCACTAATGTGCTGAGCCCCAGCTCTTGCCCAAGTTGTAAATACTCGTCACTTGTCCAAATTTCCTCAGTGTACCATATTGTATAATTCCAATTTTGTTCCTTAACATTGTTTAACTGTCATCTCATGCTGTGTACATAGTTGTAAATACTAACTTTTCTAAGTGCTATTTGTTCCCAATCTGGGAAATATTCCCAATGTATAAAATGAATGAAAAAAAAAAAAAAAAAGAGATACTTGAAATAGTCTCACCAAAACCAAATAAAAATAGTAGTCACGTCCCAGTAACCATTTCATAAATTCTTATCATGTACCCCACTACCCAGTGGACCTTGCTTGTGTTTTTCGTTGTGTTGTCCCAATTTTACGATTCCTCAATATAATGGAACGTCAAGTTAACCTCAGGTGTTATCAAAGCAATTCATTGCACTCCGATTAGAGGTAATGGGGCCTTCGGCCCCGGGTAGCATATTAACTACCTATACACGAGTAGACGCATTGGAAAATTTCGAGCCTTCTGATTCGTCGGTTTCACTACGTAGCTGTGACGTCACATTATTTTCTCATCCATAATATTTTTATTTGCATTGTTGATGGAAAACTCCTTTATTTACTTTTATTTGTTTGTTTTTACCTGACGTTTTTCGTCCAAATGTCCGTATTTTCGGAAGATAAACTTCCATCCTCATTTTCAAATGAGATAGAAACGAATTCGCCAAATTTAATTGTTCTGCGTAGCAATGTTAAAAATTTAGAAGAGTGCAATAAATGGGTAAAAGAATTTGGAGAAGTTACAAATACTAGATGGAATTCTCAACTGAATATATTTGTTATTGAAAGATATATATACAAATATAATTGTAATTTTCAAATGCAAAAAGAAAGAAGAAAGAAGTTTTTGACCAACAATTGAAATGTAAGTATAATGGATGAGAAATAGTGTGACGTCACAGCTACGTAGTGAAACCGACGAATCAGAAGGCTCGAAATTTTCCAATGCGTCTACTCGTGTATAGGTAGTTAATATGCCCCCGGGTACTCTATCACTTCGTGAAATCTATCTCTCCAGGCGGCACGGGTGCAGACCGACTCCGGCAGGTGGCGCTGACGGCAACGGAAAATGTGCAATTTGTAAAAAAAAATGTGCTGAAAATGCTTAAATGTAAATAAAACTTTTCAAACTAGAATTTTTATTTTTTACTATTTAATTGGCTAAAAATCTCTTTCTATATTAAGATTAATATATTTTTTTTGAAGCGGTCATTTGACCGCTCATGGTAGGATTAGGTATACATGAAATGTCGGTAGGTTTAGTGTTAAATATTTTGTCTGAATAACATTTATTAGTTAGGCAGTACCCCGATCTCCAAATTTAAATTTTTAAGAACTTTTTTTAAATTTAAGCCAGAAAGTGCACATTTAGAGAAAATTACTCACATACAAAGATTGTTATTTATTTATAGATAACATCAGAGGGAACTTTACGGACTTGTTATAGAACAAGTGATTGTTACGAAGGCGAATGCTGCATAAGGAAAGGAAGTTTAGTATTCTGCAAACGTTTGTCTAAGATAGGTATATATGCACTAATTATTTATAATTAAAAAAATAAAACAGCCACATAACAACAAATACTTATACACCCAAACCTGTTTTTATGCGGTTTTTTTTTGTGCGGTATATGAAAATTTCAATCAAATTGTACAATAATTGATTATCTGGCTCCCGAGACATATACAAGCGTCTAGTGAAACAACAGTCGTCGCAAAAACTGATCACTGATCTAAACAAGTGCGAGGTAGTATCTTCAAGTGACGAAAGCGATTTTGAACCAAGTTCGCGTATTGTCAGACTACGAAGGATAATGGTTATACGTTTTGAAAAGTTTTGTATGTGTAAAATAAGTACATATGTAAATAAAATATTTAAAAATGTTCGCATGTGTATTTTCTAAAGCAGATTCCAAAAGGTTTGGCGAGATTCCAAGTAGCTGTCAAGCCTCGTGTCTTGATTTCGTTTAAAAAAGCAATTCCTAGTTATTTCGTAAGATTTTGAGATATTTTCTATGAGACTTTTTTATGCGGTCCCTATCCACCGCATAAAAAAATTAATTGTGTTGCGAAAACTATTTTTTATAGCTACTCGTGAAGTTTTGTGCGAATTTTTTTTATGCGTCCCTATCCACCGCATAAAAACAGGTTTGAGTGTATTTGCTTGGAAATTAGGTAAGTACATTCTTATTAGAATGAATTACTACAATATCGTTTAAAACTAGGTACCCAGGTCCAAATGGACTAAAACTTACTCATCTAGTATTACATCCGAATATAAAAATCGCAAAAGACAAATCTAAATAAATTGAGGGGGGAGGGCATTCACATAAAAAAAAATTCAGGACTAGACATGAACACAGCAACAAGAAAAGCGCCCATTTGACATAAAAGAAAATTAAGCACAAAAATCTTAACATAAAAAAATGGGTAGTTAATTAAAATAAAAAGTTTTAACTATTAAAAGTAAGTGACAGACAGCATATTTGATGTAAGTCTTAAAGTCAATCACTTATAATTTAGAAAACAGCATAATAGTCTTAAGTATGAGTGAATAAGTGAAATATAAAAAACTCCTGTCTTCATTAGATACAAGGTGTTCAGGTGGAAACTCTCCAGAAAAAATCTTCAATTACAAAATCTTCAAGGGGAATCTTCAACAATAAATATCTTCAATACAAGTATTTCATCTGTACAAATTTAAAAATAAATCTTCATCTTTGTGATAGCCCATACCAGTAAATAGTAAATCGTTTACAAAGAAATCGTATTTCAACTTAATTTGAGGGATCAAATGCAGTGAGAAACATGTTGCGATCTATTTTGTCTTTGTGCTATCAATATACTATCTTCGACCAATTATCAGTTATGCCGCTCCCGTCTGGGGTTACGCGGCGAAGTCAAACTTCCAAAAGCTCCAAAACCCTTGAAAACAGCGTGCTCAAACCAATAGCAAAGCACAGATGGTTTTTTACTATTGAAAACATTCGAAAAGCCCTCAGAATCCCAAGCTTCAAAGTTTTCAATCAGAAAATTGCTTATAAAATGTTCAACCAGCTACAATTTCATGAAAATCCCGAAGTCCGGAATATTCCGAACTATGATCCCAAGTTACGAATCAACAGGAAAAGGCCCAGAGCCTTTGTTACTTGAAAATTTAAATTTTAAACTTCCTTAACTCTCCAATTTTCTAAGCTGTTGGAGGGGGTCTACTGGCGCCCTTCTCTCCTTAGCATGGGGAACTCATGATTCTTTTTATTTTTCACTGTCCTTTAAACAATCAAGATACAAACATTGTCCCTGGGTTGCTGCCTTCCTGGGAACTGACAGGTGTTTTTTGCAAGTCATTTGTTGATCTACTCTTACGGCTGCTTCTTGGCACCGACTCCTGGCATTTCTGACCTCCCCTTTTAGTCTGACAAGTTATTGGGAATTTTTAGAACTAATGAACCTGCTTGAGACCGTAATTAAGTCTGTGTTGTCTGTCTCGTCCGTTCTGTGTTTTTTGTCCTTTTTCCTTCAAGATTTTAAATTTAAGTTTAAATTTCATGCGTCATAAATCAAGTTTTGGGTAGAGAGCCTTCGGCTCTAGGAACCACTATAAACAAATTGGGTTTCTTTGTGCTATCCGATATGAGCAGTCTAGTTTCAAAATTATATAGATCTTCATAAATTTAAAGGAGACTGCCCAAGAGAAGTTGCCATCACAAAAGAAAATTTCGGTTCTCATTGATTCTAGTGACCATATATGGATGTGAAACCAGGGTTTTGAAGACATAACTTAGAAGTATGGAATGTACAAATGCGTAAGATTGACGTGCAGTTGAAAACTGAATAGCAATTCATAAGATCACTATTTGAAAAGAAACGATTTAAGTTTGGTTTGGTTTGGGTAATTAACGTCGCATTAGAGCTGCACAGTGGGCTATTGGCGACGGTTCGGGGTCTATCTCGAAGGAAAGACCCGGGAACACATTCACACATGCACCTCGTTATTTTAGAACCATGGTCAGATGACGAGGTTTGGTTTGGTTTGGTTTGGGTAATTAACGTCGCATTAGAGCTGCACAGTGGGCTATTGGCGACGGTTCGGGGTCAATCTCGAAGGAAAGACCCGGGAACACATACACATTCACACACACATTCATTCATACATGCTCCTCGTTATTTTAGAACCATGGTCAGATGACGAGGTTTGGTTTGGTTTGGTTTGGTTTGGGTAATTAACGTCGCATTAGAGCTGCACAGTCTATCGGGGTCTATCTCGAAGGAAAGACCCGGGAACACATTCACACATGCACCTCGTTATTTTAGAACCATGGTCAGATGACGAGGAAACACCTGAACTGGCACCCAACGCCTTCAATAGAAGTCGGGACTTTAGACTCCGATCAGATGTATCGTGCACCCGTCCCGTATACACGCCGTTAAATTTTGCGGATGTTCTGGACGACTTTTCTAGGAAGCGATTTAGGAATGGATCAAAAAATAAGGATCGATAGGAACTGGTGGGTGTGTATTAGATATATTTGATATTTTTTTTCTAATTTATAATAATGAAGGTGGGCGAGATGTACACATTTTCTGCGTACGTTACTGAGAACTTGTGAAAATTATTTAAAAAAGGCTTAGCGAAAAATGTGGTTCCTATCTGGTTTTAATACTAGACGGCTCGTGTTAGTAAATAGTATACACAAAACTTGAATTTGATCTTAAGGTGTACATACACACTATAAAAAACGAAAATCGGCCAAAAATTCCAAAATATTCTTTTGGTTCTATGGTATTCCCCAATTCAGTATCTTTCAGATGATACCAAGATTGAATAAATATTCCAAAAACTTTTTTATTTACAAAGAGTTATTCTATGGCCCCGCTTGCAATGGCGATATGTTTTGTAAACTTTACACTTGATTTCCGAAGAACTGTATTTTTAACATATGTCCCTTCATTCGAAACACGATAACTGAAATTTGCTTGAACATTTTGAGAAAATTATTTTTTCCTTTAAATATATATTAGTTGTAAGATGTTATGACCCTCCATCAAAACGATTCGTTCAAAAAATAATTTTTAATAGAATGTTAAAGTTGAAAATGTGAATAAAAAAGTGTTTTTTTAGGGACTGTCAAGGTAAAAAATTATTTTAAAAAAAAACTTTAAATGCTATAAACGTTTTGGAGGGTCATAACATTAAGAAAGATACTGCGAGCAATTTTCAACAAAAAATATGCTTCTAGATTAATTACAACTTGCGTAATCACGTTTAAAAAAACATGCTAATTAACATATAAAATGCTAATTAGGTAATTAGTATTTTATTTTATTCAGGATTTTTTAACATGATTCATCACTATTTTTAAGCTGTTTTCCTACATGAAAAAAATAGATTTTTAAATTCATAATTAAAAAAAAAAATTTCAAGTGTATACGTACACCTTAATTTCAGGACCAAAATCCAGTGAGAAATATACATATGTTACACCTCTATTATCTTTGTGCTATAGCCTTAAATAGTAAGTCGTTTACTAAAAAATTGTATTTGAACTTGATTTCAGAAGAAAAATGCAGCGATAAACCTCTTTACGAATACTCGTGCCACTCTTTAGAATGCCCTTGTGCAACCCCAAATTGGTGTGACAATAACGGAATCGAAGTAAGAACACGTATTATTATTTTATAGTTTTATCTAGTGTTGTTGCAAAGAATTGTCTTACAGTGCCGTTAGAAGCATTCATCTTAATAACTTTATAGATATATTAATTCAAAACAGAATAAAATAATCTTTCTAAAAAAAAAAAAAGGAAAACCGACTTTAAGAAAAATGCGCTAAAAAGTAAAAAATAATTTTTAATCTTACGAATGAGTTAAAAAAATTGAATTATTGAATATCAATTTTATACGTAGTACAACTTTTTGAAATCGGCGCCAAAATTTAGGTATGATTTTTGTAAATTGGCACCAACTTCCAAAAGTTGTACTACGTACAAAATTGATATTCAATAATTCAAATTTTTTAACTCATTCGTAAGATTAAAAATTATTTTTTACTTTTTAGCGCATTTTCCTTAAAGTCGGTTTTCCTTTTTTTAGAAAGATTATTTTATTTTTCCCTTTTTAGTTTTTAATTTAGCAGGGGGCTTCGCCCCCTATTATTATTCACCAAGAAACTCAAGTAGCAACTTGTGCTCAACAATGTATATTGTAAAACAATCCCTATGCTGGTTAAACGAAATGTCATTGTTGTAAACTTCTGTTAAACAATGAAAATATTATGAAATCGGAAAAATTGTTTAAAAAAACTCCGGTTAATCGGCATTTCCGGATATATAACAGCCGGATAATCGATTATTTTTTTGCAGATTTTGCCTAAGTGGATTTTTCTCTATCCAACAAAAAAAGAATTTCCGAAATCGGACGACATTTTTTTTTAAACGGTCCGGTTAATTAAGAAATCCGGATAGTTAAATACCGGATAACCGGATATTTTTTTTCAAATTGCTCCCCTTTGAAACATCCCCTATCCAACAAAAAAAAATTGTCCAAATATCTGAAGTAGAATCGAAATCCCGCGGGCACATACATAAAAAAAAAAAAAAACATACAGGTCGAATCTATAACCTCTCGACTTGGCGCGCGTTGGTGTTTTAATTTAAAGTTTCTGGCGGTGTTTTATTTTGGATGTTTTTTTTTTTTTTTTAGTTTTGGTGAGCGCGCTGGGCAGTCGGTTAACAAGGGGGGGCTAAGCTTAGTTGTTGTGTTTTCGAGTAAAAACTAACAATTTGGATTAGCTTAAATTAATCATTGGTTGTTATATGAGATACAATATTTGTACTTTTATGTCACACACAAACGGGAAGTATTATTCCTTACCACCCACGGATATTTGTCAATATATGTAAAGCCCAAACAAGTAAATAACGCAAAATAAGTATAATATTTATTTAATTTCTCGAATATTTTCATTACTTGTTCGGACAAATTTTTATCGTGTGATATTTTTTCATCGTTTTTAGGCATGAAACTAACTGTTGTATTTAGTGTGGAATTTTAAATATGTTTTCAATGTGCATTTAAAGTTATTAATTGAGATGTAAACCTTAGAATTAACTCATCAGGGAATGTTATTAAGCTGGGTCGCAAATAACCGCTGTAAATCTAAAATCGTAATTTTTTACTAGTTATGAGGAAACGTATCGCAATAAATCTATGATATTACGCCCTCTTATAAAATTGTTTTAATGACAGTATTAATATTTTTCAAATATGAGCAATTTCAATGCGAATAACGATGAAATAGAAGTTAGGGTTCCGAAAGTGCGGACACATTAATCCGCATGTAAGTCATAAAAAGTGTTACACATTTTGGGTATTTATAATATATACTTTAATGAGAACCCAGCAAAGCAAGTCCACACAGTTAGTATTATAGCTTAAAACCTTGTATATCTTATGAGCCTCCGTGTTATAAACTCATTAACTTCATATTCTTTTTTATTTCATTTCATTCATGTACATAACCCTCATCTTCTTTTCCGTTTAGCTAGGACATAGGCTTATTTTATTTATCTTTTTACTGGTTTAAAATATATTTATTTATTTAAAGTATTAAATGTTTTGCTACACTTTAGAATTTAAATAACAGAAAATATTATGCAGCTATAAGCTACATGTAACCACTAAACTTTTTCTCCATTCATTAAACACGTTATTCTAAAATCCACATTCCGATTGATATCCGAACAATCCCAGATTTTATGACACATGTACATTAAACCTTACTGTAAACCAGTATTAATTACAAAACTTTGTGTAAACCTTTAGAAATGTAGTTTAAAAAAAATTAACCATCATAAAAAGATTTGTCCTTAATTTATTCATATTTTTTTGATAAGGTACAAAATATATTGTGATTTTGCATCTTTATATATAATTCTCTTACGCGGTGATTAAAAAAACGCTGTTTTTCTCTACCAGAATGGCAACAGTTAGTTTGTTTACAAAATTCTGTTGCGCCAAATGTGCTGTTGCCAATTCTGTTTATTTTGCCATTTTCACGATTAACCCCTTCAAATAATTAGTAAATAATTATTTTGATGATATCAGCTTAAATTAGGAAGAATAAAAGCCTTATTATATTAAAAAATAGAAGTTTTGAGAAACGATTTTCCAAACTTTAAATGAGCGTAGAATTGAGGTGGCGCCATCTGTTGGCAATTTTGAAAACTAGATTTCTATGAACTTCATTTTTATTAAATAATGGTAGGCTTTGCAGTGGTACCATTGTTTTCATTTGTAGTTAAAAAAAAATAGGTTAGGTAAATGATTTTATATTGATTTACACGGCGAAAAAATGTTTTGATGCCAAGATTAATTCTAATTTAAATTTACAGTTTCAACTTTTAAAGTTTTTAGTAATATAATTAAAAAGTATTGTTACTAGGACACTTTGTTATTGTGACCTTGTAGCGAGCGAAGCGAAAAGTGGTTTGCGGAGCAAACCTATATACTCCGGGGGTTGGCGGAGCCTCCTAGTTTAAAATATTCTTTTTAGTTAATAAAATTCACTTTAAAGGCATGAGAATTTTAATTTTTTTTTGTTCTTTTAATTTTAGCCGGTATGCAGGGTTCCAGAAGACTACTAAAATAAAAAGAAGAAAAGTTTGAAGATGTTAGCCTTTCACAGAAAAACATTACGTGCTATTTAACAATTCGTATATCTTATTTAAAAAAAAAAAAGTGTAATTCGTCTTATTCACAATAGTAATCTCTGTGTCCCGAAAAACTTATTCATATTATGCTAATAAAGATTTTATTCAAGAACAGATTATATCTTATCAGAAATGAAAATATTAGTGGTTGTTCCGAATTCTGTCGTATTCAAATGCATTTGTTTGTTTATAAACTACTGTGTTAAGCTGTTATGTTGCACTATCACTGTATCAGTGGGCTCCGGTAAATTTGGCAGGAGTATCCATATATATTGCATAACGCACATGTTGGGGAACAGGTATTCTGTCCTGCATGGAATTATGCTGTTTATAGGTCCTTTCTCTACCACAAATATAATTTAAGATACAACTCAACTTAAGTAAGAAAAAAATGCTAATTACTCTTGTGTTCGTGAACACAGCAGTTTGACACGCATTGCTCTTTACAGGGCAAAGCATTTGAGTGTGAAGTGCCATAAACGACTGCTCGAAGGTTTGCCTGTAAGCACCATAATCGACTGCTCGAAGAGGGTGCCAGCTGCTATTCTGAATAGTCGAAGGCCGGAGACCACATCTGCACGGAGCCATACGTCGACGTTAGGAGTGCGTCGTCGACGTTAGGAGTGCGTGCGCTTAAAACTGTTGGCGAGATGCCGATAGAACACACTACTTAAGAATGAAAACATGGCCTTTGCGCCAATTTTTTAAGTCACGACAAAAATAGAAAAAGCTGAACATAAAAGAATCGCAACAAAGGATACCGTAAGTTGGGAATTAAACATAAATCCAAAAAAGGACAGAATATCTCTTCCACGATATTTAGACTAACACTTCATCATAAAAATAAACCCCCTAATATCTCAAAACAGACTAACATAGTTATTTAATAGATGTAAATAAAATTACCCTTGAAAAAAAGATGTTTGGCATTCACATAGAACTTTTATAAAATATCTTCATAATCAAAACTTTGATCATGAAGTTTTGGAACAGTATTGGCATATTATTACTTAAAATTTAATATATTTTATTATATAATAATATAAATTAATTTAAAATACTGGTAAAAATAAATATTACTCCGTAAACTATTTTTTTGTAAATAAATAAAATAGTTTTAAACTTTACTAATGCAGAACTACTTGTTCATTTAATTATACGTATATTATTGTGATTATAATATTGATACTTAACCAAATCGTCTTTAAATGATAAGTATAGAAAGGGTGCCATTTTCCCATTATTTCTCTAACATTGCCGCTAGAGAGCGCTGTTAGTTCCTATTTATATTCGTCCTCGTAGATTGCTGTTACATATTAGATGTGCTTACGAAACAACTAGATCTATATTTAAGAGGAATAATTAATATATATATGAATTATATATATATTAACCGGGATTTAACCATTCGGTATCGTCAATTAACCGGATAGTTTGAAAATAAAATTATATCCAGTTTTGAAAGTTATTATCTTTTTTATCCTGTCCTAAAAAAATCATGTCCTATTTTGAAAGAAAAATCCACTTTGGCAAAGACTGAAAAAAATATTCGGGCTTCGGAATTATCGATTAACCGGACTTTTTATTTTCAATTTATCCAATTCGAAAATATTTTCATTGTTTAATAAAGATTGTACACACTCGGCATTTATTAGCATGGACATAGGAATTGCTTTACAATATACATTGTTGAGATTAGTTTTGTTTAACCAGCATTTATTAAACCAGATCCGAAACGTTGAAAAACAATTTGAATGTGTTGTGAGCAACAATTTGAATGTCTTGATGAATGATACAAGGGGGCGAAGAAACTTACCATAAATTAAAATCTAAAAAGGGAAAAATAATCTTGTTAAGAAAATCAAAAACCGATTTTAAGAAAAATTTACTAAAAAATAAAAAAATAAAAATTTATATAAAAAATATTTGCTTCAGACGATGAAAATGGAGTTAAGTTTCTGGTTTCGTTTTTCGTCATTTACCAAAAAAATCATCCACAATTTTCTTGGTGCATATCCTCATTCTAGCAACAAGTGAGTGGGTGCTACTTCAAATTTTGTCCTTTTCATCTGACCATAGTTTAAAATTTTGAGACAGTGTTCCTATGTCTTTCCTGTTTTGGCGAATCATGAATCGTTACCAATAGTCCATTATGTAGCTCTGTTGCGGCATTAACTTAACCAATCTTTTAACAAGGCCATCGCAACCCTACGTTCGTCTTCTGACCGTGGTTCGAAAATACGAAGCATTGTTCCAGGGTCTTTCCTTCAATATAGACCTTCAATATAGAATAATAGTCCAATATGTAACTCTAGTGCGACATTGATTAACCAAACCAAAGCAAACCTACGTTTCCTCTAGCAAGACCGAACTGGATTGTGTGCAGTTCGTGGCGTACCTAAGCTATAGTAAAGCCTTATATGTATTTGCGTGGTAAAGTGAAATGATTTAATCCTTGACAACCGTTCGGTCTTCTTTCGTGTGAAAAACGTCCGGAAACGCGAACTAAGAATTCTTTATGACACGTCTGTGTTGACGATGAAAAGAAAATAAAACACCTGTGATTGAATTAACAAATGATTAGTGATGCTTCCTATTCAAGGCAGACTTTCCTTATCGGTTCTAAAATTGAATTATCTTGCCTGCAAGATGGTCCTTAGGCGTAAATGAATTTACTTCAGTTATCACCGCTTTGTATAAACTTGAATATTTCAATTTATAAAATGAATTACATAAATATTTTTGGCGTTGTTTGGACATTGCTTTCTTTCCTGACGTTCTGCAATTCTGAAGTGCAAGGAAGTGGAAATTGTTTTTGCAAGGTAAGTACAAACACCTTACATGATTATTTAGAACGTCGAAAACAAGAACTAGATATACGACTGTTTCAGTAAAATATTTTTTGGTACAGCTGCGTTATAAGTATTTGGCTATTTCTGGAAAATAATTTGCAAGTCCAAGTGATGGTTACTCATCACAACTTTCATAATAAAACTAAGTAAAACTGTTGAATAAGTGTGCACTCCGCCGAGGCGTTAAAATTAAGGGTCAGGTTTACTGTACGGTCACCCTTGGCGCGATTTTTCCGCATTTGGCGATAATTTTTTTTAAATGGCAAAATGGCAACCCCCTCCGAAACGACAAGGAATTGCAGCAACCCTATTGGACAACAGTCGCCAGACTTTTGGCGAGATTTTGAAAAAGTCGCCAAGGGTGACCGTACAGTAAACCTTTACCAAAATTAATCTCGCCAAATTTAATTTTAGTTCATAGTAACTGCGCAATACTTGTGCAGTGTAAATTTTAAATGCATGTTTATATTCTCTGATTGGTTAGGGCTAACAAAGATTTTAGAAATTATAACCAAAAACCTTTTGTCAACAGTTAGCAGTAAAAGCAGCTTTGAAGGTTAAAATGCATTATACGGTTCCCCTTGGCGACTTTTTTGAAGAAGCTTCTTGACAACAAAAACCGGTTTTATTACCAATCAAAGAACTCCACCATTTTCCCTCTGCGGTTTTGCCGAAAATAGTAACTATAGGTTTAATGAAAAGTCAGGTGGACCGTAGAGACATTTTAACCAGGCTGAGTCAGCACCCACTATATAGAAAGCCATATGGCATATATTTTTACGTCGTGAATTGTTGACCGATTCCAATTTCTGAGTGTGTCGTGACCAACAGGAGTTATTCTAAGTCCTACTCCAAATCTACACTAAAATTTTTTCCATAGTTCCTGAAAATTCGACAAGTGCAGCTGAACTGAATTACTAAGCCATTAGTCTTGATGGTTTTAATAACTTTTTGACATGAAACTTAAAAAAAAAACTACATTAGGAACTGGGATAAAAAAAATATGTTAAGCTTTTAGGATGATCTATTCTGACAGTAATTTCATGAAAAATGGACCTATATATTTGCTGTTGTTTAATGAAAACTTACAGTTGCTATGGTTTGATGAAATGTTGAAAGTGTATGTAAAATCTTGAAATAAAACATGTACTAATAGGGTCATTCCATGTCAAATCAACACAAGAAATTGCATTTTTTTTCATCACTGGATTTCAACAATGGGATCATACAAAAAAAAAATTATAAACAAAAATATGCACTATATTAGGGTCATTCCATGTCAAATCAAAAAAAGTGTGGGAAAAAAATGCATAAGAAAATGCATTTTTTTTCCGCACCATCTCCGATTTTTATGAAATTTGGTGAACTTGTTATACCGACTAATAATATAAAAAATGCAAAATTTTAACCTCCTTGGCCTATTAGTTTTTTAGTTATTTCCATTTCAAAATGGCTAATTTTTGAATTTTTTTTTTAGTGTATGATCCCATTGTCGTCCCACTCTGAAAATTGGTATACATGTAGTTCAAATGTTGTAGTATTCAGGGAAAAAATATAGTGAAAATTAAGAAATTCGTTTTTTAGAAATTCAAAGTCAAAGGTCAAATAATATGACCTTGAAATGTTTTTCACCAAACCTGTATATGTTTCATATCATTTTAAAAGTCATTTAAAGAGCTTTAAAACGATACCAATTTTATTTCTATATGTTAATTAAAACAGGAGTTATGGTAATTTAAATGCAGCCATTGGAGTGCAGATTTACGTTTTTAGCCATTTTGAAATGCAAATAACTAAAAAACTAATAGGCCGAGGAGGTTAAAATTTTGCATTTTTTACATTCTTAGTAAGTATAACAAGTTCACCAAATTTCATAAAAATCGGAGATGGTGAGGAAAATGACTGTGTTGATTTGACATGGAATGACCCAATAGTAGATGGGCCCATGGCGTCAAATGGAACTGCTGTTTATCTTTTGTTGACAATATTTTCATTGGGAACAAATTCCTATTTCTATAATCTGCTTAAATGTTTTATGCAAATCCCTATAGGTTGTGCCCTAACACAAAGATAACAGTTTTTTCCCTTATGGAAATAGCTCATGAAATATCACAAACTGTTAGTAGGCATGTTATCTAAACAATAATAGAATACATTTTATAACATCTCTACATTTTAAAGTTCAAAAGCTACATTATTCTTTCTCCAAAGATAAATTTGAATTGTTTGCAAAATCTTAATTTTAACCATCAACAAGACATTGTTAATGTTGCTATATCTGCTTTAATCTGATATCAGTTAAAATATTTATAGTTATCTTATTTTACCGGTGGTACTTGCATATTATCACAAACATTTTAGTGGAAATCACCAAAATTAAAAAGGGTTCCAAATTCTGGTAGCATGACTACAGTATTTCATGGCAACCCACATAAAGGATTAGCAACCATATTCAACAGGACAACCATTGCCTTCCTATGATAAAAAAGCATCCAATTTTGCCAAGGTGGTTAGGATGTCTAAGTAACTAGATTACTAAGTTTCGTGACGAGTCCATTATTTTCAATTTTATTCTTATTGTAACAAAAAAAAAGCTTAGAAATCAAGGAAGACTATTTCATCATGTGTTTTTAAGCCCTGTGATTGCATGATTATATTTATTATTAATTTGTATGTTTTATTTATTGCCCAATTTTACATTTGTCATTCACTGGCTGTTGAAGCATTTACATTTCAAGCAACTAATTTGTAAATAAACATCACTGGCTGGACAGACACAATTTAAAATAAGATTCATGAAAAAGTCATTTTATACTTATACCTAATAAACTTTCAAATTTATGTATTAAAAAATGATGCCACTTTAATTTCTTATATATTTAAAAAAATGTATTGTCATTATAATATGTTTATTTTTATAGCTTGAAGGACGAATAGATGACTGTTCCTGTAACATCGATACAGTTGATCACTTCAACAACATTAAGCTGTACCCAATATTGCGTAGCATTTTAGTGACCGACTTTTTTCGATATATAAAAGTATGTTGGATCACATTTTTATACTTTAACAAATAATTTTTTAGTGTTCTGAATTTTTTTCAATATGTATGAAATTTGAAATATGTTAATTGTGGTGTGGAAGTTTAAAGAGAGGGGTTCCAGCTCAGGTGACGTCATCTGACTATGGCTTTCTTTTGAGATGTGCGACGTTAATTCAACTAACCAAATTAAATAAAAGTTCACATAAATGTTCTTTAAAAATTCATATTTTGGTTAATTCCTAGTGTGCCCCCGCCAAATGCGATTTGGCAACTATTGGTGGGCGATAAATTTTATAGTTTGGCAACCCTATTTCATGAATTTCCTAGCAATATCATGATGTACAACAACCTTTTTTTTTAATTTGGCGACAAAAAAAACTTTATTTTTGGCCTTGGTGCCAATTTTTGGACTTGGCGACAACGGGGCACCGTACACTAGGAATTTACCCATATTTTAATAATAAAATATATAATTTTAAATAACTCAAATGATTTTTGACATTTCTTCCATATTTTTTTCCAGCTCAATTTAATTCGTGGCTGCCCTTTTTGGCCTGATGACAGTAAATGTGCAATTCAGGATTGCTCCGTGAAAACTTGTTCTGAGGTATTGTAAAAATTATGAATATTTTAATTTGTTCAAAAAATTTGAATTTATATTGTTTGAATTTTTAGTGTTATATGTTTTAGTACTTGTCTGAAGGAGCATAAAAAAAATTGCGTCTATCCATTTGTTCCGTTTTATTCCCCCTTTATTCCCATGTCACACAAATAAGAAGTGTTTAGTGAAATTACTTTTCATTATTGAAAACTATTTTTTTTGCCTTGATGTTTTTATGAAAAAAAATTCATTTTTTAACTACAAATTTTTATGACCAACTATCGGTTCAATACCCAAAAAGATTGCCTTGGTCTAGCAACTCCTAACTAAGAAAGAAGGTAGAAGTGATTTGGTGAAATTTCATGGGAAGTAAGCTAGCAACCCTACATCCAGAAAGAGTAAGTCCAAAAAAACCAAACTGGCAGTGGGTTTTAAACTAGTGCTGTATTACTTAACATATGTTTTGTAGAGTATAAAAGCTTTCAAAGATAACCCGGAATCCCGCAAAGCACCCATAAGCTCTAACGTTAAATTGTAGCTATTTCAGTGTACCTTTTCTCAGAAACTATGGAAGGTATTGACATGAAATTTTGTGTAGTGGTCCATCACTAGTTGGTCTAGTTGCTCAGAAATATTTTTTTTTCCTAAAGCAATATAAAATTTTAAAAAAAAACAAAGTTTTTTCGACATTTAAAACTAAATAACTTTTTTACTAGAATAAGAATTTCTAAAAGTCCATGTTAAAGTATGGACCAATCATTAAGGAATATGTCAGTGTTTAAAGTTTGATTCTAGCTGTTATAGTTCCGGAGAAAAGGTGCACTGAAATAGCTATAATTTAACTTTAGAGCTTATGGGAACTTTACGGGATTCCGGGTTACCAAAACCCATTTGTGCAGTTGTGAGATGCAGTACAAAGTCTGAATCAACAAAAGATTCCATTATTTCTAGGGATGAAACGGATATCCGGTATCCGGCCTATACGGCTGCTTTTTAACTATCCGGTAACTATCTGATATCCGGAAGTAAAGTGCTGGATATCTGATTTTCCATGCCGGATATCCGGATGAATAAAACATCGAAGATTTTTTTGGGGGGCGATCAATTTTCTTTGTTCTTGCTTTAAGTATTTTCCTGAAAATTCTACCAATGTATTCACAGTGTGCAGATTCTTCCTTTAACCAATATAGACTTTAAAAAACCCACTTTTTTCAATTTTTTTATTTTAAAATTATATTTTTAACGAATCGTTATGGTGGAGGGTCATCACATCTCGCAACTAATTTGAATTAAAAAATAAATTTCTCAAAAGTTTAAGCAAACTTGATTTTTCAGTTTGGAATGAAAAGGCATATGGTAAAATTAAAATTATTCAGAAATTAAGTGTAAAATGTACAAAACATACGACCATTGCTAGCAGCACCCTAGAATAACCCTTTGTAAATAAAAAAGTTTTTTGAATGTTTATTCAATTTTGGTATCACTTTAAAGATAAGAAATTGGGAAATATTACAGAATAAAAAAATATTTTTCAATTTTTGACCGATTTCCGTTTTTTCTAGTGTGTATGAGAAGTTATTTTCATAAAAAATAAACTGCCGGATATCCGGCAAAATCTAGTTCGGATATCCGGTTTGTAATGTGCGCCCGATATCCGGCAAAACCACTATCCGGTTCATCCCTAATTATTTCCACTTAAGTTCAATTATAAAATAATCTATCGCCATATGGTGCTTTGGAATAGCTCCAATTACTTCGACAGGGCCTATTGTCTAAGTGATTGCTTACTTCACATTGCAAGCTGCTCTTTGACTCGAGCGCACCTGCACCTTATTCTTTCCTCCATTATTCCCAATGCATATCCAATTATTTCCTCCACTCATTTCCCCCTTCATTTACAATATTCACTGGCAAGTTGTTCCTTTTGTTTATTACCTTACTAGCTGAAATACCCGTTCTACGCACGGAAAAGAAATAACTTACAAAATAGATACAAATACAATATTTATAAGCGAAATAAATAATATTCTTAATTTGTCACCCATCAGAGGGAACCACAGTATTAAAAGTTACAATTTGTAACGAAATTTTATTAGCAAAGTCCCGCAAGATTGATAATATAGAGAAGTTGGCTGTACGATAATGTGGATATACATACGATACTCCCGTTGATTAACATCCATATTTTAATAGATTCCCAAACTAACGTTGTTACCGTAGCAGTATAAACCATTTGGCTACACTCGGTATCGAACCAA
Source organism: Troglohyphantes excavatus (assembly GCA_963932185.1). Taxonomy (NCBI): domain Eukaryota; kingdom Metazoa; phylum Arthropoda; class Arachnida; order Araneae; family Linyphiidae; genus Troglohyphantes; species Troglohyphantes excavatus. The sequence continues at coordinate 31,990,759 of OZ010678.1, forward strand.
GGAACTTCTGCTTGCTACGCCGATACTCTGCCAGTCAGGCTAAAGTGATCACACCAGCCTAAGCGGGAGTATCGGGTATATGAAGTAAACCCCACATTACTAACATCGAAAAAGGGGTTTAACACCCCCTTAAATACGTTCGATCGGAACAAAAATAGCTTACTTTTCCTATTTAAGGTATAAGTAACAAATTTGCCAAATTTCTCCTTCATAGGTATACGGGAAGTTGGAGAATTAGTGATGAGTGAATGAGTGGGGTTTTCGCATTTATATATATAGATTATAAAAATAGTTCCTTCTTCCTTCCCTATTAACTCTTTGAGGCTCATGATTTTAAAGAAAATAAAAACCCTAGTTGCAAAGAATTTTTTTATTATGAAAATATGGAAATAAACGTTAATTTCGATTATTTAAGATAAATCATTACTCTTATTTATGAATCACTTATTTATGCATTAACCGTTGGTGCATAGCATTGCCAACATAATGAAAATCTTTTTATAAAAAATATTAAACTGTATAACTATGAGTAACTTCAACTTTTCAAGGTGGGTTAAAATATATCCCACCATGCATAAAAAGCTAAGCAAAAGATGGGACAGTTTTTAACCCACCTAACCCCAAAGAGTTAAAAGTGTGATTTTTATAATTTGAACCTACAAACCAGGATTGTAGTGATTTAAATCAGTTGAATTAAATCGACTGATTTTTTTTTTAAATCACTAATTTAAATCAATTTATTTCAGATATGAACTATGTATTTTGATCAAATATATTATTTATGTAGCTTTAAAAAATGATTTTTTTAAGATATGTGTTTCACTAAATTGACGCAACTAATGGGGGTAAAATGGGCAGTGTGGTAAAATGGGTACATTGAAATTAAATATAAATTAGTGCTCATTGTTAAATTTATGCTTTGATCTTGTTCTTTTTTTATAACAATACTTCGTTTAATGGAGTACATTTCAGCAAAATATTAAAATTCTAGGTGATTTCGGAAATTGGATGATCGGTGATTTAAAACAAGTCCAATAGTTTATTGGTTTGAGTTTACAAAAAACTTGTGGTAGTTTGATGCATGAAAACTTCTATATATAAAACTTATGTTGTAAAAGGAACATATTCATAAGGAAAAACATAATAAAATACAGAGAGTGTTGATTTTTCATTTTAATATTTAAAAAATCAAATTAATACAGGGTTCCCACTGGTACTTAAAAGTCCTTAAGAACTCCTTATTTTTGGTTTGCATTTTTAAGAGCCCTTTAAAGTCCTTAATTTTTACCAAGAGTCCTTAGAAACTCCTTATTTTTTTCTCCTACCAAAGAAACATTAATTTTGTTTTTTAGTAGTTCCTTTAAAATTTCTTACTCTCAGTTTATTTCACTTACATTGGCAATCTATTACTTGTGGCTGTTATTTACATGAGATGCTCGAATGCTATTTATTTTCTCACTTCATTAATAAGTTAGTGCATTGTATTTATTATTCTTTGCAAATGCATATTTAACAGTTGGTGAAGAAATCAAAAAAGATTATGAATAAATTAAAAAAGTAATAACTTGAAGTCAAAAAATGAGGTTATGTTAAGATACCTTTTAAACATTGCATTGCATTTAAAAAGTCATTTTTAAGTTAATATAAAAGTTGATTGTTGTCGTAATTTGTTTAATTTTTCTTACTTCAGAAGCAGCGCGATAAAAAGAGGGTCCTTAAAAACTTGTTTTTGTCCTTAAAAACTCCTTATTTTTTATTTTTAAAAATGAGTGGGAACCCTGTAATAAGTTTTTCAGACTGAAAATGTATTTTTATGTATTATTGTATGTATATATATATAAACATGTTCTGTTTTGTCCACTTATTTTTTAAAAAAAACTTTTTATTAATAATTTTATAGATTCGATTTATCCCTTTTATTGTGCAATAAAATCTCATGAGAGAAAAAAATATTATAACTCAATTCTTAAATATATTGCATCATCTAATAATATGATGTAATCTGAACTTCTTATTTCATAAGATGTGCAGATGCTTTATAATTTATCGAATCTGATGGATTCTGTTAGTTTTTTTACTTAGTAAGTAGACTATCAGGGGTCGCCAACCTGCGGCTCGCGAGCCGCATGCGGCTCTTTTGATGTAAAGTTGCGGCTCTCCAGTTCCATACGAAAAAATTAATAATTTATTATCCAAACCCTTAAAAAATAAGAAAATATATTTTTAAGTACCTAATTTCTCAATAGCTTCTATTTTCATAATCGTTAAATACAAATCGCTACGCTTAACATGACCGTAATGAGACACAATGAAACTAAATGAACTCATTCTAAAACTGCAAGGAAAGGGCAACCCAGCCTACGCCTTGCTTGAAGAAGTAGTTTGTTTCGAAAAAAAAATTACTTATTTTTGTTGAAGACATGGAAAGCGGTAAATTACTTCATTTTAAAAATCTGAAGCAATATCGCGATGAGACCAATGCAACTATTGACACGAATTACTTCAGCATAGCTTTAAAAAACATGAAGGATGGATTCGCTGAGGGATCCGAGCAATTCAAAACAAACAAAAGTACTCTCGTGTTCATACTAAATTCTCTCAACACAAATACAAATGAGATCAAAATTGAGCCATTTGGAATTGATGCTGGATCGCTCCAAATGCAATTGCTAGATTTGAAAACCAAAGACTTGTGGAGTGGCAAGTTTACAGAACTCAAGAGCAAGTTGGAGGTCCAGAAATGCATGCACATCGCGCAGCACAAGTGGACAGCTCTAAAACAAATTCTGCGAGTTAAGGCCCTCATATTCGGCGCATGGAATAGCTTCCAGAATGCTACAGTGAGGTGAAGAAGTTGGCATATGGAGTGCTGACGATCTTCGGGTCGACATATTCGTTCGAGCAAGCGTTCTTTTGCATGAATATAATAAAAAGTAAAGTTAGAAGTCAACTAACAAATAAGAATCTAGAGTCGTGCTTGAAACTTAAAACAACAAGTTATAAGCCAGATTTAATCAAACTTTCAAAAGGCATGCAAAGCCAATGCTCCCATTGGTGTAACTATCTATTTTATGTTTTTATATGAATAAATATTATTCGGTATTAAAGCCGTTTATTTTAAATCAAATATATATAAGCAAATACTATAATATTGAAACGAAAATTTTTAGTGGCTCTTTAAAAACTGGGAAATTCTGTAAATTGTAACTTTTGGCTCTTCCGTTTCAATAGGTTGCCGCCCCCTGGTCTGAAACTGATCTTTGAAAGGGATTAAATAGGTTTAAGAGTCCTGTTCATAAGAAATGAGAAGCTTCTCTCTCCTTATGGTTAATTAATTTGCATAACCATAAGACCCAAATCTAAAATTTTTATGTTTGAAAATGTCTATTCGCAGAAAAAAATTGAGCCGTTTTTTGGAATCATTTCGAAAAGTTTCCCAAAGTAGTAGGTAAAACTGGTGTAAGAGCTAATGTGTAAATATTTTATTTAAAAAAATCAATAAAATAAAAAAATCTATTTAAAAAAAAATAATAAGCTCTTGCAACCTACTTATCCTACCCCCCCTGTATTTCAATATAAACACTATTTAAAAAATTTAATTAAATATATTCTTGTCCTCCTCTCTTTCAAAATATAGGCATTTCTAAATTTATTTTCATAACCCACGTTTGAAATTCTCTGGACCATTTTAGGCTTTCTCTAGTAGATTGGATAGATATAATGGCCAAAATAATGCATAACATTTTAAGATTTAAATTTTATAGAAACATTTTTATATTCAATCCTAAGAACCTATGAGCTTTTTCACCAGCCTCGGCACATTATTGACCTATTTTAAAATCCTTGTATACTAATACACCAACTTCAATAATATTTTTTGAATTTTATATAATATTTTTATTTATGATTCACATATGGGAAAAATGACATTAACTCACATGAAAAGACTTGCCCCCCCCCCCCTATAACAACCCATTCTGATTGGATGAATAGTTCGATAAGTAAAGCAAAAAAATAGTACTGTCAAACACAGGGTTTAATGTAATTTGGTTTTTCTGAAAGAAAATTTTTACGTTACTCTATAGCCTTCACTGGCTGAAACCTAATTACTGTTCATATTATGCAAAATTCAATGATAAGCGATTTACTATTAAAACGGTTTTACTGTGTTTTGTTGAAATTTTTTAAATGTTAATTTTCTATTGTAGGAACAGTTGCCTCCTGGATTGAAAGGGCATCAAGATTTTAAGCCTCAGTCTATCAAAGTAAACTCCTTTAATTTATGTACTAATTACAATTTGAATACATTTTGAAAGCTTTTTTTTTATTCTTCAATTTTGAATAGTTTATATGAAATATAATTAAAGCATAATTGGGTAGAATCATTATCATATTATAAGGAACCTTTATTTTTGAAAGATATGATAGTAAATGAAATATAACAATGATAATAATTCATTTGTATTGCTTTCAATTTTAGAAAATAAACTATATTTATCCTTAAACTGCTACATTCAAAATTTAAATTGAATGTTGGTAGGTTTTGACACACTCGCATACATTTCATCTTTATATATATTGATATGAAACTGGAAGTGTAAAATCATGCTGCTGTGCCATTCTATTTCCATTGCAAAAATATTTTTTATTATTTTTAAATAGTAGAATCTTACGTAGAAATAATTTTTATTGATATTGCAGTAATTATTAAAAACTCTGTCGAATAATGCAATAATTATATAATAAATATGCAAGTTAATCTTAATAATTATTTTTAAAAAAAGACTTTTATATAATATGGAAAAAGCTCAAGTTAGTTTTAAGCTTTTAGCCGAAAATTGTTAAAATATTTAGCAATAAAGCTATTTAAACACTAGACATCAGTGAAAATGATCATAGTCATGTGTAACACTTTTATTGGTATTATAAATAATGCATATATTGTTAATTTTCTGCTCACGTTATTTCGATTTTGTTTTAATACCGTTTCTCAATAAAATGGTTGAATTAACGTCGCACTAGATCTGCATTGTGGGCTATTGGCAAGGGTTCGGTGTCTATCTCGAAGGAAAGACCCAGGAATAATGCCTCGTATTTTTGAAACATTTCTCCATATGAAATGATTAAATTTATTTTAATAACCAGTTCCATAGTAACCTAGAAAAGCCTTATTTAGACCTTTAACTGAAAAATGTATATATTGAAAATTATGAAGATTTTTTTTTGTGTGTGGTAAAAACTTCAATGACAGTGTCATTAACAAAATTTCTAAAAAGATGAAATAAATAACCTGACAATATTGAATTTTGATTCAAAAACAATATTTACATCAACCAAGATCCTATTATTAATTCTAAGCTTCTGTTGCCAGGATAAAGATGTGCAGGAAAATGAAACCTGTGATGAGAACTATGGAGGACTTGGGGCCGTGAATGAAACTATCAGGTAAAATTCTCTCTAATTAGTAAAATTCTCTTTACCATAAGACATTGGCATATAATTGCACACACTAAAAATTGGCAACATCTGACATCATCAAAATACTTATTTACCAATGAATTGAAGGGATTAATCATCAAAATGGCTTACATAATTAAAAAATACAAATGCGGATGCAACATATTTTTGTAAACAAACTGATGTTGCCATTCCGCATAGAGAAAAACAGCGATTTTCAATCACTTCGTAAGAGAGTTATATATATAGATTCATTGAAATATATCTGTACCTCAGAGTCATTTACAGATATATTTCAATACGAGCCCAAGACCAAATTTGGTCAAATTTTCTCTGTTGAGGCTTCAAATTGTAAGGCATTTTATATCAATTGTACAGGAGTAACAGATTTTAAGAAGAAGTTAGATATTCATTTGGGGATAGTTAGGAGATACTAGCTGGACCAACCTTGTTGGGCTTTGAGCCTGTTGTTGGTCGTCAATATTTGTATTTGTAAATTCCTATTTTTTATTTTGCAAGACTTTTTTTTTGTTATTTATACAGTAAATTTTTGCATAGTGAATATTTTGTAAACGAAATTTATATGAATTATTCTCGTATTCTAATTGAGAATTAAGAGCTCGTAATAAAATTTTGGAAGATTTTTCTTTTCCTAAATGTTTTCATCAAAGTGTAGTTTTGTTTTAAATTTTGTTTTGCTTCTGCATTTATGTTTTATTCATTGTATAATGTTATAATTAAAAAAATATATTAATTCATATAGTCAATAATCTATGCACGCTTGTAAAGTAATTGAGAAATTTTAAATTTAATCAATCTTGTGTTTACAGGAAAACTTATTACAGTCAATATTGTTGTAGATTTTATTAATTATTTTAATAATTTATATTTTTAAATTTAATTATTAGTAGCAATATGCTTTCAACTATAACTTTTTTTACTATAGGTTTTCACATTATTTATATTAGATTGAGCAACTGCAATGGGCTGTTTTTGTGTAATATTTAAATACAATCAGCCCTTTGCATTTGAAATAATTTTATGTATAAAACCATTGATGTAGTCATTTATATCTTTTAGTGATGAAAATTATGAAGGTTTCCAAAGATGGCAGCAGCATGATGACACAATAGACAGTTTTTGTGAAATGGATGGTATGTCTCTTTATTTATTGCGTGTATCTTCAAAATAAAACTTTCCCCACTCACATAATAACTACCCAAAGTTTTCAATATCTAATGATAAGTACCAAATCCAATCCAATCGATCCAAACTTACTCATCAAGAAATTTTTATGTAAATAACTTGCTAAACTTTCAAAACTATACTTGCCACTTTAAAAGGTGAAAAAAATAGTGTCATGGATGTATTTCATTCTTTGATTTTTAAAGTCAAGCACAGTGGCGGCCTGTGGTCAAAAATGTTAGTGCAGCCGAAATCATGTGAATCCCCCCCTATTTTACACAAACCATACATGAACGAAAATTCTTTATTATTTACTGCTCAAATCAAAGCTTTCTTTCAATTTTTACAACATGATAACACGCGAAAAAAATAGAAAACATTTACTTATTTTTTGAAAATTAAAGAAATCTTCCTTTCTTTTAAACATGCGAACCGGTCAATTTTAATATTAACTTAAATAACGAAACAACAACAGGACCATGTCCTGAAACAACAGTACACAGTAAATTTATCACAAAAACCAGGAGATATTCTCGTAAGTTCTCATTTCACGCACTAACCAGTCAGCATATCGAATCTCAAGTGCAACTAAAACAAGAAAATTCATTTTGGCTGTACCTTCTCACAAATGCAGTGCATTAGCGGGGGGGGGGGGGATTTCCATACTATGTAGAGGTTGCCACGGAAACGATGCAGCCTGCAGCCGATTTCGAACTTCGCTTTTTGGCTGCAGTTTTGATTGAATGGAGTTTTTTCCCCTCCTGAATTGTGCATTAAGGTAACAGGCTTGCTATTTATCGAAGATTTTGTCTACTACCGTAGAAATTTCATTTTCAATTCTAATATTCATTTAAGAAAATTAGTCAAAGATTTGATTTTAGTTTTAAAATACACTAACGAATTTAGGTGCAGCCCGGCTGTACTTGCTGTAGTGGACGAGCCTCCACTGGTCAAGCATTTATCCTGATGCTTGACATGCAAATGTATATTTGTTAAATGCCAATGAAATATTTCAAATGAGGAAGTTAAGTGAGATGAAGCTTTCATTAAGAAATGCTCATGCTACAAGATTGTTTGCCTTAGATACTTAGCACCTAGAAAATCAATTTTGTGAGACTCGAGTCATAATTGCTTTTTAAATAGGCATGTTTATATAGTTTTACAGTACTTATAATTTAACAAGTGTTTTAACTGATGAACTTGCAATGCTTGGTTCTTTGAACAAGTCAGTGAGACCTAAGCTTTTGGTTTTGTGGTTTAGTATTAAAAATTTGCATCATATGAAACTGCTTGAGAAGATAGATATAAGCTCTAATGGTATGTAGCAAAACAAACACTTTGTTCAGGGCCTAAAAGTCAGGGAATTGGCAGGGAAAATAATCAAATTCTCAACATTTCTGAAAAAGTCAGAAATTTTTTCTAAAATTTTCCTTGCCATCGATGGAATTTTCTTTTCGTTATAAATATATATAATTTTGTAAAAATGACAATTTCTCAATTTTTTATACTTTGATAGGTTATTATTTGAAAACACTTCATTTTTATAGATCTCTGCATTAATCTTTTAAAATTACTTTACTATTTTTGTAGAGTCATAACTTTTTACTTTTCTGATCTACACATAATTTCCTTCTAACAGTAGTTCTGGACTTGTATCTAACAGGTTTTTGATTATTAATTTTTAATGGTAACTGTGACTATAGATGAGTTGAAAAATCTTAAAATTAATTACGTATTATTACAATCATTGTTTTGTGTTCCAAGGGAGCCAACTAACACAGGGATCCATGCAACTTATTAGATTAAGTACATGTAGAAGATTTGTAAATAAGTAAAAATCCAAGTTTCTAAAATGTATCTGGTTTTTGTAGATGAGTCATCTGCAGATGTGCAATACGTGGATTTGTTGCTCAACCCGGAAAGATATACTGGTTATAAAGGCTCTTCTGCTCATAGAATATGGAATAGTATTTATAAAGAAAATTGCTTTAGGTAAGAAGAAATTACATGCATAAAATATTACGGTCTGTTCTAGGCTACGAAAAATTCTACGATATAAATTCAAATTATTTCATCTACGAAACAATCCTATTTATCCCCAATATCTTTTATTTTGTAATTATCTCTTACAAATAGTAGGAAAATTAAAAAGTGACAATCATAAATTTCTTCATTTCAGGTTAATTTAGATTAATGCATAATACATATTTTATGCTTTCAAATTATTATTACAGTTTTAGAATACATTCACTTAAAACATAATTTCTTGCATCCGTGTGTATTTAATAAAAATGTTTTAAAATATTTCTTGTCCATTTATGTATTATTTATAACTAGAAATACTGATCTCACAAGTTATTTACAAAGGTTATTTTGATAGGTTTGATGGTGGATATGGACCATACACAACTTCTAAAAATCTAAATGGTATGTACATTAAAAAAAAAACTGTTTTTGTAAGTATATTTTTATTTTTAATGTCGGTGTTTACTCTAGATATGGCAAGGTGCTATTTTGAGAAAAATTGTAACTTTTTTTTACTAAGGGTACTTTAAGCAGGATGCGAATTCGATTTTTCCTTAAATCTGCAATCTGGTTTTTCTAATAATAATTAAATACCTAACAAACCCTATCATAACTGAAAAAAAGTATGTTAATCTTGATAAATTGCAATGAAAATGCTAAAATTATAGTTACTAAGTCGGAATAATTTCTGTTTTTTTTAATTTTCCTTTTTATTGGCATAACTTATTGGCTCCTACTATTGTAGTCAAATAACTGTAAAACCAAATTAGAACTGAAGAAAATACTTTTAATACAAGAAATTCATTTTTAATATGTCCTGCTAAAATGCGGATTTTCGTTAAAACCGGCAACTCTAGTTGGCTGATGATAATCCAATATTCGACAAACCCAAATTTAAAATGAAAAAAATAATTTAAAGGTAGAGAAATAGCAATTCTGAAAAATAATGACTATTATTATTCATAAAAGTTGAAGCAACCACAACATCAACTCAAATTGCTGATATTACAAAAGCTTTACATCATCGATTTGTTGATAATCAAATAACCAACAAATGTAATCAGTTCTAAAAAGGCCATTACAGCTAAAAAGTACACTGTAAATCTGAAAGGAAGCTTTTTTTCATCTGCAAAATAAAAAATCATGTTTTCATTGGGACAAATTTCCTTATCAAAGGAAATGCAACTGAAGCAGAAAAAAAATAAGAATGGATATTTTCATAAAATGGTCAAATGAATCATGGGATTTTGGGAAAGGCAATAGGGGCAGCGATTCATGCATAAAAGCACATGATGCAGCAATTTTCAAGGTAAAAGGGCAGGCAGGGTGGGCTTACCCTTTAAAAATGCATAGATTGAATATTGCAATGTATTTCAAGTAATTTTTTTTTTTACAAATTATATCTTGAACACCTTTTAAAGTTAAGTTTGTTCAGAGCAAAACTTAAATTCATTTGCTTGTAAAACCTGTTGGAGGGGTTATTTATTTAGTCATTGAAAATGTATCTGTAGGTCATTAGTACTAAATTAACTTATTTTTAAGTATTTTAAATCATCCTTTAACCATCAATTCTTTAACCAAATGATCCTGTAACCATGATTTATTGGGGTTAATTCTATGAAATTTCATTTCTTTTTCAGACATGTGCCTGGAAAAAAGAGCTTTCTACCGAGCAGTTTCAGGATTTCATTCAAGCATTAGTATTCATTTATGTGCAGAGCACTACACAGAAGGTAAGTTACTTTAATGTACCTGCAATGTCAATGTGCACATATCTTGTACACATGTTTTTAAATTTGTTTTATATAAAGCGTTTGCAAATAAATTGAACATATCAGATGAAGTTGAAGTATTCTAAATAATTTGTTGCACTACTTTCTTATTATTCATGTCCTATCATTTTTCACCTGTATCATTTTTCATCCTATCATTTTTCACCTGTATAATTTTTCCTATTATTTTTCACCTGTATCATTTTTCACCTGTATCATTTTTCATCCTATCATTTTTCATCCTATCGTTTTTCACCTGTATCATTTTTCTCTTGTATCATTTTTCCTATTATTTTTCACCGGTATAATTTTTCACCTCTATGATTTTTCTTATCATTTTTCACCTATATGATTTTTCCTATAATTTTTCACCTGTATATCGAATGTATCGTTGACGTTATCACTCGTTCTACCATTTGCACCTCCATGCATTTTCTGATAATTTGTATTAGGAAAAGCATATATATTCTCAGCTCTATTTCTGACTTATCTAGCTGAATATCTATCTTAATTTCAGTGGCATAGTATTGTACAGACAGTTTTAGTCTTACATTTAGTATAATGCAATTTATTTTTCATCTTACTATTATTAATTTTTTTTAAAGTCCTTTTTCATTTTGCCAGTGGAAAAGTAAAAATATTTTGAAATTTGAAATGAAAAATATTTTGATTTTTTTTCATGAGTTGCCTTCATTTATGATTCTTTTAAAGTAGTCTTTAAGTTTTCCAAACAGAAATTCTCAGACTTTACATTTCCTTCACCTTTGAATCATTACTTTATCTACTGCTTTAGCTTTGCCTATGTTGCCTAAAGTTTTTTTAATCTTTTCAGCTCTTATAACCTGTAGCGAAGTAGAGCTTTCATTCACCTTTATTTCTGTCTCAAGCAATTCACAGAATGCATTTCTACTTCTCCAATGTTTATATCCCAGAACTAATGGAAAATCGTCAACATTGAGGCCCTCTGCAAGGAGCGGCCGAATCCGATAAACACTTGTCTCAACAGAAACATTCCCAGACTAAAACCTCAGCAGAGAAAGACGTTTCTCTCCGCTGCTCAATTTCTTTAGCATTCTTAATAACAATGTTGCCCTTAAATTTAAATCCTTAACTTTTTTATTTTCATCATTAAATTTTATTTGTTTTCTAAATACTATGGCATTCATCAACATATTTATTATCTTTAAACCTAACATTAAAAAAATAAAATCAAATGGAGTCAACAATAGCATGGCTGATAAACCACACATTGGCCGTTGCAAACCAAATACATAACATATTATACTGAAATTATTAATGAGTTCATTAATATATTATAGTTTTAATTAAAAAAACATACATTTGAGTAAATGTGATCAAATTTAAATGAAAGATGCAGTTGTATGTCATCCTTCAGTTGATTATTGAAATCAAATGTTTAACCATTTAATCTTTCAGTAGGGTTTTGATAAATATAATTTGAATACAAAATTAAAAATTTTAAATAGGTATTCACTTAAATTTTAAAATGCTACCAGCATGAATTAAAAAGAAAACACATTCAATTGCAATTTTAAATAAGTTTTTTTAAACACTTATGTTTTTCACATAACATTTTATAAGTGTCCTTAATGCTTAGATAGGTTAAACTTTAAATAACTGTTTACCCTAAGTTTTTAGACTTGGGTGTAAACATAGTAAGACACCATTTTAAACGAGGCCTCCGTGGCCGAGCGGTTAAGGCGTTCGGCTACTAATCCGAGGATTGGTGGTTCGAATCCGCGCGATGGACTTGACTAAAGAAAAGTAAAAAAGTAGTGATCTTGTGATCGGAGGGTTGCCAGCTTCGCTACAAAAATACTAGAAAAGTCGTCCAGAACATCCGCAAAAATGAACGGCGTGTATACGGGACTGGTGCATGATAAATCTGATCGGGGTCCAAAGGACGTAACTAAAGAAAAGTAAAAAAGTAGAGATCTTGTGATCGGAGGGTTGCCAGCTTTGCTACAAAAATACTAGAAAAGTCGTCCAGAACATCCGCAAAAATGAACGGCGTGTATACGGGACTGGTGCACGATACATCTGATCGGGGTCCAAGGTCCCGACGTCTATTGAAGGCGTTGCGTGCCAGTTCAGGTATTTCCTCGTCATCTAATAAGTTCTAAAATAACGAGATGCAGGTATGAATGAATACGTGTGTATGTGTTCCCGGGTCTTTCCTTCGAGATAGACCCCGAACCGTCGCCAATAACCCACTGTGCACGACATTAATTAACCAAACCATTTAAAACTATTTATGTCAGTTTGCGTGCTTAAAATAATTGCTCAAGTTTGGCCATTTCTCATGAATTTCAATTTACAACTTTTAAAGTACTTATTGTTCTTATCCCTTATATACATTTGTTTTTTTAGCAAAGGACTGTTTCAGCAAAGGGGAATGGGGAATGAATGTAGGCGAATTCCAGCGGCGTTTCGGCCCGAGCCAGACAGACGGCGAAGGACCGCATTGGCTGAAGAACTTGTACTTTGTGTACCTCTTGGAACTTAGGGCCATTGCCAAAGCAGGCTCATATTTTGAGAATGAGCTTTTTTATACGGGCAATGATGAAAACGACAAGGAAGTCAGGAAAGCAGTCAAAAAGCTAGTTGAGATTGCAAAGTAAGCTTATCAAGTTTTCATTTATAGATTAATGTACTACCTTTTATCTATAATATATATCTACCAACTTGTTCAATGTATTTCAATTGCTTTAGCAAGTTGTGCAATTTATATATATTGAATTGTACAGATTTTCTCTTATTATCCGGATATTTATCCTCCATGGGACTAAAATAAATGATGCCTTCATGCATAAAAAAATTTACTTGCAGTTTAAAATTAAAAATATGTTTGTACATTGTCCATTATTATAAGATGCTTTAGTATAACATCTTATATGCGGAAATCGGATATTAACTTACGGTGTGTCAATTGGAGGTCCTTACACCTCCATCGTATTAAGTCTAATAAATAGGATAACTTAAGTAAGTTTAGGTATTAACTTTTAAGTTACTAAATTAAATTATGGGGGAGGGGGCCCTAAGACTAAGTGTGAACTCGTTGTAATATTGACCTGAAAAATAACTACAGGATTAGGTGTGTGTTATAAATAATTGGAGACAACAATTTTGTTACATATTTTATTATTATGTGATGCACAACAAATTGGACATTTGCAAAACCTGGCTACTTGCTAAAGAGCAGTTTTCGGAAATTTGACATGTCTATGTGACAAGCAATCTTATATGTGCATTTTTAGTATACATATATATGCTTTTCAAAAAAATTAATTTAGTGGTAAAAATTCTATCAATTTGTATGATATTTTCATACAATGTACTACTTTGGAGAAAAGTATTTGGATTCTGTTCAATTTTTCAAACCTTCCCAAATTGAGGCATGGTATAGGTAATAATTGGTATATAATTTAGGAATTTTATAGGACTATTATTAATGTTATAAGATAAAATATATGAAGGAAACATTGTAAAATTAAAGTCTTGGCTGGTATAAGATGAGGATACTATATAACAACTTATACATTTACTAGTTACCTAGCCATGTTTAGCTAAGGTCTTGGTTGCTTAAAAATAAGTAAAAACAAAAAGGAATAAGACACAAGTAATGCTTGGAGATTATCTAAAAAATGTATTGCTATGATGTAGTTGGTGTAATAACAGACTTGTTAACAGCAGGTTACAAAATTGAACATTTGTTAATGTTTATTTTTAAAAACAAATAAAAATGTGTGAAGTATTACATTGAAATTTAGACTACTTTCTTTTACACATATAGATACTATCATGTATGTTATTCTTATCTGTTTATATAATATAAACTGGTCATCTATAATTCCAAATCCTGTTCATTTCATTATATGTCCCTTATCTTTCTGATGGTTAATTAGTTTTTCTATTCTTCTGTTCCATTAAAAAATGTTGTGTTTCATCTTAAATAAAAAAATGTATTTTAGTTATTTTTAGGTTAGTATTCTTAAAAAATAAAATTCAAAAGAAATTTTTGTAATTTGAAATTGTCTTGTATGTGAATGTTGCTTATTCTTGAAAAACTCAATGTTTGCTATTAAAAATCAACTAGGTATTAAAAACTCAATGTTTGCTATTAGAAATAAATAATATTCAGTAGAAAGGATTTAATGAGAATAGTTACATTTGTCCAAACTTAACATAGTTTGAATTTGTTTTTTAAAAAATCGCTGTTGCAAAACATTTTCTAGACCTATAAACTTCTTTGAAATTGTGTTGTGGCGAAATGTAAAGGTTAACAGGTTTTCAATTTATCAGAGATTACCACTAATCAATATCATGCTTATTTTTCAGGTCATTTCCCGACCATTTTAATGAAAATGGGATGTTTTCTGGAAATGACAAGGAAGCCAGAACATTAAAGGTACTGATATATATCTTTAAAAGTGTGTAACTTTATATTCACGAATGTATAAAGTTATTTTATAAATATATTTCCATGGCTAAATGCTTTTAAATATGCTTGAATTTTTTTGGATAAAATTATGTGTATGTATATGGCCTAGGCCTTTTGCAATATCTTGAAAAACCTATTTTTTAAAACCATTTAACTTAAATGTAAATTACATACTTGCAATATTTTATTTATCAAATAATTCTTTAACTTCCAGGAAGAATTTAGACTACATTTCCTAAACATATCAAGAATAATGGATTGTGTTGGTTGTGATAAATGTCGACTGTGGGGGAAAATACAGGTAAATGAGAAAAAATAAATTTTTATCATCAACATTGTAAATGTAATTAGATACTTTTTATAAGGAAACATATTTTGTATTTTTTTTCAATAGAATACATACTAAAAAAAATATTCACTGGCATAAATATTTGGTTTGAATTTGCTTTGAATATTGTGAAATTAGGAATCGGATCATTTTTAATATTTTTATGACAACTTTAATATTTTATTAATTTTGCTATTTTCAATATTTTTCATATTTAGTTTTGATATTAATTTTAAAGTTAAGTAAATAAATTTCAGTGTTTACTCAAGATTTATTTTAACGAAAATATTATTTATTTTCTAGGTTCAAGGTTTAGGAACTGCATTTAAAATTTTATTCTCAAAGGACTTGCCTACACATTTTTCGATGAACCGTAAACATTTTCGTCTATCTCGCACAGAAGTTGTGTCCCTGTTTAATGCTTTTGGAAGGTAAGAAACCATTAAGTTTGCTTCAAAACTCATAGTAATACAATACATTTCCATGTTTAAAATTCATTTTATTATTACATCCTATATGTAATTTTATTATTAAATATAGTTAAAAATAATACTATATTTCATAATATACATTTCTTGATTCCTAGAAGTAAAAGTTTGTTTATTTACATTGTTTAATAAGGTATATTGGTTAAACATTTTATTTAATAATTTTCTGTTCAATTGCTCTGAGCTACTGTTGTTGACTAGTAACCAATGGGCTGGGAGTTGGAATATGACTAATACAAGAGACCCTTGATAAAAATTTTAAAATGCAGTGAACTTGTGATCGGAGGGTTGCCAGATTCGCTGCGAAGTAACGAATATGTTTCCAAACTTGCCTCCAATTTCTACGGCATGTATACGACGATTGGGTTATACGAGACTGGTGTATGTAAAATCTGATCGATGTTCAATGTCCTGATGCTTATTGAGGTTGTGTCAAGTGCCAGCTCAGATGTTGTCCTTGTCATCTGACCATAGTTTAAAAATAATAAGTTTTGCTCCTGCATCTTGCCTTTGAGATAAGCCTCGAACTATTGCCAATAGCCCAAAATTCAGCTCTAGTGTGACGTTAATTAGCCAAACCAACCTGTTCAATTGCCTTTTTTTAAAAATTGTAAATAGACTCATGAATGTTATTATTTAAAATTATTTCCTTTTAATTTCAGGCTCTCCAATAGCGTACATAATATTGAAAAATTCCGACAGATGTTGGGTAAGAATAAGAAACTAGAATTATAGCATCTGTGCTCTTTCAAGACTTCTTCTTATAAAGGTGCAGTGAAATAATACAAGTGTATTGCTATGAAGAGAATTTTAATACAAAATTGACTATTTTAATGTATGCTCTTATTCTCAAAATTATATGTTAAAGTGAACTTTGTGCACTTTTAAAAAGCTCTTTTATTTTCTTTTACAACTTCCTATTCAGTTCTCAAGTTAAAACTTCTTAAAATGCAAATTAAAAAATAAAGTGTTCTACGTTGAATTGATTTTGATTGCTACAAAATAGACAACGTGTAGCCATTAATATTTCATAAAGAAACTTAAGTATTGCGAACTTTAAATTTTCTTTAAAATTATTGTGAAGGATTTTTTCGAGGTTCACTTGATAATGCTGCCACATTAAGTTCATATTTTAAAAATATTTAAGTCATTCTGTGAAAAAGATTCTACATCGGTAAAGATTCTAACTTTTGTACATTTTGGGCATTAAGCTGCAAGGATAGTGGAGACTATATATAAAAGGTGTGCTGGTTCTCGCGCTTTCTGATGGAGGGCGGGGAAAAGTATTCTTCTGACGTCATAGTGACGTCTTCAACTTCTGTGGGCGTGTCTAATGCTCTCGTTTGTACAGTCGTTTTAGGAGAAATTGTCGCTATTGACAAGGAGTACTTAATTTAACAAGAATTCTTGTTTTTAACTAATCATGAATTTATTTAAAAGAAAACAGTTAAAATTTGCTTCCAAAAACAATTTGAATCGATTTGCAGAGTAGTTTCGTTAATAAAATATTTCGAAATCGATTTGAACCAATGGTTCTTGACGTGCTGCCATCTATTCTTTTTTCTGTGAACTATTAAAAAGTGATAACCGTTAATTTTATTTAGAATTCGCTGAATTTTAAGAGTTTAAATTTTATTTTAAGGATTGCATTTAGTATGTAAAAATTTCAAAAGAGTTGCTTAATAAATTAAGCGTATTAAAATAATATTAGCTGCCACGAGAGCATGTCCATGAATTTTGAAAGAGTAAAATGGGAGTCAGAACCATCATGTCAATGCATTTGTATTGGACATATTAAATGAGTTACAATTTCAATCAAGTAAAATACGGGGACATAACAAAACAAGGACGGATTAGTAGTGAAGCTACCTGAACACAATTATTTACAAATATTTACATTATTTTGCTAATTAAAAATTAAATCACCAGTTGTTACCCAACCGGGGATCGAACCTAAGTAGCAATGATTGAAACACACAACCAATGAGAATGATCAAAAACTCATAGTAAGGCGGAGCTAAAATGACGTCAAAAAGATACTTTCTTTGCCCCTTTCAAAAAGCGAAACACGAGCACACCTTATATATATATATATATATATGGTCTTCACTATCCTTGATTAAGCTGTAAGAAAATGTTGTATTAAGTTGTTCAAAGTTTATACTGTTTGGTTATGTTATACTATTAAAAAAAATTACCTACTTAATATATTTAAAAAATGAATATGAGGATGGAAATGATTCAATATCCAATGCAAATGTGTTTATTAATAAGAAAAAAAAACTACTGTTCTTCTGTTGTATCTATATAAGTTATTAATTTATTAAAAGAAGACCACTAGTCAATTTCTTATTAAAAGACTTTAAACAAAAATGGTATGAATCGGTCCTTTTAACTATTAAAAAATTGGGTATTTCTATAACAATTTATGATTTCTTCCTCAGTAATGAATGCTGTTAGAACTTGAACGGAATTTTTACCGATGTATATCGAATTGCATTGATTTTAAACCTCAAGGTGGTGTTGTTACCTTTTATAACTAGTCATGAATTATTAACTTGAGTAGTTAATTTATTCAAAGTTATAAGGTCTAGTGGCAACACTAATTGATGTAGCATGTTATTTATTTTGAATATAATATGTTATTGTCCTTTTTTTGTATATAAATATTCTATAAGTAATTTATTATTTTCCTTTGTTATTGGAGATTTCCAATTGTTTACCCGGGTTTGAATTTCTGCACTGGTTATAAATTCATAGTTTTATAAAAACGAACCATTAAAATTATTTGTTGCAATTCAGAAGTTATTATACCCAGCAAAAAAGTCAGCATAAAACCTTCATAAATTTTTTGAAATTGAAGGTTTTATGCAGGAAAACTGCAGTTTTTTTTGAAGATTTACAAAATTAAAGGTTTTTGTTTCAATATCTTTCATAAAAACTGTAAAAAACCTGCAAAAAACTTTCCAATTTTTAATCATGAAGGGAAAATGCAGATATTTCAAAGGTTTTATGCAGGAAAATTAAAAACTTTAAAAAAAACTGCATTTTTTTGTTTCAATATCCTTTATAAAACCTTCACTTTACAATTTTGATGAAGGTTTCATGCTGACTTTTTTTGCTGGGTATCTATTAATCGCATTTGCTTTCATTTAATAAAGTTTTGTAGAAAATCAGGAAACTTTTGAGGTAAAACTTGAGTATAGAGTAACAGTTTTCTCAAATACAAATCATGTGCGGCATAAAAATAAATGTATTGTATCACTTAACCCTAACTAAATACTATAAATAAACCTTTTATCTGACCTCATTTTACTCTAACAAAACTCTAATAATATGAAATGTTAATTATTCTTTTTAGAAAAATGGTTTTCAATTCTTGGTCTGCAGACCATTGATGGTCTGTGGTGTTATTGTTTAATAAGAGGTAGTTTTTTTTCTACAAAAAAAGGGGTTTTTTGTAGAAGTAAACGTGATATGAAAATTCTTAATTGAAAATAAAAATTTATTAGCTACAAAAAAAAAGTGTTTTTTTTAACCTTCTGACGGATATGCAAATTTCGAATCTGTAGGTTTGTTTCTACTGCAGAAAAGTTTAATTTATATTTCCAACACATTTCTTTTTTATAAAAATATATTTTTTTAATTATATCAGTAGAGAAGGTTTTCAAAGAAACCCCTAATACTTTAAATTTTAAAATTATTTCGAAAAAGAGATTTTTTTTTATCAACTTTTATATTATGTGTACTACTGGCAAATCTGGAGATACTCGAACAGGTACCTACCTATACACGTTTGTACCTATACACGTTTGTACCCGTCATGTGCTTAAACACCTGACGTGTACAAACATGTGTATCCGTTGGAGGATATATCCGTACAGTTTTTCTAGTAGTACACATAATATAAAAGTTGATAAAAAATATCATTTTTGAAGTAATTTTCAAATTTAAAGCAATTAGGGGAATTTTGAAAACCTTCTCTACTGATATAATTAAAAAAAATATTTTGGTAAAAAAAGGAATGTGTTGAAAATATAAATTAAACTCTCCAACAGTGAAAACAAACATGCAGATTCAGCATTTTGCTATCCGTCAGAGGGGTAAGAGCAATCAACCAGAGTTATTTTAGAAGGTGGTAGTTCGTGGGCTGTCGAATTTTTTACTCGGTGGATTTTTATTTATTGGGAGCCACTTTTAAGAAATAACATACAAAAATGTGTACATGGAAGACATAAAATTATGTATGTGCATGAACAAAATATCCACTGCACTAATGAAAAAAAAATAATGAATTCATCAACATTGCATTGGGTTGCCAAATGATATTAAATGTACTCTTGGCGACAATGTTTTAGATGCATTAGTGAAGTGCACCCTACAATAAAGTTTAACCCCCTTTGATACACAGAGTATTACTTCAGATACAATTTTTAGATTTTCGTAATTAATAACTGTAAATTTGTAAATATTCTCAAAAACCACAAAATAAGCTAGATCTTATTAGAGCTGAGAAAATATATATGGGATATTGAAAATAAGCTATATTTGCTACGAAAGCAAAAAATATATTCGAATGCAGTAATTTGCTAAATAATATTTAATTCTTGCCAAAATGTATTTACTTTTAAATATTTGAATGGTGTTATTAAAAGTTTATAAAAAAATTAAATAGAAAAGTTAATTATTTGTAAAACTAATTTCATTTTAGAATTTTATTGCTTTGAGATTTTGGTTGATGAATTTGTTCCATTACACTTTCATTCACAAAAATTGTATTAGAAAACTGTAGCTTACAAAGAAATTGTTTATAAAAATTTATGAATTGCTTTTATAAACAATGAAATAAATAATAATGCTATTATACAGGGTGTCCATCAACAGGGAATTATCAGGAATATTCGCAATTATGGAAATATCAGGGATTTTTGTTACATTTCTATAAAATCAGAGTATTTCATGACAATTTTCTTTAAAAATTGACTTTTAGCTATGTAACATCACTGATTGACCACTTATATTCAAGAATAAAAAGGAGGGTAAAAAGTATTTTAGACCACAAACTGCACAAAAATTAAAATTTTCTGTTTTAAAATCACGGAAATTCACCAAAATGCAAGCATTTTAAAAAACTATAGCAGCACTGATTGACTGTTAATACATTTACCTGCTCAATTAACCAAAAAAAAAATGTATTAAATGTTTTAAAAATTGCACCTAATTTTCTATAAAATTTGAATTCTACCTTCAAAATTGTTGAAATTAAGTGTTTTTGGTTTACACAATGTTATACAGTGTAAGTGTATTTTCTGTTATCGGTTTTAACTTAATTTTATGAATCAGTGTCTTTACTATCTAACAGAAAAATAAGAGAATGATTTGGAAAATGTCAGGGTATTTCAAATTTTTTTCCCTTTGGACACCCTGTTCCAGCATTTATCTAATGAATTTACATTTGTAATGGAATTTTTTTTTGTTAGTATGTAGGGCTAACTGCAATAAAAATAACAGCCAAATATTGCGCTTTGCAACTTTTATTGCATGTACGTGTTATTTAAATAGTTGAAGTAGTATAAATTTAATAAAACAAAGAGAATATTTTGTAACCAATTCTTTGGTTATCCTGTCCTGTACTAAATTATATAACAACATTAAACGCACATTTGTTGTTAATGTCTTTAATAAGGTTTTTCCTTGTATGTTACATTACACTTATAAATGGATTTTAACCCTCCGATGCTCAAGCAAAATGTAAAGTTGTTTTTAAAATTAGAGTGCATTTCCCCACATATGTTTTTTTATGTATTTTAAGATATTATTGTTAAAGAGATAACTTCAAATCAAATAACTTTAAAAAACTGGTCAGGTGAATGTCTCTAGATTGTGTTGTCATCAGTTTATTCCTTTCCACTCCAATGATGGATTTAATGTTTACTTTCTTTTTATGGAACTTTTATTCCTATTTGTGTCTTTTTTTTCTTCTCCCCAAACTCTGGTACTCCCAAGTGACCAAAATAATTCTTTTGGAGTGTGGTTCTCAAATACTTTAAAGAACATATAATTTGTTACTCAAGAGGCGAATGAAGTGAAAAGGCAGTGTTCACTCTAGGCGTTTTTTGAAAGGTGGTCCGCCCTTTTTTCATCTCGATATCGTCCTTGTGCCCCATTTTCAAAAATGCTGCCCTCTTTTGAACAAATTCCGCCCCTCTTTGCCCCAGTCAGGCCCAAGAGTACTTGCTTCCCTAGTAAATAAAGGCATCGATTAAAAAAAATTGTGTGTAAATTGAAATTAAGTGAATCGACAGTAGAAGCTCCTTTGTAACGCGTGTTGTGAAATCGCGTGGATGTTGTGGTAATTTCCAGCACGGGCATTTCATGAATGCTATTAGTTGCCTGTGCCCGCATATGAAATGCTTAATTTTTTTTTAAAGTGAAGATGGTTTGGGGCGAAGTTGCAAGATTAGGCATTTTATTACCAAATGTAGAATTTTATTAAGTAGAATTTTTATCAGTTTTGTAAGGGGTCTGATTAGGGCTATTTACAGATTTGGTTTTTAGGGAAAACACTAATTTTTAAAAGTCAAATTTTGGATTTTAAGTAATATCTTCATAAGTAGACATCAATTTTGTACGGGTCTTTCCCTCTAGATTAGCCCCAAACCGTCAATAATAGCCAATAATTCGTAAAAAAAATTTTGTTTGCACACGGGTCCGATGTGTCAAGGTGGGCCACGTCCACTCCAAACATTTTTTAAAAGTGCTCTTTTGAAAACAAGAAATGCCTTTTCAAAAACAGGGTGCCCTTTTACTGCCAACATCGCCCTGCCCCTTTTTATTTCTAGAGTGAACACTGGAAAAGGTTTAACTTTGTTGTTTTGTTTACTTTGAATTATACCAAAATGTAGCTAACTTTAAAATTGTTTAGCTGTTTATTTACTTGCATATTTAACTAGTACTCATGAAAATAAAATAAAGTTGTGATGTCATATACAACTTGTATGTGCATGAATATGTGTAATTTATACAGATTTTTGTAATTATCCTTTAAGTGCATTGTTAATATACTTTTAATTATACATTGTTATAATACTCTTTATTATTATACATTGTTATATAATACTCTTTAGCATATTTACGTAGAAGTGTCAAGAATGACATGGTAAAAACTTGCTCATTTTTAATTTTGATTCGTTTTAAAGGGAGAAATATATTAAATTAGTACTATATATTGCATTCTCTGAAAGATAGATCCAATCCACCATTTATAATGTATACACTAACACATGGCCAAATTTGATGTGATACAAAATTAATACTTAAAGATGTCATTCGTGTAAATATAGAATTATATTGAATACTCAGAAAAGATAACTATTATTTAGTAATGCTGAATTTTCTACTGATATGAATCTCTGTGCACAGCTTCATATTACAATTTTGCAGTATTTATGTAACAATTACAAAAACATCTTATTATTAATTTCTACATTTACGACTTATTTATTATTCTCTTTTTTAATTGCATATTTTGTAACTTTATATCTAAACCCCCTTTTTTTTACAAAAAATTAGGTTAAATAATTATAAAAGTATATTGGTCCACTTTCAAATAAAGAAAAATATTCTACTAGCTAGGTGCATATTAAACCACAAACTTTTGCAAAAGCAGTATTTGATTATAAAGCAATGAATTTTATTTCAAAATGTCGAACAGTCAAAATATTATATAAAACTAGTTGTTTGTCCCTGCATTGATGAGGAACCCTCTGTACGATATAAATATAAGTTATATGGCTGTTACCCGTGGTTTCACACGCATACTTTTTTTTTTTACCCGATTGGTTCATTCTCCACGTTTATTTCTTCTCTTATAACCTCGAAGACAAAATAACTGTTCAAACATTTCTGAATGTTAGTTTTTCCATGAGTTTTCCCGTTTAAGCATAATTGTCAAGAATAGTTATTTCTACTATCTATTAACTTTCAATTATTTAAAACATAATTTATTTAAAAATATATCATGGTTGTCAAGATCTTATGATTTTATAACAATGTAGGTTACTGCATTTTTTTTAATTGGTGATTAAAAAAAATTATCTTCTATAACCGTTATAAACGAAAACTAAACTGAATTTTAAAATTCGAAGCCTCTGCACAATTCGAGGTATCTATGTATAAATTTTCAGACATGTCCAAGTAGTGTAAGATAATGTTTTACGTGACAGACAAACACATACAGATATTTTATTTCATTATTATAAATGTTTAATTAACCTGTAAATATTTTATTTAAACACATTGTGATCTCTCCTATTTCTTTTATATGTTTCTACCTGAAAATTCTCGTATCCTATTTGTTGTGATATTTCATTTACGTCATGTCATTTACTACTTAAATGAATTACTATTGTTATTAAGTGAAATTGCTCGACCATATCAAAAACCATTGGAACTTGTATAAATAAAATATTATGAATTTTATGCATTGTGTTTTAATCTAACTTTTAATACAACTTTTTAAATATGATCCTTATCTTCATATAGAATATAGAGTGTGCTCATTTTATATTGTCTTTTAATGTAAACTACAAGCATTTGAGTAATTAACCTTTAAAAAGTGATTTTGCTCTAATCATAGTGGTATTATCACTAGACACGAACTGAAGTGGTATTATCACTAGACAAACTGAAGTGGTATCACTAGACACAAACTGAAGTGGTATCACTAGACACAAACTGAAGTGGTATTATCACTAGACACAAACTGAAGTGGTATCACTAGACACAAACAAGTAGTATTATCACGACACAAACTGAAGTGGTATTATCACTAGACACAAACTGAAGTGGTATCACTAGACAAACTGAAGTGGTATTATCACTAGACACAAACTGAAGTGGTATCACTAGACACAAACTGAAGTGGTATTATCACTAGACACAAACTGAAGTGGTATCCCTAGACAAACTGAAGTGGTATTATCACTAGACACAAACTGAAGTGGTATTATCACTAGACACAAACTGAAGTGGCATTATTACTAGACACAAACTGAAGCTTGCATGACCAGTTTTCTGAGAGCTTCAACGCTATTAGAAATCCCAAGTATAGGGAAAATAATGCTATTTTGACATTATAAATTCTAAAATTGAACAGGATTTTCCAAAATATTATAAATACTAATGCTACACATTAATCATTAGGGATGAAACGGGTATCTGGTAACTATCTGGTAACCACCTGAGTTTTAACTATCTGGAAGCAAAGTGCCGGATATCCGAATGAATAAAACAGCATATATTTTTTTTGTGGCGATCAATCCTCCTTTGTTCTTGCTTTAAGTATTTTCTTGAAAATACTACCAATATATTCTGCAGATATTCCGTTGAAATTTTCTCGGACTATTCAGGTTAAAAAGGAGTGAAGTGATAACTTTCTCGATAAAACCTGACCGGGTGAGTTTCAGACGCGGTGAGTTGCAGAGAATAGGAAGATATGCTGCAGACATTCGGAACCAGCCACTAGCTATCTCGGAGTACCTTCGAGTTTGAACCTGAGTGGTGGTGTGTAGGGTGCATAGATGCAATTTAGAAATATTTCAAAATTAAATTTTTCAAACACATTGTACATAAAAAGCTCCGGCTGTTTCAAAAACAGTATGAATATGAACAGTTTATTGAAGAACTGTTAAGAGAAGATCTTTTCATAAGAAAAAAAAAATTGCCTGAAATCTGGCAAAATCCAGTTTGTAATATATGCCGGATATCCGGTATGCGGCAAAACCATTATCCGGTTCATCCCTATTAATCACTGTGAATTTCTTTAAGAAGTGTTTGAAACCAACCAAACAACTTTTCAACACCTTAAGAGCTTTTGCAGTCACTAATGGCCATATTTAAATTCAGTAACCACGAGACAAAAGTTATGTGAAATTCGGTTTTTGTGTAGGTCACTGGTAATAAACGATTGAAATTCGTTTCCTTATGCTACCCCTTTTTTCATTTTGAAGAATTTTAATCTATTGCATGAAATGTAACATTTATTTCTAACTGGTTTTCAATGAGAGCTCTCAAATTTACTTTTCCATTTTTCCAACAGTTGAAGTTCAGTTTTTGTATAGGTCACTGGTAATAATAAACAATTGAAATTTGTTTCCTTCTGCAACCTCATTTTGAAGAATTTTAATCTACTTCTAAAATATTGCATGAAATGTACCATTTATTTCTAACTGGTTTTCGATTATAGGTTCTAAAATTTTCCTTTTCTATTTTAAAATTGCTTATCAAAGTTATGTCAATGCACAATTTTTCAACCAAAAAGAATCGTATAAAAATATTAACAGTGCCAATTGAGCAAAAAGTAGCTAAATAAAATAGTAAATTTCATGCCTAAGGTTCTATATGCCCCTTTGTAAAACAGTATTTGTAACAAGTACTTCAAAAAAGATTTATAACAGTTTCTAAGACAGAACTTTTAAATGTTTTGTTTATCTTAAGTTAAATAGATATAAAATATACAAATATATTTTTCAAAGTTATGATTCAGATAATGCGAATTAATTGCTATAGAAAGCTTTATCTTGTGGTTTGTTTGATTGAATTAAATAACACAATGGGCTGTTGGCTGCAGTTTGGGATCTAAAAGAAAAAACAGAGAAACCCATATGCCTTTTAACCAAGCCATGTGCTATCTTGTGGGTAGTTTTATTATTTTTTTAAATTACATTTTGTACTAAACTTTTTAGGAAATATTCATGCTTTAAATATTGCTTTGCAAGAATTACCATTATACTATTTTTAAAATATAAATTTTAAAAAAATTCTAAAGAGTTTGGAAAATCATACAGAAATTAACTTATGTTATTGTCATAAAGCACTTCCTTGAATTAAGACACCTTAATAATCGAGCTCTAAATCACTGAACATATAACTAAAAAGTTTTACACAGATTTAAAATCGAACCTTTTATTAAAAATTTCAAAATCCAACAACCAATCCAAACCTTTACATATCACAATCAACCCCTTCCTTGTAATAATCCTCGCTCGAAAAAAAATCTGTCAACATATGCTTGGGTATCTCCGAACCCCTAATCTTAATTGCATAGCACGCATTCTCGACTTTCTGCAAGCTGCTCTTCAGCACAAACAGTTTCCGCTTCAGTTCCTTAGAGAAGTTGCTGCACGCCAGAAACGCCTCGTAGATGCTCTGTAGCACAAGGCACAGGTTGAAGGGCTCTTCAATGTTCCCAGATGCTACGCTGTTGATGCTCTTTCTCATTAGTTCCCCTGTGAGGTCGGCAATTCCTAGGACAAAGTCCGTAGGGGTTAGCAGCATTGAGAAAGGGACACCGGTGTTGATAGGAATGTTATCGGTTTGAGTTGTATCTTTGGGAGTTGTAGTCTGGAAAATTTATTTAAGGGAAGTTTAAAGAAAATCCACATGAGACAAGTTAAGATAGAAAATAAGGCCAAAAAAATCCCCAAAAGAAAAATATAAAATGTTTGTTTAAGCGTATTTTATATAACAAAACCCTGAATTGTTTTAAATGGATATATAAAAAAAATTAGCATTGCAATATTATGTATCACATAAAATTTTTAAATTAAAATCCACTATAAATTTAACCCATTTTGCTACTAATTGCAATAAAAATTTCGCAATTACTTTGTTAGGAACTACACAATAAAAATAATAGCATTAAATAAAATTGCTAGAATTTCAATAAAATGTTTACAACCTCTTTGCCATTAACTGCAATAAAACTATTAGTATTAATATTTTCAATTTGTGCTAAAATATTTTGTTTAGAAATATTTGTACTAATTCTGTTAAATGCACTGAGCTAGAATATAACATAATTATAAGCAATGTAATGCATACTAGCGTTGCCAACAACTTTACTCCTCTTTGATCAAAGGCAGAAAAAATAGTCTTTTAGCATAGGTTTGCATATATGGAAAACCATTTCTGAATTTTAAAATTACATTAAATGTTACATATTTAAAGTTTTTTCATGTTTATTTACAAGAAATAGAAGATAAAAGCACCAAAAAATTCGATTTACATATTTCTATGATTTACAATTTTTTCTATTCAATCTACACATTTCATCACAGCCAAGGTCAAATTTTTTTCAACCTTTCTTCCAAATTGTATGCATTCGAATGGCACGGTAAAATACATTGTCGCTCAATGGGAGTCCTCGCTCCGGTGCTTATAGTTATAATATATTCTAGCTCAGTGGTTGAATGATAATTGATGTATTTTATAGAAAAAAAAATTCTTAGAAAAGTTGCTGCAGGTCGAATGAACAAAAGAGCCCTAACTGGCCAATACCAAAATGCATGTACAAACACTGGTCAAACCAATACATTGAACATATTCAAAGTAGTTATTCTTATTTATCTTATAAATAACTCATTTGATAGGAAATACAGTGTGGTAATACATAAATTCTTAATGATTATTGTGGCAGAATACTTTTTAAAAAAATTGCACAATTTTAACTTCTACCAGGTTTTGGTTTTGGATAATTAACGTCGCACTAGAGCTGCACAGTGGGCTATTGGCGAAGGTTTGGTGTCTAACTCGAAGGAAAGACCCGGGAACACATTCATACATGCACCTCGTTATTTTAGAACCATTGTCAGATGACGAGGAAACACCTGAACTAGCACCCAACGCCTTCAATAGACGTCAGGACTTTGGACCCTAATCAGATTTATCGTGCACCAGTCCTGCATACACGCCGTTAATTTTTGCGTATGTTCTGGACGACTTCTCTAGTATTTTGTAGTGAAGCTGGCAAGCCTCCGAACTCAAGATCACTACTTTTTTACTTTTCTTAATCAAGTGCGTTGCACAGGATCGAACAAGGAATCCTTTGATTCCCAGCTGACGCCTTTATCCACTCGGCCATGGAGGCTCCCAATAACGCATTCAACAAACACCGGTTCCCTCTATATTATTAACTTCTACCAGAGTGAAATTTTACATTCTTTTAGATTAAAAACCTTTAGTTCTCATAGTGTTATTAAGTTAATTGATTTTATATTTTTTTTAAAAAAATTTCTTACTTCAACTGCTGGCTGCAGAAATTGTGGATTGTGAACTTCATCAATATTTACTACATTCCCGTTCTTCAAATAATAATAGAATGAAACTGCTTCAATAAATTCCTGGAGACCTGTAATTAAACTTTTAGGAATTATACTGCATTTGTCATTCACATAAATATACACAGGTCTTCATAAAACTATAAGTAATCTATGAAGTTAAATATAACAATGCATATTTTTTGTAATTTAAAATTCATACACGAACTTGTATTGAAAGATCAATTAATAATAGTACTGAGTATAGTTTTTTTTGGATAATAATACCTTTTAACCCTCTGACGTTCGTGAACGTGACATCACGTCCAAGGATTCCCGGCAATGTACTCAATTTTTAAATTCATAAAAATACTCTATTTTATGATATTTTTTTAATTTAAAAGTTTTTAGGTACAATTTACAAGCTATCTCTTTTTACAATTAATTAAATTTTTAAAAAATAATATAAAAAATTATGCCCAAGAAAAATTAATTAATCTCCGAAAACTGAAAGCAACTTTACAATTGCCAAAATCGCTTGAGCGTTAATAGTTTCTTGTTCTTGTTTTTTATTATGTTTTGTAATTAGCTATGAACTGTTAGCCATGGCTGTTAGTAGAGTGAGTATATGAATACTCACTCTACACAGCCACCAAACTTTCTAAGAATTTTTTTTTAAGATTTTTACTTTTTTTATTTAATTTAAATTTTAAAAAGTTTAAATTTTTGTTGATAACCAGCATGCTTTTCAAGTAATAAGGAAAAAACGCAGAAATAGGCAGCAGGAAACGTATAAATCAAATCGTCTTACTGACAAAATTACTGAAAAGTACGAAAGCATTATGGAAAATCAACGTTAAACATAAAAAAATGAAACAGTGTAAAAATATGCTCGTCGAACTGAAATTTTTATAAAAAGTTAAGTGTCAAAAATGAAGACTGGGTGTAAAATCACAGTTGTTAAACAAATTTTTAGATGCAAAATATGACTAACAAACGCTACTTTCGAACCCTGATTGAAACAATCCTTTTTTTTCTAAGGTAGCGGTTCTCAACCTGTGGTATGTGTTGGGTACGTGGCGGTCCAGTAAAGGGGTATTCGAAAATAATAATAGTAATGGTGGACCATATCTAAAATAAAAATTAATTTAATAAATAAAGTATAAAATAAAACCTATAAGTGTCAGCAATTTGAGTCATTTGATTAATTTGACAGCTAACTTAAGAACATTACTGCCTAACAAAAACAAACTGTTTTTGCATAGTGAATTGGGTGAGAAGAGTTACGAGAAAAGTCGATACTAAGAAATTAAAAGGGGTATGTGAGAGATAAAAGGTTGGAACCATTGTTCTGTGGCACCTAAATATATTAAGCAGAGGTACATACATTTAAATCACACTTACAAAAATTGTATTTTAAAGTTGAAATTTTGAAGAAAAAAAATGCAAAAATTAACTATTTCCTTCTACATAAATAAAATTACTAGTTGTATAGCCTTAAACCCTCTCTCTGTCAATATGTTCTCTGATAGTAAAATTATTGGCTTTTGCACTTATGAGTTATAATTTATTCTTTGAAGCCTCATGTATAAAGTCAAATAGTTTTCTTACCAGGGCTAAAAGCTCTTATAAACTGAAAAACTTCCCGTTTGGTCAGTTCTGAAGATATTCCGCTGATGACATCATTGAAAAGGTTACTTAGACGCATCTCGGCCTCATTCAAAATAGCCTCGTTATCTCCATCGCTGAAATTAATATTTAAAATTATTTTCTCTTCTAAATAGGAATTATACATACTTTAATTTATACAATATGAATAACATTTATAGAGTATAAATTAGATTCATTCAACAAATTTACATTGCATATTTTACTTTTTAGGAGCATATTTTACTGTTGCAGTCTTTAAAAGTGTTATAAGTAACTTATAATATGTTTGTTATTATAACTTAGTACAATGCAATCAAATTACACACTAAAATATTATTTAAAAATTTATAAAATTTTGATGACCAAGAAGGTTGGTTTAATACCTCCTAACTATTCCCCCAATGAATAGTGACCTTCTTAAAATCGATTACTCCTGTTGAATTAACAATATTTACTGTCAAGTTGTCCCATTTGTCGATTACACATTTATGAAAATAGTGCTTTTTCCATTCGTCATTAAAATGTGATTTGTTTAATTTTTAAAAAAAAGACCTCTTATTCTATCACTCATAGTGATCTGGGAGTATTAGTAAATTACGACTTTAAAATGAGTCATCAATGAGGCTAGCAAGAAAGCTAATAGAATGTTGGGGTACATGAGGAAAAATGTTTCATCCAAATCTAAGGATATTATTTGGCCATTGTACAGAGGTTTGGTAAGATCGCATCTTGAGTTTGCTGTACAGTTAGTTTAGGTCACTATATCTAAAAGAAAAAAAAAATTATTTGTTAGAGAAAATTCAGCACAGGGCTACTAAAATGGCTGAAGGGTTTTCATGCAGGAATTACGAAGATAGATTAAGAAATTCGAATATGTATACTCTGGAAGAGAGAAGGGTTAGAGGAGATTTGATTCCACTGAACAAATCTATTAAACAAGGGGGATGAGGAGGGTTTAGATTTGCATACGAGTGATAGAACAAGAGGTCATTTTTTAAAATTAAACAAATCACAGTGTTCACTCTAGAAATAAAAAGGGGCAGGGCACTGTGGGCAGTAAAAGGGCACCCCATTTTTAAAAAGGCACTTTAAAAAAAATGTTTTGTGTGGCCGTGGCTACACATTGACACATCGGACCCGTGACCAAACAAAAAAAAGTTCAAATTTGTCGGTTGACATTGCGCCAAAGCTGCATATTGGGATATTGTCAACGGTTCGGGGCCTATCTCGAAGGAAAGACCAGGGGACGATGCCTCGTATTTTTTAAAGACCCGTACAAAATTGATATCTCTTTATGAAAATATTATTTGAAATCTAAAATTTGACATTTTAAAATTATTGTTTTCCCTAATAACCAATTCTGTAAGTAGGAATCAGATCCCTTACAAAACTGATAAAAAGGATACTTAAATCCAAAATTTGGTAATAAAATGCCTAGTCTTGCAAACCAATCCCTACCTAATCCCAAACCATATTCTCTTTAAAAAAAACACAGAAAAAAATACTTAGTAATTTATATACAGGCACAGGCAACCAATAGGATCTGTGGAATGCCCGGTGCTCGAAATTACCGCAGAATGATCACGATTTCACAACACACATAGTTATAAAGGAGTTTATTTTTCTATTGTCATAATTCACTTAATTGCAAATTTACACACAATTTTTTTTTAATCGATGCCTATAATTTTATTACTATTTAATATATCTAGTTTGTGCAGAAAAGTTAAGGAATTTTATATCCCTTATTCTCCATTCGTACCTTACATTTCTACTTTAGAAAATGTGCTAAAAAGACAACTAGGGAAGCAATGATGCTTGTGCATGACTGAAAAGGGCCAGAAGGGCGGAAGTTTTTCAAAAGAGGGCGGCATTTTTGAAAAAAGAGGCATGAGGGCGCTATCGAGATGAAAAAAGGGCAGGCAGAGCGGACCGCCCTTCAAAAAACACCTAGAGTGAACACTGCAAATCACATTTTAATGAGGTATGGAGAAAACACCATTTCTATAATAGGGTAATAGACAAATGGAACAATTTGCCAGTGAATATTGTTAATTGCACAGGAGTAACGGATTTTAAGAAGAAGTTAGATATGCATTGGGGGATAGTTAGGAGAAACTAGATGGACCAATCTTGTTAGGCCTTGAGCCAGTTGTTGGTCAAAAATATTTGTATTAAAATACACACCCCTGGCATCCCCTTGTTTGATAAATTTGAACAGTTGAATCAAATTTCTTTTAACCCTTCTCTCTTCCAAATCAAACATATTCAAATTTCTTAATATGTCTCCATAATATAATATATATATGTTCCCAAATACCTTGGACCATTTTTCTGTGCTGAACTTCCTCTAACAAATAACTGTCTTTTTTAAGATACTTCAGATGAGCCTCAGATGTTTACTCAAGCAACAAAATGATCATAGCATAGCAGCAATGTTATGTTTTTCACATGAAAGATGAAAAAATAAAAAGTTTATAAACCTGGAAATTCTATGCAGAAGGAAAATAATTCGTTTGCTTTCTATTGTCAAATCCCTGCTTTTCTTTACAAGTCTTTCTTGTTTGTCGTATCTGGCATCCAATTCTGCTTGGTACGTCTGAAACACTTGAGCCACAGGGGAGCAGTTTTCAGAATTAGCAGCATTGACGTCTTTGTTGTTATTAGACTTCCTTTGAGTATCACCTAGTGAAATAATTTGTTAAATAATCAGCAAGTTGTATTATAGGACATTTGGTGATGGAAAATCACATGGACAAAACTCCCACGCCAGTGACACGACCAATAAAATGGCCGGAGAATGCTGCGCAGCAAAGTTATGATGACGCAGGAGGGTTGCCATTTTATAGGCAGAGACTAGATAACTATACTATGAGAAGGAAGTGCCAATCTCGTAGGCGCACTTTCTTGTAAATAATATAATATGTAACCTCTTAAAGTTAATTAAATTTTAAATTAGATACACCTGAAGAGTTGGTTTCTTTGAGTATGATCGAATTTAGATTAGATTAAGAGCCTATTTAGATTGCCTGTTGGGTAAGGATAGTAGCAACTACAATAACCGAGGATAATAACTTCTTGGGATACCCTTCATCTGGCGATGTTTTTTTTGGGGGGGGGGGGGGGGGGGGGGGGGAAGGACAGCAAAAAATCCATATTATGGCAACCCTACTTGACTTTGATGGTATTTTTCTATGTCTTTCAACCTGGCAACCCTATGGCGTCATCGTAATGTTGTATTTGTTTGTGCAGTTCCTGGAACTATTTTTAGCAGTGGAAGAATACAACAATCCGTTTTTAAATCACTGGTGTTTTACGGAACTGCTTAAACGAGAAGACATGTCAAGTCATCAGTTGTCAATTTAGAGTTTCGATATATTACTTTTTGTGATATAGTTGTTTTATGGGTCAGTTTTTTCGTATTTATGGACCACAATCAACTGCTCGAGATGTTGCCTTTAAGCACCATAATCAACTGCTCGAAAGGGGTACCAGCTTTGATCCTAAGTAGTCGAAGGCTGAAAGCCACAATTGCCCAGAATCATGATCGAGGTACGAGTCTGTAACATTAGCCCACGGTACGTGCATGCGCTTAAGAGTGTTTTGTCAATAATTAAAAACACCAGGAGAGTCTAATAACTGCTTCTGTTGCGTAAAACTTGATACTAAATTCTAAACTTCAATAGGGCAAATCAAAAACCCTTTTGGTGACTTTTTTTTGCCAAGAAAAAAAAAAGTGTCAAATATCCTATAATACATGTGTTCTGTTTAGTGTTATATATACTAGAAGATAGAGTCTTATACATTCCTTCCCTTATGCATAAAGTATGTTATTAAACATTTGCAGTGGCGCCAGAACTAGTACGGTTGCCGAAATACCTACTTTCATTTAAAAACTGTGTATTGAAAAAGATTTTGTAAAAAATTCCAAATAGTAGAACATAATTTTTCCTACTGTCATAAAAGAGTTCAGCCGCCACTAACTTTTGCCATCATTTTAAGAAATTGACCACTTGACATACTTAAAAGGTGGTAACAATACCCTGGTATTGAATGGCTGAAAGAGTAGCTTAGTTTAATTTATTTTACTGTGCAAAACATTTTATGTTTCTGTATCTAAAAAGCAGATAAAATCCTAGTGTATAGTGCCACTTGGCGGGATTCTGAAAATTGGCACCAAAACACAAATGACATGTTTTTTGTTTATTGTCAAGTCAAAATGGCAAACAATTATGACTATGTTTTTAAGCGCATGCATATTTTGCACGCTAGTGTCAGAGACTCCTACGTCGATTTATGGACCCAAGTAATATTGGTCTTCCGCCTCCGACTACCAAGGTTCAAAGCTGGTACCCCCTTCAAGAGCAGTCAATTATGGTACACTAGGAATTAACCAAAAAGTATTATCATTATCAAGAAATAAAATGTTTTATTTTATCACTATCCTGTTTTTATGCATATTTTTATTTGTATTATATAATTAGACAAGTCATACATGAATTTGTAATTTAAAATTACTAACTTCTTCGACTGTGATAACTCATGATGAAATTCCGGTTTATATTGTAGTACGAAAAAAAAAAATTCTGGATCACTAAACCATCAAAAAACCGTAACTCAAAATGTTGTTTACAAAACTTAAATGATTGAAGTAGTAGTGTTTCCTTTAACGTAAAACGTATTTTTTTTCCCAGAACCTAAGCAAATAAGCTTGTTAAATTAAATTAATCAAAATTTTATTTTAAATCCTACAAAATATTTCAAATTTTAAATAATTCCTTGTTTTTCGTTTAATATTAACAAATGTCTAAACATAACTAAGTGTATATTAACGATATTAACTACAACTTCTATATATGACCAGTTACGGTTACAATTTGAGGATTGTTTTGCTCTTTAATCAAGTCAGTCACCTGATCTGATCAAATTGTATTTAACTCAAGAGTTAATAAGCAATTTATTACTAAATAAAAATTAAGTATGAGTGGAAAAGATACTATTCCAGTGTTTCCATCCAGGATGTATGTATTCTACTTCACTCTTTTATTTTTTTAGTACAAAACACAATTTAATTTACTATTCACTTATCGTAAGCGTTTTATCATAATAATACGACTGAAATATCATTTATAATCTTTTATAAATGATATAGATGCATTAATATTCTTTTTTTTAATCAGAAAAACTACTAATATTTGCTTATGCTCTTGACTCAAATGGTGACCATAAAATCTACCTTAGAAAACACCAACTTCTTTCATTATTTTAAAGGTAAACAGATTGTGGTAATAAAATTGACAAAACTTTATGGGGAATGTAACATGTGGTGTTTCCCTTTACAACTTCTGATACATAAGATATTCATGTTGTAAATATAAGTAAACTAAGAATATAAAATCCATCATCATGTTTGTATCAGGCTCTCTTTCACCAAAACTTTCATTTCTTCACAAGCCATGCACCAAGTGAAACATAGAAAGAAGTATCAAGTGACTAAACTAAATCTTCTTATAATATCACATGTTAATCCCAGAATCAAATTTACTTACAGTTTTTCAACTATTAATTATAGTTTTTTATGCAAGGAGTCTGAATTTACACATAGTATTTGAAAACAACAATATGTTGGACCTAACCTGCAATAATATAACGTATAAGAAAGACAAAAGCAATATATTATTTTATGTAATTATTGTATATGTCTGCAACTGTAGACAAATCTTTGGTTAATTCCTAGTGTCCGGTGCCCTCGCCAAATGGGATTTGGC
This sequence comes from Troglohyphantes excavatus, assembly GCA_963932185.1. Classification (NCBI taxonomy): domain Eukaryota; kingdom Metazoa; phylum Arthropoda; class Arachnida; order Araneae; family Linyphiidae; genus Troglohyphantes; species Troglohyphantes excavatus. The sequence continues at coordinate 32,026,991 of OZ010678.1, forward strand.
CACAAATGATTGGGCGATAAAGTTTATGTTTTGGCAACCCTACTTGACGCCTGCGAAAATATCATGTTCTATGGCAACCCTAAATTTTTTACCCACGTAGCTGCGCTTGCTGATGCGAAGATGCATCTAGTTAGACGACGCTAAAGTAGATGCGTGCGAGCATCTAATTTAGCCTTGGTTTCACGCATTTCTGCCATTTTCGAATGGAAGTTCGGCGGCTACGTGGTGATTTTGATTTTTCTGAGCTACGGACGACGCTTATTTGAATTGCAAGTATTTTTGGAAATTGGAGATGAAAGGCAAATGTGCCGTGATTGAGTGGTGCATGGATGCCGGATTGTTATGCAGCAAATGACTAGTCGAATCGGCAAACGCAAGTACAACCGGAGCAAGCGTGTGGAAGGCCAGTGGGTGTTTGGAGGGATTGAATCCGGTACCAACAAGTGCTTCATGGTTGCCGTGAACGACGGGAAATCGGAAACTTTACTCAACGTTTTGCAGCAGTTCGTTTTGCCTGGATCCGTTATTGTTTCCGATTTTCATATAAAATATTGATTTAACGATCAACGACTGCCCGAAGGATTGCCTGTAAGCACCATGATCGACGGCCCGGAGTGGGTCACGGATGTAATAATGAGTAGTCGGAGGCCGAAGGCCAGAGACCACAAAATCGACGGCAGGAGTCTGTGACTTTAAGCACGCGGTACGCGTGTACACTTAAGAGTGCCATCAAAATGCCCCAAACAACTGCCCGAAGGATCGCCTGTAAGCACCATGATCGACTTTCCGGACCAACGCAATGTCCGCCATTTTGCGTCATCTGTCCATGGTTCAAAAATACGAGGCATCGTTCCCTGGTCTTTCCTTCGAGATAGGCACCGAACCATCGCCAATAACCCATTGTGCAGCTCTAGTGCGACGTTAATTAACCAAATCAAACCACCATTTTGATTTGGCGACAAAAAAAACAAGTCATTTTTACCTTGGCGCCAATTTTTGGACTTGGCGACAACGGGGCACCGTACACTAGGAATTTACCAAATCTTTCATTTAATTAATGTTTGACTTTTGTAAAAAAAAAAGAGTGAATAAAATTGTTTTAAAGACAAAACAAGATTTGTCTGTAAAGATGCATTACTTAAGCTTGACATTGAATAGTTTTCACCCATCGTTTACTCTCACTTAGGCACATGGTCCTTGAATAGGTTTTTAATTGTGCTCAAGATACAAAGATGTCTGATGACATAAGAATACAATACACTAGCCATTAATAAAAAACTAGAGTATAAAGAAAAGTATCTCTTCACGCCCCTCCCTGACTTGCTTTACGAAATAACTACCTAATTGATTTAGAATCTTCAGATTATTTTCTTAAGTAGTGCAGCGGCTATCAAGTGCTTATGATCGACTTCTACAAAAATATATCTGCAGCTGAGACAAACAATGTACATTGCTGTTTTTGAGCTACTAGGTATTGAATTTACACAGGTGAGATAACGGTAAAGGTGAATTAAAGTCCAAAACTGGTTTACAATGTGAAGTAAGTAATCCCTTAAAAATTTAGCCCAAAGAAACCCTTATCGAAGTATTTTGTATGCTTAAAACTATGTGAAATGCTATTACTTGTTGATAATTGATCTTACCTGTGAAGGGAAGTAATTGATTTTTTTATTGATTGTACTGCAGTTTGAGGTTTTCAATAGGGATGAAACGGATATCCGGTAACTATCTGGTATCCGGCTGCTTTTTAACTATCCGGTAAATATCCGATATCCGGAAGTAAAGTGCCGGATATCCGATTTTCCATGCCGGATATCCGGATGAATAAAACATCGAAGATTTTTTTTGTGGCGATCAATTTTCTTTGTTCTTGCTTTAAGTATTTTCCTGAAAATTTACCAATGTATTCACAGTGTGCAGATTCTCCTTTTAACCAATAAAGACCAAAAAACCCACTTTTTTTCAAATTTTTAACTTTAAAATTATATTTTTAACGAATCGTTATGGTGGAGGGTCATCACATCTCACAACTAATATAAAGTTGAATTAAAAAATAAATTTCTCAAAAGTTTAATCAAACTTGAGTTTTCCTGTTTGGAATGAAATGGCATATGGTAAAATTACAATTATTCAGAAATTAAGTGTAAAATGTACAAAACATACGACCATTGCTAGCTGCACCCTAGAATAACCCTTTGTAAATAAAAAAGTTTTTTGATTATTTATTCAATTTTGGTATCACTTTAAAGATAAGGAATTGGGAAATATTACAGAATAAAAAAATATTTTTCAATTTTTGACCGATTTCCGTTTTTTCTAGTGTGTATGAGAATTTATTTTCATAAAAAAGAAACTGCCGGATATCCGGCAAAATCCAGTTCGGATATCCGATATATCTGGTTTGTAATGAGCGCCGGATATCCGGTATCCGGCATAACCACTATCCGGTTCATCCCTAGTTTTCAATCAATGTTTAATTTCTTGAATAATTTTCAAATGCAATATTTCCCAGGGCGATGACTATCATGAAGAGTCGATTAAAAGCTGCGCAGAAAGGCCATGGATTGCTGAAGAGAAAAGCAGATGCACTGCAGTTGAGATTTCGAATGATTTTGAAAAAGATCGTTGAAGTAAGTGTTATTTACATAACTGCTAACTTGCATAATGTATAGATTAGAACCATTTTGTATAGTTGTACTATTGCCAGTTACGGCAATTGCCAAAAGTGAGAAGATATTCCAAATGACAAATTTCTTTACAAATTCTACAGTAATCTTTTTTAATTTACAAAAAGTGGAGTGCCATTTGCCCCCACTTACTGTCATTGCTATTCGCCTATAACAGTGGTCGGCAAACTTATTAGTCAATAGAGCCAAGTGTTATGGTTAAAACCATAATTGGTTAATTTTTAATTCCTCTTTTATTTAATTTAATTTCAGACTCCCCTAATTGTATTAATTAATTTATGTAATATTGATGTATCCTATTTAATTGTCAAACTTGTACTTGGGAACCTGCACTTTTGATTCCATTTAAGCCCAAACGTAAATTTCCCCCTTTTTCATAACCCCCTAAGAGCTTTTTAGTTGTAAATGGGGTGATAACCCCTGTCTGAAGTCTTTTCCACCCTTTTGGGTCCCCACATCGGCCTCTCCTCCTGTATCATGTTACACATCTGGGGTCTGGTATGTCAGTTTGACTTCGTGTTTTTGAGACCGTTTTACGTACTGGTCTGGAATTGTGTTTAACTGTAACCGAAGTTGTAATTTTAAATTCTCTGATTGGCTGAGAGGTAAATTGATGTGCTAGTTTTGAGGGATCTGGCAAGGAGGTTTTGGCGATTTATTGGAAAGCGCACCTTTTGACGTGACTTTTTAACGCATCTTTCGAAGCCACAAGACGTACAGGAGTATAGCTCCCGTCTTATAAACGCGGACCGTGTGTCCTTTTTCAAAACCCGATGGGTTAATCTCGTGCAATAGCCGCCGATGCTGATGCGGGGTTAGAAGAATTATTTAACCGCCGCCACCAACCTCAACGATTCTCGAGAGTCGCCCTTTCCAGTAGATGTTGCCGGGTTAACTGCAATAACCCCAGCCACCCATCGACGTAGCACCCAGAGGGATGTTCCCGTCCTCTGCCGTTGCCTCTGATGTCAGCCCTGGACGCCTCCCCCATCACCCGTCAGGCCCGTGATCCTCGCCCAGAGAAGGTCCCATCCACCAACCACCTCTGAACTGGATTTCTCTGCTGGACGACCACCACTGGCTGACGCCCTTTGACCGATCACCTCTGAAGCTGACATCGGAGTTGACACTCCGTCGAAGGATGTGCCAAGTACCACCCCCCTTTTTGTCCACCTCCCAATCTTGGACACTTAGTATGGCCGTAGCGGCTTGGCCATGTTTTCTTTTTTTGGGGGGGGGCACTCGTATTGTATTCGCCTTGATCTCCTGCCACATCTCTCTCGACGAAATCAGCTGAAGGTTTTAATTTTTGTTTACCCTCCCCCTTTTAATTTATTTAGTTTTAACTTGTTTGGCATTTTGTAAGGTTCTTAAGTGTTCCGTTCCCTTTTTAATTTTAGTGTTTTAATAAATTTGTTTTCTTTTGGTCACAATTTTTAGTCTTGTGTTTATTTTTGTTCAAAACTATACGATCACGCCAGGTAAATTCTTAAATTAAACAACGATTAATATTATCGTTCTTCCTTTCTTTTCTTTGTTTGTTAGGATTTAATTTAACCCGTAAAAGTAACTTTCACAGTGGTGCCGTGACCAGGATGTTTTTAGTTATTAATCTGCATTTTTGCGGCATAGCTAGGCCTAACTTCAGCGATGTTTCGCCGACCGGAGATGTGTCGCGATGTTTGTTTACATTTGTGTTTGTGTTCTTTCTTTTTGTGTTTAGGGATTTAATTGAACAATTATTGCATTTAATTTGTGTTTGAGGATTATTAATTGATTATCTTAAGTTTAATTGAGTTATAAAATTATTATTTTTGAGTTGAGAATTTGATAATTGGTTTGTTTACATACAGATTGGTTGTTTTAAGAGTTGTTTAAAGTTTTGCCTTGATGAAGTGTTTTGACCCTTTTGAGTAATGTTTGTGGAACTGCCTAATTTTGAATTTAGAGTATTGTTTTAAGAGGGAAGTTTAATTTTTTTTTATTGGAAGGTTATTTTTGAGTAATGAAATTTTAGAGTTAGGAATTGAGAGAGAAATTGCTTGGTGCAATTATGTCAGTTATGAGTTAAATTACCTTCAATAAATTTTAGTTTGTTAATTTTGTGATTGAATATTGTGTATTTTCTGGATATTGGTATTTTTGGTCATGTTATAGAAGTGTCTTGACCTAATCGTGTGATTTAACGTCTAATGACTTTCATACAACCTGGGACATTCATTTTCTATTGTTCTTTTGAACGTTTGACCACTTGCTGGTTTTGTTTTTGGACACTTTGATGTCAAATTTGGGTAAAATAGTTGTTGGTACATTAAAATTGTATTTCTGTGTAGTAGAGAAAATAGTGTAGTGTACGCCCCAGAGAGGTCTCCTAGAAAGTAGAGAAGTACTACCTATTAAGTGTTTTTATCGTGTCATTGTATTTCTGTGTATTTTGTACTGCCATCGTTCCCCACTTTTTAAACTTGTGGTCACTTCACAAATGATCTTAAGTTGTCTTCGTGCCTGAAACCCTCTCTGGCTTGCCCAATTTACTTGTATTTAGATTTTTGCTGTGTTCTTTTCACTTGTTGTATTCAATAGCAGCTAGGTCTGTTTCTGCGAGTAACTTTCCCCCTTCCAACTTTCGTTTACCGTGTGATTTTAAGCTGGTCTTGGGTCACATGTTTTTTTTTTGGTTGGTTGGTTGTTTGTTTTAACACACATTTAAATTTACCCTTCTTCCTTGCTCGCTTGAACTTTCCTGTTTGTGTTTGAATGCATTTATTTAGGTTTTTAATTTTAACAAGGTATTTTCTTACCTGTACAACCCTTTGAGCTGGTTGTTTTGCTGTCATCTTTATTGATATGGGTTTTTCTAAACAAGTTGTTTACATTTGAAGTGTGGTCAATTACTTTTCTTCTTGGAGTGAGTTCTGATTTTTAATTGTTGTTTTAAAAAAAAAAAAAAAAAAAAAATTAGGGTTGCCATCCTCAGACTTAAATTGTTAATTCTCGGTTGATTTTAGCTTGTAACTATTTAATCATTTTTTAGTTTTAAGATCATTGTTGACTATCTGTAATAGCATTGTTTGATAAGATTGATTTGCTTGTAATTATTTTGCTTAAAACCTAAATTGCTTCAAGGACTCTAACTAAGCAATAGGTTGAATTTAATGTTGTATTTCTGATTTAATTAATTGTTAATTTATTTTAGTTACTGTAGGGCCTCTAATTTTAAGATGTTTGAGTTTAACTTTTAGATTTTCTCGTCCGGTTAAATCCCATTTGTCTTTGTTATGCATTGTGTGACCTTATTGTGTTAGTTTTTAAAGTTTGGCCATATTTGTGAACACCCCATGTAGGGGACGATAATTTTTGGTGGGAGAGTCTGCTGCTGTTTACTTTTTGACTAGATCTGTGTTTTTATTCTTGTGAAAAAAAAGTTAATTCTTAACTTTTTTTAAGAGGTACGCGTAGGGAATGTTATGGTTAAAACCATAATTGGTTAATTTTTAATTCCTCTTTTATTTAATTTAATTTCAGACTCCCCTAATTGTATTAATTAATTTATGTAATATTGATGTATCCTATTTAATTGTCAAACTTGTACTTGGGAACCTGCACTTTTGATTCCATTTAAGCCCAAACGTAAATTTCCCCCTTTTTCATAACCCCCTAAGAGCTTTTTAGTTGTAAATGGGGTGATAACCCCTGTCTGAAGTCTTTTCCACCCTTTTGGGTCCCCACATCGGCCTCTCCTCCTGTATCATGTTACACATCTGGGGTCTGGTATGTCAGTTTGACTTCGTGTTTTTGAGACCGTTTTACGTACTGGTCTGGAATTGTGTTTAACTGTAACCGAAGTTGTAATTTTAAATTCTCTGATTGGCTGAGAGGTAAATTGATGTGCTAGTTTTGAGGGATCTGGCAAGGAGGTTTTGGCGATTTATTGGAAAGCGCACCTTTTGACGTGACTTTTTAACGCATCTTTCGAAGCCACAAGACGTACAGGAGTATAGCTCCCGTCTTATAAACGCGGACCGTGTGTCCTTTTTCAAAACCCGATGGGTTAATCTCGTGCAATAGCCGCCGATGCTGATGCGGGGTTAGAAGAATTATTTAACCGCCGCCACCAACCTCAACGATTCTCGAGAGTCGCCCTTTCCAGTAGATGTTGCCGGGTTAACTGCAATAACCCCAGCCACCCATCGACGTAGCACCCAGAGGGATGTTCCCGTCCTCTGCCGTTGCCTCTGATGTCAGCCCTGGACGCCTCCCCCATCACCCGTCAGGCCCGTGATCCTCGCCCAGAGAAGGTCCCATCCACCAACCACCTCTGAACTGGATTTCTCTGCTGGACGACCACCACTGGCTGACGCCCTTTGACCGATCACCTCTGAAGCTGACATCGGAGTTGACACTCCGTCGAAGGATGTGCCAAGTACCACCCCCCTTTTTGTCCACCTCCCAATCTTGGACACTTAGTATGGCCGTAGCGGCTTGGCCATGTTTTCTTTTTTTGGGGGGGGGCACTCGTATTGTATTCGCCTTGATCTCCTGCCACATCTCTCTCGACGAAATCAGCTGAAGGTTTTAATTTTTGTTTACCCTCCCCCTTTTAATTTATTTAGTTTTAACTTGTTTGGCATTTTGTAAGGTTCTTAAGTGTTCCGTTCCCTTTTTAATTTTAGTGTTTTAATAAATTTGTTTTCTTTTGGTCACAATTTTTAGTCTTGTGTTTATTTTTGTTCAAAACTATACGATCACGCCAGGTAAATTCTTAAATTAAACAACGATTAATATTATCGTTCTTCCTTTCTTTTCTTTGTTTGTTAGGATTTAATTTAACCCGTAAAAGTAACTTTCACACAAGTATCAACAGAACAACGATTGAAATTTCTTTTGGGAGCCAATTATCAACAGAACAATGATTGAAATTTCTTTTGCGAGCCACATTTTTTAAACCTAAACTATATAGGTAGATACATTGTTATTAACTTAATTAGGGTACTCCTAAGCTGGCCTTTGCTAAAATCGTCCTCAATCTGATTGAGGTGCGTTTGCTTAGATCAACCCCTTCCAACTCTTCCATCCACACTCGTCTTGTATTTCGTCTATCTCCTTTCGTTCATCCTCTTTATATGTTCAAACTATCTTAACGCATACCTTTCTCAATCATAACAAAAACTGACACACACTAATGTGAACAATTGCCTTGCATCTCCTTGGAAAGTTTGGGTAAGTCAAGTTTGTATGTTGTTGTTTTTCATTTTTGCCACGAAGTTTCAACGCGCCCAAACACACGTGGTATTTTGTGGAAGAGCCACACTCAAAAGACCAAAGAGCCGCATGTGGCTCGCGAGCCGCGGTTTCTCGACCACTGGCCTATAACATTGTAAGACTTGGATTTCCTCCACTTTATGAAGAAAAAAGTATCTTACCCAATAAAAACAACCTCAGAAACCATATTTTTAAAAAATAGTTTCTTATTTCATGGACTTTAGTTAAATTCTTTTAAAGCATTTTGAGTATTAGAATTTTATGTATTTTTTTTTTTTAAATCAAGATGTTGATTTGCATTTATATATATTTTACACAAATTAAGTTACAAATTTACCCCAAGAAAAGTTGTGTAAATTGTTTATTAAAAAAATTGCATTTACTTTAAAATGAGTTTATGTGTATTGAAATATTTGTAACTTATTTCTTTTAAATTATTTTTATTCATAATCTTGGTTGTCTTTCAAATTTAAGTAACTGTTGCTGATGTAAAATTTTGTTTTTTAACAAACTTTGAAGAAAGTTTATAAATGTTTTTTTTTTATCTAAAAAGTTATTGTTGTACTCTTTTTTTTTTTAGATAACTTTTTGTTAAATATCTGTATATCGGAAGCACACTATCCCCTAAGTCATATTCGTATAATTTTATTTGAATGCCAGTTAGTCTTCATTGAGTAAAAGTGAACTTGTCACAAATAAATTAAATTTTCTTTTAACCTTTTATGACAGTTTAGTATACCTCCAGTGTTCACTCTAGAAATAAAAAGGGGCAGGGCTCTAAAGGCAGCAGGAAAGATTTATTGGTTCCAGGATTTATGGAATGCCCTATGCTCGAAATTACTGCGGAATCATCGCGATTGCGAAACATGCATAGTTAAAAAGAATGTTCTTTTTGTTGTCATAATTCACTTACACAAACACAAATTTAATCAATGCCTTCTTTAAAGATAGCAAGGACATTTGTGTTTGATTGAAAAGGGCAAAAGAGGCAGAATTTTTTCGAAGGAGGACGACATTTTTCAAAAAAGGGCATCAAAGCGCTATTGAGATGGAAAAAAGGCGAGCAGAGTGGGTCGCCCTTCAAAAAACACCTAGAATGAATAGATACCTCTAAATAGACCATAAAAGGCCATTTCAACCATATAAAAGTGTCAGTTTCATTAAAAGTGTGAATTATGATAGTGTGCTTTTGATATGCAGATGCTGAGTATTATTCATTGTTTAAATATGCAGCTCCTCAATGTGTTTTACATGCTTTCTGCCTCTTTTTAGACTAAATCTCTGATGGGAGATGTGATGAAGGAAGCTGCGTTCTCATTGGCCGAAGCCAAGTTCACCACAGGGGACTTCAACCACATTGTGCTGCAGAATGTCACAAAGGCTCAGATAAAGGTCAGGAGCAAGAAAGATAATGTTGCAGGTGAGGCGATGTTTTTTATGATTATATTCAGCATAGACCATATAAAATTGTCAATAAATTTCCCTTGGGTCATTTTAGCAACCAGTGTGCACTCTATAAATAAAAAGGGGCAGGGCACTTTTGGCAGGAAAAGGGCACCCTGTTTTTGAAAGGGCACTATAAAAAAAGTTTGGGTGGACGCCGTGGCCACCCGTTGACACATCGGACCCGTGTCCAGAGGAACGGGTGCTCTTCTCGTAGTATGAGTGTAGTGATCTATCTGATCATGGGGGAAAACATTGAACATGCCAAAAATAATCCAACGTGTAGAAGGAAAATGTATTGTAGTCCTCGCTCCTATTCAGGTTGCGTGGGGTAACAGCTCAGGTGTTGTTTTCGTATAACTATTGTCCAAAATTACAAGGCAGTGTTTCTCTTTTTTTTTTTTTATGGGAATAGATTTGGAACTGCTGTTGATAGCCCGCTGCACAGCTGTTCTGATGTCACAATTCACTTAATTCCGATTTACACAAAAAGTTTAAATTGATGCCTTTTTTAAAGACATCTAGAGAAGCAAGGGCGCTTGTGCTTGACTGAAAAGGGGTGAATTATTTTCATAAGAGGGCATGAGGACGCTATTGACATGGATAAAGGATGGGAAGGGCAGGCTGCCCTTCAAAAAACACCTAAAGTGAACACAGCTACCTTGAAAAATAAATACCATTCTAGAGTTTTTATTTATGGCTTTTACAAAACTACAAATAGTTTTACGGTCATGATTTCATGTCTCTAAAATATATGAAAAGTATATAAATTTTTTGAAAAATAACCCTTTTTATTTGTTACCTTTGAATAGTTTGTCTATATTGTAAATAAGATAAAAACTCGTCTTATAGAACATTGTGTTAAGAATATTAAAATACAAATTCAACTTTAAAATACGCTATAAAAATACAACAAATCTGGACATGTTTCGAGAGATACATCTCCCTCCATTAGCAGAAAATGAAAAGTGTGTTTGTACGATAAAATAGAAATAAACCCAGAATTGAAAGTGTTGCCAAAGAACAATTCAACAGAATTGAAGTTTGTTCTTTGGCAACACTTTCAATTCTGGGTTTATTTCTATTTTATCGCACACACAGACTTTTCATTTTCTGCTGATGAAGGGAAATGTATCTCCCGAAACATGTCCGGATTTGATGGATTTTTATGGCGTATTTTAACACTGTATTTGTATTTTAATAATATTGTAAATGCCTATTTCTATAGATTATCCATACAAGGTGCATATTTTAACTATTTTATTTGGTTGTATAATGTATAATTAACTTACAAAGTTGTAGAATATTTAAGTGGTTTTCCTTTCAAAACAATCTAATTTAATCCTCAAAAGACCTTCATGAACCATATATAGAAAAATGCAGTCAATATGTTTGATAGTTTCAATATATTTAAATTCTTGTTTGTTGAAACAAAATTATGTTTTCTTTGTTAAATGTTAGAAGTTATTTAAAAAAAACAATGCTTGAGCATTTAATAATTAAACAATGCTTGCAAACTAAATTTCATTAGCATTTAGCCATAGATTTTAATATCTAAGTTTATCAATATCTTAACTCTATACATTTGCACAAAGTACTTATAGAAATCTATGTTTTTCAGAAAATGTCAAGATTTTAAGTCACAAAACTAAAATTGTTCATGTTTGCTGTATTAAAATATTTTTAGTTGTAATTATAAACATGCCTACCAACCAATCAGGCTTGTTGAGTTAAAACTTTTTATCCTTTATTCACAACTCTTACACAAAATGGTTTGGGGGAAAAATTTGTTTTATTTAGCTTTGTAAAATATTTCTGATGCTACACTTTCTTTAAAATGCGAGAACATACAAAACAATTTGACAATTATCTTAATGACAAAACTGTAACTGTAATACTTGTACGAAGATTTCCGAATACTATAACCTTTAAGCATTTTATCAACCTTACAGGTGTGAATCTTCCTGTGTTTGAAAGTTTCCAAAATGGTGTCGATAGTAAGTACACTTTTTGTTTCTAAACATTTAATTTGAATATGTATTTTAATAATTTCCAAAACTAAATTTCTTTACCTCTTTGTAGCGTATGAGTTGGCTGGTTTGGCGCGTGGTGGCCAGCAACTAGCAAAGTTGAAGAAGAACTATGCCAAGGCAATTCATCTTCTTGTGGATCTGGCATCACTCCAGACTTCTTTTATTACTTTAGATGAAGTCATTAAAATCACAAACAGGAGGGTTAATGCTCTTGAACATGGTGATTCTATATTTTTTATCTGTTCAGTATTTGTGTAATAATATTGTTAATTTAAAAACAGCACTTTGCAACAACCAATATTATTATATTCAATATTTCAAGCTATGCAGCGAATATGTTATCAGTAATTAAACAAGAATAACTGTTTTAGAAAAATGCTAATTACTTTTTTACTAAGATGGCTATTTGCGACTTTACATCTAACTTTTCATTATAAATGTATACAAAATGTTTGTATTAAAAAATAAGATGCTTATAAATTGTAATTTAGGTCCTTGAAAAGTCCTTATTTTTATTTTTGCAAAATTCCCTGGTGTATGTTTTGTTTCAATAGAATGTTTAGGTTAGAAGGTATTTTATGTTAAAGTTGATCTGTAGTCAATGTAAATATATCTTTGAAAAGTTTATGTTATTGTTGATATGTAGTTAGTGTTAAAATGTTTTTGATAGCTCAATTTTATCTTAAAGTTAATCCTTAACAAGTGATATAATATTTTTGAAAATCTTGTTTGAGGAATTTTAGCTAAATTTCTAAAGTTCTGATAACAGAGTTCCCACGCACCTGGAAAACAGGGAATACCTGGAATTGTCAGGGAAACTGGAAATGACCCAAAAAGTCTGGGAAAATAAGCAATTTCTCAACTTTTCTGGAAAAGTCAGGGAATTTGTCAAAAAAAATTTAGATTAAGATGCCTTACCAAATTCTTTTTCACACCATCAATGAAATTTTCAAATTCGTTACAAAAATATAAATTGGTAAAAATGATAATTTTTCGGGTTTTTTAATACTGTGATAGGTTATTATTTGCAATCGCTTCCCTTTTACAGTTCTCAACAGTTATCTTTAAAAAAAATCCGTAACTTTTCATATTTTTTCTTCTGGAATTTTTTTTAAGCCTTCTGGGAAACCTGGAAAAGTCAGGGAATTTTCAAGGATAGTGAAGACTATATATATATATAAGGTGTGCTCGTTCTCGCGCTGTCTGATGGAAGGCGGGGAAATCAAATTTTTGACGTCATAGTGACGCCTACCTCCGCTTACTGTAGGCATGTCTAATGCTCTCTTTTGTGAGGTGCTGCCATCTATTCGTTTTTTTGTGAACTATTAAAAAGTGATAAGCTAACTTTATTTAGTTACTTTAACAGCATTTTATGAGTTTAAATTATATTTTAAGAATTGCATTTATATGGAAAAATTGCAAAATATTTGCTTAATAAATTAAGCGTATTAAAATGATATTAGTTACCACAAGAGCATGTCCATGAATTATGAAAGAGTAAAATGGGGGTAGGAACCATCAGGTCAATGCATTTGTATTGGACATATTAAATGAGTTACAATTTCAATCAAGTAAAATACAGGGACGTAACAAAACAAGTACGGATTAGTAGTGAAGCTACCTGAACAGAATTATTTACATTATTTTGCTAAATCACCAGTTGTTACCCAACCGGGGATCGAACTTAAGTAGCAATGCTTGAAACACACAGCCAATGAGAATGATCAAAAACCCATAGTAAGGCGGAGCAAAAATGATGTCAAAAATGTGCTTTCCTTGCACACCTTCTATATATAGTCTTCACTATCCTTGGGGAATTTTCATCTTAATTTTGAGTGGCAACCATGTGATAAAATCCAGCTTAATCACTGTATTATATCTAAAACGAGTAAGAACTTTCACATTCAGTTTGGAATAGATCGAGTGCATTGGTAGTAAATGTGTGGTTGTTTTTTTGTCTTTGCAGTTGTCATTCCCAAAATCGAGAGAACTATAGCTTACATCACATCCGAATTGGATGAGAGGGAGCGTGAGGAGTTTTATAGGTATGTATCTTTTTATTATGCATCGAAAATAATTACAAAATTATACTTGGAAATGGTGAGGTATGCTATCTAATGTTATTAAAATGTTGGTTTCAAATGTTAATACAGTGTACTCCCAAATATATATTTAAAATTTATTTTCAAGCAGTGGCATTTGCAAAATAAAGTTTGGGGAAAGAATAGATTAAAAGTTGTAGAAAAAATTTAATTGAAGCATGGGTCATTCCATGTCAAATCAACACAGTCATTTTCCTCACCATCTCCGATTTTTATGAAATTCGGTGAACTTGTTATACTTACTAAGAATGTAAAAAATGCAAAATTTTAACCTCCTCGGCCTATTAGTTTTTTAGTTATTTGCATTTCAAAATGGCTAAAAACGTAAATCTGCCCTCTGATGGCTGCATTTAAATTACCATAACTCCTGTTCTAATTAACATATAGAAATAATATTGGTATCGTTTTAAAGCTCTTTAAATGACTTTTAAAATGATATGAAACATATGCAGGTTTGGTGAAAAACATTTCAAGGTCATATTATTTGACCTTTGACCTTGAATTTCCAAAAAACAAATTTCTTAATTTTCACTATATTTTTTCCCTGAATACTACAATATTTGAACTACATGTATACCAATTTTCAGAGTGGGACGACAATGGGATCATACACTAAAGAAAATTTTCAAAAATTAGCCATTTTGAAATGCAAATAACTAAAAAACTAATAGGCCAAGGAGGTTAAAATTTTGCATTTTTTACATTATTAGTAGGTATAACAAGTTCACCAAATTTCATAAAAATCGGAGATGGTACGGGAAAAAAATGCATTTTCTTGTGCATATTTCTCCCACATTTTTTTGGATTTGAGATGGAATGACCCTAATATAGTGCATATTTTTGTTTCTAATTTTTTTTTATATGATTCCATTGTTGTCCCACTCTGAAAATTGGTATACATGTAGTTCAAATGTTGTAGTATTCAGGGAAAAAATTTAGTGAAAATTAAGAAATTCGTTTTTTCGGAATTCAAGGTCAAAGGTCAAATAATATGACCTTGAAATATTTTTCACCAAACCTTCATGTGTTTCATATCATTTTAAAAGTAATTTAAAGAGCTTTAAAACTATACCAATTTTATTTCTATATGTTAATTAGTGCAGGAGTTATGGTAATTTAAATGCAGCCATCGGAGGGCATTTAGCCATTTTGAAATGCAAATAACTAAAAAACCAATAGGCAGAGGAGGTTAAAATTTTGCATTTTTTACATTCTTAGTAGGTATAACAAGTTCACCAAATTTCATAAAAATCAAAGATGGTGATGAAAAAAATGCCATTTCTTGTGTTGATTTGACATGGAATGACCCGCATGCTTTATTAGTAGTGCATTAAAAATGTCCCATGGGGGTCAATTTACAAAAAAATTGCATTCTGATTAGCTTTGTAAAATATTAATTTCATCTTTCCTTTTTAAACTTTATCTGTAGTTGAAATTTTTGATTGTTCATATGAATAACAAGAAAAGTTAAAATTAACAATGTTAACAGTTATAATATTTAAAGGCATTTAACTTAACTTGGGCCCTCGAGAGAAATTTACAAAACTGATAGTACATATTAATTAAACATAATATCTAAAACTTAGTAATTTGTTTCACTTGTTGAAAACTTCTGCAGTATTATAAAATCTAGATGCACATTCGACACACTGATTTACATAATTTTTTTTTATAAATAGTAAATTATAATTATTTTTTTATATATAGGTAATTATATTGTAGCCTTTTTGTAAGTAATTTGTTTTTAGATACTAATATCCTATATTTTTGTTTCAGTGGGGGTAGAGATAGAAATAATAGTTTTTAAGAGTAACAAATAGAAATAAAAGAATTTTTCTGGAAGAGTTAAAGAATTTTCTAAAAATTTTGACTGAAAGTCCCTTGTCATATTCCTTTCCTTGGTATCGGTGAAATTTTCTTTTTCTCATAAAAATATCAATTTGTTAAAACGATAATTTCTCAATTTTTTTAATACTTTGGCAGGTTATTATTTACAGGCACTTCATTTTTATAGGTCTGTACATTAACCTTTAAAAAAAACTCTTTACTTTTCATATATTTATCATTCTAGAAATTCTTAAAAACTCTCTGGGAAACCTGGAATAGTCAAGGATTTTTAATATTAATGCTGAGTGGCAACCCTGATTATATATATTTAAAAAATAAAATATTCAGTGGCGGATTTAAGACAAAAGGGCCAGGCGGCAAAAATGTTTGAAGGGTCCCGTTTTCTAATAAATAATTCGCTACATTGAAATTTCATTTATTATATGTAATTTATATATTAATCAAGATTAAAATGAGCTTCAACTTGTTTCTATACATTCTTGTACATAAACATTCTTAGTGTCCCGTGCTTTGGGTTGGGTGCCTTGTGCCAACAACAAAAAACTTAATTTGTCTTTTAATTTCTAAACACTTTTTTTGTAAATATTTAGATTAGACTGTTTTGCTACATTTTTTAATCTAAAATAAATATTTTAAATAATGATTAGAAAATGCCGTTCTCATGCTCTATGCACTTGAGCTCAGAGTTTAATTTTCGAGCGTCATTGTTTAGCCCCTCTCCTAAATAATAATAATCTTAAAACCTATTAAAAATATTATAAATCTTAAATCTATATTATATTTCATGGATTCTCGCAGCTACCTTCGCACAGGGCCCTGTGTTTGGTAAGGGGCCCCACGTTTGACCTCTTTACAAAAGCAGGGCCCTGCTCCCGCGTTATAGATCAGGGTGGTAACATAACCTGGAAATCAGGGAATTGTCATGGAAATTTTTTATTCTGGAAATATCAGGGAAATTTTCGAAATTTGACAAAAAATCAGGGAAATTTTCAAATTTGGATCATTAAAACGGCAATTATCCTCCATTATGCACTCTATTCTGGGTAATTTAGTTGTCCTTTTAGTTCTGAAAAAGAATTTTTTTTAAAAAGTTTGGTTATGCACATTTTCATATTTTCAGTTTTATTTTTGTAAAAACGTGAACCACTGCTGAGGGAGAAGCAAAGTGCATTGGACCTTGAAATTGTGAGCAACGTGTGAAGGGTTAATGAATGTGATTTATTTAAGATTGGAATAGGAAATATTAAGTATATAAAACATTTAAAATTATCTCCAAAAGAAATAGTTGGAAAAATTTGCATTCTCTGCTTACAGAGAACATGATTAATTACTATTATGCCTGCCACAATTGTATAATTTGTGTATCCATAAATTATTATTTTAACTGACAATAAGTATTGCTTATAAATTTTTATTTATAATACAGTAAATTTATTGTATTGTAGCGTGGATACTTTGTTTTTATACAAAGCATATATTTCAACATTTCTTAATGTAATTTTAAAGTCAGGGAAATTTTGTGACACCATCATGGAAGTCAGGGAAATATCAGGGAACTTTTTTTCCAGAATTTTGTTGCCACCCTGTAGATGATTTGGGGGCTGATCAGAAACTTAAGTGCAAGTGCTGTTTGCACGAACCTATTTGATAATGGGGCTCTGTAAAGAGGAGTGGGCCCGTGCCCGTCGAAGAAGGGGCACCTGTCTACTCATATGCATAAGGATAAAGGAATCCAAACAGATAATTCCAGTGAATTGTTTAGTAAAATTAAAATATGTTAAAAAATAAAAGAAACAATTATTTATCTTCCTCCCTTTTCTAATTTTTGGAGTCGAGGGGTCCCCAAATGGATCCAAGACAAGGGGGCCCAGGCGGCAACTGTCCATTTGCCACCTGTTAAATCCGCCACTGAAAATATTGTCACCTGTGAAATGTGTTGCCTTTGTTTCAGACTGAAGAAGGTCCAAGGCAAGAAGAAGCAGATGAGGGAAGAAAATGAAAGACGCAAAGAAGAACTGAAGGCTAGGGGCGTTGAGGTCGATTCGGAGGCGCCAAACCTACTCGAGGACGACAACGAAGACGATGTCCTCTTCTAAATCATGTGAATACTAAATATTTGTTTACATTGAATGGATCTAAAGCTTATTCAGAAGAAAGTTGTGGTGTATTGCTAATAGAGGTGTATATATTCAAGATTTTTCTAATTTGAACTTTTAGTTGATACATTTTTATGTTGGGGTTCAATATTTAGGAAGTCTTCATTTTATGTTCCTAAAGGATATTAAGTACTTACAATGGATTATTTTAATTAAAAACTTGAACTATGTTTTATAAAACTCCAAAATGTTCTTAAACCTCAGACAACTAATAAGCCTTTAAATATAAACTAAAATGTTGGGCATATTTTGGTCCTTTAGTCACCAGAGGAATGAAATTAATGTAAAATTTTAGAACTATTTTATTGAATGAAATTTAAAATTTTAGTAATTAAGAGAGGCATTGTTGGGGCAGATAAAAACAGAAAATTTAAATAAATTCACAAAAATATAAGTTCTATAAATTTTAAACTCACTTTGAATTATTAAAATTTCATTATTTGCCCCCTTAAAAGTCAATTTTAAGGTCCTAAAATATTTTTTTTGAAGCCTTTCAAAATAATTCTAGAAACTTCTCATCTTTTATTTTCTGTAACTAAGTATGAACCCTGAAATTATGGTGATAAAAGTCAGTTGCAGTGCAAGTGTATACAAAAGTATAATAAGTTGTATTAATTTAAACTAGCTTTCAATCATTTAAATTGCATTTTTTGCACCTTAAAATTCTTCTTAAAAGTCAATTTTAAGGTCCTTAAATATTTTTTTTGAAGCCTTTCAAAATAATTCTAGAAACTTCTAATCTTTTATTTTCTGTAACTAAGTATGAACCCTGAAATTATGGTGATTTGCATTTTTGCACCTTAAAATACTTCTTAAAAGTCAATTTTAAGGTCCTTAAATATTTTTTTTGAAGTCTTTCAAAATAATTCTAGAAACTTCTTATGTTTTATTTTCTGTAACTAAATATGAACCCTGAAATGATGGTGATAAAAGTCAGTTGCAGTGCAGGTGTATACATTTACAAAAGTATAATAAGTTGTATTAATTTAAACTCGCTTTCAATGATTAAAATTGAATTTTTGCACCTTAAAATACTTCTTAAAAGTCAATTTTAAGGTCCTTAAATATTTTTTTGAGGTCTTTAAAAATAATCATTTGAATGTTTGTTCTTGTATAAAAAGAACCTTAGAATAGTTATTATGTTAGTTGTCAATGAAATAGGCTGAACAAATTATTGGATGTTTATATTTTATCTTATTGGTTAATTTATTTTGTAATCTGTAATATTTTTAATCTTTAAATATAAAAATCAATTATTTGTCCTCATGTTTACCAAAAACAGAAAAAACCTGGAATTGTCAGTCAGTCACACAATCGTGTACTGTTTTGACGTTGTTAAAACTCTATTAAATGTTGATACTTTGCTAGGTTGATTTTTGCATGAACTTTATTTTTAGGTTATAATATCAAGATGAAGAAAAATCAATTATTTTCACTCACAGTTTGGAAGGTTAGAAGATTTTTAAACAATTTGAAAAAAAAAAAAAAAAAAATCATAATTTTAAGTAGGAATCTTTATTCAATAATGAGTTATGAACAAGATAATAAAAGAATATAATATCTTCCTAACAAAGTTAAGCTCTTATATGACAAGGCCATAGCAAAATGAAATTTTTATTTTCTTATCAGAAAAAGAAATGTTTTCCCACTCTAGCAGGTTTTTCCCAAAAATAAAGTAATATAGTGGTTTTCCTTATTTATAAACAATCATACTATTTCATTGATTAGTTTTAATATGAATTAAGTAGAAAAATAAATTATTTAACAATGTAAGCATATTGACAATTTTTAAAAAATTGCAAATAATTACACAAAATAATTAAAATTAAATCAATAGATTCAATACAAATTTATTGGAAAAAAAATCCACAAATTTTCAGAAGATGCTTGTAAGAAATAGTGTAAACAAAAAAAAATCTATTCAATTAGGTAGGTTAAATGGTAATCTAATATTAATAGTTAAATTATTGTTCAATGATTTATTTTTAACTGGATTTACATAATTCAGGCATTGAAAATTTAAATCAAATTAAATGTTCAAATGGTAATCAATTTAGTAATTTTTGTTCTATCATCATTCATGACATTTAATTTGATTACTTTTTAATAAAAAAGTCACATTCCAATATGTAATTATTGTTTTTAATGTATGATGTCCTGTTAAAGATAAATGTATATGTAGATAATTCATTAATAGAAAGAAGTTTAAATAAGTTATATGTATTTAAAAACATATATCAATTATCATCTTTGTCCTATTTGTATATCCACGGCTATTCAAGTATAGTAAGTTTTTTAACAAGATACATATTAGAAGTATAAAAATTATATTTTCTTAAAATATATTTATTTTTAACAAGGCATGCATATTTTTTGTGATGTGTATTACACAATAGTTATATGTATAACCAATCTTTATGAATCTATTTATTTTTATAGCATTGTGTTTTTAGAACTAAATATCCTTGTTCGTGTATTCAAATCGGAGTATTAACAAAATTTGTTTTAAATCATGGAAAATTTTCATTTAGAATGCAGTTTTACATAGGGCATGTTATGAAAGTTTCGGTTAAGTTGCCATTGATTGTTAGAGATATTGTTATATTTATTCAAAGAAATTGTATTTATGGTGTTTGTCTATGTAATTAGCTTAGGCAACTGTTGTTTCTTTTTTCAATAAAAGTTTATAAGTTGAAATGTAGTAATGGTTTACATTTCTATTACTGCAAACACTAAAAAACATACATTCAGAAAAATATGTAAACCCTTTTAATCATTGTTAATAAATTTTAAGAATATAAGTAGAACCAGCACCCCTTCCTATACTCTATCTTCTGAAGCAGGTATTGCCCAAATTGAACACACAGAAACTATTATTGTTATTCATGGCAACTATAGATTTGTTAATTCATATATAAATTATCCTTACTATAATAACAGGATTCCTATGCACTGGGAAAACTTGGAATTATCATGGCAGGGTTCGTACAGTTCTCAAGAACTCCTTATATTTTTTACAAAGGGTCCTTAGAAACTTTCACTGAAGGCTTTTAGAAAGTTTTTAAAACGACTATTATTTAATTATTTTACTAAACTTCTATTAAAAATGTTTTATTTTAATGTGAATTAAACATAACTTTATATCTGAGAAATAAAACAGGGTTCCCACGTACCTGGAATTGTCAGGAAAAATGATCAATTTTTAAAATTTTCTGGAAAAGTCAGGGAAACTTTTAAAAATTTTTATCTATAAATGCCGGTTATATTCTTTTTTATTGTCATCAATGTAAAATCGTAAAAATAAAAATGCTAAATTTTCGATTTTGTATACTTTGCAAGGTTATTATTTATAAGCACTTTATTTTTCCCAGTTTCAAGATTAATATGTGAAAAAATAATTTAATTTTCGGTGTGAAATTTTTTGAAAATCTTCTGGAAAACCTGGAAAAGTTAGGGGATTTTGATCTAAATATCGAGTGGGAACCCTGATAAAACATACTGTATATAAAGCGTACCTAACGGCTTCTTTGCAGCCAATATCTTTTAAGTGCTTGCACCTATTGTCCTCGTTTATATTTAGGTATGTAACATAATTAATTCTTCAAGCATGGAACTCTTCCAGAATGGAACTGTCTACCACCGCCCCCTTTTATTCTAATTGAACGTAAACCAATGTATCCTTCCGCATATTGTAAATCTATGTGAACCTTTTCACTGTAATTCGAAGAGTAAGAAATCCCAGGCTTTGCCTGTCGTGTATCCTCATTAAAAATAATCTTAAAATGTTTTCATCCTGAAATCATTACTTAAGAAGAAGAATATGCTAACCCTAATATAATAGAACTTTTCTTATAATGACGCCCAAAGTGGGGCGCCGTTATAAGAAAAGTTATATTATACTAGGATTAGCATATAATTCTTCTTATTAAACAATTTCAGCATGAAAACATTTTAAGATTATTTTAATGAGGAGCTGAATTTTACACGACCGGCAAACCCGGGTATTCCTTGCACTCTAATTACAGTGAAAAGGGCAACAAAGTTTTACAATACGCGGAAGAATACATTGGATAAGTTCAAATTGAATGAAAGGGGGTTGCAGACAGTTCCATTTCAGAAGAGTTCCATGTTTGGAAAATTATATCCGTTACAGGAATTTAATATTTTTTATTAAGAAGTCCATTTTCAACTTTAAGTGTGAACTTTTTGTTACTAATGTATACAATTATTTGGCATATAAACATTGCTATATATAATTATATTTTAAACGTTATAAAAATATGGTCCTTATAAATAGATTTTAAGGTCTTAAGAATATCGTTTGAAACTTCTTATTTTAATTTTCTGAAAATGCAAACAAACTACCCTGCAATGAAAATTTAAGTTTTTCTGGAAAAGTCTGGATTTCTTTGTGCATTGTAGGGAAACATGCTCTGTTAAATTTCTTTCACCGTCATTGATTTAATTTTCTTCATATGCAAATTTGTAAAAACAAAAATGTCTATACTTTGCTAGGTTATAATTTACACATATTTTACTTTTATAAACCTCAGCATAATTGTAGGAGAAAATCGGTCACGTTTGCATGCAATTTGGAATTTTTGAAAACCTTCTGGAAAAACAGTAAATTTTTATCTTTATTGGGTGGCAACTCTATAGTATAGGTAGCATAGCTAAAAAAAATTCAAAAAGTTTAGTTTGTGGCAACTGAAGTGTTGTAGCTCAAAATTGAAATTTATTGAAAATATAAAATGCCTATTTCGGTAATAAACTGTAATATACATTGGAAAACAAGCCTAATTTACAATAATTTCATTCCAAATTATATATTCAAAGTGTATGCTTTTATATGATCATTTGATTATTTCTATAATCTGTCTGCAGTTTTAGTTAGAGTGATCCTTTATTAACTCTAAAAAAAATATTTTCTTTTCTTTGGCGTTTTTCATTGTAAATTCGATTGATACAATCAACACCCATGTCTTGTCTGGAATTTGAACTCTGACCCATATTGAGAGTTCCATACAATTTTGGAGGCAGAAGCAAAATGTAATAGATAAAATATCTTAAATGAAAATTCTTTATTATTCAATGACATACTCTACATATTTCAAATATATTTTACAAAAGTGTGACTAGTTATAACTCATACTGAATCAACTTTGTTGATACAAATATTTCAAAACATTTATTAATGAGAAAATGATTCATTTAAAAAAAACATATTTGAAAGACATAAAATATTCGCTTGTAAAACACTTTGTAAATTGCTTGCATACAATAGTCTGGAAAAACGATATATTTTTAGACATCTTACAAAACTTAAATGTAAACAACCATTGATAATCAGCTCTTTTTTTTAAATAGTTTACATAATTTTTTTTACAAACTTCAGGTATATTGATAATTAAGATTTTTATAAATTCAATACAAAATATTCTTATAAATTTTAAGAAGAATTAAAAAACAAATATCTTCTTCGTTGACAAAAAATCTCCATTCTGATGAATAATGATCATTACAATTAAAAAGATAATGTAATATAAAAATCGGAAAGTTCCAATTGCGGCCCGTGGCAACCTTTTGTCTGAGTGATAAACAATTGTTTTATTATTTGAGAATATGGTAACCCGGCTCCCTTCGGCCGCAATTGGGCTATTGCCATAAAAATGTACATGATTCTTAAAGGAATAATCAGAATTCGATTGTTAAAGATTAGCTCGATATATCATCATATTTCAGTTCGGGCATTTAGCAACTCTTAAAAGATGGGTTAACGTCAAGGATAGTGAAGACTATAGAAGGTGCGCTCGTTTTTCGCTTTTTGAAAGTGGGCAAGGAAAGCACATTTTTGACGTCATTTTTGCTCCGCCTTACTATCGGTTTTTGATCATTCTTATTGGCTGTGTGTTTCAAGCATTGCTACTTAGGTTCGATCCCCGGTTGGGTAACAACTGAGGATTTAATTTTTAATTAGCAAAATAATGTAAATACCTGTAAATAATTGGGTTCAGGTAGCTTCACTACTAATCCGTCCTTGTTTTGTGATGTCCCTGTATTATACTTGATTGAAATTGTAACTCATTTAATATGTCCAATACAAATGCATTGAACTGATGTTGTTTGTCCCCATTTTACACTTTCAAAATTCATGGACTTGCTCTCGTGGCAGCTAATATTATTTTAATACGCTCAATTTATTAAGCAAATCTTTTGCAATTTTTCCATACTAAATGCAATCCTTAAAATATAATTTAAACTCATAAAATGCAGTAAAAGTAACTAAATAAAGTTAGCTTATCACTTTTTAATAGTTCACAAAAAAACGAATAGATGGCAGCACCTCACAAACGAGAGCATTAGACACGCCTACAGAAAGCGCGAGGTAGGCGTCACTATGACGTCAAAAATTTTGCTTTCCCCGCCTTCCGTCAGACAGCGCGAGAACGAACACACCTTATATATATATATGGTCTTCACTATCCTTCGGTTAACGTTAACTTTTTTCTGAAGTTAAAATTCTTCATCTGATGAGCAGTCTCCTAAGAGCCTTTTCCGATCTGAAGCTCTCAGACTTTTTACAGAATCCTGAAATAATAACAAAGCATTAAGATTGTGTTCAAGTCTAGCCTATAAGGCCGTTTTCACATATGACGCTTTATGCAGGGTGGTAACATAATCTGGAAAATCAGGGAATTATCATGGACATTTTTAATCCTGGAAAAGTCAGGGAATTTTTCAAAATTTCACAAAAAAATCAAGGATATAAGGATCTTGCCATACATTATTGCTTTACTCATCATGTAATTTGTTGTCCCTGGACACTTGGGAGCACCTAAATGTAAATAGTTAATCAACTCCCATGGATTGAGGCTTTATGCCTAACCTTTTTATTGCTTTTTATATGTTGTTTTGTGCTTTTGTCCTGTGCTGTCACCGTATTGTCCTTAATGTGTTCTAGAAACACGCCATTCAAATCTATCTTAAACGTCAGGTTTTATTAATAATAGATATACAGGAGGTTAAAGGGGCTTCGCCCCTATGGTACTCCACACGCTTCGCTAAACTATAAAAAAATCAAGGAAATTTTAAAATTTTGATTTTTAAGCGGCAATTATCGTCTATTATGCCCTCTATTCTAGGTAGTTTAGTTGTCAATATTTCCTTTTAGTTCTAAAAGATATATTTAAAAAAAAAGCATAGTTATGCGCGTTCTCATATTTATTTTTTTAATATTTATTTATTAAATGTGAACCATTGCTCGAGGGAGAAGCAACAGCAAAGTACATTGGACTTTGAATTGTAAGCAACAGGTGAGGGACTAATGAATATGTGATTTATTGAAAATTAGAATAGGAAATATGAAGCATATAAAACATTTAAAATTATCTACAAAAGAAAAACTGTCAATAAGTATTGCTTATAATTTTTCATTTATAATGGAATATATTTATTGGATCATTGTACCGTGGATACTTTGTTTCTATTCAAAGCATGTTGCAACATTTCTTAACGCAATTGTAAAATCAGGAAAGTTTTTGTGACACCATCATAGAAATAAGGGAAATATCAGGGAACTTTTTTTCCAGAATGTGGTTGCCACCCTGATATGTTTTATTCACATGTGCTTCATATATTGCAAATGTATGTGAATATCATGCTTTCAGGCACCAGTTTATATGCGAGATCTTTGATATCTGATTGACAGTTATCATCACCAAGTTCATAAGTTAAGTATACTTAGTATTAGAGTAGCAATCACTTATGAAGTGTTGTAAAGCAAAGGAACGATATTGATATGTTGTATGTATTGCCCCCGCACTTTTTTTTAGATTCCCCACTCCACTTTTTTTTTAATATTGCACTTTAAAAAAAAAATATTTCACTGCTTTTGACCTGCTTTGGGCGAATGGTTTGGTAACGCTGTTCGTTTATCAATATGCACACCTGGTCATTTCATTACTTTTTTATTCATGCAATTGCCATTTTAAGCAACAGGTCTTCATATTCATATCGGAGAAATATAATTTGATTTATGGACTCCGTTAATTTGTATAAACGACGATGCTTTTGACCTGCTTTTTTACATTATCTGCTTCCAGAGAACATGTTTAATTAACATGCCTGTCACACTATAATTTTGTGTTGTATCCAAATGTATATATTAAAAAATATATATATAAGTATTGCTCATAATTTTTAATATATAATGCAATAGATCTTAACGTTACTGTAAAATGAATGAAATTTTTGCAACACCATCATGGAAATATCAGTGAATTTTTTTTCTTCTAGAATTTTGTTGCCACCCTGAATTTGGAATAGAACATACAATATTTTTCTATTCTTGAAAATGAATGTAAATGTGAAGGGAGGGGGGGGGGGGGAGCCCAAGATCGTCATAGACTTAAGATATATTTACCGCTACGTATCCTACTATTTGGAAATATGACACTAGGAAACATTTGTTTCCTGTAGAAAGATAAATGACATCTCTGTTTCATACTTACAGGTAAAATTTTCCTCCTCAGTCTTCTTCGACGACAACACCTGCGGAGGCATCCGCATATTGCTATTGTCAAGATGCAGGTTGTAGCGAAGAGAATACCTGCGGCCACAGGTATCAGGATGCTCAATGTGTAGGTGTCCTCCTTTTGGCATAAAAGAACAGAGTTTTTTAGAGTATGCCCCCCATCTGATCACTTTTAACAATTGAACATCAAAGAAACCACTACTGCAATATTAAAAACAAAACATCTATACTCGGGGACAACCTAAGTTGAAGCGGAAGCTATGATATGTATAAATATTCAATAGGGGAGTTTCACGCCGAGAAGAAGAGGACCGCTGTTCCAACCGAACATGGAGAAAAATCCCCGCCGCCGAAGAAGTTCCGTAGAATTTGCAATTTTGATTGGTGCGCTGTTCAATCGGTTAAAAAAAGATCACTGTAAAAATATTCGCGGAAATACAATGTTTAATTAATCAAAATGTTACTTTTCCTATACCTTTACGATTGAAGCTTAAAAAGACAGTATAAAATTTACTTTTAGGGATCCAAAGACTCAAAGTATTAAAAGTTTTACTGAATAAACTAGTAGATAGTTGGGTTAATGTCAAATCGAATTAAAGTGAATTCACGGTTCAAATATGACCAATATTAATAGAAAAATAGATTGGATAAATTTTGAACTTACCACCCATTCAAGGCTCTTTTGGAAGATCGTCTCTGAAATAAAAAAAAATCTGTATTATTATATGCATATATTTATAAAACTTAACATACTGGAAGAGCAACTCAAGACGAACAAATTGATACCAAGTAGTCTGAACAAATAGCATGACTAGATCAGGGCCCGATTAAGACATTGAATCTAAGGAAGCCCGCCTTTAAATGTGAGCCCTATTGTTCTCAAATAGACCCTGGATCATTAAATCAAGCTTTTAATGTACTAAAATCCTTGCCTCGCTTAATGACATTAAATGAAACGCATTTTAATTAATATAATAACATATATTAATAAGTAATGAGCATTCCTAATATTCTGTATGGATTTTTTTGCCAATATTCGAACAAATTTAACACAAGTAGTAAGTTTTTTTTTTACTACAGTTTGTAATGCAATTATTTTAATGTAAATTTAGTATCCTGTTAGGTGCCTTAAATATTTATATAAAATGTGTGAGATTTGGGGCCCTCAAAAATGTAAAGTGTAAGCTATGGGCTTCACGGGCCCATTCGGTAATCAGGCCCTGTGACCAGTGCAAAGAGACCTAGAAATTACCGAAGAGGCAAGATGATAAGAGTGTATAGGGTATAATGTACTCACGAGCCAAACCATACC
This sequence comes from Troglohyphantes excavatus, assembly GCA_963932185.1. Taxonomy (NCBI): domain Eukaryota; kingdom Metazoa; phylum Arthropoda; class Arachnida; order Araneae; family Linyphiidae; genus Troglohyphantes; species Troglohyphantes excavatus. The sequence goes on from OZ010678.1 coordinate 32,054,367, forward strand.
GTGAGGACAGCACCTGTCCGATTTTTTTAAAAACTGTTTTCACTCATTTTAAAGAACCAGTAGCGGCGATTGTATATCAGAGTGAGGAGGCAAGAGCTAAAAGTTAAAAGCAACGGCACGACACACACACAAATGCCAATTTCTTTACAATTTCTAAGGGAAATCTGCTTGAATTTTCAAAAATTGGCGAGTGTGGGAAGCATTTACCCACGCTAAAAACCCTTAATCGCCGAGTTAAAATCATGACTCCACAAACTGGCGGTCAACTTACTTTCATCTGGGGTTGCAGGAGCTTTTGTAGTGCCTAAAACGACCTCTTCCAATTCATCTGTGCTTGAGGTTACGTTTAATCCACCAGCAGAACTAGCAGCAGAATCTTTTGCTGATTCCGAATTGTTTTGTTCGATTACATGGACAGGCTTCGCAGTCGTCGAAGACGATGCCAGGTCATCCGAAAGTTGTTTTTTAACGGATTGTTTCGTAGTGGCGTTGTCCCCTTCCGAAATAGAAGAATTCTGCGAAGATCCGAGACTCTCCGATGAATTCGAGAGATGTAAATCCACGAATTCTTCATCAAACGTCGAATTTGAGATAGAGGGATCTATTTCGGATTCACTGTAAAGAGGGTTTGTTGCATTTGTGTCCGATGATCCCTCACTTCGTGGTAGAACCTCAGGTTCAGAGGACCTCTTGATGGTATTGTCGTGATCGCCGCTGCCGAAAAAGAAGTCCCCGAATCTAAACCCTTTGGCCTGGACGCAGGAACACAATATGGAGGCGAGGAAATAGACTGCGACGAGGAGCTTCATGGCCATTGCATGTAGTGTGACCGAGGTTAAAGATTTGGCTATGGTCGTGCTATCTTCATAAGTACGTTCCGTAACTGAAAAATAAGAAAAGTATTGTTATAATATTGCATAGCAATTGTGCAACAACTTTTTCATAATGAAGCTGTAGCCGACAGGGGGGCAGCTGTCAAATTTGTCATCGAAACTTGAGATAAAGGAAAGGGTGTTCCTTTTCGGTTACGGAACTTTTTAAAAGACTTTCATCGGCAAACTGATAAAGGGATAGGATTAGGTGGCATGGTGCGTTGATGAAAGTGTAAATAATAATCTCTGAGCTCAATTTTTTCCATTCTTGATTTTCGTTCCTAACAGCGATTTTATTTCCTTTTAGCTTTCTTTTATTATCCAGGGGTTTGTTGGCGACCAGTTCTATTTCTATAATCTACGAGAAAAACTTTTCTGGCCGCGCTTCCTTCAACATATAGCCATACCCGATTTTTTCTTATTTTTAGGGAAAGGATCTCGATCTCTATATGCTAGCTAAAAATATAAATACCTTATAAATTATAGGTCTGAGAGATTTTGATCTATCTGAACAAAGCATTAATTAGTCTTCAAATATGATACTCACCAATAAACATTGGCGTACAACCACCATAGTCTTCCATGCAATTTGCATGTATTGTCTGTCCTAAATTATTATTATGCACCGTAATCGAGATGCCCCCTTCAAAGTTCATATTCGCAATGGTAAACTTCATCTATGTAGCCTAGATATAATGTTATGTTAAATTACTTGTCATACTGGAGGCGAAGGCTTCTACGGAGCCACGACCTTCGTAAACCCTAAAGACTCAACAATATTATTATGTGCTGAAAAAATGTAAGTTAATAATGTGTTATTAAACCTATTTCTTCTTGTTTAAAAATGTAAGTAAATGCCAAAAGTTTTTATTTTTCCTTTGCAAGAAACATTTTTTGTTAGAAAATCTTGCTATATAATGTTTCAACATTTTTTTTTTCATTCACATTATGTTCAATTCAACATTATGTTCAAATATACCGTATTCCTCCCGCGGAAATGAACGATTCTTTGTTATTTTTAAATATGTACAAAGTTTTTCGGTGTTCGTCAATTTTTGTTGTTTTAGGCTTTAAACTAAAAAAAACTTCGTTTTTACAAAAAGATAAATTTTACCAAAATGAACAGGTTAAAAAATAGTTCTTTAAAAAAGAACATGTGCAGAGAACACCAGTTCTCAAAAAAGAACATAAATTTTACATCCCTATTTTTTAGTTTATTTTTCACATAGTGATCTAAATTTGGGTATTCTGTTTTGCTGAAAACACTCAAAGTGTGTCAAATATATAAAGCTAAAAACTATTTTACAAAAAAGGAAACTTTTCGGTTATAGTAGTATTTAAATTAGCATTTAGTATAAAATTCTTGCACAGTTTTTAGCATATTAACATTTTAGTAGTTGAATTACAAAACTTTGATATTTGCTCCGAATTATCTGATCAATTCCAGTTAACACCTTATCAGATAAAATTTATTCAGCCATTTTTAAATTACAAAAAATCTAGGACATTTTATTAACATACAAAGGTGCTTCCCCTTTTCTTTGCTTCCGACATTGTTTTATCTTTTTCTGGTTAAAATTTATGGGCAACAAAACTAAATGCTTCTTATCTCCTCGATGGTGTAGACGAAGCAAAAAGAGATACTTGAGCAAAGTTTTTTGTTTTATTAGGTCATAAAGTGAAGAGTAAAAATCCACAAATAAGACATATCATAGGATCAAATAGAATATAGGGCATATCTTCTCCTTCATAGCTTTTGAAAACAATCCTTAAGGACTTAAAACTTAACCTTAAGGACTCAATCGAAATATACATATTAATTATGCAAATTATTTCTGTCTGGGGTATGTCTTTTAATATCAGTAAATGTCAAGTGTTGCACATGGGTATCAAAAATAGTAAGTCTGCATATGTTTTACAGGGTGCAGAAATCAAAAATAGCCAGATTGTAAGTGATCTGGGTGTATTAGTAAATGAGGTTTTAAAATGAGTCATCAATGTACAGTAGCTAGCAAAAACGCTAATAGAATGTTGGGGTACATCAGAAAAAGTGTTTAATCAAAATCCTGCCATTGAACAGAGGTTTGGTAAGGCCATATCTTGGTATGCTGTACAGTTCTGGTCACCATATCTTAAAAAACACATTGAATTGTTAGAGAAAATTCAGCACAGGGCTATTAAAATGGTTCAAGGGTTTTCAGGCATAAATTGTGAAGATAGATTAAGAAATTTGAATATGTATTCTCTGAAAGAGAGAAGGGTTAGGGGAGATTTGATTCAACTGTTCAAATTTATCAAACAAAGAGATGTGGAGGATTTAGATTTTAATATGAGTGATAGAACGAGAGGTCATGGGTTTAAGTTAAACAAATCCCATTTTAATCGGGAAAACACTATTTCTATAATAGGGCAATAGACAAATGGAACAACTTGCCAGTGAATATTGTTAATTCTAAAAGAGTAACGGATTTTAAGAAGAAGTTAGATACGCATTGGGGGATAGTTAACAGGTACTAGATGGACCAACCTTGTTGGGCCTTGAGTCTGTTGTTGGTAAAAAATATTTTGTATTTATTAGCATTTACGTGTGGGGTGGGACAACACCTGTTTCATAAATTTTACAGGTCTAGCGATGGCCTTGGAACAATTTTGACTCTACACCAAATTCAATTATATAAAAAAAAATTAATTAATTTAAAAAAACTTATGAAAGAAGAGAATACAAATGCAAATTATATTGGTTTAAATTTTCTTAGAAAAATTGTAACATAATCTCCATTTTGAACACTGACCCCTTTTAGTGCTAAGATGTGAACATAACAAATCTTTTTGTGCCGAATCAATACGGGTGCGTCAACAGATGTCCCAGTTCATTGAACTTGCACGTCACAAGTTGAACATTAAACGGTAATTTCTCTCGTCAATGTTCTCATAAAAATCTCTTTGTAAACCATGCTCAATTTTATTTAGGACCAATCTATCTACAGGTCAGAGTGTTCATTTTGAACACTCATTTCTTTCAAACAAAGGGGCTGCCGTGAACGCAAGGCTGCGCTGTTAAAAATAGGTACTCAAAAATAAGTAAAATATACTCATTTATGAGTATATTCGATGCTTGTCATAGCTCCGAATATATAAGTTACATTTTTGAAAAATACGTACTCAAAAATGAGTAAAAATTAATAAAAAGATTAGTTGTTACCTAAATGGGCTGTCTTCATAAATCACTTTCAATAAGTATCAACAATTACAACCAAGACTTACCGGGAATCGAACTTATATCCTCAGGCACCTCAGTCCAGTGTCTTATCCGTTGTACGTACTATCAGGGCGACGTGAAGAAATTATAAACATAATAAATGTTTAAAAGGTGGGCCAAACGATGAGAAATAACAAAATTGAGTTGTAATAACTCAGTTTCCATTGAACCAATCGACATGAAATAATGTGGAAAGCTATCTTCTGAACACCTATTTTAAGTTTGTCAGGTCGCTTTGTTAAGATGGCTTGAACGGAAGCTGAGATTAGCGGTATTAAATCACACTGCTCCTTTTTGCGAAAGTACTTTTACTTAAATTTGAATTCGTCATCGCTCATTTACGATGCAATTGTACTCAAAGAAAAACGAGTAGGTTCATCAGGTACTCATTTTTAAGTACTATTTTTTTACAGTGGTGGAGATTAATATTTAGAAAAAGGCATGGAGAGGATAACATATACAAGGTAGCTCTTAGGGGTGTGCCACAGGTGCCGTCGCACAGGATCGCGTGATTTATAAGGGGCCCTGCATTTGCAAGAAAACAATTTCCTTAAAATCGGTTTTTAACATGAAACATCTTAAATCATATACATGGAAAATTAGAGAAGAAATATCGTGATAGGGTGTCCATTCCAACACAACTCCGTGACGAATAGCACAATTGACATAGATTTGGCTTCGTTCAATAGGAAATTAGGCGCCCATCCAAATATAATCTTGATATAAAGCAAAGGACATACAAGGCGTTGATGGGGAGACCACGGCGTCAGACGAGATTGTCTTTCTTTTGTTGGCAACCAATCCTTATCAATAAAATTGTTCGAAATTTTGTTCAACGTTTCACCATAAAATGGTGAAGCGAAAAATATGAGTTTTGGTGCTATGTTTCACCACGAAATGGTATCCGTGGTAACACCATAAAATGGTGAAACCAAGCACCAAATAATAGTTGCAACTAAATGGGTACCAAATTTTAGTGCAAGTCGTACTAAATTTTTAGCAGTGTAGGAAAGAAAAATTACATTAAAAATACAAATATACTAAACTACCTCACGAAAACGTGCTGTAGCAATGAAGATTCATGCGTGTGTACACAAAAAGAAATATGATATATATTAAATATTGTTGTTAAAGCACTGTACCATTATATACAATTCATATTCTGTAGCGTCTTGCATTGCTGGAACTAAGTCGCAGTATATAAATCGAAGAATGTTATTTTTATCATTATAGTTTCTTTACCTAACACAAGACGAATCCATGTGTGTTGTGTTAATACTTTATGTTCAGACCAGTACAGTTACATAAAAAAATATTTTGGAATGGTTGAAATAAGAAATTTCCCGACTTAACGATTCGAAATTCTCAACTCAACAGTGCTGAAACTTCCCAGTTCCAACCTATCGATATTTTTCATCTAGTTTCTTATATATATTTTAGATAATATTAAACAGTTCTCTTACAAATATTGATTTGTTGCACCAATATTCCAATGCAATTTCCGTTCTAAGGTCTAATTTAAATGTAATCTTACAAGTTAGGTAATTTCTAATCTTCTCTAGCTTTCATTTGTTAATAATATTAATTTTCTGCAATGTTAGACTCAGACATTACAGAGTTACCATGTTTGTTGGTTTAAAATGACATGGTACGCTTATTAAAAATATATATATATAATTATTTTAGATTAAAAAGAACTTTTTTAAAACTCCTATATTTTTTTAAATTTGTGTTTACTCATATATATGTTGAAAGTTGACAACAAAAACTTTTTTATTGTAACAACCCATAAATGTTATTCAAATCGTACTTCGGAGCTTTTTCTCGAATATTTTGCATAATAAATGCCCTCTCCGACACCAGTATGAATCTGATGTTAACTAAGAAAAGTGTGCAAGTTTTTTGAAGGGGCGATCAGGGCTCGATTAAGCCATTGAAAAAATGGGAGCCTGCCTTGAAATGAGGGTCTTGTTGCTCTAAGATATACAATGGAACATCAAATAGAACTTTTACATGCACTACTGCCTAATGTTATGTATGTTTACATCTCCCACCCCCCTATTCGAACAAATTTAATACATGGTTCGCACAGTCCTTAAAAGTCCTTAAGAACTATTTAATTTAAGTAGGTCCTTAATTAAGGGCCCTTAAAGTCCTTAATTTTCGACTGAGGTCCTTAATTTTTGTCAAACATGTTTTTTTTACTAATTCACATGGGTGGTATTTTTTCCGTGTCTAACCAGTGGCAGTGGTTTTAGTCAGTGGTCATTATAATACACTACACTTCGTCATTGGAAAATTTGTTTGTTGTTTTGTGAAGAATCGATACTCATTCTAGAAAAACGAGGAATTTCAGAAGAATGTAGCATCTTTAAGGGATGGGAATTCTGCGCCAGAGTTTTCCGGAAGTGGTATCCTGTGCCAACTTGCTACAAAACCCCACTGACATGTGATTATGTGCCAATTTTGCCCCAAACAATGTGCGATTCTCCGCCAAAAAATTAAAAAGGCCCTTAAAAATTATCGAGAGGTCCTTAAAAAGTCCTTAAGAACTACTTAATTTTTACTTTTGAAAATCTGTATGAACCATGTAATACAACTGACAGTGACAAGTTTTTTTTTTTACTTAAGTTTGTGATGTAATTTTTTAAAGACATTTATAGCAAACTATGTTAGGTTTGTTAAATATTTATATAAAATGTATGAGGGGGACCCTCAAAACTGTAAACCTGGCTTTACAGGCCTATTCGGTAATTAGGCCCTGGGTACGTAATAAAATTCTATTTATTTTAACATTCCTACTAAAGGAACTTGCAGTTGGATTTGTCAGGGCCACGCAGCAATTGAGGGTGATCCCTCATCAGTCTCAGGGCCTGATTACCGAATAAGCCCGTGAAGCCCAGGATTACACTTTGCATTTTTAAGGGTCCCCCAAATCACACATTTTATATAAATATTTAACAGCAATATCACAGTTTGGTACTGAATTTACCTTAAAAAAATTGCATTACGAACTTTAGTAAAAAAAACTTTCTACTTGTGTTAAATTTGTTCGAATATTGGAAGATAAAAAATACAGAATACTCATTACTTATAAATATATTTTGTTATATTATAATGTTTCAATTTAATGTCAATCAGGGCCAAGAATTTTAACGTATAACCAGTGGCGGATTTAACGGGCGGCAAATGGACAGTTGCCGCCTGGGCCCCCTTGTCTTGGGTCCATTTTGGGCCCCCGACTCACAAAATTAGAAAAGGGAGGAAGAGAAATAATTGTTTCTTTTATTTTTTAACATATTTTAATTTTACTAAACTTTTCACTGAAATTATCTGTTTGGATTCCTTTATCCTTATGCATACGAGTAGACAGGTGCCCCTTCTTCAACGGGCCCGGGCCCACTCCTCCTCTTTACAGGGAATTACATTATCGAATAAGTCCGTGCAAACAACACTTGTACTTGGTTTCTGAGCAGCCCCCAAATCATCTACGACGCGGGGGCGGGGCCCTGCTTTTGTAAACAGACCAAACGTGGGGCCTCTAATGAGACGCAGGGCCCTGTGTGAAGGTAGCTGCGAGAATCCATGAACTATAATATAGATTTAAGAATTATAATATTTTTAATAGATTTTAAGATTATTATTATTTAGGAGTGGGGCTAAGCAACGACTCTCGAAAAATCAACTCGGAGTTTAAGTGCATAGAGCATGAGAACGGCAGTTTCTAATCATTATTTAAAATTAAAAAATGTAGCAAAACGGTCTAATCTAAATATTTTTAAAAAAAAAGGGTTAAGAAATTAAAATACAGATTAAGTTTTTTTTTGTTGGCAAAAGGCCACCAACCCAAAGCACGGGACCCTTTGTCACAGCGCTAAGGAGGCCGGGGGGATGGGAGTATTCATACAATTACAATTTTATAGTATTCCCCTATGCTATAAAAATATATAACACTTATCAAACACGTATCTAGAAACTCGAATTGATGCTTTAGGGTCTATTTAAAAGCGTAAGACAAATCGTTGAAAATATTTCATTTAATAAACTATGAAGTTTGGGTTGAACATTGCCTGATTTATCATTAGGCACCTTAGTCTGGAGCTAAGAGCCCTGGATTTATAAGCCTCATCTTTTATTGTAGAAAAATTGCCCATGTTTTTTAAAATTCGTTTACTGCAATTTTGCATAACTTTACAGCAATTTTTTCAAAAACGTTGTAATTTCTTGTTTTTTAAAAGAATAATTAACTGTATATGTGGGATTTTTAATTATTTTAATCTATTTTTTTACGAGAGTGATGGCCCCTATCAGTGCTTTTGTGCCTATAGTAATGAATTTTTTTAATCAATCCCGGGCATATGCTTTGGGGGGGGCTAAAGGTCTAGAGCCCCCTTCAAGAAATATTTTGAAGGGGCTGAGTCACCCTCCCTAATATAATAATCCCCTCTACCTTTTTTTAAAAAAAATAAATCTCATTTTAAATACCAATTGCAGGAATAGAGAATTTGTACAAAAATCCGCCTTGGAAAGGAAACCCTTGTTTATTCCTAAACGTGTTTTACGTGCGCTTGGAATGGGAAAGAGGTCGTTTTGAAAAGAACAGGAGAAGAATGAATTGTCGTAGCTTTGACAATGAAATCGCTTGCAAACCTTTTTCAATAGTTTCCTTTCGAAGACGATTTGTATGTATCATTAGTCAAATGCCCTTTTGTCCAAACAGGGAGGTGTCCAAAGCACCTGTTATGTTGCCAACTTCGTTTGAAAGGCATCCGTGAGTCGGAATTGTAGCAAGACATATGTGAAGGGTCAAGGGTCACAAAGGACTGCTTTTCGGGGAATTGTAATGGTCCACTTCGCTTCGTCCTCTTCTGTTTGCAATTAGTGTCACTTGGCCGTACTGGTTGATAGATGCTCTTTCCATTGTGACATGAGTATTGCCATTTTATGCTTGTGGAGGTTTAGAATGGACTACACTACAACTACATTGCCCCGTGAGGTCGTACGGGACTACTTGAAAAAAAAATCCCTAATTTATGAGATCGAACAGCTTCCATTTCACAGCTTCTTATTTCAGAGTAAGACGGTAAATTTAGGAAGTAATTTTTTTAGTACTAATAACAAATGTAGGAGGTTTTTTACATCAGCATATTTTACTGTTTTGCAAGTAAGTAAATATTTCTATATTCTAAAAATCAATTACAAATCATAACATCTTTCCTAATGAAATGGGCTTTTGTAATTATGTTAATCAATTGGCAGTGACTAATTAAAATGTTTGTTTTTGCTATACACCATTAAGTCAATAACACTAAGAATGTTTATGTATAGAAATAAGTCGAAGCTCATTTTAATCTTGAATAATATATAAATTACATATAATAAATGCAATTTCAATGTAGCGAATTATTGTAAATACTAGGAAAATACGGTTTATATAGTCTAAATTTCTAATGGTTTTATTGCATCAATTGAATAATTATATATTCAACAATTTATTATTTATTTCATTTGTTAACAATTTATTATTTATTTCATTTGCTAATATTTAAATTGATAATTTATATTTATTCAAAACATTATACAATTAAACTTTTCTTGTACTCAATAAACTCTGACTCATGCAAAATCGTATATATTTTTTATATTACTAACTTTTTATGTTTCCTAAACAGAAAAAGTTTAAGTTTGAAAACTATTTATAAAATGTATCCATTTAAGTAGCTGAAATAAACATAATTTCAGATATTTATATGAATATCTACAACACTTCGTTAAAAATGTAAAAAGTAAATATAAGAATAATGTAAAAAAAAAACTATTACTTTTGGTAATTTCATTTTCGGTGTTTCTCAGAATGTGATACGTTTCCTTGTAAGAAAATTAAAACTGGACAATGAGGCCTAAAATACGGCATAAAGCCATATTTACGAACTTTTATTGTAAAATATTTTATTTGTTTTGTTAAATTAGACGAATCAAGTTTATTTAGTTACAAATATCGAAAAGTTCTATTTTCGAGATTACAACACACCGCAATTGATGCAAGGGGCTGCGGAACAGTTGCGCTGTTCTCAAAATGGGGAATAATTGCGTCGAGCAAAATATTAATTTTTGTTAATATTATAGAAAATGATCATTTAGAAACAAACATTCAAATTGTGTTTTGTCACATTGAGTGCGCTTATAGAATTTGAAGAGTTCGTGGGAAAAATCGCAAATAACTTTTTCTTACTACATTGACTGATCTACAGATTCCAAACTTTGGTAGATAAATTCAAAGGATAAAACGTGTTTTGGACAAATAAAATAGTTAAGTTCTATTAAAAATTCGGAAGCAAGTTCAAAAGAGGTAATAATCCTATTTTTAAAAATTTAAAAAAACAAAACACGTTTTTTGAATGTTTGCTCCTAAATTATTTATTAGAAAACGGGCCCTCTTCAAACATTTTTGCCGCCCGTGCCTTTTGTCTTAAATCCGCCACTGCGTATAACAGTTCAATTTGATGTTCTAGATTCTATTTGAGAGCAATGGCCCATTGCTCTCAAATAGAATAAACTAGAACATCATGCACTAATATATTTCCCATTTATAGGCATTAAAATGAAGAATATTAAAATATATTAATAAGTAATGAGTTTTCCCTATATTCTGTAAGTATCGATTTTTCCCAATATTCGAACAAATTTAACAAAACAAGTGAACATTTTGTTTAGAGAAGTTTGTAATTTTTAAAGGTAAATTTAGTAGCAAACTATGATAGGGGTGTGATTTGAGAGCCCTTTAAAATTGTGTATGTAATATTATTAGCAAAATATGTGTGATTTGGGGATCCCTCAAAATTGTAAAGTATAAGCCTGGGCTTCACGATCCTATTCGGTAAGGCCCTGGCAATGCCAACATGCGTTATAGGTATTCCATTGAATGCTTTAGGCAATGCGATTAAATACGCCGCATTTCAAACTTGGATGATTTCATTGGGACCCCTGATTAGAATACATACGCAATTTATAAAATTTTATATTTAATCTTTAACTCATACTAGATAGAAAATAAAACTTAACTCACCAATATTGGAAAGTCCATTCAAACATCCATTTAGCAGCACTAATTACCGCGTCTGGGGAGGATGTGGAATTGACTTCCTCTTCTGCATTTCCTACATCTGTGCGCTCCCTGATAAAACACTGGAAATTGCAGGCTTCTTTGCGGGTGACGTCATTCGGCCACGTTCCCGCATGGAGAAGTGAACACCTGTTATTAGAAATGAAAAGAAGCTGCTGCACCTGAAGTCGAGAAACACGGAGAAGCGCTTTTTCGGCGTGCTCAAAAGTATTTATTGTCTGACGTTATCTTTTCTTGTTCTGATATGTTCTAAACTGCAGCAGAAAACGGTGTCGTAGCGGTAGAAGTAACGTTCCTGCGCCCTCAAAACAAAATACTTTAGTAAACCCTTGATATATAACGACTCTTTACATGACTGGTCGTTGTGTAACGAGTTAAAAAAATCGGGTAGTATTAAAAACTGTACCGTAAGGACGCTTTTTCACACACCGGGAAAACCGGTAATGGAACCGGCGGTAATGTTATCCAATTAGAATTTTTCACGTAATCCGATACGGCATTGTATACCGTAAATATTGTATCGATGCCGTCTCTGTTTTCGCAGTGTGTGGAAAACGGACTAAGGTTTGGTTCATTAATACTTTACCTCGTATATACCTTTAACATATAGATAGAAAAAAAAAACGAAACTCACCAGTATTGGAAAGTCCATTCAAACAAGTTTTTTTTATGCCGTAATTGAATTTTAAGTGTGATATTTTATCTTCACAATGAATTTTTTTACAAATCGTCACTTTCCACTCCACACAATTTTAGCACAAACGGTTTAAGCTGACAACTAGTCAAATAGAATTGTAGAACTAATCGTTCTCTTCAATTTAAACACGCACTCGCTACGACCTATCGATTAGAACTGAAAAGTGGTTAAACAGGTCAGAGTATGCCTAAAACTTGAATCATTCAGCAGTGGCGGCTCGTGGTCTAAAATGTTAATGCAGCCGAAATCATGTGAATCCCCCCCCCCCCCCCCCTCCCTATTTTCCCAAAACATTACATGAACGGAAATTCTTTATTATTCAATACTCAAATCAAGTTTCCTTTCATTTTTTAAGAAATGATAACATGCGAAAAAAATAGAAAACACTTACTTATTTTTTGAAAATTAAAGCAATCCTGCTTTCTTTTAAACATGCGAATCGGTCAATTTTAATATTAACTTACATAACGAAACAACAGCAGGACCGTGTCCTGAAACAACAGCACACAGTAAATGTATCACGAAAACCATTTCCATTTGGATATAATCTCGTAAGTTCTCGTTTCACCCATTAGCCAATCAGCATATCGAACCTCAAGTGCAGCTGAAACAAGAACACTCATTTCGGCTGTACCTCCTCACAAATGCAGTGCATTAGCATGGGGTGAATCTCCATACTACGTAGCGGTTGCCATGGCAACGATGCAGCCGATTTCGAATTTCGCCTTTTGGCTGCAGTGATTGAATATAGTTTTTCCCCTCCTGAATTGTGCATTACGGTAACATGCGTGCTATTTACCGGAGATTTTGTTTACTACCGTAGAAATTTCATTTTCAATTCTAATCTTCATTTAAGAAAATTAGTAAAATATCTGATTTTAGTTTTAAAATACATTAATGAATTTAGGTGCAGCCCGGCTGTACTTGCTGTAGTGGGCGAGCCGCCACTGTCATTCAGAGGATGAGGGGAGTGGATTATGAGCGGCCAGGTCGACGCAGCTCCTACACGATGGTAGGTTATTTATTCTCATAGGTTAATTTCCTTTCGGGTGTGGCTGTATCAGAGCACGGCAAAATTATAGAAATTGTTCATCTATGAAAACCTCTACAACTGAAGATAAAGATGCTGTTCAGTAAGACGCCACGAACCCCTAGTTTTATCCACGTCACACACGTGCCATGCTTAATTTCAAACACATTGCTACTTATTTTCGCTGATATTTTTATATGTTTTGTGCTGTCTATACAAAGATATTTGTTAACTGTGTATGTTTTTTTTTTCTTTCCCCTCTGCTGTTTAAATAAAGCTGTGTTTCTTATAACATGGGTCTCATGTTTATTGACTATTCTTACTGTCACCGACTTGTTTACTCTGCTAAGATGATAGGCCGTGACAAATTTGTTATCAAACCGAATTTCTTTTATTGTGCTATTTACCACGGATTTATGATGTCGGAATAGTCCTAAAAGAATAACATGCTTCTATCCTGATGCCCATCCGCAAAAATTAACGGCGTGTATACGGGACTGGTTTGGTTTTGTTAATTAACGTCGCGCTACAGTGGGCTATTGGCGACGGTTCGGGGTCAATCTCGAAGGAAAGACCCGGGAACACATACACATTCATACATGCACCTCGTTATTTTAGAACCATGGTCAGATGACGAGGAAACACCTGAACTGGCACCCAACGCCTTCAATAGACGTCGGGACTTTGGACCCCGATCAGATTTATCGTGCACCAGTCCCATATACACGCCAGTATAATTTATTGGATATTCTGGACGTCTTACTAGTATTTTTGTAGCGAAGCTGGCTACCCTCCGATCGCAAGATCACTACTTTTTTACTTTTCTATGTCAAGTCCATTTCACGGATTCGAACCACCAATCCTCTGATTAGTAGCTGAACGCCTTACCAACTGGGGCTCGGCGTGTATACGGGACTGGTGCACGATAAATCTGATCGGTGTCCAAAGTTGTTGAAGGCGTGGGTGCCAGTTCAGGTGTTTCCTCGTCATCTGACCATGGTTCTAAAATAACGAGGTGCCTGTACGAATGTGGTACCGGGTCTGTCCTTCGAGATAGACCCCAAACCGTCGCCAATAGCCCACTGTGCAGCTCTAGTGCGACGTTAATTAACCAAACCTATCCTGATATGCCCCATGTAGCTAATTAAAAACCTTTTAAAATAAAAAATCACCGTCGGATATAAATTTTGCAGAGTTAGGATTAGTATATTTATCTTACCGTTTATTGAGTAATTTTGAAGTAACACTTTTAATGTATACACTTTTCAACTCCGCGAAACGAAACGCAAGAACCGGAAAGTTCCAATTGCGGACTATGGCAACCTTTTGTCTGGGTGATAAACAATGTTTTTTTCTTAGAGAATATTGTAATCCTGGCTCTCTTCAGCCGCAATTGGGCTATTGCCGTGAGAACAGACTTCAATATGTCAACGAATTTAATATGTGGAATCATCCTACGAGGATAAATGACATACCATCGTGTAAAAGAAAGTGGGCCGATTATTAAACCTTTCCTTCCGCTGACTTTTGTACCGCGTGGAGGAAAAAGTGCAGTTAAAAATCAATGATTGTGTGAAATTTTCTAAATCCTTATTTTTAACTTTATTAAAAGAAAACTTGTTTCAAATCAGCTTTATTGTAAAATAATGATTTTAAAAATAATGTCATTACATTTTAAAAAATTATATTTTGAGTTGCTATTCTTCAAATAACAAAAAGTAGTGAGAATATATAAAAGTGCAATACTTACTCTTTTATTTTAACAGTAAGAAGAGTGGTCAAAATTTTTACAACCCGATGTATTCAATGGACGAGTAGAATGACCACGCCTAAAGTGACGTCAGAGCTAGTTTGAGGGAGAGCGTTAGAATTTCACTCAAAACTACTAATATATTGAAGAACTCGATTATATATTTTTTAAAATATAATGTTAAAACACAAGTTAAACGTAATTAATGCAAAAGTTGAACATAAAAAAAAGCTATGTTATTGTTTGTTTATACCAGTAATCGTCAACCTGCACGTGCTCGAAATCCCACAAACAAGGCTAAACACCGCCCCGTTCTCGTTGTCCATTATATTTATAAAAGAAACATAATGAACTAGGTATGTGAAAAAGAAAGAAAAAACACTACAATGAATATGCTGAAAATATTTAATTCAAATAAATAACAATTTAAATCTTTTGGAACGCTGCAATATCAACAGATTGAACAAAGTCTTCAAAGTTCTGAATTTCTTCTTGGAGCCAATCGATGCTAACCTGCAAAGAAAATTAATGTAATAAAATTGGTAAAATATGTTTAGGTATTAAATCATCGAATTGTGTATATAACTCAGAATTATAAATATTGTACTTTTTAAAAATATGCAAGTAAAATTAGAACTTTTTTTCTCAATTTAACATTCCTGTCTATATTTAAAAATTAAAAAAAAATTATTTTCAAAAAATATTTAATTATTTTTAAGTATTATATTAGTCGTATTAGATAATTTTCTTTTGAAAGATTAATCTTTGAAAAAACTTTTAGTAACATTGTTAAATTATTTCTATAGAAGGTTTTTCACACTTTAATGAAATACATTTAGTGTTTATTCTATGCATTTTCTTGAGAGGTTGATATTACAATAGTGAACTTTCTGCAAGTTTGACAAAAATAAAAGTTTAGTGCAATTGTTTTTTAAATCTTTACATATTTTTTTTCCCTTTTGTGAGTCCTTTAGGTTAAGTATATTCTATTTTTAAGGATAGAAATTAATATTCATGTTTTATTAATTTTGGATAAAAATATTTATGGTTCATAGTCAACCATCATAAGCCATAACTTTGTGTCAAAATATATGCCAATTCACAGAAAATATAATTGCATACTAAAGATCAAACACAAAAAAGCTAACCGAACAAATATTAATCAAATAAAAAAAAAAACGGTCAACGATAACCTTTATTTATACTTTAGGCTTATAAATTT
Source organism: Troglohyphantes excavatus (assembly GCA_963932185.1). NCBI lineage: Eukaryota > Metazoa > Arthropoda > Arachnida > Araneae > Linyphiidae > Troglohyphantes > Troglohyphantes excavatus. Next base: position 32,070,320 of record OZ010678.1, read on the forward strand.
AGTAGTTTTTTGCTTATCTTACAAAAACACCTACAAAGTTAGGTACAGGAAAGATAGATAAAATACCCAAACGTTAATCATTAAAACCAGCATGCCTGTAAAATAATTCTCATGATCCCCTCCCAAAAATAATAATAAAAAGTTCAACAGTCTGCTCATAGATGGCAGCATTATAAACAGCTTCACTGGTCCATGAAATTCTCTTTATTTTGATGCCTCATGTGTTAAGATTCGTTGCGTACAAGATGCGCAAGAGTTTAATTAAAAAAATATATAAAAGAAAAAATTTATACTTTTAAATGTGTAAAATACAATGAATTAAAGTTGAATATGTGTCACTTTATACACATGAATAAAATACATAAAGAAGTTAAAACCAAAATGCTGACAACAAAATAAATAAATGTAGCAAGGCTATAATTTAATGGAAATACTAGCTTATAAAACTCCCAATTTGTCAACTTATTATAAATCGGCTTTTGTGCAAAAAATAATAATAATTTTGCTATGTTACAAATTTCTGTATCAGCAAAACTACCCACTATGCGAAGATTTGGAATCCTTTATAAACAGCAAATGTTTTATACAAAGAGTCTGATAAAATTGTGACCTAGACCTATTTTTACACCTGCAAAGTTGGATCAATGCCATGCAGCTAGTTCATGGTTCATATAGATTTTCAAAAGTAAAAATTAAGTAGTTCCTTAAGGACCTCTAGATAATTTTTAAGGACCTCTTATATTTTTTGGCGCCATTGTCGAAGATGCCACATTCTTGTGAATTTAATAATTTTTTTAGAATGAGTATCGATTCTTCACAAAACAACAAACGAGCTGAGATTTTCTAACGATGAAGTGTCGAGTATGTTAATGAAATACCATTGACTAAAAAATCGAATAAAAGAGATCAAAAGTGCACTTTTTTTCTGTCACTAAATTCGTCTATTGACACCTTTCTAGCCTTGTCGATTTACACTTGCATATAACGGTCAAAAATGTGCACGTGATCAAAGTAAAATCCGGAATTATACATTCCTATATTTTTAATGCACCCGGAATTCTGGGTTCCAAAAATTAAAAAAACTTGGAATTTCGGGTTAGACATGTAAAATTCCACCCATGTGAATTAGTAAAAAAAGCTCATGCTTGACAAAAATTAAGGGCCCTTAATTAAGGACCACCTAAATTAAGTAGTTCTTAAGGACTTTTAAGGACTGTGCCAATCATGTAGTTAAAAGTTTATAATTCTAGTATTTTACGCATCATCACAATACTTACTTTATCGTCTTCCACAACGCTTACGATTTGCAACTTCTTGATTCCATAAGCAAGAGGCACAAGTTTGGCTGAAAAAAATTAACGTAATTTTATACAAGAGTATAGCATGTAGTATAAGGGGAAAAAAGTACAAGGCTAATTTTAATTACAAGGAATAGATTTTGTGATTCAAAATATTTCATTATTGCTCATACATTATGCTACAATAGTATTGTGTAAGCCTAAATAATCAAGATATTGGAATTCAAGTTTGTCGGAACTTGTTTATTAAGGCAGGTAGCTTGAGGTCGGGGGTCGTAGATTACTGCCATCGGCCAAAGCCCAATTGCGGCTGAAGGGAACCAGGTTTACCATATTCTCAAAGAAGAAAACAATTGTTTATAGCCTAGACCAGGGGTCGTCAACCTGCGGCTCGCGAGCCACATGCAGCTCTTTTGATATAAAGTTGCGGCTCTCCAGTTCCATACGAAAAAATTAATAATTTATTATCAAAACCCTTAAAAAATAAGAAAATATATTTTTAAGTACCTAATTTCTCAATAGCTTCTATTTTCATAATCGTTCATTACAAATCGCCACAATTAGTTTCATTGTGGTATCGGTTACATACCACAATGAAACTAAATCTAAAACTGCAAGGAAAGGGCAACCCAGCCTACGGCCTACGCGCCTTGCTTGAAGAAATAGTTTATTTCGAAAAAAAAATTACTTCTTTTTGTTGTAGACACGGAGAGCGGTAAATTACTTCATTTTAAAAATCTGAAGCTATATCGCGATGAGACCAATGCAACTATTGACACGAATTACTTCAGCATAGCTTTAAAAGACATGAAGGATGGATTCGCTGAGAGATTCGAGCAATTCAAGACAAACAAAAGTACTCTCGCGTTAATAGTAAATCCTCTCAACACAAATACAAATGAGATCAACATTGAGCCATTTGGAATTGATGCTGGATCGCTCCAAATGCAATTGCTAGATTTGAAAACCAAAGACTTGTGGAGTGGCAAGTTTACAGAACTCAAGAGCAAGTTGGAGGTCCAGAAATGCATGCACATCGCGCAGCACAAGTGGACATCTCTAAAACAAATTCCGCGAGTTAAGCAGTGGTGGCGCTAGGAATTGTCCGACGGGGGGGCTAGACTTCCCCGACAGGGGGGCTAATATCCCCGACGTAAAATGTGCACATAAGCGTATAAAATATTCATAAATAACGAAATAAATTTGTTGAGTTAATAGTCGAAACAAAAGGCTTATAATATTTATATATTAATTATTAAATAATTGTAGTGTTCTGAATATTCTGGGTTGCAATCATGGAGAAAAGATAAGTACCAAAAAAACTGTACAAATCGTACTCAAAATGTTTTCAAAACCTTTATAAATGTAACCATTTGAAGTGGTTGGGTTGTTCAAAGAAGGGACGGCGAGAAGGCAACAAATAAAAAGTAAGTAATAGTGAAGGTAAAACGAAATGTGGTAAATCACTACATTATGCAAGTAGTTTTTGTAAAATCCCCATGCTTTTACGAAATTAATTTATTTTTTGTTGGTAGCAATGCAATGTAAAACGGTGCTATGTTTTAGCGCTTTTTTTTTTGTCATTTAATTTAGTGGTTTTTTTTTAAAATCTATAAACAGTGAGAAGGCTTTTAACTACGTACAAAAGGCTGTATCTCTAGCAACGAAATTTAGACTATTTCTAAGAAAGAAATTTTCTATTGAGAGCTATTTCCTTATTAAATTCTTTTCAGAGAATAGAGCTGCAGCAGTAGTTATATGTATTGGAGAACTTCATTACGTAAAAATTCTGCAGTATTTTATTTTTATTTATACGCCTAATTTCTTATCAAACGAGATAAAAATTGTCATTTGCAACGGAGTTATAATGTCGGAATCAATCCTCTTAAAAGCATAAAATGGTGTTCCTATCCTGATACCTTATTTTATAGACGTTTAGCTAGTAGTATTAATTGACAATTTAATGGATTTACGATTGCCTATTTTTAATTTAGGACCGCCGTACTGAACCATGACTGCTTCGTTAGAATATGACCCGATTTCTTCTGAATTGATTTTTTATATATAACAATATACGAATTTCTTTTAATGATAACAAAAGGATTCCCATAATTATATTTTATTTTTAAATTCCAAATAGTTTGAAATTGCACAAAATTTGTGGCAACAAAAATTTAAATAAGAGTCATTTCTAAACCTAGCTCATACGACGAAACAATTTATTGGTTAAATAAATCTTCTATACTGAAATAGTAATGACAAAACTAGTTTGGTTCTTCTAAATACGGAAAACATAAAAATCAATAAACGGTTGGACTTCTTTTTGAACGAAATAAATGTAATATTAAGTAGTCACAGGCACAAATAAAATTTTTATAGAAATATTTTCACTAGAATTATTAAGACATCTCACCTTTCCGAATTAGTATCAAAGTTGAAATCTAAATGCAATGTTGACACTCTACAATTTTCCTCTTTAAAAAAACGTTTTGCCTTTCACCAACAACAAAATAGAACTGAACCATAAACTTACTTCTACAAGTACACTTACTTTCGAGAGTCGAGACGGCCCTGTAGCTGACCATTCACTGCCCCATCTCTTTTTTTAGGGGAGACAGCGGCGTGCTATACATATATCCTATTGCTATACAAACATATATCCCCGAAGGCGATTTTGTCTACCCAAAGCTGGTAGCTGACCTTCTCAAGGTTAAACTTTTACAACGGGGGATTCTTTGTCCCCAGGATCGTCACTCCCCAAGTACAAACAATCAGGCTTGCGGCAACGCAAATCTGGCTACTGCCGTCTGAACAGGCCTTCGTTTGTGGTTCCACGTCTGAGCTGTGGCTCTGCTCTTTGCTTAAAACAAAATGACTCGTGTCTCATACGCAGGGACTGATTTGGGGCCCCGGCGAATACTTGACAAAATTGTTGTTATTATTAATGCAATTTTCAGCAATTTATCCAAAAAAGTGAGAATTAAGTCGTGTTTTAAATCAATAATAAACTTATTTTGCGATATTTTTAATTTTTCGAGACTATTTTTACGAGAGGGCCCTCTTCAATGATGTAGGGCCTATAGTACTGAACTTTCTAAATCATATCCTGCTCATACGCGCAAAATAAATCCAACAGAAGAAGAAAAAATATAGCATGTGAAATAAGCACTGTTAAGATTTATGTTGGGTCTTAAAAGAACATTTTTAAAAAATGAACTAATTTTTTACATGAAATCTTTTACTTTAAATTAAATTTTGAATCGTGTTCTTCAATTTTTGAACGATCACAAAATAATTTCGTTAATGCACAGTTTCGACACACATGCTAACTTTTTGAAATTTTCCTTTTATAAAATAAATTCATTAATGATATATATTGACAAATTCATTTTAACCACTTTACTTCCTAAAACTTTTAAAGTATATTTTTCCTCAAGTCCTTATTTTTTTTTCTGACTGATCTTGCAGGGACCCAAATGGCATTGTCTAATTGTGTATATTTACCGTTCTTTAAATCCGCCACTGAGTATTAGCAATAGTTTCATTGAAATTCTTATTGATGGCCGACTTAATAAAAGTTTTTAAAAATACTTTCGCCGCGTGGTTTTAATAAATCGCGATTGTTTTTTGGCACAAAATCAATGATATGCGTGATGAAATATCGTGTACATGATGATATGATGTTTTAATTATATGATCATATATTTCTTTAGTTTATGATTTGGATTAATATTACATTTTTTTAATGGTGATATTTTGAAACATGGGTTTTAGTTTGAAATTTCGGTGTTGCTTTTTATTGTAAAATATGTAACAAATAATGTAATTGAAATTATGATAACAATATATCTATAGTATACGTGTGTGTGTGGAACCTTTATACATAACCTTGTATAAAAAGCTATAAAATAATAAAAATACTGACAATTTTATCTAAAATAATAAATATTGGTTTATAGAATTTGGTTATATAGGATTACTGTATTGTCGAGAATTTAGTTTGTTAGAATAGGTTGGTTGTATTAACATTGAACTTGAGCTGCACAGTTGGGGGTTATTGGAGAAGGATCAGGGTTTATATGGAAGAAAAGACCCGAGAACACTGTTTGATCGTATTTTTGAACCACGGTCAGATGACGAGATCAACTCATCCGGTGCAATCTACCTCAATAAGCGCCAAGACAGTGGACCACAATCAGATAAACCCGGGTGCACCAGTCCCTTATACGCGGTGGATATTTTTTGGTGTCGAAAGGAAAGGATTTGACAACACTCCGATTACTGAATCGCTACACACAAGCTAGAGATAAAAATTATGCCTATCGAGTACTCGTAAGAACTCCTAACCATTCGGCCACCACAGGCTGTCGGAATTTCGGTCTGTCGGAATTATAGTTTTGTCGGGATTTTGGTCTGTCGGAATTATAGTTTTGTCGGGATTGTAACCTGCTTGTCGGAATTCGCTCTGTCGGGTATATGGCCCAGATTCATTTCATTAAAAAAGCAAATTCGACTCAACCTTTCATTAAAATTTGGTTTTAACAATTAAAATAACGCTTTCCCCCGACAAACTTCAAAATTTTGCCCGACGGGGGGGGGGCTTGGCTTGCCCGACAGGGGGGCTACAGCCCCCCTAGTGGCGCCACCTCTGGAGTTAAGGCCCTCATATTCGGCGCATGGAATAGTCTTCCAGAATGCTACAGTGAGGTGAAGAAGTTGGTATATGGAGTGCTAACGATCTTCGGGTCGACATATTCGTGCAAGTAAGCTTTCTCTTGCATGAATATAATAAAGAGTAAAGTTAGAAGTCAACTAACAAATAAAAATCTAGAGTCGTGCTTGAAACTTAAAACAACAAGTTATAAGCCAGATTTAATCAAACTTTCAAAAAGCATGCAAAGCCAATGCTCCCATTGATGTAACTACCTATATTTGTGTTTTTATATGAATAAATATTATTCCGTATTTAAAGTCGTTTATTTTAAATCAAAAATCAAATATATATAATCAAATACTATAATATTGAAACAAGGGCCGCAATTGGAACTTTCCGTGCAAAACACAAATTTTCCTGATTGCATTGACTCATGTACAGATTCCAAACTTTACAAGTTAATCTCAACATGACAAGATGTGTTTAGACGAAATAAAATAGGTTAGTCCTATAGAAAACTCAAAGGCGAATTCAATGATAGAATAATCCAACTATAAAAAAAAAAATTATAGACATTTTTTGCTAATGTTTGCTTTTTATATATTAATTCCATACATAACTTATAAGTTAAAATTTTATAATTTCAAAATGGGTCATATTATTTATTAAAAAAACAAAACAATTGTACAAAATAGGTTTACAATTACTTCTAAGATTTGGCAAATTATAAGCGTACTTGCAGTACACAATTAAAAAATGCAATATACTCACACGCTCCCCACTTGAGTCCATCACATTCAACACTTCGGACACACTTTTCTAACTCGGCCATGTCCGTTTCATCGTCCCATGGCTTGACATCTAAGATAACACTGGATTTGGCAATTAGACCGGGTTCTGAAATACAAGTTAATTGCTAGTTTATAGGTAAATGGCATTTATATAAATACATGGTTCATACAGATTTTCAAAAGTAAAAATTAAGTAGTTAATAAGGACTTTTTAAGGACCTCTTATATTTTTGGCGCTGTTGGCGACCGTACATTTTTTGGTACAGAATAGTTTGTAAATGTGGTTTTGTAGCAAGTTGGCAAAGGATACCACTTTCGACAAAACGTAGTACAGAATTCCCATCCCTGTAAACGTTAAAGATGCAACGTTCTTGTGAATTCAGTGAAAAGTGTGCTTTTTTTTCTGACATTAAATCCGTCTATTCACACCTTGTCGATTTACACTCGCGTATAACGGTCAAAAGTGTGAAAAGAATTAAAGTAAAATTCGGAATTCTACATTTTGTTATTTTTAATGAACCCGGGAATCGAGATTCCAAAAATTTAAAAACTGTGTTTAGAAACTGAAAAATACCACCCCTGTAAATTAGTGGAGAAAAAAACATTCAACAAAAATTAAGAACTTTAAGGGCCCTTAATTAAGGACCTACATAAATTAAGTAGTTCTTAAGGACTGTGCGAACCATAAAATATGAATATTTTAATTTTATATATAGGTAATAATATGCTATGCAAAATTTATATACAGTATATCTGTGAACAAGGTATCCAAAAGATCCAAGAAATTAGATGTGAAAGTTAGGCATTATTGGCACCTAACAATATTTTCTTAGATGCCAAAATGTTCTGCTTAGGTGTAATTTTATAACAAAAATCGAAAAGACAGAAATTCGTCTCAGGACAAAAAACTTTCACCTAAGTGCAGCAGGACTTTGCTTTTTGTTGAAACGATTAAGTACAAATAAAAAGTTTGCGATTGGGACGATTTGAACGTTAATTATCTGCTGAAGAGAAACGGCAGTCATGCAACAGTTCCTTAATCCTCCAACACGATTTTTTAACTTGTAAAGTCGTTTTCAATACTTGGAAATTTAAATCATTTTCCAGGGTATGCTATTTAATATTATTTAATTAAAAAAAAATATATATATAGCTTGTAAGATGTACCTCAAATCTTTAAATTAAAAAATATTGTAAAATAGAAAAATCTGCAGAATACATTGGTAGCATTTTCAGGAAAATACTTAAAAGTAAGAACGAAAGACAATAGTTCAATACAAAAAAAATCTGCTGCGTTTTATTCATACGGAAATCCGGCACTTTGCTTCTGGATATCGGATTATTACCGGATAGTTAAAAATCAGCCGGATACCAGATAGTTAACGGATATCAGTTTCATCCCTAATTATTAGGGATGAAACGGATATCCGGCTGCTTTTTAACTATCCGATATCCGGAAGTAAAGTGCCGGATATCCGATTTTCCATGCCGGATATCCGAATGAATAAAACATCGAAGATTTTTTTTTTGTGGCGATCAATTTTTTTTGTTCTTGCTTTAAGTATTTTCCTGAAAATTCTACCATTGTATTCACAGTGTGCAGATTCCCCCTTTAACCAATAGACTTTAAAAAACACACTTTTTTCAAATTTTTAACTTTAAAATTACATTTTTAACGAATCGTTATGATGGAGGGTCATCACATCTCACAACTAATATAAGGTTGAATTAAAAAATAAATATTTCAAAAGTTTAAGCAAACTTGAGTTTTCATGTTTGGAATGAAAGGGCATATGATAAAATTACAATTATTCAGAAATTAAGTGTAAAATGTACAAAATATACGACCATTGCTAGCAGCACCCTAGAATAACCCTTTGTAAATAAAAAAGTTTTTTGAATGTTTATTCAATTTTGGTATCACTTTAAATATAAGAAATTGGGAAATTTTACAAAATAAAAAAATATTTAAAATTTTTTGACCGATTTCCGTTTTTTCTAGTGCGTCTGAGAATTTATTTTCATAAAAAATAAACTACCGGATATCAGGCAAAATCCAGTTTGGATATCCGATATCCGGCAAAACCACTATCCGGTTCATCCCTGCTAATTATAAGTAAAAAATAGCATTACAAATTAACAATTGAAAAATTACAGCAAGCGATCTAAATTATTTTGAAAAGGTGTTTTAAGGCACCATTTCATTAGTAAATGGGAGACGTGTTAATCCTGGACATTCCTTAGCAACTTTAACTGCTTCACTTAAATAACAACAGATTTGAACACTAGTTAGATCATCATGCTTATGATAGCAAAACAAAAATGGTGAACTTATATTACTTTTGGCTTTCTTTTCAGCATATTGTTTAAGGCGTTCTTGTTTGACCTTTTCGGCTTCTTCATCCTGCGATAAAGAGAAACGAATTAATTATCAAATACAATAGAAATAATGTTTAAAATGGAGGAAAACTCTTGTTTAAATGAAGCATTTATCTGTTGCCAAATTAAACAGCTAATTTGAGTCACACTATATACCTTATCTGTATGCCATAGACAACTACAAAACAGAGCCAAATGTTGTTTATAAGTGCAGGCCAAAAGGTAATTAACTCATTTCTCCAAACTACAACAAACATTTGTAAATAGGTAGAGAAAATTTTAAAAAAAATTCTATTCATATACACATCTACAGGGTTCTCATTCATTTTTCAAAATAAAAAACAGTTCTTAAGGACTTTCTAAGGGCAAAAAAATGTTTTTAAGGACCCTTATTATTTATTACGCTGCTTCTGTCAGTAGGAAAAAGACAAATGGCTGTTATCTTTCATATTAAGTAAAAAATAAATGCAATGCTGTGTTTAAAATGTATCTTAGCAGATCCTCATACATAAATCATATAAAATGGGTTTAAGAAATAGTGAAAAACCAAAACAACTTTCTATATTGCTTAAAAATTTGCTACTATCAGAGGGTTTAGGGCTAAAAAGATACATACATAAAAGACGAAAATTTAAATTAAACAATTTTAATGAAAAAATAGAATTATGCAATAGCCTTTTCCCCAATATTGGAAATGTAGATTTTTTTTTAGGGAATTTAGAGCAAATTATACGAATTCATAATGGTTATTCTTCATTTTTAGTTGAGTTTTAAACATTTCATTATCAGAAATAGAAGTTTTGTAAAAATTGCACTTTGTTTTGCAAATTTCCGAACTTCATAATTTCAATATTCATATTTTTCGCTAAAAACGTAAACGGGTCATCAAATAACTATGGTCAGTAGTGTCAGAGCTCCATTTAGCTTGTAAGTTGACAATCTATCAGATATTGACTACTCAAAAAATACAACATTGCTGTGGCTAAGGAAAATAGGAATTTCTAAGGATTCTTAGTAAAAATAAGGACTTTAATGGGCTCTTAAAAATGAAACCCCCCAAAAAAAGGAGTTTTCAAATACTTTTAAGGACCCGTGGGAAGGAACCCTCATCTACATCAATAGCAAATTTGCAACTTAAGGGTTTCACAAATTAAAAAAAAATTATAGCTATTTTTTTTCCCTTTCATTAAAGTAGAGTAAAGGTCAAAAAGCAACAATTTTTTAAAGATTTTGGTCTTGCAATTCAAGTGCTTTTTGTGGGAGGAAAAAAAATAAAATTGTTCCTTTTATTTAATTAGAAAAATTAAATTAATTATATAAAAATAAAGGAAAAAAAACTAACTTGAAAAATAGTTATAATTAAAAAAAAAATAGATTTTTGAATTTGCTTGATCCTTTTTTGAATTTAAATACTTTAACAAAAGCTGATGCCTTTCTATTTTGTCACCTAAGGCTGTAGCCCCAATGTTACAACTTAAAATAATATTAAAAATTAAACAAAAAAGTAACAGTTTACCTAGATTTGGTAAAAACAACTCATTCCCAGTCATGTGACAGGGTTACCCAACAAACAAAATAGTTTTCTTGTTTAAAATTTATTTTGATTTTGTAATTGTGTTCCATACTATGCAATGCTAGACCAAGAAACAAAAAGGCTAATTAAGTTGATTGTATGAGGGATTTTATCCACAATTATTGCTACTAATCAGAAATGTACTGAATAATATCTTTAAACCTTTTAGATCTTGGCGAGCTGTAATTTTTTTTAGTATTTTGAATTAAATCCTGTGCATTGTTATAAACAACTCAGCATTTGGTCTTAGTGAAGTTCATAGAATTTTGAAGAAAACAATTGAGGACTAAAAGTGGTAAACGATGCAAGTGCCAGAAAAACTCAAGCATCATTTTTCCCGTACTAAAGTGTCAAATAAGCAATTCTTCATAATTTATTAAACAAACTTTAGTCATTGTTAACAAACTCTTTTCTGAAATATACATATAGAATGGTAACATCCATACATGGAGACAACCTAAGTTGAACCTAAAGCAATAAGCTATGACTACATAAATATTCAATTGCTTTAGGCTCAACTTATGTTGTCCAAGAGTATAGCAGTCACTTTCCAAGAAATTGAATGTTTTGACAACATTCAAGATTGAAAACAAATTTTGAAAAGTCAGCAAGAGGTATAGTAAAATACTAGGGATGAAACGGATATCCGGTATCCGGCTGCTTTTTAACTATCCGGTATCCGGAAGTAAAGTGCCGGATATCCGATTTTCCAAGCCGGATATCCGGATGAATAAAACATCGAAGATTTTTTTTTTGTGGCGATCAATTTTCTTTGTTCTTGCTTTAAGTATTTTCCTGAAATTTGCCAATGTATTCACAGTGTGCAGATTCTCCCTTTAACCAATAAAGACTTTAAAAAACAACACTTTTTTCAAATTTTTATCTTTAAAATTATATTGTTAACGAATCGTTATGGTGGAGGGTCATCACATCTCACAACTAATATAAAGTTGAATTAAAAAATAAATTTCTCAAAAGTTTAAGCAAACTTGAGTTTTCATGTTTGGAATGAAAGGGCATATGGTAAAATTACAATTATTCAGAAATTAAGTGTAAAATGTACAAACCATACGACCATTGCTAGCAGCACCCTAGAATAACCCTTTGTAAACAAAGTTTTTTGAATGTTTATTCAATTTTGGTATCACTTTAAAGATAAGGAATTGGGAAATATTACAGAATAAAAAAATATTTCTCAATTTTTGACCGATTTCCGTTTTTTCTAGTGTGTATAAGAATTTATTTTCATAAAAAATAAACTGCCGGATATCCGGCAAAATCCAGTCCGGATATCAGATTTGTAATGTGCGCCGGATATCCGATATCCGGCAAAACCACTATCCGGTTCATCCCTATAAAATACTAGTGTTCACTCTAGGCTTTTTTTGAAGGGTGGCCTGCCCGTCCTTTTCTCACCTCAATATCGCCCTCGTGCCCTATTTAAAAAAAATTCCACCCCTCTTGCCATTTTCAGTCAAGCACAAGCGTTCTTGTTTCCCAAGCCATCTTTATAAAAGCCGTAATTTTTTGTAAACTTGAATTAAATGAATTATGACAGTAAAAAAACAAACTTTTATTTAACTACACGTTTTGAACAACCGCGATGATTCTGTTGTAATTTCGAACACAGTGCATGCCACGAGAACTATTGGTTGTCTATGCCCTCATACGAGGTATTAAGGTTTTATTAAGAGAAGATGGTAGAAGAGTGATACACTTATGCTAAGAATTGAGTACCAGTTCCTCTGGGCACGTATCCAATGTGTAAACGGGTGAACACGTCCATCCTGAACTTTTTTTTAAAAGGCCCTTTTAAAAACAAGAAGTGCCTTTTCAACAACGGAGTTCCCTTTTACTGCTAACAGTACCCTACCCCTTTTTATTTCTAGAGTGAACACTGAAAATACAATGCAACCAAAATTCTTACTTCCTCCGATCCAAACAGATCGATGTCGTCGTCATCATCATCTGCAACAGCAGGCGCCTTTTTAGGAGAAGCTTTAGAGGAGTCCGCAAATGCACTAATGTCTTTCTTAACACCAGGTAAGCTGAAATAAAAAATTCACCTTCAGATAGGAATTTAATGGAAAAACAAACACTAAACCCCTTAAGATCTCAAGTTTTTTTTTTTTTTTTTTTTTAAATTAGCAATATTTAATTCGAAAGTTAATTCGGTACTTCTCTTCTAAACGGCCTCAAATAGTCGCCAAGCGAAAGTTTGTCGCCGTATTGATTATTTACAATTTTAATGTTGCCACTCACAAAATAAAATGTTAAAAACAGTCGTAAATGATTTACGATTAGATGACGTCAAAAAGTATATTCCAAATTATAGACAATAATTCGAACTTAACCTGTGCAATGGGCTATTAGTTACGGTTCGAGGTAAAGACATTCGCTCGTCAGCGGATCTGGATGTATTTTCAAGTGAACATCAAACGACCGGATGCGTTGCGCATGCGTCTTTTTTTCTGATCTTTATGGTTACTTAAGGAGAAATGCACAATTACGGTTAATTACTCAAACGCTGTGTCTTATTTTCGAACCACAGTGGATGACGTTCACTGCGTAATGGGCTAGCGGTGACGGTTCAAAATTATTTCCGAAGGATTTCTTTAAGGTCTGCACGATTCAATAAAATAACGTCGCACTTGAGCTCCACAATGGGCTAATGTCGACGGTTTAGAATTCATCTCGAAGCTTTGATTTGGTTAATTAACATCGCACTAGAGCTTCACATTGGGCTGTTGGCGGCAGTTCGGCACCTATCTCGAAGGGAACAATGTCTCGTATTTTTGAACCAAGGTCAGATGGCAAGAACATCACCTGAGCTGGCAATCCTTCCGGCATTCGTTTGGGGCATTTTTATGGCACTCTTAAGCGCATTCTAAACAAATTTATTTTAATAGCTATCCTAACAATCAAACATCTTTCTAAAATTATAAAAAATATTCACCAAACCCAATTTAAAATCGTTTGAACCAAACCCATAATTTCCAAATATCCGAATTTAAATATTTGTAACTATTAAATAGTTCGCATAGTCGTGCAACCAATCAGAGTTCGTTAAACACTTATATATTCTAACCAATCAACAATCGTAAGGCAATAGACGTTTACTGTCAGATCGCGAAGGAAAATGCGCACGCATCCAATGCACGTAATCCAAACAAACTTGTCGCAGGAAGAAAGTAAATATATAATACGAGGCACCCGTTTCGGGTCTTTCCTTCGATATAGGCCCCGAACCGTGGCCAATAGCCCACTGTGTAGCTCTAGTGAGACGCTAATTACCCATACTAAAATCAACTCCAAAGAAATTGTGTTTTAACTATTTTGAGCAATGACACTAAAAAAGGCACGTTCAGTTTACTCTCCCGTTTTTATTTAGCTCAGTGCACTCAATCATACAATCAACTGAAACGCGATCTTTTGTGTATGGTAATCCCTAAGGTAAACAACTTTGGCGCATTGTCGCTCGTTGGCATACGAGGCCGTATAACCGAAAAGAACCGTTAATTCATAGTGTACAGTAGCCCCGATAAATGTGAGTTGACGACAAACTTTATGGAACAGATGTAGTATAGGACATTTGGCGTACAAGTTTTTTTTTTGTGCATTTTATACAGGCGAAAAATTTATAGTATGGCAACCGCACCAGACATGGTTGGTTTTTTCCAATTCTTGTGGCGACTTTCAATCTTGCAACCCTGTGACATCATCGCGCTGCATAATCGTTTTTGTGCATTTCCGGAACTATGTTTAACGGCATTTTTTCACCGCCAAAATAAAAACCTGCGCCAAATGTCCTATACTACATCCGTTCCAACTTTATATTTTGGCAATCCTACTTTACTTAACCAACGCATTACCCACCATTTTGACTTGGCGACAAAAAAAAACCGTAGTTGCTGGCCTTGGCCATTTAATCAAATGTGGATTCACTAAAATAAACCCTGTCTTAAAAAAAAAACAAGGCCAGGTAAATTCCTAGTGTACGGTGCCTCCTTGGCGCGATTATGAAAATTGGCGCAAAGGTTTTCGCAAACAATGTTAAACAGAGCATGAAAAAAAGTAGGGTAGCCGTACATCATAACATTGCTATAAGTGTCATGAAAAAGGGTTGCCAAAATATAAAATTTATCGTCGACCAATTGTCGCCAAATCACATTTGGCTGGGGCACCGTACAATAGGAATAAACCAAAGACCACAATATGTTAAAGTTGTCAAACGATAAATAACATTTTATTAAATAGAAAAAATCTAATATGCCTTACATACGCACTGAAATTTGTACAGTTTATATTAGTGTTCACATTTCTTTTAATAATGGCAAGGTGGATTTATCAAAATGGGCACTATTTGTTTATTGACTTCTATCCAAGATGGACACACTAAACACAATCCAACGATTAATATATTATTATTGCAAAAGCGTAGTACATACTATGCATCAAACACTATTGCAAAAAGAGAGATAGAACCATACCTAGTAACACCTTTGCTGAATGACTTGATATGGTTGTACCATCTTAAGGCATGTGGAAATTCAGATGCCGGCGCCGAAGTTAAGGCTTGAAAAACAGTCGTATCTGCCTGAGAAGCTTGGAATCTACAAAAAGATTACGTATGGATTAAAAAAAAATTAAAGAAACTATTGCAATAACAAATTTTAGTGATGCGATTAATAAAAAGCAGTCAACGTCTAAATATTCAATCATTAATAATCGTAATTATTTTAAAATAATTACCCTTCAATATAGCTATTGTCTGCAAGGTATTCATTGAGGGCCGTAAGGCCGGCATTAGTTTTTAAATCTCCAAAGCCCATTTTTAGTTATTTAATTAATTGTAAAGAAACCTTTAAATCGTGACAGGACAGATAGAAGAACTAAAAGCAAGTGAAAGAAAATTGAAAGTGAGTGTTGCCACTTTCTTCAGATATTGTTAGTTTGGGTTTTTATTAAAAAACGTCGCACTAGAGCTGCATAGTAGGCTATTGGCGACGGTTCTATCTCGAAGGAAAGACCCGGGAACGATGCCTCGTATTTTTTAACCATGGTCAGATGACGAGGAAACATCTGAATTGGCACCCTACGTCTTCAATAGACGTCTGGACTTTGGACCCGTTTATTTAATTAACGTCGCACTAGAGCTGCGCAGTGGGCTATTGGCGACGGTTCTGGGCCTATCTCGGAGGAAAGACCCGGGAACAAAGCCTCGTATTTTAGTTGGTTGAAAAGACGTCGCACTAAAGCAACACATGCACCTAACATAGAAGTGAGGATTTTGGACCACAAAAGATTTAAAGTTTACCAGTCCGATTCCCCTGCATACAGCGGATTATATTTGATGTGAATTATGGAATCACCGATAATCTGCAGCTCGTTTTTCCCGCTCGTGTAGAATGGACATTAAGGTTTGGTTCAAAGACGTCGCACTAGAGCTACGTATTGGGCTATTGGCGACGAATAGACAGACATTACGACTAATTTATGTAAAGTATTTGTCTACACAGGTACTATTAGATAAAATATTTGTGGCGCGATGTGATAATATGTACTAAATAGAGTATTATTTGTCACATAGCTACGAGGTCGAAATGGATTGCCTAAAAGCGTAACAATATTACGATATTTCTATGTTATATTTTCATCATATTTCAAGATTTTACCTTGGGGGGGGGGGGGGATAAGGGGAAATGGGCGTAGTTACCCCTCCCCCCTAATATCTAAGATTATGTTTTTTTTATTCTGGTGCAATGAAAAAATTTAAACTGAGAAATATTGCGATTTGTGATATTTTTATATAAAAACGCTTTTTAAATTTTATTATTACATTTCATGCACTACTTAACTTTTTTTACCCTCCCTAAAAATGAAGTGACAACCTTTTCAGTGACAATAACGTGTAAATGAAGTGACAACATTTTCAGTGACAATCAAGTGTAAATGAAGTGACAACGTTTTCCACGATTTTCGGCGACAACCTTTACAGTGACAATCAAGTGTAAATGAAGTGACAACGTTTTCGTAAGCATATGTGCTATCTGGGTATATTTTAAATTGGAATGAACCCATGAATTTTAGACATGAAAAAAAGTACTTGGAATAAATATTTCTTAAGTACAGTTGAAAACACTGTCCAGAATGGCAGAAGATAAGAAGAATCTGGAAAAGCTTAACCCTATTTTAAGACATATTTGCTATATGTAGCAAATTTATTTGTGAAACATTTCTGACTGAATTTTACACAAAGCGTTTTGCTCTTACTAAATTACACTATTTATGGAGTTGGAGAAGGATATGTGGGGAGTTCAAGACACAAGGGACTTTCGACTAAGCAAAGATTTACAAATTTAAGTCACTAATCGAAATATACAATCCATTTTATTTTTTAAATATATTTTAATTGATAATTGTTTATAAAAAAACTATAATTTTTAAAAAACTTTTTACAAATCTTATTCGATTCCCGTGAGCGTTTATTTTTGCATTAAATTTACTTTCCTTTTAAAAGGAATTATCATTTTTATATATTTTAATTTAATAAGGTGTAGTGAATTTGCTATGAATTCGTAAAAACTAGTTTTTTAAAAAAAGTAGCTTTATGATAAATTTGGAAAATTCAAAATTAACTATTATTTAATAAACGTTGGAATAATAGCATCTAAATTATTAAATTTTTACCATTTCAAATTTACGATTGTTAATTTTAAATTTGTGCCTACCTACTTTTAATTTACAACTGCCGAATTAAACCACAACTGCCGTTAAAATGTATATTTGTAAACGATATATATGACGATATTTGTAAACAATACAAATCATAAAAATAAGTTGCTTAAAATTAATTTGTAACTAATTACTCTATGTCTATCCTTCATTATGTCGGCAAAACACAGTAAAAAAATTCAACTTAAAATAACAAAACCTTTTAAAAATTATACGAAAAGAAAGCATATTTATGATGGCAATAATAAGAAAATTGAACATTTCAACTTTCATTTTTACTTGCGTATAAAATGAAATTTATGACTTATTAGTATATTTTTCGAATCACAATATGAAAAATTATTAATGTAAATAATAGAAATTTAAAATTCCGCAGACAAATTAGATATTTAATTTGAAAAGTGTGTTGTATTTTTTTTAGAACTAATTTTTGACAAAAATGAATTGTAGATAAATTGAAATATTTAACTTAAATATATGTTTATATAAATTTATTTTCGCTTTAATTAACAAAATAAATGTAATTAAACATAAATTATTTTTAAATATAAACGTCTTCCAAAATTATTTTGGGATATAATTTAAAATTTACACAATGGCGCCTAACGTGGGGCGCCATTGTGTAGCGTGGGGTTTGCGCTATGGATAGGGTTCTTTAATGATCAAGACAAGGAATGGCCATTTGTGTTTTAGTGTAACAAATTTAATTAAAAATGAAAGTTACACACAACACAGACATACATTTGGACACAACCTTACATGATAAAGTCTGGCTCTCGACTGAAGACCTTACCCACAAACCAGAAGAGGGCGCTACAATCGATATAGAGGGAGGGGTAAACAGGGTGTTACAATTAAACATTTATACTTTTAAAATTGTTTTTAAATATTCTTCAATCCCCATTTCATTTTAATCTTTTGTAGATAAATTGAAAATTATATATTTTTCGAAAATTAAAAAAATGATAAAGTTGTCCAATAAAGCAAAAGTGTGACAAATATAAGTTATTAACATAATGATGTAATGTATACTAAAATTAATATAACATGACGATCACGAAACGTTGTATCAATAGGTGGTCTCGTGGAAAAATATCTGCTCATCATACGAGTGGTACCGGGTTGCTTCTTTTTTCAAATTACAACGCTTAGTTGCGCTGTAAAAGATACAGAGGGCTCTACCATTTTTGAGTGGCCATGCCAACCTTTTCTATTTCTATGGTCTGTCAATAGTGGCGCTAGAAGCCTTTACTCCCGTTAGTTATATACTCTGTCAAATGTATGATACAAGGACGAAAAAAACGACATCTGGCGGACAACAAATAATCCAGAGAACAATAAGAGCAATAAAAAATTTTGAAAATAGACACAGAACTGAATTACCTAATTACTAAAATTTTAGTACTTAACAAAAAAGAGCTTGATTAAAAAATACTATATTAGTTTAAATAAATTAGTTTTTAAAGGATTAAGTTTAAATCAAAAAGGTCTACCAAGGTTTTGTTTTAATTATATATATTATATTAATATTTTCACTTATTCCGTAATCAATTAAAACGGATTGCATTTTTCAAAAAGTACTTAGAATGAATAATTCTTAAGTACGTTAGTATCGGAAATCGACATGAACCATTCGAAGCGTCGACCTGAAGAAGGTCTTACTTCTTCATCGAATTTGTCCCGAAGGAGAATAGAATGTTGTTTTTTATTAATGCAGCCTGCCAAGATCCGTAATCAATTAAAACGGATTGCATTTTTCAAAAAGTACTTAGAATGAATAATTCTTAAGTACGTTAGTATCGGAAATCGACATGAACCATTCGAAGCGTCGACCTGAAGAAGGTCTTACTTCTTCATCGAATTTGTCCCGAAGGAGAATAGAATGTTGTTTTTTATTAATGCAGCCTGCGGTTGCGTAAGAGTAGATAGAAGTAGAGGTGCCCAGGTTCACTTGGTAGAAGAAAAAAAAACACCGATAATGGGTTTTGGAAGGTAGGGGAAGTTTGTATTGCTTAATCCTAGGATTTTTGAGTTGACGTAAAAGTAGTAAGTTTAAAGATAGGGAGTTTTTATTTTATTTTGTAAAATTTTTTATTTTGTTTTCCAGTCTTCGACTTTTACCTTATCATAAGAGAAGCTGGGAGCCGTGCTTCCGCTGAAACCTGACCCTAGGTCCCCTACACCTGTGTGTAGTATCATTTCCTAGGGTTACTCAGGTACAGCGGTAGCCTCCAGTTATCATCAGTTGCTTGATGTGTCGATAATTGCCGGCCCATTCGCTTAATCTGAGCTACAGAAAGAAGTGAACAGTTCAATGGCCTTAAGACCAACTTCTTATTTTTCAATTGAGGTGTTAGCCTTTTTTGAAGTCTGTAAACAGCAGTCTACATTTTTGGATAAGGTCTGTTATATACGGGCTGCTCCCCACAACGTTCCTCCAACCAACAGCGTCACCTACAGGCAGAACTTCCACGGAGTATTCGTTTTTATATTTACACCTTTTAACCAATTTGCTATTTCTTTTAGAAAATCCATTACATTTTCGCCTTCCTTTTGGGGGAGCCGGTGATGGGAATGTTTTGGCTGGTTAAAGGTAAAACTTCTTCTTTAAAGTTTTCTTCCATGGGGGTTTCTTGGGGACAAGAAGCGGGGGGATTATCCTCCACTAAAGCTTCGTAAGTTTTAATTTTTTGGTGCGTCTTGGGGGCACAAGGGCATCCAGAGAAATTGGCGGTATGCTCGCCCTCACAAAGGGCGCATTTAGGCTTGGAGATAAATCTCTCAGTATACCCGATAGCGAGGTGATTTTGTGAGCATTTCACACACCTAAGCGGGTGGCTTCACATGTTTTTGGTATGGCCATACCGTTGGCATTGTGCGGGCGTTTTTCTTTGCCTGTATGTTTCGACTGTGACTTTTAAATGTAAAAGCTCTTTTTGAGCAAATATGTTCCTGTCCCTTGTTCTCCTGCCTCCAATTCTAGATAGAATATGGGGAGAGGGATTTTCATTCTGTCCACCGTTTTTTTTAACTGGTAAACGCTAAGAATCGGGAAGCCTAGTTGAGCCAGGGTTTCATGGATTTCTTCCAGCGGCATGTCTGCCGGGACATTTTTAAGGATTGCTTTTGGCCTTTTAACACGGTTAATGTTGTAGGCACGGTAAGGGTAATTTTTGCCCTCAAACAGTTCGACAACTGCGTCAAAGTTTTCCTTGGTGCTCAATCTGATATTCAGTGAGTCCGGACGGGTTGTGCAGGTAAAGTCGTAACTGTTTTCGGCTTAAGAAATTTGACCTTATTTCTGCCCAAAGAGAAGGGTTTGAAACGATGATTGGTGGAATTTTTATTTTTGGCTGAGCGATTTCCTCAGTCGTTCCATTTTTACGTTATCTTTTCAATAGCGGTGAATTTATTTGGCTCTTCTACTGGGGGAGGGCTTTCTGGTTAACGCGCGCAGTTTTGATGGGTTTTTTGAATCCCACTACATATGAGTATTCTTTTGCTAGTCTGTTTGTGCAATATTTTGCAGTTTTGATGAGTGATTGAGTTTCGGTAATTTCTGCCGGTCCGTAGTTTTGAGGGTTAGCTAGTTTGGTTCCAAACATGTACTCGGTAGATTTGTAGCCGAAGTACTTCTGAAATATTCGGTCAGAATCGGTAGCTGTACCTTCTGAGATTTTTTTTATGAGTTTGATTGAGAAATCCATTAATGTTCGACTCTCTTTTTCGTTTAGTACGTGATCTAGTTTTATAATGGGATAAGGTTTCTCAACCTCAGTTTCAAGGTTAACTGCTTGGGCGGCAGAGTTAACGTTTTCGGGTATACCGGCTGCTTTAATTGGTGAAGCAGGGGCATTCATGACATATGTAGCTCGTTGGAAAGTTCGGTTCGCATTTTGGCTAAATTTGCTAACTTATTTTTTTCGGCTTTCGAAAGTTTTTTGGTTTTTCATAGTTCAAAAGAGTTGCGTTCTGGAAATTAACCGTCATTAATTTGTCTGCCAGCGGTTTAATGGTTTTGGAATAGGTTGGTGCCATAATAGAAAGATAGAGTGAGTAGGAAGGTAAGTAGGGTAATAATCAACCAGGTGAAGGGAAGCTAGGCTAATCCGAAGATAAAGCTTTGCTGAGTTCAGTCTCTCCTGTAGGTATAGTGATCGAAGCCACAACCTTAGATACAGAGAGCTGAGTCGGATATCCTGGGTTTATGATTTAAGGATAGCAAAAGCAGGCATACAATATACCACTTGATAATGTAGACAGGCTCAGGGTAAAAAAAGCTGGCACGTTTATTTCCTCCACACACTTTATTAGAGTGTATGATCGAGATGTTATGTCGCTCGATTCTGCACAGAAAGGGCAGCTTCAAAGTTTTCCCGCTCGGGAGCAGTCAGAAAGTTCGTCCGTCTCCGACGAACACGAGAGAGCGTGTGCTGTGGCGCTGGAAGCTTTTGTTCCCATAACTCTGTCAAATACAAGATACAAGGACGGAAAAAGCGACGTCTGGCGGACAACAAATAATCGGGAGAACAATAAAATTTTTGGAAAATAAACAGAGGACAAGTTATTTAATTAATAAAATTTTAGCACTCAATAAAGAAGAGGTTGATTAAGAAAGGTAAAGTACTTAGAAGAAATTCGTGTTTTAAAGGGAAATTATAAATCAAATACGGCTACCACTTATTTGTTTTAATTATATATATGATATCTATTTTTTCCTTATCTCGAAAATCTTTCCTAAGTTCAATTAAAAAAGCACTTAGAATAAATAATTCTTAAGTACATAGGGTATGTTATCGAAGTGTTGTTTATGTATTGTTATATATATGTTTGTTTATCTACAAAGCACGAAAATAGGTTCACCTGGAATTTTTTTTTTAGGAAAGCTGGAATCAATTAAAAAAAAAACTGTGCTGTACGATATACTAATTTTAGACCGTTTTGGAGGTGGCCGCCATCATGGAAAAAGGACGTTTAAATTAACTTTTTTGTAATTACCTCTCTAGATTAATTATAGAAAAAAAATTCAATTATAAAATTATTTTGCAAGTAATTTTTAACAAAAATTTTAATTATACCTTTTTTTGTGTGACTCATCGTTCAGACGTTAAACTAAAATTAACCTGGTATCAAACCACTAGGTAGCACGAAAATTAAACAAAATCGCCTAGATATGACAGTTTTTTGCCATTACTTTTGTTCAAATCATGAATTTTTATTTTATAATGTATATTTTAATAAAAGATTATAGCTGCTAGCTCTCTGCAATCTATACCTTAAAGATTGCAGAAAGGCTGTAGTTGCAGAAAAACTGGACTATAATGCTCAGTATATTTCTTTTAAAAAAAAAAGGTATTAATATAACTTTTTGGTTATTGATAAAATCTTATCGACATTTAATAAAAAAAAATTATAGATAAATTGAAAATTATATATTTTTTTTCGAAAATTAAAATAATTATAAACATATTGAACATGAAGAGAAAAAGATCGCTCTCACTGATTGGGACCTCTTCACCAATATTTTATGTAGCAAAGAGCCAATTCCAACAACACACATCTCTTTTGACAACATTGATGAATGTATCGCAGAAGTGTCGAAACAAATCAAAGTAGCACATGCAGACTCCACCACATACAAAAAACATGTCGAAAACTACATGCTACTTCCGCCTTTTACAAGGGATCTCATTAAATACAGAAACTGGATTAGGAAGAACTGGCAGCGCACCAAAGACCCAGTTTTTAAAAGGAAGATCAATGAACTTAACAGAACGATAAAAGAAACCACCCAAGAACTTAGAGAAAACAGATGGAGGGAGAAGGTGGAATCTCTTGAAATAGAAGACAACAGCATTTGGCGTATGGCCAAAACTCTCAAAAGGGATAAAGTCGTTGAGAGACCTTTGCATGGTGAAGGAGGACTGGTATTCACAGAGATGGAGAAATCTGAGGTGTTTGCTGACTCCCTTGAGCAGCAATTTAAAAATAATATAGAGCCATCGGACGACGACCATGAGGAACTTATTGAAAATGAAGTACGAAGATGGAAGAGAGGAGCAGTAGTTGCACCACAAATGGAACCAACAGACATTGTGGAAGCAAAGATGATTATCAAGAAACTAAAGATAAGGAAAGCTTCTGGTGGAGATGCAATCTCCAACAGGATGATTAGAAACCTTCCTGAAAACATCATCCAATCACTTGTCAATATTTTTAACATCTGTCTAGAAACCTCCTACTTCCCAAGGGAGTGGAAGGAAGCCCAGATTATCCTTTCCCCGAAACCTGGAAAGAACCCTGTCATGCCAGCCTCGTACAGACCAATTAGTCTGCTACCTAACATTGCCAAACTCTTCGAAAGAATTATATGCAACCGCATCAAACCTTTCCTGGAAAAAATCCCAAAAGAACAATTCGGCTTTATGGCAAGAAAGTCAACGACTGGTCAACTAGTAAGGATCCTAGAGTTTATTGGTGAAGGCCTTCACAACAAACAAACCTCCGCACTTCTCATGCTCGATGTGGCCAAAGCCTTCGACAGAGTATATCACAAAGGCTTAATATACAAACTGATAAAGCTTAACATCCCTGGAGACATCGTGCACCTAATTGAATCATACCTCCAGGACAGGACCTTCAAAGTTAAAGTTGGAAAATCAATCTCGAGATCTAGATCAATTGAAGCCGGGGTACCACAGGGATCTATCCTTGGACCACTGATGTACCTATTCTACACATCTGACTTCCCTACCTTTAAAGAAGATCACAACTGTCTCACAGCTTTCTACGCTGACGACACAGCCATCATCTTAAAATCCATTAATCCAGAGCTTGCCGTCGAAAAGCTGGACAGGAAGATGCCAGAAGTTGAGGATTGGTGTTCGAAGTGGAAAGTTGCGATAAACGCATCAAAGTCAAAGATTCTTGTTGTAAAAGCAAAAGACAAATGGAAGAAGATCAAATTTACAGTCAAGCTCTTCAATGCAAACATTCCTATTGTAAAGAAAGCCTCTTACCTTGGATTGATCATAAATGATAAACTAAATTGGTCGGACAACTTCAAGCGCGTTGCGGGTAAAGCTGCCGGCATCATGAATAGACTCAGACCTATCCTCGGTAAAAGATCGAAGCTTGGACTCAACATGAAGAAGAGACTATACGAAACATCAATTAGACCGATTCTCACTTATGCGTCTCCTGCATGGACCACAATCACCAAGAAAGAGTTGAAACGCCTACAGATTGCCCAAAACAAGATCCTGCGTGAATTTGTAGGTGCAACAAGATACATCAGAAACGGCCTTATTCATAGAGACCCTAAAATAGACACAATAGCAGACCACATCATAAAACTCAACATCAACTTCGAAGGCAATTCAGCCGCGGTCGCATATCCAGGCAAGCCTCAATTATGAAGTTCTACGTGAAGATGCTGGGAGGCGACCCTACGCTGCGTTTGCGCTCACAGATGCCGTGCTTACCTCTCTTTTTCAAGCTTAAAATATTTTCCATTTATTTTGTTATAGTTAATTGATGCTGATTGCTGTTACGGCGTTTTTTGTATATATTGTAGTTTGTTTGTGTTTATATGTATATGTGTTCATGTATGTGTATATATGTGTGTATTGTGTATGTACGTGTATATGTGTGTATGTAAATGTATATATATCGTGCTCCCCACTGCTTTTACCTTATGACATATTAGTATATATTTCGGAACCAGTTGCCTGGCACTATCTCAGATTTTATATTTTTGATCTAAATGTTTCTTTTTATTTGTTATTCTCTGTACCATAATCAAAAGCAATTCACAGTTTTTATATTTTTCTTGTATATGTTCTGTATTTGTCCTGTCCCTTGTCTTTTAAATCCAGATACCTCAGAAATTTAGTTGCCTATAGGCCCAAGTTAGATGAAGAGGAAAAATATCTTCGGGTTGGAGCCTCGAACAATTTTATATTCAAGTTCAAGTTCAAAATTCAAACGTTTTTATAGAAATAAGTATATATCAAATAAGGCTACCACTTATTTGATTTAATTATATATATGATATATATTTTTCTACAAAATCTTTAAATTTGACAAAAAATCAATTTTTTAATATTAAAAATGTACTTAGAATAAATGGTTCTTAAGTACATTGATATAAAAGAGTGATGTTATATTTTTGGTTATTGATAAAATAGAGTTGAATATTGATTGTGTCAATACTATGAATTTTAAAATGCCAACATTAAAACACAAAAGAAATCAACACCTTTTGAAAAAATATTTTAAGTCGTGCTATATTTATTGAGAACGTACACATTAAATAACAATTGGGCGTGATTCCGAAAAGGTGAGTGCGATTGCTTTAAGTTGTGCAATTTAAATAATTAACATTTAATCTGGATTTTACTATATAACACAAAATATAATATACATAATTACAGGCAGAAGCAAAGGAGATTATGGAAAAGCTTAAATGACGATTGGATGCTATTAGTATGGATTTTAGAAGTTTGACTCCAGCTATCCAACCGCAGCAGTATATTGAAGTTGCAACGAGATAACGTTATCGATTTCAAGTTCGCGTGACGTTAAACTATGGCGTTATTTTTCGTTTCGAAAGAATGGTTTTGCAACAATAATATTTTTAATTAATGAATTAGTTTCTTCCAATTTTTTTATGTGTCTGTTTGAATTTTATTTTCATTTTGTAAATAGGGATGCTAATTTTACACCGCAAATAAATATTCATATAAATTCTTTAAGAGTTCTTTAATTTCCTTGGATGTATTCAGAAAAATGACAGCTACCGCCATCTGGCGATTAAATGAAATTTCCGAGCAATTAGCAAATAATACATTCAAAATATAAGTGAAAAATAAATCATATTCGTATTAGTGTTATAAAGAAGGTCAAGTTGAGTAACATAAAACGATTTTATAATATAATTTTTTTTATCATTCAGTAAACAATTTTTGGGTTAAAATGGTATAGATATTAATACCTAAAATGGTATCGAATATTTTTGGGTTGACTAAGGTATCAATTGCAAAAAAATATCTTTTACAAGAAAAGAAAAATAAATTATGTTAAATGTGCTTAGAATTAAAAATTATTCTAAATATATAATTTTAAAAAAAAAGTACCAAAATTTAAAAAGTTAATTTTAAATAACTACCAATTTTTTATTAAGTTAATAAATTTACAGTATTTAAATCTGAATAAAACCATTAATTCTGTACTCGCTTCGGCAGTACATATACTAAAATTGGAACGATACAGAGAAGATTAGCATGGCCCCTGCGCAAGGATGACACGCAAAATCGTGAAGCGTTCCAAATTTTTTTTTCATTCGAGTATTTATTTTTAATCGAGTTTAGGTGGAAAAGTGGATAATGCTAATTCGAATTGTTAGTATGTTTTTTTAAAGTAAAAAACAAAATCCAGAAAATGCTTCTCAGAGCGTAAATATCCACGGGTAAAAATGTCGTATAAAATAATAGAATGTCCACAACAGAATTTTTAAAAATATAAAAACAATTAAAAAAAGTTAAGAATTAAGGGTTAACATGATAAAAAAATATTCTACACCACTAAAATGTAACATTTTCTAACAAAATAAACGTGCCAAATATGAGATATTGTCGTTACATTCCAAAACAGAAATCGGTATGGGGGAAAAAGACAAAGTCGTAGGATAGATTTCGTCTTTCTTCATACAATTCTGCCAAATTTTGCTTAAATACAGAACTTTAATTAAATGTACAGCTACAACATCTACTTAGCAACAGATTGAAAACTCAACTTCTAGAAAATACCATTTTTATGACTAATAACTTAATAAAGCTTGTTAATTATGTAAAATCTAAACTATTGAATTGCTTTTTGCATGGCAAAGAGCTTTGCGCCTTACAAAGGCTTTGAGGATTACAAAGGCTTTGAGGATTACAAAGGCTTTGAGGATTACAAAGGCTTTGAGGATTACAAAGGCTTTGAGGATTACAAAGGCTTTGAGGATTACAAAGGGTGGGTGAGTGGGGATAGGAGCAAGATGTAACTTCAACAGTGTCGGTCTTCACTTACGCAACTAATGAATCGAATTTTGATGCAAATTGGGAATCAAGCTTTTTTTTGCTACGTTTTTTAATCTTACATCACATCCTATACCTTCAAGAAAGAAAATTTACTGTTCAAGTTAAAGATGAAAAATCCACCCCGAGGAGCATAGAAAGTGGGGTTCCACAAGGCCCTTATTGGGCCAGTTCTTTTCCTCATTTATATAAATGACATTCCCAGTGGCGGCCCGTGGTCGAAAATGTTAGTGCAGCCGAAATCATGTGAATCCCCCCCCCCCCCCCTCTCCCCTTTATTTTCCACAACCTATACATGGACGGAAATTCTTTATTATTTACTACTCAATTTTTACGAATAACATGCGAAAAAAATATATAACACTTAATTTTTTTTTTTTTAAATTAAAGCAATCCTTCTTTCTTTTAAACATGCGAATCGGTCAATTTTAATATTAACTTAAATAACAAAACAACAGCAGAACCATGTCTTAAAACAACAGCACACAGTAAATTTATCACGAATACCCTTTCCGTTTGGAGATATTTTGTCTCTCGCAAGTTATCATTTCACCTACCCATCGCAGCGATTCACGGACGAGCCAATCAGCATATCGAATCTCAAGTGCAGCTAAAACAAGAAAATTGATTTCGGCTGTACCTTCTCACAAATGCAGTGCATTGGCATGGGGAGGAATCTCCATACTACGTAGAGGTTGCATGGCAACGATGCAGCCGATTTCGAATTTCGCTTTTTGTCTGCAGTTTTGATTTAATGGAGTTTCCCCCCCCCCCCCCCCCCTCCTGAATTGTACATTACGGTAACAGGCTTGCTATTTATCGGAGATTTTATTTACTACCGTATAAATTTCATTTTCAATTCTAATCTTCATTTAAGAAAATTAGTAAAATATCTGATTTTAGTTTTAAAATACTGAATTTAGGTGCAGCCCGGCTGTACTTGCTGTAGTGGACGAGCCGCCACTGGACATTCCTCAAACAAATAGAACTATGATAAGTCTCTATGCGGATGACACTGCCATTTTGGCTAAGGGAACCATTGCACGCATCACAAGAGGCTTACAACTATACAT
This sequence comes from Troglohyphantes excavatus, assembly GCA_963932185.1. NCBI lineage: Eukaryota > Metazoa > Arthropoda > Arachnida > Araneae > Linyphiidae > Troglohyphantes > Troglohyphantes excavatus. Next base: position 32,098,905 of record OZ010678.1, read on the forward strand.
CAACCTTGAAAAACGGATGACTATTTTTAAAATAAAAGTCAATGTTGAAAAAAATGAGGCAATAATGTTCACAAGAAAAATTAAATTAAGCAATAATGTAAAAGTATTAAAACAAAAAATTAAGTGGTCCAAGGAGGTTAAGTATCCAGAAATTATCCTGGATAAGCATTTAACATGGGAAGCTCATGTGAAACATGGTTCAGCAAAGTTCAAAAATGCAAGAAGAAAACTCTACTCCCTCATTTGTAGAAATAGCAAGCTATCAAGACCAAATAAATTAATCATTTATCAATACTACCTCAGACCCATCATACGCTATGCCTCACCTGTTTGGGGATATGCTGCAAAAACAAACTTCAACAAACTACAAACTCTTGAAAATAGTAGCATACGGCCAATTACAAAGACAAGATGGTTTTTCCACACTGAGAATGGCAGGAAAGCAATCAAAATTCCAAGATTTAAACAATATAATCCAGCAATAGCACTTAAAATGTTCAATCAATAACAAGATCATGAAAATCCAGAAGTCAGAAATATTCCAAATTATGACCCTTCAATACGTTCCAACAGAAAACGACCAAGAGCATTTGTTACCTGAACTCTACGACTACTATCACCATTTTTTCTATCACTGATGATTGATTGGTTTGTTTTGTTAATTAACGTCGCACTAGAGCTGCACAGTGGGCTATTGGCGACGGTTCTGGGTCAATCTCGAAGGAAAGACTCGGGAACACATACACATTTACACACCCATTCATACACACATTCATACATGCACCTCGTTATTTTAGAACCATGGTCAGATGACGAGGAAACACCTGAACTGGCACCCAACGCCTTCAATAGACGTCGGGACTTTAGACTCCGATCAGATGTATCGTGCACCAGTCCCGTATACACGCCAGTATAATTTGTTGGATATTCTGGACGACTTTCTAGTATTTTTGTAGCGAAGCTGGCAACCCTCTGATCGCAAGATCACTACTTTTTTACTTTTCTATGTCAAGTCCATTTCACGGATTCGAACCACCAATCCTCTGAACGCCTTACCAACTGAGCAACTGGGGCTCCACTGAGTGATTGAAGGAGGCTTTTCAGCGTTCTTCCATCCTTAGCATGGAGAACTTAATTTTAATAAACTTAATGTAAAAAAAAAAATATTGAATAGTCTTAAATTTGATTTTTTGGAATTTATTTGGAAATTCTTTTGTTTTATTTTTAATACTTCCATTCACTGAGTGCTGTCTTCCTTGGGATGGATTGGTAACCAGTGTTGCCGATAGAACTTACCACCCATGAAGTCTAGACGAATCTAATTGAGAGTTGAGAGCGTGTGGGCGTTTTTGAGTGTTTTTCCGTTTGTGTCGTCCTGTCATCTGGCCTTTCACCTTAGAGCCCCAGTTGCTCAGTTGGTAAGGCGTTCAGCTACTAATCGGAGGATTGGTGGTTCGAATCCGTGCAATGGACTTGACATAGAAAAGTAAAAAAGTAGTGATTTTGCAATCGGAGGGTTGCCAGCTTCGCTACAAAAATACTAGAAAGTCGTCCAGAATATCCAACAAATTCTACTGGCGTGCATACGGACTGGTGCACGATACATCTGATCGGGGTCCAAAGTCCCGACGTCTATTGAAGGCGTTGGGTGCCAGTTCAGGTGTTTCCTCGTCATCTGACCATGGTTCTAAAATAACGAGGTGCATGTATGAATGTGTATGTGAATGTGTATGTGTTCCCGGGTCTTTCCTTCGAGGTTGACCCCGAACCGTCGCCAATAGCCCACTGTGCAGCTCTAGTGCGACGTTAATTAACAAAACCAAACCAACCTTTCACCTTACGTAAAATTAATTATGAATTCACTTATGTAAATTAATTTAAGTAAGGATTAAAGAACCTTCGGCTCTAGGCACCTAATTAAACTAATGCGAGAGTCTCACGTGACGTATCACCATGGTAACTTACTAGTAGTTTCGATTTCTTCCCTACAGCAGACAACTTTGCTTTTGTTTGTTTAGTCGCTACGCTTGCAGTTAATGGAAAGTTTGTTTATAATATTTGTTTTTTTCCAAATAAGTAATATTTTTATTCCATATATGAATAAATTTAAATACAGAAATACTTATATTATATTTGTATATAATTAGAATTACAACAAAATACGGAAAAATACTTTTATTTCAACACAAAAATACTTGATAAACGATGACTACAATCTATCTCAGTGTATGTAGTAAATATTTCTATATTGAGGTATTATTTAAAGACTAAAACTTAAAATTATAGTACAGGAGCTAAAGCCCCATGCTAACCCTACGGAACTTCTTCGGCATCGCGGAACTTTCTCCATGTTCCGTTGGAACAGCGGTCTTCTTCTTCTCGGCGTGAAACTCTCCCATTACGCTCAATTAGACAACAAGCGAATTCATTCGAATACGACTGAAATTTAAACACCTCCCATTGTTCAAATAGACTCCCATTTATCCACACACATGAAAATCAGGTTACAAGACTTTTCAATTATTGCAATGTAATAATTAATGAACAAAAAGGCAGACATTAATGAACAAAAGTCCTGGTCCCAGCAAGAATTACTCTCCTGTTGGATAGGGGTGCGAGGCTATTGCTTTTTCTTTGGGTCGTCCGGGTAGAGCTGTTTGACCGGCACCAGGCTGAGTAGCTTGATGTGGCGCTGGTACATATTGCTGTTTAGGAATAAGGCATCGGTGCCATGTAAGCGATCGAGGACGCCAAGAACGCCAATATTTTATTTGAATCTGGAAGAAACATGATAATGTGATTATGTTACATTGATTAATGGATTAAATTTATCCAAGACAATATCTTTTATAAAAAAAATAGTAGAAATATTAGATGTGGCAGTATCAGAGCACAACCAGTAGGGTTTTAACCCTATAAAGACGAACCAAAAAAAATGGAATACAGAAAAAATAAATTTCGAAATCGGACAATGTTTTTTACTATCGCACTTTTTTAATATTGAACTTTTTAAAATCATAAGAGTTAAATTTATTACTACATTACAAGATACATGGACGGAAAAAGTGACATCTGGCGGATAATAAATATTTCTGAGAACAATAAAAATTTTGGAAAATAAACACAGAATCAAGTTGCCTAATCACTTGTTCGAATTAATGACATATTAGAAGAGGTTTATAAAAAAAGCCTTAGTAGTTATATAATTAAAATTTAAAGAACTAAAATAAATCATACAAGGCTACCACTAATTCTTTTTTTTTATTTAATATAAAAATGTTTTCATTAATTTCTCAACATTGTTTAATCCCGAATGAAAGTGTTTTCTTTAAGTACTTAGAATAAATAATTCTTGAGTACATTTTGTATAATGAGTATTAAAATGTTTATATATATTTGTGGCTAGTACGCAAAACGGGAAAAGTGTCCATCCGGAAGAGCTGAAAGCAATTTTAATCTATTCTAAAAAATGTTCTGTACAATATACTAATTTTGCACCCCTGCGCCATCTTGGAAAAATGGTGACATGTATCACTTTATATATCTAACTATACATACATATTATATATAAGTTTTCTATATAATCTATTTAGAATGCCTTTTCTTTGAACTCCATTTTAACCAATAATAAGTGGATAAGCAGGAAAAAGAAAAACTATATTTTTGGCGATATACAAATTGATACAATATGTAGAAAATAAAATTTCTAAACGTATTTAACATTTCTTTAACGACCCTGGATGACACAGCTATCCTGTCCACGGGAAAAAACCTAAACTATCTTAAGTTCCATGTTCAAAATCACATCTGTCTGATTGAGAGCTGGCGCAACAGATGGAAAATCCCGATTAATGTCTCATAAAGTGTTGCCCTCATGTTCACGAGGAAAACCAAGAAACCTCAGAAGGTTTCCATGTTCGGATCTGAACTTAATTGGGACGATTCCACCAAGTATCTAGGAGTTGTCCAAGATTCGAGATTAACCTAGGGACCTCATTATGAACACGTGAAAAAAAAATTAGAAGAGGCTCCCTACGACTCAAATCCTTTCTGGGGAAAAAATCCCCCCCTAAACCCAGTGGTGGCGCTAGGAATTGCCCGACGGGGGGGGCTAGACTTCCCCGACAGGGGGGCTAATATCCCCGACGTAAAATGTGCATATAAGCGTATAAAATATTCATAAATAACGAAATAAATTTGTTGAGATAAATATTTGAAACAAAAGGCTTATAATATTTATATATTAATTATTAAATAATTGTAGTGTTCTGAACATTCTGAGTTGCAATCATGGAGAAAAGATAAGTACAAAAAAAAACTGTACAAATCGTTCGCAAAATGTTTTCAAAATCTTTATAAATATAACCATTTGAAGATGTTGCGTTGTTCAAAGAAGGGACGGCGAGAAGGCAACAAATAAAATAAATAAAAAGTAAGTAATAGTGAAGGTAAAACGAAATGTGGTAAATCACTACATTATGCAAGTAGTTTTTGTAAAATCCCCATGCTTTTAAGAAATTAATTTATTTTTTGTTGATAGCAATGCAATGTAAAACGGTGCTATGTTTTAGCGCTTTTTTCTGACATCTAATTTACAGAGGTGGCGCCACTAGGGGGGCTGGGGGGGCTGTAGCCCCCCCGTCGGGCAAGCCAAGCCCCCCCCCCGTCGGGCAAAATTCTGAAGTTTGTCGGGGAAAAGTGTTATTTTAATTGTTAAAACCAAATTTTAATGAAAGGTTGAGTCGAATTTGCTTTTTTAATGAAATGAATCTGGGTCACAAACCCGACAGAGCTAATTCCGACAAGCAGGTCACAATCCCGACAAAACTATAATTCCGACAGACCGAAATCCCGAAAGCCTGTGGTGGCCGAATGGTTAGGAGTTCGGACAAGCACTCGATAGGCACAATTTTTATCTATAGCTTGTGTGTAGCGATTCAGTAATCGGAGAGTTGTCGACACCAAAAAATATCCACCACGTATAAGGGACTGGTGCACCCGGGTTAATCTGATTGTGGTCCAATGTCTTGACGTTTATTGAGGTAGGTTGCACCGAATGAGTTGATCTCGTCATCTAACCGTGGTTCAAAAATACGATCAGACAGCGTTCTCTGGTCTTTTCTTCCATATAAACCCTGATCCTTCGCCAATAACCTCCCACTGTGCAGCTCTAGTTCAATGTTAATTTAACCAACCTATTCTAACAAACTAAATTATCGACAATATTGTTATCCTATATAAACAAATTCTATAAACCAATATTTATTATTTTAGATAAAATTATCAGTATTTTTATTATTTCACAGCTTTTTATACAAGGTTATGTAAGGTTAAGTAGGGATTCACGTATACTAGACTTATTGTTATCATAATTTCAATTACATTATTTACTACATATTTTACAATAAAAAGCAACCTCAAAATTTCAAACTAAAACCCATGTTTCAAAATATCACCATTAAAAAATGTAATATTATTACAAATCATAATCTAAAGAAATATATGATCATATAATTAAAACATCATATCATCATGCACACGATATTTCATCACGCATATCATTGATTTTGTGCAAAAAAACAATCACGATTTATTAAAACCATGCGGCGAAAGTATTTTTAAAAACTTTTATTAAGTCGGCCATCAATAAGAATTTCAATGAAACTATTGCTAATACTCAGTGGCGGATTTAAAGAACGGTAAATATACAATTAGACAATGCCATTTGAGCACCTGCAAGTATCAGTCAGAAAAAAAAATAAGGACTTGAGGAAAAATATACTTTAAAAGTTTTAGGAAGTAAAGTGGTAAAAATGAATTTGTCAATTTATATCATTAATGAATTTATTTTATAAAAGGAAAACTTCAAAAAGTTAGCATGCATGTCGAAAATGTGCATTAACGAAAATATTTTGTGATCGTTCGAAAATTGAAGATCCTTTTTTAAAAATGTTCTTTTAAGGGGGTCCGATACCTTCGACATTTTTTTCTTTATTTTTATACTTGTACAATCCAATTTTTTTTCTCTTTCTAAATATGCATAAAAAACCATTTTAAGACGCTCAATTTTTTTTTTAAATTGCACATGTATTTTTAAATTAAAATTTTAGTAAATTTTTTAACAATTTTAAAATTCCTACTCCTTTTTTGTTTTTCAATATTTTGAAGCAATTTTTTTTTATTTAAGATCTTGAATAATATGTAAATAGATGTATGCATTCAAATTTTGATTCAGATACATCACTTTAAAAAAATAAAATATATTAGAAATTTTGGAAAAAAAATTGACGAAAAAAAATAAAATTCCATTTTAAGTGGTTTTAAAAAACAAATTATTGTAAAAATAGGAAATCTGAATGCATACATCTATTTAAAATATATTTATCTTGCTATACACACAAAAATTATGATTTTAAGTATAATAGTAAAAAAGCCTTAGCATTTTTAGTGTTCATTAAATTTCAAAACCACGAACAGAGATATTTGCTTCTAAAGTTTACATATGATACAACTATGTTATAGGAACACATCATTAAAACATTCATAACTAAAAAAGTAATAGGAATTTTTTGAAGCAGTTTTTTGTGAGTTATTAAGATAAGTTTGAATATTATTTTTTAAATATAAAAAAAAAATGACTTTTTGTGCGAATTTTGGGTATCGGACCCCCTTAAGACACAACATAAATCTTAACAGTGCTTATTTCACATGGCATATTTTTTTTTCTACTGTTGCATTTATTTTGGGCGTATGAGCAGGATATGATTTAGAAAGTTCAGTACTATAGGCCCTACATCACTGAAGAGGACCCTCTCATAAAAATAGTCTCGAAAAATTAAAAATATCGCAAAATAAGTTTATTATTCATTTAAAACACGACTTAATTTTCACTTTTTTGGATAAATTGCTGAAAATTGCATTAATAATAATAACAATTTTGTCAAGTATTCGCCGGGTGTCCCAAATCAGTCCCTGCGTATGAGACACGAGTCATTTTGTTTTGAGCAAAAGAGCAGAGCCTCACATCAGACGTGGAAAACCACAAACGAAGGCCTATTCAGACGTCAGTCCATACGCGCCTGATTGTTTGTAGTTTGGGAGTGACGATCCCTAAAATCTCCCAGCTATCCAAAGCCGGTCTATGCAAAGAGTAGGTCTATGGTTTTGGGGACAAAGCATCCCTCGTTGTAAAAGTTTAACCTTGAGGAGGTCAGCTACAAGATTTGGGTAGACAAAAGACAAAATCGCCTTTGGGGATGTTGGAGTGTTTTTCGAAGAGGGGGGAGGTATATATGTATAGCAATAGGATATATGTATATCGCCGCTGTCTCCCCTAAAAAAAAGAGATGGGGCAGTGAATGGTCAGCTACAGGGCCGTCTCGACTCTCGAGAGTAAGTGTCGTGCGTGAAGGATTTCGTCGTATGAGCAGTGGTGGCGCTAGGAATTACCCGACGGGGGGGCTAGATTTCCCCGACAGGGGGGCTAATATCCCCGACGTAAAATGTGCATATAAGCGTATAAAATATTCATAAATAACGAAATAAATTTGTTGAGATAAATATTTGAAACAAAAGGCTTATAATATTTATATATTAATTATTAAATAATTGTAGTGTTCTGAATATTCTGAGTTGCAATCATGGAGAAAAGATAAGTACCAAAAAAAACCTGTACAAATCGTACTCATAATGTTTTCAAAACCTTTATAAATGTAACCATTTGAAGAGGTTGGGTTGTTCAAAGAAGGGACGGCGAGAAGGCAACAAATAAAATAAATAAAAAGTAAGTAATAGTGAAATTAAAAGGAAATGTAATAAATCACTACATTTTGCAAGTAGTTTTAATAAAAATTAATTAATTTTTTGTTGGTAGCAATTCAATGTAAAACGGTGCAATGTTTTAGCGATTTTTTCTGTCATCTAATTTAGTGTTTTTTTTTTAAATCTATAAACAGTGATAACGCTTTTAAATACTTATAAAAGGCTGTATCGCTAGCAACGAAATTGAGACTATTTCTATGAAAGAATTTTTCTATTGAGAGCTATTTCCTTATTAAATTCTTTTCAGAGAATAGAGCTGCAGCAGTAGTTATATGTATTGGAGAACTTCATTACGTTAAAGGTCTGCAATATTTTATTTTTATTTATACGCCTAATTTCTTATCAAACGAGATAAAAATTGTCATTTGCAACTGAGTTATAATGTCGGAATCAAACCTCTTATAAGCATAAAATGGTGTTCCTATCCTGATACCTTATTTTATAGACGTTTAGCTAGTAGGATTAATTGACAATTTAATGGATTTACGATTGCCCATTTTTAATTTAGGACCGCCGTATTGAACCATGACTGCATCGTCAGAATATGACCTGATTTCTTCTGAATTGATTTTTTAAATATAACAATATACGAAAAAAATTTTAATGATAAAAAAGGGTTTCCCATAATTATATTTTATTCTTACATTTCAAATAGTTTGAAATTGCACAAAATTTGTGGCAATAAAAATTGAAATAAGGGTCATTTCTAAACCTAGCTCATACGACGAAACAATTTATTGGCTAAATAAATCTTCTATACAGAAATAGTAATGACAAAACTAGTTTGGTTCTTCTAAATACGGAAAACATAAAAATCAATAAACGGACTTCTTTTTGAAAAATGTAATATTAAGTAGTCACAGGCACAAATAAAAATATTATAAGAATTTTTTTCACTAGAATTATTAAGACATCTCACCTTTCCGAATTAGTATCACAGTTGAAATCTAAATGAAATGTTAACACACTACAATTTTCCTCTTTAAAAAAACGTTTTGCCTGTCACCAACGACAAAATAGAACTGGACCATAATCTTACTTCTACAAGTACACTTACTCTCGAGAGTCGAGACGGCCCTGTAGCTGACCATTCACTGCCCAATCTCTTTTTTTTAGAGGAGCCAGCGGCGCGCTATACATATACATATATACCTCCACCCTCTTCGAAAAACAGTCCAACACCCCGAAGGCGATTTTGTCTACCCAAAGCTGGTAGCTGACCTCTTCAAGGTTAAACTTTTACAACGGGGGATGCTTTGTCCCCAGGACCATAGACCTACTCTTTGGATAGCTGGGAGATGATAGGGATCGTCACTCCCCAAATACAAATAATCAAGCTTGCGGCAACGCGCTTCTGGCTACTGCTGTCTGAATAGGGCCTTCGTTTGTGGTTTCACGTCTGAGCTGTGGCTCTGCTCTTTGCTTAAAACAAAATGACTCGTGTCTCATACGCAGGGACTGATTTGGGGCCCGGCGAATACTTGACAAAATTGTTATTATTATTAATGCAATTTTCAGCAATTTATCCAAAAAAGTGAGAATTAAGTCGTGTTTTAAATTAATAATAAACTTATTTTGCGATATTTTTAATTTTTCGAGACTATTTTTACGAGAGGGCCCTCTTCAGTGATGTAGGGCCTATAGTACTGAACTTTCTAAATCATATCCTGCTTATACGCTCAAAAAAATGCAACAGAAGAAGAAAAAAATATAGCATGTGAAATAAGCACTGTTAAGATTTATGTTGGGTCGTAAAAGAACATTTTTAAAAAAGGAAATAATTTTTAACATGAAATCTTTTACTTTAAATAAAATTTTGAATCGTGTTCTTCAATTTTTGAACGATCACAAAATAATTTCGTTAATGCACAGTTTCGACACACATGCTAACTTTTTGAAGTTTTCCTTTTATAAAATAAATTCATTAATGATATAAATTGACAAATTCATTTAAACCACTTTACTTCCTAAAACTTTTAAAGTATATTTTTTTCTCAAGTCCTTATTTTTTCTTCTGACTGATTTTGCAGGGACCCAAATGGCATTGTCTAATTGCGTATTTACCGTTCTTTAAATCCGCCACTGAGTATGAGCAATAGTTTCATTGAAATTCTTATTGATGGCCGACTTAATAAAAGTTTTTAAAAATACTTTCGCCGCGTGGTTTTAATAAATCGCGATTGTTTTTTTGGCACAAAATCAATTATATGCGTGATGAAATATCGTGTGCATGATGACATGATGTTTTAATTATATGATCATATATTTCTTTAGTTTATGATTTGGAATAATATTACACTTTTTTAATGGTGATATTTTGAAACATGGGTTCTAGTTTGAAATTTTGGGGTTGCTTTTTATTGTAAAATATGTAGCAAATAATGTAATTGTAGTTATGATAACAATATATCTATAGTATACTTGTGTGTGTGTAACCCTTATACATAACCTTGTATAAAAAGCTATAAAATAATAAAAATACTGACAATTTTATCTAAAATAATAAATATTGATTTATAGAATTTGGTTATATAGGATTACTGTATTGTCGAGAATTTAGTTTTTTAGAATAGGTTGGTTGAATTAACATTGAACTTGAGCTGCACAGTGGGGGGTTATTGGCGAAGGATCAAGGTTTGTATAGAAGAAAAGACCCGAGAACACTGTTTGATCGTATTTTTGAACCACGGTCAGATGAGATCAACTCATCCGGTGACCTCAATAAGCGTCAAGACATTGGACCACAATCAGATTAACCCGGGTGCACCAGTCCCTTATACGCGGTGGATATTTTTTGGTGTCGAAAGGAACGGATTTGACAACTCTCCGATTACTAAATCGCTACACACAAGCTAGAGATAAAAATTGTGCCTATCGAGTACTTGTCCGAACTCCAAACCATTCGGCCACCACAGGCTGTCGGAATTTTGGTCAGTCGGAATTATAGTTTTGTCGGGATTGTGAGCTGCTTGTCGGAATTCGCTCTATCAGGTTTATGGCCCAGATTCATTTCATTAAAAAAGCAAATTCGACTCAACCTTTCATTAAAATTTGGTTTTAAAAATTAAAATAACGCTTTCCCCCGACGAACTTCAGAATATTGCCCGACGGGGGGGCTTGGCATGCCCGACGGGGGGGCTACAGCCCCCCCCAGCCCCCCTAGTGGCGCCACCTCTGCGTATGAGCTAGGTTTAGAAATGACGTTTATTTAAATTTTTGTTGCCACAAATTTTGTGCAATTTCATGCTATTTGGAATTTAAAAATAAAATATATTTATGGGAAACCTTTTTTTTATCATTAAAATTTTTTTCATATTGTTATATATAATAAAAATCAATTCAGAAGAAATCAGGTCGTATTCTAACGATGCAGTCATGGTTCAAGACGGCGGTCCTAAATTAAAAATGGGCAATCGTAAATCCATTAAATTGTCAATTAATCATACTAGCTAACGTCTATAAAATAAGGTATCAGGATAGGAACACCATATTATGCTTTTAAGAGGATCGATTCCGACATTATACCTCCGTTGCAAATGACAATTTTTATCTCGTTTGATAAGAAATTAGGAGTATAAATAAAAATAAAATACGGCATACTTTTTACGTCTTGAAGTTCTCCAATACATATAACTACTGCTACAGCTCTATTCTCTGAAAAGAATTTCATAGGAAATAGCTCTCAATAGAAAAATTATTTCATAGGAATAGTCTCAATTTCATTGCTAGAGATACAGCCTTTCATAAGTATTTAAAAGCGTTCTCCCTGTTTATAGATTTAAAAAACCCCACTAAATTAGATGACAGAAAAAAAGCGCTAAAACATAGCACCGTTTTACGTTGCATTGCTATCAACAAAAAATAAATTAATTTCGTAAAAGCATGGGGATTTTACAAAAACTACTTGCATATTATAGTGATTTACCACATTTCGTTTTACCTTCACTATACTTACTTTATATTTATTTTTATTTTTGCCTTCTCGCCGTCCCGTCTTTGAACAACTCTACCTCTTCAAATGTTTACATTTAAAAAGGTTTTGAAAACATTTTGAGTACGATTTGTACGGTTTTTTTTTTGGCACTTATCTTTTTTCCATGACTGCAACCCAGAATATTCAGAACACTACAATTATTTAATAATTCCTATATAAATATTATAAACCTTTTTTTTCAAATATTTATCTCAACAAATTTATTTCGTTATTTGTGAATATTTTATGCTCCTATATGCACATTTTACGTCGGGGATATTAGCCCCCCTGTCGGGGAAGTCTAGCCCCCCCGTCGGGCAATTTCTAGCGCCACCACTGACTAGGGGGGCTGTAGCACCCCCGTCGGGCAAGCCAAGCCCCCCCCCCGTCGGGCAAGCCAAGCCCCCCCGTCGGGCAAAATTCTGAAGTTCGTCGGGGGAAAGCGTTATTTTAATTGTTAAAACCAAATTTTAATGAAACGTTGAGTCGAATTTGCTTTATTATTGAAATGAATCTGGGCCATAAACCCGAAAGAGCGAATTCCGAAAGCAGGTCACAATCCCGGCAAAACTATAATTCCGACAGCCTGTGGTGGCCGAATGGTTAGGAGTTCGGACGAGCACTCGATAGGCACAATTTTTATCTCTAGCTTGTGTGTAGCGATTCAGTAATCGGAGAGTTGTCAAATCCGTTCCTTTCGACACCAAAAAATATCCACCGCGTATAAGGGACTGGTGTACCCGGGTTTGTCTGATTGTGGTCCTATGTCTTGGCGCTTTTTGAGGTAAATTGCACCGGATGAGTTGATCTCGTCATCTGACCGTGGTTCAAAAATACGATCAAACAGTATTCTCTGGTCTTTTCTTCCATATAAACCCTGATCCTTCGCCAATAACCCCCCACTGTGCAGTTCTAGTTCAATGTTATTTTAACCAGCCTATTCTAACAAACTAAATTCTCGACAATACAGAAATCCTATATAACCAAATTCTATAAACCAATATTTATTATTTTAGATAAAATTGTCAGTATTTTTATTATTTTATAGCTTTTTATACAAGGTTATGTATAAGGGTAGGTATAGGGTTCCACACACACAAACACGTATACTATAGATATATTGTTATCATAACTTCAATTACATTATTTGCTACATATTTTACAATAAAAAGCAACCCCAAAATTTCAAACTAAAACCCATGTTTCAAATATCACCATTAAAAAATGTAATATTATTCCAAATCATAAACTAAAGGAATATATGATCATATAATTAAAACACGATATTTCCTCACGCATATCAATGATTTTGTGCCAAAAAGCAATCGCGATTTATTAGCGGTGAAAGTATTTTTAAAAACTTTTATTAAGTCGGCCGTCAATAAGAATTTCAATGAAACTATTGCTAATACTCAGTGGCGGATTTAAAGAACGGTAAATATACGCAATTAGACAATGCCATTTGGGTCCCTGCAAGATCAGTCAGAAAAAAAAATAAGGACTTGAGGAAATATATACTTTAAAAGTTTTAGGAAGTAAAGTGGTTAAAATGAATTTGTCAATTTATATCATTAATGAATTTATTTTATAAAAGGAAAACTTCAAAAAGTTAGCAAGTGTGTCGAAACTGTGCATTAACGAAATTATTTTGTGATCGTCCAAAAATTGAAGAAAACGATTCAAAATTTAATTTAAAGTAAAAGATTTCATGTTAAAAATTAGTTCTTTTTTAAAAAATGTTCTTTTAAGACACAACATAAACCTTAACAGTGCTTATTTCACATGCAATATTTTTTTCTTCTTCTGTTGCATTTATTTTGAGCGTATGAGCAGGATATGATTTAGAAAGTTCAGTACTATAGGCCCTACATCACTGAAGAGGGCCCTCTCGTAAAAATAGTCTCGAAAAATTAAAAATATCGCAAAATAAGTTTATTATTCATTTAAAACACAACTTAATTCTCACTTTTTTGAATAAATTGCTGAAATTTGCATTAATAATAATAACAATTTTGTCAAGTATTCGCCGGGGCCCCAAATCAATCCCTGCGTTTGAGACACGGGTCATTTTGTTTTAAGAAAAGAGCAGAGCCACAGCTCAGGCGTGGAACCACAAACAAAGGCCTATTCAGACGGCAGTAGCCATACGCGCATTTCCGCAAGCCCTGGTTGTTTGTACTTGGGGAGTGACGATCAGTGGTGGCGCCAGGAATTGCCCGACGGGGGGGCTGACTTTCCCCGACGGGGGGGCTAGTATCCTCGACGTAAATTTTGCATATAAAATGATTTCATCCTAAAAAAAATTCGATGTGGCTTTTGTTGCAGCACTTTCAGAAAGATTCACGTCATTTTAGCAAATATTATAAAAAATACGAAAGAGCCGCCAACAAGAAAATATCCAGTAAAATGAAGCTAAACAAACTATTTCACCTGACGCAGTGTTTCCCATCCACGCTCCGTACACGCTTTGCATCGTTACCGGCTAATTTCTTATAGAATAAGAACAAATTTATGTAAATAGTTATATTTTTTACGAATTAGAAGTGTTGGAATGGATAATCCTATGGTGTTCAATAATGATATTCCAAGTACGTGTTTCACGTCAAAAATCAAGTATTAAACCAAATTGTTTAGTAAATGTTTGTGAGTAAATGCCTATAATATTTTATGTTATTTATATGCATTGGCGATGAATAGTAGTACTTTCATCGCCGTACACGGCTAGTATGTCAGGTTGAATTTTTAAAAATTGTTCTGGTCTAAAATCAATAAGTATGAGTTTTATATGTTTTGATATTTTAGTACTATCTGAACTACTTACTGCATAAACCTAAACCATAGTAGAAAGAAGATAAGTTAATTTTTTTTTAATTAACTTAGTTCGTATTATAGGAATAAAAAAAAGAAGAAGAAAGGCTATATTTTGAGGAGAATAATAATAATAAAAAAAGCTCACCATGCTGTAGTATCTTGAACGCTATCCCACATGCATTCCGATGATCAGTACTTTCAACTGGACAACTAAAGAATATTTCCGGCTTTCATAGATTTTTTTTTTAAATCGTTAATAACGTACATCTCGGAATCGAAAGTTTTCAGCAACACTTTATTTTTCTATCCGCCATCCACTTCATATATTTGCGCCAGTTTTAGTTCCGAAATCCTAAGTAAACGCTGGCTTGTTCCAATTGCAACTAATCTGATAATGTCTACCGTCTCGTTCTACGATTCACAGTGGATTCTTTGGTCAATGAAAAGGAATGGCAGCCATACAATGGAAACACGGAGTGAATAGTGAATGGTGTATATGTCCCCAGGACCAAAAGGCACAGACCCCCCATCCAGTCGCAAAGTTTCAAAAACAAGCAGGCAATACTTTTTAGCTGTAAAGGAAAGCGGCAATTTCCAGTTTTACGACTCACCACCCCCCATGGAGGTCCAGGGAAGTTAGGTTGCCCCCCAGCATAAATTCTACATCGCTCCTTTTGTGTGAAAAAAACTAGTTTTTTTTTTTTTTGCCGATATTTGAATGCAACGTGGTGTTCTCAGCTGTATCTGTAAAATGTATCTTTGCTCAGGTCCTATGTTACAAGTATTTGACTGAAGTATTGGCAGTAAATTTTACCTGAGAAAATCAATAAAATAGTCATCCTCTTTATAAAAATATAATAATATGTTAATTATATTTCATAAATCAAACGTCACTGCCTCTAAGTGTACTTAATTTAATAAATAACGAATACGTAATATTCGATATAATATTGTTTTAAGAATAGCATTTTTAAACTTAAACAACAGCTGCGAATAGTACCCTGCAGTAATCTACAAAATTTTAAGAATTGTTTGCTTTAGTTTTAATTATTCGAAAGTAAAAGTATGTTTTAAAGTCAAAATATTAATATTTATACTTTTTAAACTTGAATTTCTTTGACAATTTGACGCCGAACTAAGTGACCCTCTTTTGAAGTCTTCGGAGTCTCCGTAAATTTCATTCTTAGATTATTTTAACTGCGATATTGTATATTAGAAAATGCCGTGTTAACTTAATTTGATGAGTGATTTATTAGTGTGTAAAGCAAAAAATGCAACAGCAGTGAAGACGTTAAAATCGAAATACATCATAATCAACATATTTATATCAGGTTATCTTGTATTTACTGTGTATTACTTTTCAATTAGCTACATTAACGTATTATTTTAGGAATATTATATACTTATAAATCATAAAAAACTTACTATATAATTATAAACATTTAATTATGAAACTTATAATTATAAACTGACCATAGGCCGAAATCTCGACATACCAAATTGAAAATATCAGTGTTAATAAAAATGTCTTTGAAATTATTATTGATAACCGATTAGAAGAAAGGATTTTAATAATATTATCTTAACGCGGTTTTAATAGTATAATATTTTAAAATGAATTTAAATCAAATTACTAATTCGTAAAAAGTTATTTTAAAATATAAACACTATTATCATATTCATTCAAACTTTCCACTACATTCTCCCTTTTTAATTCCAATTGTTTTCTTTGGCACTATATCAATGATATGTGTTGTCAAATATCGTGTGTTTCAATTATTTAACCTTAGTTTATGATTTAGTATAATATTAAAATTTTAATGTTAACGCTTTTGAAAATGAATTAAGGTGTGACAATGTTGGGCGGTTTTTTATTCAATGTGCGTAAAATAATGTAATTAAATATATTTCTAGTATACGTGTAGTAGAACACTACATAAGAGTACTAAATCTTGTGTAAAAAAACTATAAAATGAACACTGAAATTTTTAGCTAAAAATTTAATATATACATTTTGGTTTGTCGGGTTGATTGGTTGAATTGACCACGAACTGGAGATGCACAGTGGGATATTGGTAATCTATCTCGAATGAAAAACCCAACAACATTGCCTTGTATATTTGAACTATGGTCAGATGACGAGTTCAACACTTGAAAACTGGCACCCGGCGCATTCAATAGGAGTCCGGAGTTTGGACCACGACAAGATTTAACGTGTACCAGCCTTATAAATAGGGGACACTTTTTGGTTGCGAAAGGAACGAATTTGACAACTCTCTGATAACCAAATTGCTGTGTGTCGCTTCCCAAACATGCATGTTCAGTATCAAACTCGCGCTCATCGGTTCGAGCCTCTAAATATTCAGCCACGATAGGCCTTTGGTGTCGAGATTTCGGTGCGTCGGGATTTTATCTGTCGGAATTATGATCTAGATCCTTTTCATTAAAAAAATTAAATTTGATTCAATGTTTAAAAAATATTTGGTCTTAACAATTAAAATGACACTTTTCCCCCGACGAACTACATAATTTTGCCCGACGGGGGGGCTTGCCTTGCCCGACAGGGGGGCTACAGCCCCCCTCAGCACCCCCAGTGGCGCCACCCCTGCCCCTAGTGGCGCCGCCTCTGCCTAAACCATCAGATGAAACTACTACTGTTTAAAACAGTCCTCAGGCCTATAATTACTTATGCCTCCCCGTTGTGGGCGAGCG
The DNA here is from genome assembly GCA_963932185.1 of Troglohyphantes excavatus. NCBI lineage: Eukaryota > Metazoa > Arthropoda > Arachnida > Araneae > Linyphiidae > Troglohyphantes > Troglohyphantes excavatus. Next base: position 32,116,222 of record OZ010678.1, read on the forward strand.
CCTGTAAAACCAGGATGGCCCAATTCGATACACTCCAAAATTCAATCCTCAGAATTCATGTTGCACGAGCAAGATGGTTCGTCAGCGACGAGGATATCAGGAACTTTCTCCGGATCCCATCCCTTACAAAATTTATCGGCAAATTAGCCAGCAACTTTTTTGGCTCCCTAGACGCCATTGAGAAGGATGAAATAAGAAAACTCACTCCTTATGACCACACACAACCCTCTAACCCTCACCGGCCTCGAGCTACCCTGTCGCTCCTTCCTCCATCATAACTTGGTCACCACATGGTGCTGAGCCACCTCTGAATCGTTCAAATGTGTAAATATCGTTTGTCGTCCGACTCGTTCTACTCTTGTGACATGCTACAGACTAACTGTACGCAATTGTATATACTTTATGTTGCCTCATATCTTTTTATGGTTTATACCATAAAACCGCTTCTGTACATAAATTATAAATATTCGCTCTGCCGGAATGTGCTATTCTTTATTGTTCATACTCTAATGCACTTGTGCTCACAAGTGCGTAGTTCGTATTTTGTGTTTGTCTCGTCCCATTTTTCACGATTTCATAATCTAAGGGAAACAAATTTAACCGCAGGTGTAATAACACAGTTTTACTGCATTCCGATTGGAGGTAATGGGGCCTTCGACCCCCGGTACTCCATAATCACCGTGAAATCTCTCTCTCTCAATTTTGTACTCGCTTCGGCAGTACATATACTAAAATTGGAACGATACAGAGAAGATTAGCATGGCCCCTGCGCAAGGACGACACGCAAAATCGTGAAGCGTTCCACCTTTTTTTTTCATTTAAATGTTGGTATTTATTCTTAATCGAGTTTAGGGGGGGGGGGGGGGGGGGAAGCCAAAGTCGTAGGATAGATTTCGTTTTTCTTCATACAATTCTGCCAAATTTTGCTTAAATACAGAACTTTAATTAAATGTACAGCTACAACATCTACTTAGCAAGAGATTGAAAACTCAACTTCTAGAAAATACCATTTTTATGACTAATAACTTAATAAAGCTTGTTATATATGTAAAATCTAAACTATTGAATTGCTTTTTGCGTGTCAAAAAGCTTTGCGGCTTACAAAGGCTTTGAGGATTACAAAGGGTGGGTGAGTGGGGATTCAAAGGGGTTCGGGGTCTATCTCGAAGGAAAGACCCCAGAACACACACACATTCATACATGCACCTCGTTATTTTAGAACCATGGTCAGATGACGAGGAAACACCTGGACTGGCACTCAACGCCTTCAATAGACGTCGGGACTTTGAACCCCGATCAGATTTATCGGGCACCAGTCCCGTATACACGCCGTTAGTTTTTGCGGATGTTCTGGACGACTTAATGGATCTGTTGGAATAGCTGGTAAAGGTAATAATAGAATAAAAGAGTTCAAATTACTACAAGGGATCATTTTATAAATATAAGGTTTTATACAAAACATGTCATTATTCAACAACAAACAAATCAAGCATTAATTAAAGCAATAAATAAATCATTTCAAATGACTAAATAAAACATATTAAAGCATTGCTAAAATATCACAAGTGATTTTCATGAGCGCACAAAAAGCATGATAAAATAGGATGCCCGAAGAAAGCAGCAAAGAAGGTTTTAGGTTGTTTGCATGCATAATATCATATCGTCACCAAGAATATATCATAATTTAAAACCAGTGGTTCCCAAATTATGGTCCACTGGTGGTCCTTGAAAAGATTGAAAGTGGTCAATGGTTTGTAGTGAGAAATTTAAACAGGATTCTCTCACTTGCAAATTTAAAGGGTGCATATTCATTTCTAGCTCTCATACATGCACTATAAAAATACTTAAGTTGGTGAAATGATGCTTATTATTTTTTAAATAAACGAATTTCAATAAATATTCCTTAATATTTTTAAAAATAAGCAAATTTCATAAATATGCGTTATTATTTTTGAAATTAAACGAACTTCATTAAAAATCCTTTATTATATTTTAAAATAAACGAATTTCATTAAATATCCCATATTATTTCTGAAAATAAACGAATTGCATTAAATACCCCTTATTGTTTATTTTAATAAACGAATTTCATTAAATATCCCTTTTTGTGTTTGAAAAAACAAAAACAATTTTTTTTTTTTTCAAATATCTAAATTAGTCCAGAAAAAAAAAAAAATAACAGTCAAATTGGTAATCTCTCTCCTTTTGGCACGCTCTGGATGTTTTGGTTGGAACGCTTTTCAGTCAATTAAAAATAGTTTAAAAAACAGATGTAGCAATATCGGAGCACTACAGTAGGATTTTACATAAAATGTTATTTTATAGCATATTACAGAAATAGGGATCGGTCCTCAACAATAATCTTATTATAAGAATGAATACAAAAGTTTTTCCGTTTTATCTCGTAGGTTCTGTACTTTGCTTTCTCTCTCACGCTGGACGGCTATTGGTGGAGGCTATGAAATAAATCACGTATCTCCAGTATGTCTATAAGCATGAAATCCAGTATGCAGTTGACTCTCGGCACTATCTCAGAGTTCGTACTTTCGATCATCTAAATGTTACTTTTTACTTGTTACTCTCCTTACCATAATTAAAAGCCATTCGCAGTTTTTATGTTTTTCTTGTATATGTTCTGTATTTGTCCTGTCCCTTGTCTTTTAACACTAAACCTACTGACATTTCATGTATACCTAATCATATCATGAACGGTCAAATGACGGCTTCAAAAAAAATATGTATCTTAATATAGAAAGAGATTTTTGACAATTGGATAGTAAACAATTTTTTTTTTCTATTTAGAAAAGTTTTATTTACATGTATGCATTTTCAGCACATTTTTTACAATTACAGTATTTTGTATTGCACATTTTCCGTTGCCGTCAGCGCCGCCTGCCGTGAGTCGGTCTGCACCCGTTCCGCCTGGTTGGGCCGAAGCGGTCTGTACAGCGTTCCCTGGTTTGCTCACAAGACGCTTGGTGCCCAGACGACTGGATTACCACAACACTGTAGATCCACAATTACATTGTGGACTCGTAAAACAATTTCAGAAGTGCGCTTTCCAAAAAATGTAGTCGTAAATAACATGAATTGTTCAAAAGGTCAAATGACCGCCAGTGGTTGACTAGACATGCTATACATTTTTTTCGGAAAGTAAACAATAAAAAAAGTTGTGAATATTGAAAAATGGGCTGTATGTATATTATAGGAAAAGTCAATATAAGTTACATGGCGATTCAGTAACGTTGTATACAAGAAATTTTAAACGAAATTTCGAAAACGGTCATTTGACCGCGCGTGGTAGGTTTAGTGTTAATCCAAATATTTCAGAAATTTAGTTGCCTATAGGCCCAAGTTAGATGAAGGGGGAAAATACCTTCGGGTTGGTGCCTCGAACAATTTTATATTCAAGCTCAAGTAATAAAGATTTAAATGTAATTAAACATTTATACATATTAAAACATTTTACTTATTAAAATTATTTTTAAAAAATTCTTTAATCCACATTTAATTTTAATTTTTATACTTCAATTGAAAATTATATATATATTTCGAAATATTAAAAAGTTATAAAGTTGTCCAATAAATCAAAAATGTGACAAATATAAATTATTAACATAGTGTTGTAATGTGTACTAAAACTAATATAACATTACTGACGATCACGAAACGTTGTATCATTTGGTGGACTTTGGGTAAAATATCTGCTCATCTTATGAAAGTACGCTTCTTTTTTCAAATTACAACGCTTAGTTGTGCTGTAAAAGACACAGAGGGCGCTACCATTTTTGAATGGCCATGGCAACCTTTTCTATATCTATGGTCTGTCAATAGTGGCACTAGAAGCTTTTGTTCCCGTTAGTTATATACTTTGTCAAATACAAGATACAAGAAAAGAAAAAACGACGTCTGGCGGACAACAAATAATCCATAACACAATAAAAATGTTACAAAATAAACACAGAACTAAGTTACCTAATTAATAACATTTTAGTATTTAACATAGAAGAGGTTGATTAAAAAAAATGCCACAGTTGTTAAAATAAATAGTCTTAATGGAATTTTTATATATCAAATACTTTCTACCAGTTATTTATTTTAATTAAATATTTTATAAAAATAATTTCACCTGCATAACCAATTGATAACTATCGAGAAATTTCATTCTGAAGAAAGTACTTAGAATTAATTTTCCTTAAGTACGTTAGCTGTTCGAAGTGTAATTTATTTATTTGCCGAAGGTCAACAAAGCAAAGTGTTGGTTTTAAAATCGCGGTACATAATAATAAGAGACATATCTTTACAAGGCTTTATAATCGACTTATAAAGTGATAGTTGGGGTTTATTAAGAAATCGGCGCCTTCGTTGCTGCTCAAACTATTCTTTGAGGGCATGCATTGCGTCAATAGTCAATTGTGTTACATTATAGCATTCCTTTTTAGAAGTTAATCTTTTTAAATGGGCAAATGTTCTTTAACTCGAATTGATTAAATACTGCACATGAATATGAACCGCGGTCTTTAGTATTATTGTTAAACTCGAATGAGTGCAGACGATAAAATTGTGTCCTGTCTTTTACAACGGGTATATTTTATGTGCACTGTATAACATTTAATTAAATGTGATTAATCAGTTATGCCTTTACCAGAAAAGTGTTTAATTTGCGAGTCCAGATTGCTAAAGCAGGCGAAAAATTTATCCTTCAACTCTATGGAGACCCCGCTAAGAAATCCTTCTCCTATCTAATATATAACTTATGGTGTGGCTTAACTTATTTGCAAAATCCTTTAATAAAATTTGCTTTAATTTAACATCATTTTTCTACAGAAGGCGCCCTTTAATTTAATTTTTTAGAGCTTATCATTAAACCAAAAACTAGATGGGAAATGAGCTGAGAATAAATGACTTGGAATGGATAATTAAAAAAAGTGCGTTAATTCCAATCTCAACAAATAAAAAACCAGTACCTTTTGCAACTATCATTTTCTGCAAATACCTTAAAGATTGCAAAATAGCTGTAGTTGCAGAAAAACTGGACTAAATGCTCAGTATATTTCTTTTAAAAATTGGTATTAGTATAATTTTTTGGTTATTGATAAGATAGAGTAGAAAAGGTAAAGTAAATAGAGTAGAATATCGATTGTGTCAATACTATTAATTTTAAAAGACAAAAGAAATCAACTATTTTTGAAAACATATTTTAAGCAGTGCTATATTTATTGAGACCGTACACATTAAATAACAATTGGGCGTGATTCCGAAAAGGTAAATGCAATTGCTTTAAGAAGTGCAATTTAAATAATTAGCATATAATCTGGATTTTACTACATAACACAAAAAATAACATACATATTATTACAGGCAGAAGCAAAGGAGATTATGGAAAAGCTTAAATGACGATTGGGTGCTATTCGTATGGATTTTAGAAGTTTGGAGCAGTCTATTGAAATTGCAAGGAGATAACGTTTTCGCTTGAATCGATTTCAAGTTCGCGTGACGTTAAACTATGGCGTTATTTTTCGTTTCGAAAGAATGGCTTTGCAACAATAATATTTTTAATTAATGAATTAGTTTCTTCCAATTTTTTTTATGTGTCTGTTTGAATTTTATTTTCATTTTGTAAATAGTGATGCTAATTTTACACCGCAAGTAAATATTTATATAAATTCTTTAAGAGTTCTTTAATTTCCTTGGATGTATTCAGAAATATCACAGCTACCGCCATCTGGCGACTAAATGAAATTTCCGAGCAATTAGAAAATAATACATTCAAAATATAAGTGAAAAATAAATCATATTCGTATTAGTGTTATAAAGAAGGTCAAGTTGAGTAACATAAAACGATTTTATAATATAATTTTTTTTATCATTCAGTAAACAATTTTTGGGTTAAAATGGTATTGATATTAATACCTAAAATGGTATCGAATATTTTTGGGTTGACTAAGGTATCAATTGCAAAAAAATATCTTTTACTAGAAAAGAAAAATAACTTATGTTAAATGTGCTTAGAATTAAAAATTATTGTAAATATATTATTAAAAAAAAAAGTAAAAAAATTTAAAAAGTTAATTTTTAATAACAACCACTTTTTTATTAAGTTAATAAATTTACAGTATATAACTTTGAATAAAACCCGTAATCTTGTACTCGCTTCGGCAGTACATATACTAAAATTGGAACGATACAGAGAAGATTAGCATGGCCCCTGCGCAAGGATGACACGCAAAATCGTGAAGCGTTCCACATTTTTTTTTCATTTAAGTGTTGGTATTTATTTTTAATCGAGTTTAGGCGGAAAAGTGGATAATGCTAATTCGAATTGTTAGTATGTTTTTTTAAAGTAAAAAACAAAATCCAGAGAATGCTTCTTGGAGGGTAAATATTAATGGAAAAAAAAGTCGTATAAAACAATAGAATGTCCACAACAGAACTTTTAATACAATTTTTTTTTTTTTTTAAAAGTGAGAAATAAGGATTGACATGATAAAAAAAATATTGTACAGCTCTAAAATATAAAATTTTCCAACAAAATGAACGTGCCAGATATGGGATATTGTCGACACCGTCCAAAACAGAAATCAGTATGGGCGGAAGTAAATGCACAGCTTCAACATCTATTTAGCAATAGATTGAAAACACAACTTCTAGAAAATACCATTTTTATGACCAATAACTTAATAAAACTTGTTAAATATAGTAAAATTAAAACTATTGAATTGGTTTTTGCATGGCAAAAAGGCTTTGAGGTCATAGGGATAACTCTTAGAAGAAATGTTTATGTTTTGTTAATTAAATGCTATTATTATCGTTGAAAGTGATTTCAAATTGAATCTTTCCTATCCTATTTGAAATACCATACTGCTTAGTTAGACATATGAAGAAATCATCACTATGCCCTTATGGCAATAGATTTTTGCCCATTTTGCATTGATGTGTGTTTGAAGCTCAATGGGAGAGTTTCACGTGACGTATCAACATGGTAATTTACTAGTAATTTCGATTTCCTCCCTACAGCAGACCACTTAGCTTTTGTTTGTTTAGTCGGTACTCTTTGCAATTATGGGGAAGTTTGTTTATAATTGTTTTTTTTAAATAAGTAATATTTTTATTCTATATATGAATAAATTTAAATACAGAAATACTTATATTATATTTGTATATAATTAGAATTACAACAAAATACGGATACTGTTATTTCAACACAAAAATACTCCGTAAACGATGAGTACAATCTTTCTCAGTTTATGTAGTAAATATTTCTATATTGAGGTATTATTTAAAAACAAAAACTTATAGTACAGGAAGTAAAGCTCCATGCTAACCCTACGGAACTTCTTCGGCATCGCGAAATCTTCTCCAAGTTCCGTTGGAACAGCGGTCTTCTTCTTCTTGGCCTGAAACTCCCCCATACCCTAATTATCAATCCATTTAAACAAATTTAAAGTTTTGCAGGTATTTATCCAATTAATGGACCTGTTGTAATGGTAAGAATAGAATAAAGGAGTTCAAATTACTACAAGGGATTATTTTATAAATAGAAGGTTTTATTCAAAACAAGTCATTATTCAACAACAAACAAATCAAGCATTAATTAAAACCATAAATAAATCATTTCAAATGACTAATAAAACATATTAAAGCATTGCTAAAATATCACAAGTGATTTTCATGAGCGCACAAAAAGCATAATAAAATAGGATGCCCGAACAAAGCAGCAAAGAAGATTTTAGGTTGTTTGAAAGCATAATATCATATCAGCACCAAGGATATATCATAATTTAAAACCAGTGGTTCCCAAATCATGGTCCTCTAGTGGTCCATGAAAATATTCAAAATGGTTAATGGTTTGTGAAGAGAAATTTAAACAGGATTCTTCCACTTGCAAATTTTAAAAAGTGTATTTTCATATCTAACTCTCATACTTGCACTATAAAAATACTTAAGTTGGTAAAATGATATTTATCCCTTTATTATTTTTTTTAAATAAACGAATTTACATCCCTTATTATATTTGAAACTAAACAAATTGCATTAAAAATCCCTTATTATTTTTGAAAATAAACGAATTTTATTAAAAATTCCTTATTATTTTTGAAAATACATGAATTTCTTTAAATATCCCTCATTATTTTTGAAAATACGCGAATTTCATTAAATATTCCTTATAAATTTTGAAAGTACACGAATTTCATTAAATATCCTTTACTTTTTTAATAAAAGAATTTCATTAAATATCCCTATTCGTGTTTGAAAAAAAAAAAAAGAATTTCATTAATTTAAAAAAAATAAAAAAATATATGATACTATTTCTGTGTAAGTAATAATTTTATTTGTTAAAAATACAATATTAAATATCTTAATTATATTTAGCATTAATACAATATTTCACAACTAAATTTATGTTATTAGAAGATGGTGGTCTGTGGTTTATATGAATTTTAACTTGGTGATCCATGGACATTTAAAAGTTGGGAACCACTGTTTTAAATATACAGGAATAATAAGGAGTCATGGAATATATACCACATTGCACATATCACAGTTTTCCAATTGTAGAAAGCCAATCATTACTTTTTTATTTGTTTACATTGTAAAAAAATCATCATACTAATAATTTGCAATGATCTTTGTAAAGAAATTCGCCGAACAAGGTTGCCACTCAATAATAAAATTCAAATTCTCTGATTTTATGCTCTAAACTCTAACTTGTCATTATTGAATATTTAGCGCAAATTGTTTGAAAATAAGTAAATACCTACATATATGTTAAGAAGTTGAATACGGACAGAACGCCTTATCACCAAAAAATAAGAAAGTGCGCCAAATTTGGAACTCCTGCAGATGTCTGAACGCCAATTGTGGCAGCGCTAAAACCATGTGATGTGGGTTTTCTTTTTCAATGTTGACATCGCGGCCTTACGAGAGTCTGGCATTGAAGGAGCTCTCTATTTAATATTACAACTCTCTGGGTCGTCCCCTATCAACATCCCAGACAAATGGTTGTTATACTGAACTTTGCAGCACTAATATGCTTTTGTAGTGCAGGACCTATTTTGGAGAGGCTTATATTTTAAAAGTGCTTAGTTTTTCATATAAACGGTAGGTTATTTCGATATACAACCATTGTTGATCCTTTTACTTCTCTGTACCTATCAACACAAGTTCAGCCATAGCAATAATTTGTTTGGAATACGTTGCTAATGCAAACAAAATTTCATAACATTTCCATGACAATCACACTAACAAAATAAAACAAACAATTAACACAAAATATCAAATGTTGTAAAAAAAATACTGGTCGCAAAAACTATAGTTAAAAAGACTAACTTTAAAATTTCCTACCAAACAACAATACCAATCGTACGATGCGAATAACAAAGAGTAAGCTATATAGCATACAATTACACCTTTATTAAGTGTGAAAATATTGTTAGTTTAATATTTCTTATAGATAACAAATATGTACATGTTTCTAAAACAATAAAAATGAAAAACAAATAAAAAACTTTATGATAAGCATATTCAAAGCATTTAAAATAAAATTATGATAAAATAGAATATTTAGGAATGCACACACTATTCGGTTGGTATGGAATATTTAGCATTTAAACAAAATAATAATTAAATGCTGTTTCTTTTAGAAGTTTGCAAAGCAAATATTTGCTTATACCATAAATGACATTCTTCTATTAAAAGAATTGCAAACTATTTCCTGAATGGAACTTCAAGATATGGTAAAAGATTAGAAATATAAAAAAAGCCTTCATTACAGCAATCTATAAATACTTGAAGAGATCTTAATTAACTTAAATTTTTCACAAAATGTGTACAGAAAAGATCAAATTCCTTACGATTCTCCATAACTTTGAATTCAGGATCATCAAAACTTTTTTATTAAAAGAACAAATTTCAAAAACTTCACAAAGTAGTACTTACTTTTCAGAATAAATAATAAGTTTTTCTTTTAAAAAAATACTGTCTATATTGTACAGAGGTATGGTTCTATACTATGGGTCTGTGTTCAAATCCCAGAAAAGACATGGATGTTGATTTTTGCTCATTTATTAGGAGCAACAGTATATCCTTATTATTATTAGGAATGGGGCAATTAAACCCTTTTGGTTTTGAATTAATTTTGAGAAAAGTAATGTTAAATTGCTGAGATATTCCAAATCAGGCTGAATATTCGGTTAGATTACGAATACTTGTAGTTTGGGAATTTAGTAATTGATGCATTCCTAAATTTTAAACATAATATAGATAACATTCGTATTATAGTACACAAACATATTACCTAGAAAGCAATTTTAGTTTTTAAACACTCCCCTACATTTGAGGTTATATACAGTGCTCCTTCTTCTACATTTGACTGCAACTCTTCAATACATTAGTGCAACTAATTCCTTAATAAGAATAATTTCTAGATATTTATATTTAACAAATGACATTCACGTACAACATGGGGTTCCAAAAGGTCAATATTTAAAAATAAAATAAAAAGAATATATATTTTACCTAAAAAAAAATTATATATATTTTAAAGAACAATTTTAAAAAAAATTATGCAATGTTCAGTGTTATTAAACGATCCATTAAACCTCTATAATAAAATTTAAGCATTGTTATATTTTTAATTGAATACATTAATTTCAATCAGTCTTGTCCCTCTGTACCAATAGCAAATGATCTGAAATGTTTTATTAGGTAAATATTTTTTGGTAAACTGTGCGCTTTTCCTAATAAAAAAAAAATCAATTAATGAAAGGGATATAAATTCAATTGAAACTATAAACTTATTTTTTAAATAATAAAAAGTACACTGAATAATTACTAACAAAATAATGTCATTTTTACAATCAAAATACAGAGAAGAAAGGCAATGGGAACCCCATGTTTACACGTCTACTTATATGAAACAGTGTGATTAAAAAGTCATGCAGCCGGATTTTTAAATGTCTTTATAAAAGCTCTCAAATAAAGTAATTATTGATTGGTATGTGATCCAAAAACTATTATAACGTATTTCAAGGCAAAAAGGAAGAAAAAATTATCTAGGATACAATATCACAAGGTTCTTAGAAACCTCAAAATACTACAAAAATGAGTTTTAAACAATTCTGAAACCAGAGGCATGGCCTTCTGTTCCAACTGTGAACAGTTTCTTCCTCAAATTGTTTATTTCATTAATTCTTTTGTCTGCTAGAAATTATTTTTTAACTTTTTGTTCTTGTTTAGATTACGTGTTTTGTAAGACAACACAAGCATTTGATTTGTTCGAAGAGTTTGCAGTATATGAACGTATTTAGTGTGTATAATTGTTTAGAGATAAAACTAAGTTATTGATGCATCAATAAAACTACTAACCTTTATCACGTTATACGTTTAAATTTATGCAAATTCGATGTGAAATTCATTTGTACTGTTTTTTATTTTTTTTTTAAATATTAGCAGCTATACAATGACTTAAAATTATTTTATAAAGAATAAATTCACTACACATAATCGAACGGTTTAAAATAGTTAAATGCTACTAAGTAATTGTATATTATTTGTTTTAAATTTTTTTTTGATAAATAAATTTTAAATAATAAAAAAAAATTGAGAATTCTAATAATACAAAGAGATTTTTTCCATCTCATTTTAAACGTAAATTAAACCAAAGCAATACAGACGTAAACAATTATAAATAGGCTTCGATTAAAAGACAACAAGTGATTTAATTCGAATCCGATTGAAATTTAAACACCCTCCCATTGTACTAATAGCTCATTTATCCCCCCACACATGAAAATCAGGTTACAAGACTTTTCAATTATTGCAATGTAATAATAATAGATTAACAAAAAGGCAGATATCGATACTATAGTTCAAGTGTCTTGTACTTGAAGTAGCCCTGTGAATGAGTCCTGGTCCCAGCGAGAAGTGTTACTCTGCTGTTGGATTCAGGGGTGCGAGGCTACTGCTTCTTCTTTGGGTCGTCCGGGTAGAGCTGCTTGAGGGGAACCAGGCTGAGTAGCATGATGTGGCGCTGGTACATCTTGCTGTTGCGGAATAAGGCATCGGTGCCATGCAGGCGATCGAGGACGCCAAGAACGCCAAAATTCTGGTTGAATCTGGAAGAAACGTGAGAATGTGATTATGTTAAATTAATTAATTGGGGTGGTATCAAAATTCTGAAAAAAAAGTTCCCTGATGGTGTTGCAAATTTTTTTCTGATTTTACAATTACATTAAGAAATGTCGCAATACATACTTAGTATAGAAACAAAGTATCCGCGCATAATAGCAATTAAATATGTTCTCTGGCAGCCAATAATACAAAAAGAATGCAATTTTTTCTATTTCTTTTGAAGATAATTTTAAATGTTTTATATGCTTCATATTTCCTATTCCAATCTTCAATAAATCGCCTATTCATTAGCCCCTCACATGTTGCATACGATTCAAGGTCCAATGCATTTTGCTTTTGCTTCTCCCTCCAGCAGTGGTTCACATTTGTACAAAAATAAAATTGAAAATATGAAAATGCGCATAACCACGCATTTTTTTAAATCCCTTTTCAGAACTAAAAGGAAATATTGACAACTACCCAGAATAACGGGCATAATAGATGATAATTGCCGTTTTAATGATCTAAATTTGAAAATTTCCCTGATTTTTCGTGAATTTTCAAAAATGTCCACGACTTTTCCAGAACTAAAAAATTGCATGATAATTCCCTGATTTCCAGGTTATGTTGCCACCCTGTTGTTGTATTTGTCCGTTTCTCGTGTTTCTGTTGTCAGAGGCGAGCGATAGGATGGGTGTTTAATTTAGTTTGTCCTTTTCGATTTTTATATTTAGATTGCATCTTATGTGACTAGGTTATAGTCATAGAAATGTATAAAGACCTAGAAGGAGGAAGGGTAGAGAAGCCGATGAAGCCTGCAAGGGCGGGAAAACGGGGTAGAGTTGTCGAGAAACGGGGTATATGGCTGCCAGATTGATGACATTTATCGCTTGCTTTGGATTTTGCTTCAACTTTCACAACGCTTGACGTTGTTTTACATAATAATTGCATTATATAGTATTTTAATAACGGCAATATTTTAGGCATTAAAACTATAAAATAACAAAAATTAGCGTTAAAAGTTAAAAATTATGAACACACATGTGGTTGTATAAAACTTCTAAATATTAATATTTCCCTTTAAAAGCAACGCAAACAACATTTTTTCTCATAATCTACAATATTACCTTGTTTTATTGTAATTTACAGCATTATCAAAAATGCTATATTTAGAGCGCAATATTTTTTTTAAAAAAGCGATTTTACCATTGAAACTCCCATCTACCGACCAATTGAGGGGAACAGTTGGCGATGGCCGCCATACCTTCAATTCCCCTATTGGCGAAACTGGCTTTCAGCCTTCCAGCAACCCTATTAGAGTTCAGTGGTTATAGTCCCTAGAAGGACCCAGTTACCTAGAATTAAATTATATCGCAGTAGCGGAGCCTTTCGATTTCTATAGCAAGTCTGACAGCGCAACAGTATAAACAAAATCTCACTTGAGGTGGTGGAAGTCGTGCGCCTCGGGCGATGGGAAGAAGGGGAAGTGGAAGCCCGAGTGTGCATTGAGGGTGGAGAGAATGGCGATGGAGAACCAGAGCCAGGAGGTGGCGGTGTGGCTCCCGAGGAGGAGGGGTCCCAGGAGGGGAGGGAAGAGGTTGGAGAAGATGTGCTCCACCGGATGGCAGTAGATGGCGGTAATGGCGATGGGGGATGTCCACTCGTGGTGGCGCTTGTGGATGTGCTTGTAGAGGCGGGCGTTGTGGAGAAGCCTGCAAGAAACACAAGGACTCTCAGTGGAAGGGTCTTCGGAACGAGAACGTGTACACAAATACACCTGGCAACAATCCCACAATGGAATATAATCACGAGTATTTAATGTGGTTAAGTCCTAGTAATTAGGTTTTAAAGTTAACCATAAATATATTTTATAATTGGCAGAAGTAGCCTGGTTCCAGAAAAAGTGTTTATTATGTGGAGAGAGTTAGAAGTTAATAAACAGCCTTGTAATATCTTCAATTTTCTTTATTAACAGTGAAGGTGATATGTACAGTCTTTGAGAATAATATTTACAATGTTGACATATAGAAGTAAAAGAACATTCTTACGTGGTATGGTAAAACATAGCAGGTTTCACTTCAACGATTTTTGTTGACACTTTCTTTAACACATGTTGAATAGAAAGATTTAAATAATATGAACTAGTCAGGCAGCTAGTTATCGCAGCCAGTTATCAGGGAGTTACTACATAGTTACAGAGTTTCTACAGAATGAGAACTCGCTGAAACATCGCCTTATATAGTCCTAAGCTATCCTAAATTAGCCTAAGGCACCGGGCCGACAAAGAATAATAAACGTCTCGATGAAGTCCCGCATACGGGAAACACCCATCCGATGCGTACGACGCATCAACCCGATGACGTCATAATAGGCTCGCAAAAAACGTAAACAAACACATCGGCGTCTCGCCGGAAAAGTTCGTGGTAAGATTCTGTGAGAAGGTAGGTTTTCCCAACAGTATTACTACGAGGCGATGATGACAGCCACGAAATGGATTCGAACATGGCAGAGGCATTAATCCTGGAGATATCATCGCCCCCCCCCTCAATTTTGAGTGTGTCTCTGTCGGCGACATGCTGGAATTACAGGGGGGGTGCGTGGGCGGAGTATGCATGAGGTGTCAGTACACTTCGGATAACACTTTTACGTCTTTAGCGTTGTTGTCATCGGAATCGAGAGAGGTGGAGATATGACAGAAAGAGCCAGATCTGTTCGGGTGGAAGCTTCGAGCATGGATCCTTCATAGTAGAGAAAACATGTTATACATGGTTCATACAGATTTTCAAAAGTAAAAATTAAGTAGTTCTTAAGGACCTCTTATATTGTTTGTCGTCGTTGGCGGAGAATCGTAATTTTTTGGTGCAGAATCGCACATAAATGTGGTTTCGTAGCAAGTTGGCACAGGATACCACTTCCGGTAAACTCTGGCGAAGAAATGTTAAAGATGCTACATTCTTGTGATTTCCCCCGATTTTCTAGAATGAGTATCGATTCTACACAAAACAACAAACGAGCTGAGATTTTCTAACAATGAAGTGTCGTGTATGATAATGAAATACCATTGACTAAAATATTGGATAAAAGAGATCAAAAGTGCCCCTTTTTTCTGTCACTAAATCCGTCTATGGACGCCTTTCTCGCCTTGCCGATTTACACTTGCGTATAACGGTCAAAAGTGTGGACACGATCAAAGTAAAATCCGGAATTCTACATTCCCATATTTTTAATGCTCCCGAATTCTGGGTTTCGAAAATTAAAAAAAATTTGAATTTCGGGTTAGACATGAAAAAATACCACCCTTGGGAATTAGTAAAAAAAGCTCATGACTGACAAAAATTAAGGACCTTAGTTGAAAATTAAGGGCCCTTAATTAAGGACCTACCTAAATTAAGTAGTTTTTAAGGACTGTGTGAACCATGTATGCAGTATAGTGGATTGGCATCACAGGAAAATCACATCTGTGAAACCGAAGAAAAATTACAGAGAAATGTATCTTGACATCTTTAACCCCACTGACTGATAAGCAAAATTTCGAATCTTTAGGTTTGTTTTTGCAGCCGGAAAGTTTAGTTTATATTTCCAACACATTCTTTTACAAAAATATTTTTTTAAAAATTATATCAGTAGAGAAGGTTTTTAAAAGTCCACTTAATGTTTTAAATTTGAAATTTATTTAAAAAAAAAAAAAAGATTTTTTATTTATTTTTATATTACAAACACTACTGGAGAAACTGGAGATGCTCGAACAGATATACATGTTTGTGTCCGTTAGGTGGTTAAAAACAATGAATGTTTTTTTGAAAGATTCTTTTTATTCCATTTCAAGATGGTGGCCATTTTATTGGCTCCATTTCACGTAAAGTTCAGTTTTTTTTTTGTGGCAAGGCCTACAGTTTCCATAACTATTGGAAAATTCATTTGAAGGTCAGTGTCAGTCGAAAGTGGTATTTAATTTTCCCCAGGAGGAGAGGGGTACATCGTAGGGACCCTAAGGAATGTCTGGACCACATATACTTTTTTTCAATGAGCTGACTTTTCTTGTTGAATATAGATTTCCGATGAGTTTAACCATTTCTTTGTTTACATATATTTTGGGTGATTTCTGCTATGACAGTGCCAAATTCCTTCTTCTTGGTGATTTTCGGAAATAATTTTTTTTTCAATGAAATCCTCTCTGCATTCCTCAATATATAATTTGGTGAAATTCCATTCTTTAGTTTTAGCTACAGATGCCTCTTAACAGGGAAACATATTTTATAGCCACCCTATAAAATATGTTTGGCTTTTCAACGTGGCAAGGGCATATTTCATATCTATAACTAATGCAGGGTTCCTACTCATTTTTAAAAATAAAAAATAAGGAGTCTTTAAGGACTTTCTAAGGACAAAAACAAGTTTTTAAGGACCCTTTTTTATTGTGCTGCTTCTGTAAGCAAGAAAAAATTAAACAAATGATGACAACAATCACTTTTCATATTAACTTAAAAATTATTTTTTAAACGCAATGCTATGTTTGAAAGGTATCTTAACAGAACCTCATTCTTTGACTTCAAGTTATTACTTTATTAATTCGTCAGAATCTTGTTTGCTTTCTTCACCAACTGTTAAATATGAATTTGCAAAGAAAAATAAAAGCAATGCAATAACCTATTATTGAAGCGACAAAATAAATAATATTCGAGCATCTCATGTAAAAACAGCCACAAGTTACAGATTGCCAATGTAAGTGAAATAAACAGAGAGCAAGAAAATTTATAGTTAGTAGTTGGTTAGTAGTTCACTAATAAAAAAAATTTAATGTTTTTCTGACAGAGGGAAAAATAATGAGTTTCTAAAAGAACTCTTTGTCAAAAATAAAGACATTAAAGGGCTCTTAAAAATGCAAACCAAAAATAAGGAGTTCTTAAGGACCAGTGGGAACCTTGCAATGGCAAGGGCCATTAGTTATGGATATGCAATGAAAATAAGGAGTTTTTAAGGACCATGCAAACCCTGTATTAGTTAACCTTTTAAGTGGGTGTACTGTAGAATAATGTAACATTATTTAAGTCAATTTACAATAACTTCTTAAGGTGTATTCCATCTGTGAAAATGCAATGTGTCAACCTGTGAGAGTAGTAGAAGCCGGCTTCCTCCATGAGAACGCAGAGGATGAGCTCGAACAGCACCCACTGGAAGGTGGGCAGGGTGGCCCCGGAGTCGTAGCCCCTCCACACCATCAGGTAGTAGGCGAGGGCCCCGAAAGGGATCCCCACCACAAACTGGTTGAACAGCACCTGGTACACCACATGCAGCACCTGGGGCGGGGACACCTGGTAGAAGGAGACATGGTTTTCAAAGAAGGCAACATAAGAGAAAACATAGTTATTAAGCACATTATTAACCAGAGTCATATGTTACCACTTCATATATACAGTGTTCACTCTAGGCGTTTTTTGAAGGGAGGTCCGCCCTGCCCGCCCTTTTTTCATCTCTATAGCGCCCTCATGCCCCTTTTTTCAAAAATGACGCCCTCTTTTGAAAAAATTCCGCCCCTCTTGCCCTTTTCAGTCAAGCACAAGCGTCCTTGCTTCCCTAGCCATCTTTAGAAAAGGCATCGATTAAAAAAATGTGTGTATAAATTGGAATTAAGTGAATTATGACAATAGAAAAACAAACTCCTACGCGTGTTGTATAATCGCGATGATTCCGTGGTTATTTCGAGCACGGGGCATTCCACGAATCCTATTGGTTGCCTGTACCTGGGGCATATGAAATGCTATGTTTTTTTTAACATGAAGAGGGTTTGTGGTTACAATATTAAGCCTTTTATTACCAAAATTTAGATTTAAGTAGCCTTTTCATCAGTTTTGTAAGGGGTCTGATTAGGGTTATTTACAGATTTGGTTTTTAGCGAAAAAAATAATTTTTAAGTGTCAAATTTTGGATTTTAAGTAGTATCTTCATAAAGAGAAATCAATTTTGTACGGATCTTTCCTTCAAAATAAGCCCTGAATCGTCACCAATATGCAGCTCTTGCGCAATATGAATCAGCAAATCGGAACTTTTATTTTTTGGTCACGGGTCCAATATATCAACAAGCGGCCACACTCACCTCAATTTTTTTTTTTTTTTAAAAGTGCCTTTTAAAAACAAGAAGTGCCGTTTCAAAAACGGGGTGCCCTTTTACAGCCATCAGCGTCCTGCCCTTTTTCATTTCTAGAGTGAACACTGATATATATATATATACTGATATCAAAGTTGGCAATATATTTAACCTTTTTAGAATGGCTGATTGATATTTCAACCAGAATCCCATGTTAAAACCCAACACTCGTCTTCTAAACAGATCCATTTGGATGTACCGCATGTACAGTACAGTTTTCCGTACTATGTACTTAAAAGACACTTGTACTCTAAAGGCATCAATGTATTTAATGAGCTTTAGAAATTGAACATTGCTTATAAATTGACATTTTGACTATATTTCAGTTAAGTTCAATTTTTACAGTGTTGTTTATCCTTCGTTTTTTAGCTAGTATTTTTGAAGGTTAAGGTATTTTATTTGGGTTTCAAAATCTGCAATCCCCTAATTCCTAAAAAAAGCCCTGTATAATGGTTATGTTAGTTTGTCAATCATGTTAGAACCAGTGGTCAGATTTCAATAACTTTTCTATACTATTTAGCCAATTATCTAATCTATACCAACCAGTAAATTCCAGTGGTATACATAAACAGTATTTTCCAAAGCTAGTTCTTAACTATGAGAGAAAGAAATTCAAAAATACAAATTATTGATGTGTTGTAAATAACGAGAAAACTTACAGGGTATGTAGTAGTATCTTGAATTTTATATCGAAGAGCAAACGCTGGTTTTCCAGTCAAGTCTATTATTGTATAACATAATCCAATGATCCAGTAGACTAGAGTAGTGACTAGAAAAGTTCCTGCAAAGCACAAAGACATGCGGCTTTAGCTATTTTACAAACTTATATTTGAAAAATAACAAAAAATACATCAGTTATCATCGTTTTAAAATGATTGTTATAAAAATAATATGTGGAAGCAAACGGAACAAAATAAGACAAAAATACTTTAGACATGAATAGAGATTGCTTTTTTAAGAATAAATGTTAAAATACATAACATACAAGACTCTTTGTACTATACACCTCATTTGTCAGAAACTGTCGGAACTGTAGTCATAGATAATATACCAAAATAAAGAAACTTGCATGTTTAAGAAATATGTTCCCTTCTGGCCCATAGAGTAATGATACAAATAGAGGAATAAAAATGCTGATTTCCGTGAGTCCGTCATTGAAACCACGTGATATGTGGAAATGCCAATTCATTCATGCGCCAATATTACTTGGCAGGCCTTGGCGACTTTAAGAACTGAACGAGTATTGTAATATGGTTTTGTGTTTAATTTTGTATTTAAATATCGTTTTTTTTTAACGAGTGGCACAATCTAAAGGGAGCTTAACAGATATATTAAGGAGATTTTTCTTACTTTGTAGTTTTGAAATAATTGCATTACGTTTTATGTAAAAAATTACCATAAGCGAAGTTCTTTGAATTGTTATTTTGTATACTTCAATAAGAAAATATGAACAATAAAACCTGAGAAATATAAAGAGTTTCACTTCTTCGAGTATTGAACACAAATAAAATATTTTCGTTTCGTTAATGAAGGGGGAATATTTAGCGCATATTGTTTGAAAATAAGTAAATACGTACATATATGTTAAGAAGTTGAATACAGACAGAACTCCTTATCACCAAAAAAAAAGAAAGTGCACCAAATTTGAAACTCCTGCAGATGTCTGAACGCCAAATGTGGCAGCGCTATAACCACGTGATGTTGGTTTTTCTTTTCAATGTTGACACCGCGGCCTTACGAGAGTCTGGTATTGAAGGCGCTCTCTATTTAATATTACAACTCTCTGTTATGGCCCAACGGGGTAAAATTAAAACAATTATTACACAATTTAAATTTCTTTTCATATAATAATTGTTTCTACAACTCTTGATAAATGCGAGAACAGCATAGTTTAGATGGTAAGAATATTCACAGTCCGGAGAAACTTTACAGTTAACTTCCACAGAATATTAATATGCTCTAATATAATGATTACTTTGTTTAGTTTTTATAAAGAAAATCAATGTTTGAGGTTTGCTTTCATTAAGTTTAGCAAGAGATTTAAGTGTTAATTTCTTTAAACCATTGTTACCAATACCTTTTGCTTGAATTCACAAAACTTATTATTGATGATAGTATAATTCTTTAATACATTTCTGTGGAATATCCTATATATATATAAACTAACATTATAAAAAAATTTTCTTAGAAAACATGGAGCCATAACCTGGTTTTTATTTCAAGGCAAACACCTAATATCTGAATATAAAAAATTATAATTAACTTTAAGGTTTTCATGCATGAGAATTTACTGATTAGAACTTAGTGGAAATATGTTATTATTATTATTATGAAATTTATTCAGTAATATCAGAAATAACAAAATACATGAAAATACTTATCAACTATCAAAAAACACATGTTGAAATTGTAGACAAAGGTAATCATTTAGATCAAATAGATTTTAAAATATTTCAAAAACAGATAACACTACGCAGACACAAAAAAGATAAGACAATCAAATCAAACAATCCAATCCAATGATGCAATAGATGATAAACTGTTACTTAGCAAGGGATAATACATTTAAATTCAAAAATATTTTCATATTGTATTCAAGTGCATATGACCTCCCATTGTATTTCCCTTATAAAGAATTAAAGCAGGGTTCGAAATTAGCAAGCGTTGAGATACACTATGCACCTGAAATGTGGTGCTCTGTACACATAACTTGTTCAGAACTACTATAGTCTTTTTGACTTTATTTAGTAAAAAGAATAGAAATTTATAGGCCAAAATAGCAAAGAAAAAAATTCCCGCAACAAATTCACATAAATTGTTTTGCTTTATTTCTGGTAACTGATAACTGGAGTTTTACTGTAGTTTAATTACCGTACAAAATCAAGCATTATTTTTAAAGTATGTATTAGGCACTTTTACTGGAAAAAATTAACGAATTTTCAGTAAACAAAAATCTCACAAAACTGAAAAATTTGTCCAGGGAATAGAATTTTAAACATTTTCCTGACTTAATAATGTTTGAGGTTGAAATATAACATTTGCTTTAAAAGGAAAAACAATTACCGATATTTCTCTGATTTTACAATTACATTAGGAAATGTTGCAATTCATGCTTTGTATAGAAAAATTATCCACGCTACAATGATCCAATAAATATATTGCATTAAACATGAAAAATTAAAAGCAATACTTATTGACAGTTAAAATAATAATTTATGTATACAACACAAAATCTGCAATTGCGACGGGCATAATAGTAATTAATATGTTCTCTGGAAGCAGATAATGCAAAAAAAAGCAAGTTTTTCAAATTATTTCTTTTGTAGATAATTTTAAATATTTTATATGTTTCATATTTCTTATTCCAATCTTCAATAAATCGCATATTCATTAGCCCCCCACATGTTGCTTACAATTCAAGGTCCAACACAGTTTGCTTTTGCTTCTCCCAGCAGCAGTGGTTCCCGTTTTTACAAAAATAAAACTGAAAATATGAAAATGCGTAGAACCATGTTTTTTAAAATTCTTTTTCAAAACTAAAAGGAAATATTGACAACAAAAAACTAACTGTTTGTGAAACTTTGAAAATGTCCCTGACTTTTCTAGAATAAAAAATTTCCATGATAATTCCCTGATTTCTAGTTTTTCCATCAATGCACTCAATTTTTAAATTCATGAAAACATTCCATTTTTGAATATTTTTAAATCTAATATTTTGAAATACCTCATTACAATGAATAAAAATTTTGTTAAAAAATTAAAATTGCACGCCTATGAAAAATTATTTAAACTTCAGTGGCGGCTCGCCCACTACAGCAAGTACAGCCGGGCTGCACCTACATTCATTAGTGTATTTTAAAACCCAAATCAGATATTTTACTAATTTTCTTAAATGAAGATTAGAATTGAAAATGAAATTTCTACGGTAGTAAGCGAAATCTCCGATAAATAAAAGCACGCCTGTTACCGTAATGCACAAATTCAGGAGGGGGAAAAACTCCAATCAAAATTGCAGCTAAAAAGCGAAATTCGAAATTGGCTGCATCGTTGCCATGGCAACCTCTACGTAGTATGGAGATTCCCCCATGCTAATGCACTGCATTTGTGAGAAGGTACAGACGAAGTGAATTTTCTTGTTTTAGCTGCACTTCAGGTTCGATATGCTGATTGGCTCGTGGGATGAAACGAGAACTAACGAACGAGAATATCTCCAAACGGAAATGGTTTTCGTGATACATTTACTGTGTGCAGGACATGGTCCTGCTGTTGTTTTGTTATGTAAGTTAATATTAAAATTAACCGATTCGCATGTTTAAAAGAAAGCAGGATGCTTTAATTTGCAAACAATAAGTAAGTGTTTTCTATTTTTTTCGCATGTTATCATTTCGTAAAAATTGAAAGGAAACTTTGCTTTGCGTAGAAAATTGAAAGGAAACTTTGCTTTGCATAGTGAATAATAAATAATTTCCGTACATGTACGGTTTTTGAAAAATAGGGGGGGGGGGATTCACATGATTTCGGCTGCACTAACATTTTCGCCCACGGGCCGCCACTGTTAAACTTCCAAGCAAATGAAAACAATTTACAATTTCCAAAAACGTACGTACAAGCATCAGCTGGTTAAAGAAAATTAAAATAAATTGATAAGTTTGTACTCACCCCAAATCCCCATAAAGTATTTATCATCGCCAAACCATCCACAGATTTTATTCCACTGACTCTGCCAGAAGTCACCAGAGGCACCCCAAAAGTGTTGTAGATGCCTATGATAAATTCACAATAGAAAATTAACTTTGGTGCATGTACTTAATAAAGAAATATCAATTAAAAATTTATACATTTCATGGTTCATACAGATTTTCAAAAAGTAAAAATTAAGTAGTTCTTAAGGACTTTTTAAGGACCTCTCGATAATTTTTAAGGACTTCTTATATTTTTTGGCGCCGTTGGCGGAGAATTGTAATTTATTGGTGCAAAATTGGCGCAGAATCCCATGTAAATATGGTTTCGTAGCAAATTGGCATAGGATACCAGTTCCGCCAAACTCTAGCACAAAAATGTTAAAGATGCTACATTCTTGTGAATTTCCCCGATTTTCTAGAATGAGTATCGATTCTTCACAAAACGACAAATGAGCTGAGATTTTCTAACGATGAAGTGTTGTGTATGATAATGAAATACCATTGACTAAAAAATCGGACAACTTTTTTTCTGTCACCAAATCCGTCTATTGACGCCTTTCTCGCCTTGCCAATTTACACTTGCATATAACGGTCAAAAGTGTGGACACTATCAAAGTAAAATCCGGAAATCTACATTTCGATATTTTAATGCACCCAGAATTCTGGGTTCCAAAAATTTAAAAAACCTGGAATTTCGGGTTTGACATGAAAAAATATCATCCATGTGAATTAGTAAAAAAAAACTCATATTTGACAAAAATTAAGGACCTTAGTTGAAAATTAAGGACTTTAAGGGCCCTTAATTAAGTACCCACCTAAATTAAGTAGTTCTTAAGGACCTTTAAGGACTGTGCGAACCATGTTAATTGCCTGTTTTATGCAATTAAAAAACAGAAGTCAAAAGTAAAAATCAGTTTGAATCTCAGTTCATTTGACAGCAAAAAAAAACCTTATTACATTAAAATATATATTGAATAGTATTCGTTAGTATTGTCTAAAAATGATTTTTAACATAAATTCATAAAAATTAAATACTATAGGGCAAAATCAAAGTAACTGATGTACCTTTTGCAAGAATAATAAAAATTAAAAATTTTTTTTACTCCTCAGTTATTAATTGAAGGTAAAAATGTTGGTATGTATAAAAAGAGCACAAAATGAGATTTCACAGTGATAAAAATTTCCATTCTCATGTGAAAATAAACTTGAGAAATATACATTTTTGAGCATGGTAACGGATGTACTAATTTTGGACATGAGTTTCACAAGCATGCTAATGGAGGCTCAATTCCTCTGAATTGATAAATCTATTTGACATATATATATATATATATATATATATTTCAATGATTTGAATGTACTAAGTTAGAAAAACAATCACAACATTTCGAAAAAAATAATTTTATGATGGTAAAAAAAATTAAAAAACCAGCAATGGTAACGGACGCACCTTTCCAAATTTTTATTTAAAATTCATGTTCTTTTCAGCATTTTGTAAAGAATATCAATAATACACAAACGTTAATTTTAGGCAAAACTTTTTAACATATTAGAAAAATTAATTTAACAAGATAAAAAACAAGATACATTAATGTCATTAACATTAGTACAGTTACAATAGGTTTTTCATTGACAAATGGTGTGCACTCACAAAAATTTGGGAATAACCTTGTTTTGGCACTAGAAGCCCAAAAAGTTATGTTCAGGTGTTCTGTAATTCAAGCAGTGTTCACTCTAGGCGTTTTCTGAAGGGCGGTCCGCCCTTTTTCATCTCGATAGCGCACTCATGCCCCTTTTTCGAAAAAAATTCCGCCCCTATTGTCCTTTTTAGTCAGGCAAAAGCATCCTTTCCTAGCTGCCTTTAAAAAAGGCATCGATTAAATTTTTTTTGTGTAAATTGGAATTAAGTGAATTATGATAGTAGAAAACAAACTTCTTTTTAACTAAGCGTGTTGCGAAATTGCGATGATTCCGCGGTAATTTCGAGCACGGGGCATTGCACGAATTCTATTGGTTGCCTGTAAGATGGTTTGGGGCGAGATTATGAGATTAGACATTTTATTACCAAATTTTGAATTTTAGTAGCCTTTTCATCAGTTTTTTAAGGGGCCTAATTCGGGTTATTTATTGATTTGGTTTTTAGCGAAAACATTAATTTTAAAATCTCAAATTTTGGATTTCAAGAAATATTTCAACAAAGTGACATCAATTTTGTGCTGTTCTTTCCTTCGAGATAAGCACCGAACCGTCACCAATAGCCCAATATGAAATAAATCGGAATTTTATTTGGTTTGGTCACGGGTCCGATGAGTCAACGGGTGTCCTTTTTCTGGTAACAGCGCCCTGCCCCTTTTTATTTCTAGAGTGAACACTGATTCAAGTATATGTAAGATATTCATAATATTCAGAGATTAAGAATTGTATCATTTTAAATATTACATATTCAAATATTATTAAGAACTTTTTGGCATTTTCAACACCTAGCATATTTTAAAAGATTAAACTTAGCTGATTGATTGAAGTAAATGAGAAAATTCATCTTCTGAAAACTGCATCAAAAAGCAATAATGTGTTTTTTAAAGATAAACTATTCAACTAAAATTATACTCTTTCCACAGTGTTATTAAATAGATATCATAAAATTGCTACACATAGTTTTTTAGTAGAATTGTTACACATAGTTGTGCAGATTATTTGCCAGTGATAAAGTTTTAAAAAAATACTATTTTTAAAAATAATTAATAGTTTTATATTTTGTAATAGAATATGTGATGAACTGATAAAAGTTATAAATTTATTTCAATTAAAAGATAATATAAGCACTTTTAAACTGGTTTTATCGGGATAAAATTGACTTTATGAAAATGCACAGTTTTTGGTAACGGACGTCATTTTTATCATTATAAAATTATTTTTCTTGAAATCTTGTGATTGTTTTTCTAACTTAGTACATTCAAATCATTGAAAAAAATATATATTTGTCAAAGAGATTTATCCATTCAGAGTAATTGAGCCTCAAGTAGCATGCTAGTGTAACTCGCGTCCAAAATTAAAACATCCGTTACCATACTCAAAAATGTATATATTTCTAAAGTCAGTTTTCACATGAGAATGGAAATTTTTATCACTGTGAAAGGTAATTTTGTGTTCTTTTTAAACATACAAAAATGTTTGCCTACAACTAATAAATGAGGAGTAAAAACATTTTTATTATTCTTGTAAAAAGTATGTCCGTTATTTTGATTTTGCTCTATCTTTAAAAATTAGTTTTATATTTTGTAATAGAATATATGATGAACTACTAAAAATATAAGTTTATTTCAATCAGAAAATAATATAAACATTTTTAAATTGGTTTTATCGAGAAAAAATTGGCTTTATGAAAATGCATGGTTTTCGGTAACGGACGTACTGGTACGTCCGTTACCAATGATTTACCCAAATATTTTTTTTATATAAAATGTCTTTTTAAATATAATGTACTTAAGTTAAATAAAAAGTAAACCTAAAGTTTCAAGTTTTTCAGTTCAATAACAAAATTGCAGCATTAAACTGTTTAAAAATGATTGTTAATAATAATAAAAAAAATACTATACATTGACATATTAAATAATACATAATAAATTATTTACGGACAAAACTAATTGTACATATTTTCTGTATGTACTTAAAACACATTTGTAATGTAAGGCATCAATATATTTAATGAGCTTTAGAAATTGTGCATTGTTTATAAATTGAACAAAAATATTTTCGACTATATTTTAGTTATGTTAAATTTTTACAGTGTTGTTTTATCCTTCATTTGTTAGCTAGTATTTTTACAAATAGAGTTATACAAATTTGAGGAACATACTTCAGAATTAAAGCATGGACATCATTGTTAAGATCAGAGACAACTTTTTTTTTGCTATTCTCAGAAGCAAAATAACAAATGCTATCATATCAAATTAAGCATTAGACCAGAGAAGATGCTAATCGGTTAATTATCTATAACATAAAAAGGAAATGGGCGAGAATTGGATGAAAAAGAATTGCAAACCCATATTTTAATCAGTTGAGCATTAAAATAATTTAGAAACCAAATGTTTAACTTTGACATAATCATAAAAATTAAATAAAAAATACTATATATTGATGCCTTAACTTATAGACAAAGCCAATTGTGTATATTTTCCAGGTATTGCTAATATATCCAGGATATATTGCTAATACAATTACAGGGTGGCAATAAAATTTTGGAAAAAAAAGTTCCCTGATATTTCTCTTATTTCAATGATGGTGTCACAAAAATTTCCCTGATTGTACAATTACATTAAGAAATATTGCAATACATGTTTTGCATAGAAACCAAGTACTATCCACGCCTTAATAATACAATAAATATATTGAATTATAAATGAAAAATTATAAGTAATACTTATTGTTAGTTAAAATAATTATTTATGGATACAACACAAATTATACAATTGCGACAGACATAACAGTATTAAAACATGTTCTTTGGAAGCAAATAATGCAAACAAAACAATTTTTTTTCAATTTTTTTTTTTTTTAGATATTTTAAATGTGTTTTATGCTTTATATTTTCAATTCCACTCTTCAATAAATCGAATCTTCATTAGCCCCCAACATGTTGCTTTATAATCTTAAGTCCAAAACACTTTGTTTTTCCACTAGCAGTGGTTCACGTTTTTACAAATATAAAACTAAAAATACCAAAATGTCCATAACCATGCTTTTTTTAAAATTCTGTTTCAGAATTAAAAGGAAATATTGACAACTAAATTACTCAGAATAGAGGGCAAAATAGACGATAATTGCTGTTTTAATTAACCATGATAATTCCCTGATTTCCAGGGTATGTTGCCACCCTGAATTAATGAGATATCTTACAGAGAATTTCTACTCAAAATTAAAACCAAAAATGGGTCAGATTTACTGTACGGTCACTCTTGGCGCCATTTTTTCCACATTTAGCGATAATTTTTTTTAATGGCAACCCCTCTCCGACCCTACAAAGAATTGCAGCAACCCTATTGGGCAACAGTTGTTTTCATTAGATCTCGCTCATGCAAAAAGTCGCTTTTTGGCGAGATTTTGAAAAAGTCGCCTTTTGGCGAGATTTTGAAAAAGCCGCCAAGGGTGACCGTACTGTAAATTAAAACCAAAAATGATTAGTGGCTCCATCACATACATACCAAGTCAAAGTATTACTGAAAGCGACGAATATGACGAGGGCGGAGCTCAGAATGAAGAGGGCACTCTTGATGGAGGATATGAGTTTCGCCCTCGGATTTTGAACCTCCTCGGAGACGGGGCGGGGAGGAGCCCTGGTCTCAGCCTCCATCATATTGGTTCTCGAATGGTAAATAGATTGAGGTCAGACCACCTATAGATTAGAATGATAAATGATGTTCATAGAACAATAACTTGTAAGAGTGGTTGTTGAAATGAAAGGTTTATGTAGCAAGTGAAATAGCTTATTGCATTAGAAACTAATCAACTCATTTATTGGGATTTTTAGTGGCAGTTGGATTTAATAGCTGTAACGAAGTCATTAAATCCAACTGCCAGATGTAATGAATAGTGATTTGGCTGAATATTCGGTTGGATACCGAATATTCAACGAACAAATAACCTCTTCTTTTGACCAAATTCTGGGTAGAGTTCCTCAGATCCACTGTTGGCAGCCCTATACCCCGTTGCAGATAACTTGGCTATCCTACTATGCCTAAGGTTACCAAAACCAGTTTCTCTGCTTATACCGTCAGGTTTTCCCCTACGCGTACGGGAATGTGAAAAACAGAGAAGGAATGATTAGAACTGTCTGTAGCTGTATCTTAAACGGTCCTGAATCATCTAGGCTTTTTATTTGGGGAACATAGTTAAATGGAGCATTTTTTAAACAATTGAATTTGGATAATTTTCGTTATATGATGTTAATTATTATTAGAATTTTTATTTTTAAGTCGTGTGTTGTTTTAAGTTAAGTGATATTCAGAACTGTATATAATTATTGTCCTTTTTGTAAAAAGGGGTGCTCAAGGCGATTCGATGAGGGTTCAACTTGTTTTCTTCTTAACTTTTCTGTTGTCGAGGGGTCTCGCCACCTGTTTTGGGAGTTGGCAGGGGAGATGGAGATGCGGGGAAGCTCGTTATTTCAGCGGAGGCTACTGTTCTTTGCCGGTGGTGTTTGTCTTCTCGGCGTTGATGCCCCCCCCCCCCCCACAAAGTTGTGGGTGTCCCCGCTCTGGATGCCATTTTGGAGTGAGGGTGAACCGAGGGACTCGAAGGTTGACGTAGCTCGAGAGAGGACCTGAGACGACGATTGAGAGGTGAGCGGAAGATAGTCAGAATTCTCAATGCGCGCCCATGCCTACTTCTTCAGAGTCCGGCGATTTCCTAGAACCGGACTCGCTGCCAATCCACTCGAACAATTCGGACCCACATAAGTTCCTCTCTGCGCACTGGGCCTCACATACTCCCCAGTGCATCATCAAGCATCCGGCCATCCATTTCCTGGACACTCCTAAGTTCCTCTCAAGCACTGGGCCTCTGCACTCCGCCTGATACTCCCCAGTGCATCATCAAGCATCCGGCCTTCCATTCCCCGGACACTCCAAAGTTCCTCTCAAGCGCTGGGCCTCTGCACTCTGCCTGACACTCCCCAGTGCATCATCTAGCGTCCGGCCATCCATTTCCCGGACACACCAAAGTTCCTCTCAAGCACTGGGCCTCTGCACTCTGCCTGACACTCCCCAGTGCATCATCAAGCATCCGGCCATCCATTCCCCGGACACACCAAAGTTCCTCTCAAGCACTGGGCCTCTGCACTCCGCCTGACACTCCCCAGTGCATCATCAAGCATCCGGCCATCCATTCCCCGGACACACCGAAGTTCCTCTCAAGCACTGGGCCTCTGCACTCCGCCTGACACTCCCCAGTGCATCATCAAGCATCCGGCCATCCATTCCCCGGACACACCGAAGTTCCTCTCAAGCACTGGGCCTCTGCACTCCGCCTGATACTCCCCAGTGCATCATCAAGCATCCGGCCATCCATTCCCCGGACACTCCAAAGTTCCTCTCAAGCGCTGGGCCTCTGCACTCTGCCTGACACTCCCCAGTGCATCATCAAGCATCCGGCCATCCATTCCCCGGACACACCAAAGTTCCTCTCAAGCACTGGGCCTCTGCACTCCCCCTGATACTCCCCAGTGCATCATCAAGCATCCGGTCATCCATTCCCCGGACACACCAAAGTTCCTCTCAAGCACTGGGCCTCTGCACTCCCCCTGATACTCCCCAGTGCATCATCAAGCATCCGGTCATCCATTCCCCGGACACACCAAAGTTCCTCTCAAGCGCTGGGCCTCTGCACTCTGCCTGACACTCCCCAGTGCATCATCAAGCATCCATTCCCCGGACACACCGAAGTTCCTCTCAAGCACTGGGCCTCTGCACTCCCCAGTGCATCATCAAGCATCCGGTCATCCATTCCCCGGACACACCAAAGTTCCTCTCAAGCGCTGGGCCTCTGCACTCTGCCTGACACTCCCCAGTGCATCATCAAGCATCCATTCCCCGGACACACCGAAGTTCCTCTCAAGCACTGGGCCTCTGCACTCCCCCTGATACTCCCCAGTGAATCATCAAGCATCCGGTCATCCATTCCCCGGACACACCAAAGTTCCTCTCATGCACTGGGCCTCTGCACTCGTGACAGATACTCCCCAGTGCATCATCTCACATCCGGATTTTGGCCGGGCACTCCGATTTTCCGCCCAGGTGGCTCAACCTCTCGCCCCCCTAGATATATCCCCTCATCGAATTCCCTGCAACCAGTTCGAACAGCTAAGTGGCTTAATATGTTTTATCTTATATACCTTTTAAAATCATAATATTATTTTACTTAATACTTTATTTTGATTTTTATTCATTTGAGTCTTTTTTGTATCTACTGAGCATCCCTTTTATACTTTATTTTACTTTTGTCCCCTTCTGTCATTCACCATCCTATGTTGTAATTATATAGTGGATATATATATTAAATGAATGTGTTATTTCTTGTAATCTGATATCTGATTATTTTTCCATTCCAATCAATTCACTTTTCGATCACTTTGGCCCTTTTTTCTATTTCGTTCCTGGTGTCTACCATAACATCTGGTAGTAGTTACTGTTTTAATTCCTAAAACCAAAACAAGCAGTACACATGTATTTGTGGGGGATTAGATTGTGATTTAAAATAAAACGTTATCGGAAAATTGTTTTTTAAATTAGCGTACTTAACGAATAAAAATTACAATTTTGGTATCGAATTTTTTAGACAATTATTGGTTAAAAATGTACTAATATTGGAATAGAAGGATAGAACGCTAAAATGTCCACCGTTTATCGCCAAATAGAAATTACGCCAAGCAGAAGAATAAAAATTCTTTATACAGGTAGACAATCTAAGTATCTGAGGTAAAAGTTTAGTACGTAAAGTTATCAGAATATATATGTCGTATAGCATTTTTATATTTATTATAGAATAGTAATACTATTTAATCTAATAATAATTAATACAAGATTTGGTTAAAATGCATTGCAAAAAAGGGGGGAACGTCCATTGTTACTCTTGTGACGGTCAGAGAAAATTTTCATAAAAACGTACATTTTTTACAATACTAAACATATTTAGGATAAAATTCAAAATTACTATTTAAAAGTTCATGTCATTCCGCTTCATAAAACATATCTAATATGTAATTTAGTATATTTTTGTTGTCTAGGAAATAAATCAAAATTTTGTTACTCTTGTGACCACTGGAAAAAGCAAAATACAAAAAGTGTTTTTAAGGTAGAATTCCTATGAATTATATGAGAATACAAAACTCAAATTTACAAATATAATAGAGCAATTATATCTCTTCAAAAGGGAAAAACTTTTGAATCTCTTTGACAAAATCTGAATTAATGGCATTGTTTTAAGTAAAAGGCTAAGCGTTACTCTTGTGACGTTACTCTTGTGACATTTTGTCCACAATTGAATTTCTGCTTAAAAACCTCAAAAAATCATTAATATATGAGTAAATTCGTGATTTTTTTTATATACAACAGTTTTAAACATTGATAGGAGTCTAAAATTGCTTAAAAGGGTATAGAATTATTATATTAAAACATAGTTTACTAAAAAAATATTTTACAAATATAAGAGCAACAAAATTAGCCACAATTTGGTTTCTTTTGTATCAAATAGCATGATCATAAGGTTCAAACTTTTGAATTATTTTTACTTTTGTGTGTATTAAAGCACCTTATTTGATATTCATCATATACTGTTAGAATTAACGGACCACAACATAGTTTACATTCACCTACTGGTTATATTGCAATTTCTCGGCTCCTTTGCGTTCTGTTACTGAGCAGAATTGCTCTTCGTCTTCATCATCGGTTTCACTTGCAGTTTTATTGCTGTTTCCTTTATAAAATATGAACTCTTTGTAGGAATTATCGTGTGTTATGGTCAATGGTAGATACTGGTATTTTTGGTAGCTTCGACAAAGTGTGTTTTTGTGTGCCCTTCACTATACAATTTCTCCAAGAGCAATACGCAAATGAATTCTTTGGCTATGATTTCTTCATTTGGTACATAAAGTATGTTTACCTTTGTTGCACCATGAACAAGTTCTGCAAAATCAGCAGCTTTTTGTATAATTGCTTTTTACCATGCACTTCATTTCATAGACATCACTTAAAAAAAGAAAAACAGCACCGATTCCATCTACAGCACTCGTATCATAAGCTGTTGGAAAAAAAAATGTCCATGAAAACTGTTAATATTTAAGTGCTGACATGTTTACAAAATTATATTTTTGTTTAAATTGGCCTGTGCAACCCTCAGAAAAAACTGGATACCCTTTTGACCGATGTATTTTCTTGGAGATGCTGCATTAAAATATTGTGCAAACACATTTACAGAAAATCTGTCTTGTATTATATAATAGTCGTTCTATGATATCTTTTCAAAATGCACATTCTAAATGTCTACCAACATTCAAGTAAAATATCAAAGCACCAGGGACATAACAAAATTGAAACAACAGGCTTGAAACAACAAATTTCCCAACTTAACGATTCGAAATTCCCAACTCAACAGTGCTGAAAATTCCCAGTTCCAACTTATCAGCATTTTTCATCTTTTTTTTATATACATTTTAGGTAATATTAAACAGTTCTCTCAAAAGAATTGATTTGTTGCACCCATATTCCAATGCAATGTCCGTTCTGAGGTCTAATTTAAATGTAATGATACAAGTTAGGCCATTTCTAATCTGCTCTAGCTTTCATTTGCTAATAATATTAATTTTCTTCAGGCATAAATTTTCTCAAATTGGGGATTTTTAGAAGTAGAAATTCCCAACTTTCAGGGTTTCCAGATTATGGTGGGGCCGGGCTCCGCCGGGTGCAACGGGCCTACACAGCACTCTAAATCAATAAATCTTTAGGAATGGAGAAAATAAATCTGCAACTGTCCTATGAATTACTTTGAAAGTTTTTATGAAAACCACAAATACACACATTCTGAGGACCTGCTGTCATAATTGTTCTGTAATTTTAAAGTAAATAAAAAATTAAGTTCATTCATTTTAAAAACATGAATGAATGCAAATTAATTTGTTTTAAATTAATTATTAATATAATTAATTATGGAAAAAACTACTCAAGAACTTATTCTTAAAAAGGGCAAAGCCAAATAAACTTAAAATATTGTTTTTGTTTTGGTCTGAAGACAACCTATTTGATTTACTTGCCAGAAATGTTATGTGTTACTCTTGTGACACAGTCATTTGTTACTCTTGTGACAACATAACAGAGGATGTTCTATGCATGACACACAAAAAATAAATGGTGTAAAATATGTCTTATTCCACCAAATCAGAGATTAAAAGGTTTCAAGTAAAAATGTTAAGTAGTTTTTACAAATTTGAAACTTTTATATGTTTTTTGTTACTCTTGTGACAATTAAACATCACTATTAAATAGAGTTAAATTTTATTCAAAGGCTAATCTAAAATATTTCAACTATATATATATGATAAATATGTAAAGGGATTATGAATTTGTATATATAATGATTTCAATTAATGAACAAAATTAAGAAAATAATATACTATAATCGAAGTGACATTTTTGGCCCCAATAAAAGTGAAGAAATAAGTCAACTTTCAGAACAATTTCACTGCAGACTATTATTCTTATGAAATAATACCTTACAAATTCATATCCAGCAACTTTCTAGGATTAAATTGATATATAACACTTACAGTTTGGTTAAAATTTTAATTTCAGTAAAAAGTTTCATTTTTCGTGGACGTTCCCAGGGATATTCTCAACATTAACAGGTTCTTGGTAACAAAAATCGGTTTGGTTGCCAATTAAATAATTCTTCCATTTCCCCTGAAAATGTTAACTAGATTTGGGAAAAAAATCAGGGGTAAATCAAGAATAGATTTCAACTATAAGCCAAATAAGAATTTGGCATAGATTAACACAAACTTCAAAAAGTAATTCACTATTAAAACAAATAATCTCTTCTATGCCCTACAAAAAATATACACATCGAAATAATATTTATTTCTCTTTTTAATTAAACTGTAAAGCTATAAATCAATACAAAAACCATCATCTAAATTTTTTTTGCAGAATAGGGACACGAATGGAAATAAAAATAAAAAAATTTAAGCAATACAATAAATAACATTTTACAAATATTTTAAACCATATATCCATTTAAAAAAAATAATTATGAAATAAAATAATACACACACGTACTATAACAAAAACGAACATTTTGTATACGAAAATTGCAATTTAAAAGATAACACTTACTGCAAACAGTTGCATGTATCTTGTAACGACGTAGAAAATTCTTGAATTGAATAATATTAAAATTTTATCACAGAAATCGGAGTGTTTCTAAATAAGTTCAGTATCCTAAGAAAACATAACTTTGTCTGATACGCACTTCTGTTTGCGCTTTGCAGATGATAGAAAAACAAGAATAATAACAAAAGCCCCAGCAGAAAACAAATAATAATGAGTTGAGGTGTTTGCAGCCTCTATGTGACCTCCACTGAGCTAAGCGTTGGGTGCCAGCTCAGGTGTTTCCTAGTCATCTGACCATGGTTCTAAAAATAACGAGGTGTGTGTATGAATGTGTGTGTGAATGTGTATGTGTTCCCGGGTCTTTCCTTCGAGATTGACCCCGAACCGTCGCCAATAGCCCACTGTGCAGCTCTAGTGCGACGTTAATTAACAAAACCAAAACCAAAAACCACTGAGCTAAATTAATAATATATACTGGATCAGGATATCTAAATTTGCGCAACAACTTTACACCTGTTTAAGCGAAGGTAAAAAAAATAGTCCTTCCGCAGAGATTTGCGTAGATTTAAAACGCATTCATGCTTTCAAAAATACATTACATATTTTGACGTACTTACAAAAGGAACCGAAAAAAACAATTTTAAATCTTTCTGTTACGTCATGTCAGATATCTGCATATTCAAGGTAGAATGTTTTCTCTTGGTTTCGGCCCCCATTGGCCGAGTAGATAAAAGCGTTCAGCTAGTAAAGGATTGCTGGATAGGAGGGTTGCCAGCTTCGCTACAAAAATACTAGAAAGTCATCCAGAACATCCAGCAAATTATACTGGCGTGTATATACGGGACTGGGACACGATAAATCTGATCGGGGTCCAAAGTCCCGACGTCTATTGAAGGCGTTGGGTGCCAGCTCAGGTGTTTCCTCGTCGCCCACACCGAATATCACAATAGCCCACACCGAATATCACCGAACAAAAAAGTACATTAATGAGTGTATGTAGTAAAAATAATCTTTTATTAAAGTGAACTGAATATAACCGCTAGTCAGTTTCAAGCTGGGATTAAAAGAAATTTTGCTGCTTTAGATAAATTGCAAAAATCAAACTAAAAGAAAACTGCATAACAACAATATTTTTTATATTACAAACTTCTATATGATAATTTAGAATTACTACTATGACTATTATTAGTACTATGACTATTTAGAATTTTTGAAATAGTTGATGTCGCACCCTAGGATGCTTGTGGTAAAAATGGTTTTAGTGTCCCAGTTTGGTAATACTTTGTGGTGACCTCAAATATTTTTTTCGGTGCGGGAACCAGTAACACCTGTTATCCACTGATAAGTACATGATGAGTACAATGAACAGAGCTGCCGATTTGCCATCTGAGAATTTTCAGAGATTTCTTCTTAGAATAGGCTAAATATATATACTAATATGTTTCTGAAACTTGGACAAAAACATGGTAGCACACATTTGAAAGGCACGCCAGTCACAGCAATAGGATTGTTTTGCAATATACAATGTTGAGCAACAACTTGAAAGGCACGCAAGTCACAGCAATAGGATTGTTTTGCAATATACAATGTTGAGCAACAACTTGAAAGGCACGCAAGTCACAGCAATAGGATTGTTTTGCAATATACAATGTTGAGCAACAACTTGAAAGGCACGCAAGTCACAGCAATAGGATTGTTTTGCAATATACAATGTTGAGCAACAACTTGAAAGGCACGCAAGTCACAGCAATAGGATTGTTTTGCAATATACAATGTTGAGCAACAACTTGAATTTCTTGGTGAATAATAATAGGGGGCGAAAACCTGCTAAATTGATAACTAAAAAGGGAAAAATAAAATAGTATTTAAAAAAAAGGAAAACCGACCTAAGAACAATAAGCTATGAAGTAAAATAATTTTACGAACAAGTTGAAAAAATTGAATTAATATAAATTTTATACTCGTTACAACTTTTTGAAGTTGGTGCTAATTTACAAAAAACATATCTAAATTTTGGCGCCGTTTTAAAAAAAGTTGTAATAAGTATAAAATTAATATTGAATAATTATATTTTTCAACTTGTTCACAAAATTAAAAAAAAAATGTTTTTTACTTTTTAACGCCATTTTCCTTGAAGTGGGTTTTAATTTTTGTTCAGAGTTTTTGAAGTTAAATAACCTACTTTTCAAACAAATTCTTCGACTACTTGGCCGAAAAAGTTCCGTGTAAGGAGTCTCCGCCCACAGGCCAATAAGGAGCCAGCTCACTGGACGGTAAAACACCCAGCGCTGATCGCCACAAAATTGCAAACCGACCAATCGTATACGGTTATCAAATTGGCATGGTTTTGGCCTTATTTTCTCCGCCAACTGCGGCGATAAGCTATAATGTCTGTTTTTGTTCGAACCTGGTTGCAGTTGAACATTCCGAAATTGAAACTTGTAATATATTACAAAATGTGCTGGTTTTTTCATGAAATGACCCAGGATTTTAACAATTCTGATTGTGCGCCATAACCTCATTAATTCTCACTGTAATAATTGTATCTATGGATTATTATTATAAATGGAATTTGAAACTTATTATTCTTATATATAATATTCATAGGTATGTGGGATTTTCATAAAAACTTAAAATTTTTACAATACTAAACATATTTAGGATAAAATTCAAAATTACCATTTAATAAAGTTCGTGACTTCCGCTTCATAAAACATATTTAATGTTTTATGAAGCGTATTAATTACATATTAATTGTAATTAAGTATTGTTTAGTCTAGGAAATCAAAATTATTTTACTCTTGAGACCACTGGAAAATGCAAAATACAATAATTGTTTTTAAGATAGAATTCCAGAGATTTATATGAGAGTACAGAACTCAAATTTACAGATGTAGTAGAGTAATTATATCTCTTCAAAAGGGAAAAACTATTAAATCTATTTGATAACACATGAATTAATTGCATTATTTCAAGTAAACTGCTAAATGTTACTCTTGTGACATGTCCACAATTGAATTTCTGCTAAAAAACGTCAAAAAATCATTAATGCATGTGCTAATACATTAATTTTTTATACAACAGTTTTAAACATTGATAGGTGTCTAAAACAGATTAAAATGGTATAGAAAATTATATAAAAAATAGTTTATTAAAAAAAAGTTTACAAATGTGGGAGCAACAAAATTAGACACAATTTGGTTCAAACTTTTTCATTCCTTTTACTTTTGTGTTCATTAAAGCATCTTATATTTGATATTCATCAGAAACTGTTTGAATTAAAAGACCACATCATATTTTACATTCCCCCACTGACTATATTGCAATTCCTCGGCTCTTTTGCGTTAAGCTAACTACTGCTTTTGTACAATTACTTTTTTTTACCATGCACTTCAGTTCATACATATTACTTTAAAAAAACAAAAAAAAAACAGCACCGATTCCATCTACAGCACTCTTGTCATAAGCTGTTTAAAAAAATGTCCATTGACACTCTTAATATATAAGTTTCATTTATTTTCATTTTTAGTATTGTAAAAATTTTAAGTTTTCTCGAAAATCCCACATACGTATGAATATTACATATAAGAATAATAAGTTTCAAATTCCATATATAATAATAATCCATAGATACAATTATTACAGTGAGAATTAATGAGGGTATGGGGCACAATTAGAATTGTTAAAATCCTGGGTCATTTCATGAAAAAATCAGCCCATTTTGTAATATATTACAAGGTTCAATTTCGGGGTGTTCAAAACTGCAACCAGGTTCGAACAATAACAAACATTATAGCTTATCGCGCAGTTGGCGGAGAAAATAAGGACAAAACCAAGCCAAATCCATAAGCGTATAATGATTGGTCGGTTTGCAATTTTGTGGTGATCAGCGCTGGGTGTTTTACCGTCCAGTGCCAGCTCTGACTAGGCCCCGCACCCTTAGCTTCGTCCTGATTCTGAGATTGGACAACCTTAACCAGCAGCCTTGAGCTACAGTCATGTCCGCTATGGACATGACCACATGACCTTCGTTAACTCACTAGACACAATCAAACAAGTAAATTGTTCAGAAGTATCTTTTAATAAACAATAATTTAACATTCGACGACATTATGTATTAAATTTTTTTTTTTTTTATTTTGAAAATTTATAAATAACATACTGGTAGTTCTAATAACACATTATTTTCTTGGTTTGAGCGAGATAATTAAAATATATAATTAGATTACGTATCTTATAGCATTTGTATTAAAAATTCAATTCAATGGATTTATAATTATAATCAATAAATTAAATTAATGTTAATCAATAAAACTATAGTTGACAAATATATCTTACACACTATACAATAAAACGCGTGCTATTAGTTGATTTAACATTTTTCCCAACACCAAACTCCCACCAGGTAGCGCTTTTTATTTTTGATTATTCGCAATTTTGTTAATAAAGACTTTCACAGGCTACTTGGGTTGACGTGTTTTTTTTAATTATTATTTAAAAAAACATATCTGTGCTTGTCTTATTCAGACCCTTCAACATTCATCGAAAATATTATGTTTGAAAATAGTCTTGAGAAGCATTGAGCTTGGTTAAATTATTGTGGTGGAAAAGAATTTTACAAAGTGTTTCCTTGCGGTATGGAACATGGTGTCTAGCAATCAGAGGACAGCAGCACTGCCTCCGAACCATGGAAGCCTGTCCGGAAAGGGGAAGGTGCGGTATTTCACCAGCGTGGGTCATGATGAATTATTCTTGGTCTTTTATAGACTTGCCTTGACTTGAATATAAAATTGTTCGAGGCACCAACCCGAAGGTATTTTTCCTCTTCATCTAACTTGGGCCTATAGGCAACTAAATTTCTGAGATATCTGGATTTAAAAGACAAGGGACAGAACAAATACAGAACATGTACAAGAAAAATATAAAAACTGTGAATTGCTTTTGATTCTGGTGCAGAGAGTAGCAAAAAAAAGTAACATTTAGATCAAAAATATAAAATCTGAGATAGTGCCAGGCAACTGGTTCCGAAATATATACTAATATGTCATAAGGTAAAAGCAGTGGGGAGCACGATATATATACATATACATACACGTACATACACAATACACACATATATACACATACATGAACACATATACATATACACACATACAAACTACAATATATACACAAAACGGCGTAACAGCAATCAGCATCAATTAACTATAACAAAATAAATGGAAAATATTTTAAGCTTGAAAAAGAGAGGTAAGCACGGCATCTGTGAGCGCAAACGCAGCGTAGGGTCGCCTCCCAGCATCTTCACGTAGAACTTCATAATTGAGGCTTGCCTGGATATGCGACCGCGGCTGAATTGCCTTCCTATAGAAGTTGATGTTGAGTTTTATGATGTGGTCTGCTATTGTGTCTATTTTAAGGTCTCTATGAATAAGAGCGTTTCTGATGTATCTTGTTGCACCTACAAATTCACGCAGGATCTTGTTTTTGGCAATCTGTAGGCGTTTCAATTTTTTTTTGGTGACTGTGGTCCATGCAGGAGACGCATAAGTGAGAATCGGTCTAATTGATGTTTCGTATAGTCTCTTCTTCATGTTGAGTCCAAGCTTCGATCTTTTACCGAGGATAGGTGTGAGTCTATTCATGATGCCGGCAGCTTTACCCGCAACGCGCTTGAAGTGGTCCGACCAATTTAGTTTATCATTTATGATCAATCCAAGGTAAGAGGCTTTCTTTACAATGGGAATGTTTGTATTGAAGAGCTTGACTGTAAATTTGATCTTCTTCCGTTTATCTTTTGCTTTTACAACAAGAATCTTTGAATTTGGTGCGTTTATCGCAACTTTCCACTTCGAACTCCAGTCCTCAACTTCTGGCATCTTCCTGTCCAGCTTTTCGACGGCAAGCTCTGGATTAATGGATTTTAAGATGATGGCTGTGTCGTCAGCGTAGAAAGCTGTGAGACAGTTGTGATCTTCATTAAAGGTAGGGAAGTCAGATGTGTAGAATAGGTACATCAGTGGTCCAAGGATAGATCCCTGTGGTACCCCGGCTTCAATTGATCTAGAGCTCGAGATTGATTTTCCAACTTTCACTTTGAAGGTCCTGTCCTGGAGGTAGGATTCAATTAGGTGCACGATGTCTCCAGGGATGTTAAGCTTTATCTGTTTGTATATTAAGCCTTTGTGATATACTCTGTCGAAGGCTTTGGCCACATCGAGCATGAGAAGTGCGGAGGTTTGTTTGTTGTGAAGGCCTTCACCAATAAACTCTAGGATCCTTACTAGTTGACCAGTCGTTGACTTTCCTGCCATAAAGCCGAATTGTTCTTTTGGGATTTTGTCTAGGAAAGGTTTGATGCGATTGTATATAATTCTTTCGAAGAGTTTGGCAATGTTAGGTAGCAGACTAATTGGTCTGTACGAGGCTGGCATGACTTGTGGGATCTGTGAGCTATACTTGATAATGTTCTGAAGGTGTTCAATGTTGGAATCTTCCATCTTTTTGTGACTGTGATATGGATTTGACCAAAGTGACGGGCCGGAGGCCCCATATTTTTTCATCGGAATTGTGCCATAGGCTATGTCGAAAAATGTCTGATTGAAACTGGTAGGCAGTTTAGATAATGGAGGGGGGGGGGGGTGCCATTCAAAAAGTGACTGTGTATGTGTGAAGATATGTAACAGTGTTTTATTTATGTATCTTTTTAAGGTTTGCTCAACTGCAGAATTTGTTAACTTTTCCACTAAGCTCATATCATGTTACTTCAATAGAAGCATTTGCATTAAGAATTTAATTCAATGGATTTATAACTATTATCAATAAATTAAATTAATGTTAATCAATAACATTTTAGTTGAAAAATATATCTTACACACTATACAATAAAACGCGTGGTATTAGTTGATTTGAAATTTTATCCCAACAACAAACACCCACCAGGTAGCGTTTTTTATTTGTTATTATTCGCAATTTTGTTAATAAAGAGCAAGGATAGTGAAGCGCGCGCACACACACACACACACACACACACACACACACACACACACACACACACACACACACACACACACACACACACACACACACACACACACACACACACACACACATAAGGTGTGCTCGTGTTTCGCTTTTTGAAAGAGGCAGGGAAAGTATCTTTTTGACGTCATTTTAGCTCCGCCTTACTATGAGTTTTTGATCATTCTCATTAGCTGTGGGAAAGGAGATTTCGAGATGTTCTGGAGTACCTGGGGCCGAAGGCCCCCTAACCTCCATCATGAGTGCAAGATTTCATTAGCTGTGTGCAGTGGCGGATTTAACGGGCGGCAAATGGACAGTTGCCGCCTGGGCCCCCTTGTCTTGGGTCCATTTTGGGCCCCCCGACTCCAAAAATTAGAAAAGGAAGGAAGAGAAATAATTGGTTTTTATTTATTTTTTAGTATATTTTAATTTTACTAAACATTTCACCGAAATTATCTGTTTGGATTCATTTATCCTTATGCATACGAGTAGACAGGTGCCCCTTCTTCAACGGGCCCGGGCCCACTCCTCTTTACAGGGCCCCATTATCGAATAAGTCCGTGCAAACAGCACTTGTACTTCAGGTTTCTGAGCAGCCCCCAAATCAT
Source organism: Troglohyphantes excavatus (assembly GCA_963932185.1). Lineage (NCBI taxonomy): Eukaryota > Metazoa > Arthropoda > Arachnida > Araneae > Linyphiidae > Troglohyphantes > Troglohyphantes excavatus. Next base: position 32,158,667 of record OZ010678.1, read on the forward strand.
CTACGACGCGGGGGCAGGGCCCTGCTTTTGTAAACAGACCAAACGTGGGGCCTCTTACGAGACGCAGGGCCCTGTGCGAAGGTAGCTGCGAGAATCCATGAACTATAATATAGATTTAAGAATTATAATATTTTTAATAGATTTTAAGATTATTATTATTTAGGAGTGGGGCTAAACAACAACTCTCGAAAATTAAACTCGAAGTTTAAGTGCATAGAGCATGAGAACGGCAGTCTCTAATCATTATTTAAAATATTTATGTTAAATTAAAAAATGTAGCAAAACGGTCTAATCTAAATATTTTTTTTAAAAAAAGGGGTTTAGAAATTAAAAGACAGATTAAGTTTTTTCTTGTTGGCAAAAGGCCCCCAACCCAAAGCACGGGATCCTTTGTCACAGCGCTAAGGGGGGGGGGGGGGAGAGTATTCATATAGAGAAGTTACAATTTTAAAGTATTCCCCTATGCTATAAAAATATATAACACTTATCAAACACGTATCTAGAAACTCGAATTGATGCTTTAGGGTTTATTTAAAAGCGTAAGACAAACCGTTGAAAATATTTCATTTAATAAACTATGAAGTTTGGGTTGAACAGGGCCTGATTTATCATTAGGCACGTTAGTCTGGAGCTAAGAGCCCTGGATTTATGAGCCTAATCTTTTATTGTAGAAAAATTGCCTATGTTTTTTAAAATTCGTTTACTGCTATTGTACTTAACTTTACAGTAATTTTTCTAAAAACGTTGTTATTTTTTGTTTTTTAAAAGAATAATTAACTGTATATGTGGAATTTTTTTAATTATTTTAATCTATATTTTTGCGAGAGTGATGGCTCCTATCAGTGCTTTTGTGCCTACAGTAATGATTTTTTTTAATCAATCCCGGGCATATGCTTAGGGGCGCTAGAGGTCTAGAGCCCCCTTCAAGAAATATTTTGAAGTGGCTGAGTCTCCCTCCCTTATATAATAATCCCCTCTCCCTTTTTTTTTTAAAAATAAATCTCATTTTAAATACCAATTGCAGGAATAGAAAATTTGTACAAAAATCCGCCTTGGAAAGGAAACCCTTGTTTATTCAAAAACGTGTTTTACGTGCGCTTGGAATGGGAAAGAGGTCGTTTTGAAAAGAACAGGAGAAGAATGAATTGTCGTAGCTTTGACAATGAAATCGCTTGCAAACCTTTTTCAATAGTTCCTTTCGAAGACGATTTGTATGTATCATTAGTCAAATGCCCTTTTGTCCAAACAGGGAGGTGTCCAAAACACCTGTTCTGTTGCTAACTTCGTTTGAAAGGCATACGTGAGTCGGAATTGTAGCAAGACATATGTCAGGGTCAAGGGTCACAAAGGGCTGCTTTTCGGGGAATTGTAATGTGTATAGTCCACTTCGCTTCGTCCTCTTCTGTTTGTAATTAGTGACACTTGGCCGTACTGGTTGATAGATGCTCTTTCCATTGTGACATGAGTATTGCCATTTTATGCTTGTGGAGGTTTAGAACGGACTACACTACAACTACGTTGCCCCGTGGGGGGCTCGTAGGGGGCTACTTGAAAAAAAATCTCAAATTTATGAGATCGAACCGCTTCCATTTCACAGCTTCTTATTTCAGAGTAAGACGGTAAATTTAGGATGTAATTTTTTAGTACTAATAACAAATGTAGGAGGTTTTTTACATCAGCATATTTTACTGTTTTGCAAGTAAGTAAATATTTCTATATTCTAATAATCAATGTTAATCAATTGGTAGTGACTAACTAAAATGTTTGTTTTTGCTATACACCATTAAGTCAATAACACTAAGAATGCTTATGTATAGAAATAAGTCGAAGCTCATTTTAATCTTGAATAATATATAAATTACATATAATAAATGCAATTTCAATGTAGCGAATTATTCTAAATACTAGGAAAATACCGTTTATATAAAGTCTAAATTTCTAATGGTTTTATTGCATCAATTGAATAATTATATATTCAACAATTTATTATTTATTTCATTTGCTAATATTTAAATTGATAATTTATATTTATTCAAAACATTATCCAATTAAACTTTTCTTGTACTCAATAAACTCTGACTCATGCAAAATCGTATATATTTTTTATATTACTAACTTTTTATGTTTCCTAAAAGCAGAAAAAGTGTAAGTTTGAAAACTATTTATAAAATTTATCCATTTAAGTAGCTGAAATAAACATAATTTCAGATATTTATATGATTATCTACAACACTTCGTTAAAAATGTAAAAAGTAAATATAAGAATAATGAAAAAAAAACGATTATAGCATTTTAAATATCGGAAAATCCATTGCAAATAAAATTAACTTAAAATCAACAATATTAATTTTTGCTGAACTAAAAGCAAGGCGAGGCTGCAATATTAAAGTGTAAAATTTGAATATATAATAAGTATGTAAACTTTTTGTAATATTAGTAAATATATTTTAAATGTTATTATAATTGTTTTGTGCTTGAAGCTATTATTTTTGCTAATATTATAGAAAAGGATCATTTATGAACAAACATTCATATTATGTTTTGTCGCATTACGTGAGCCTATAGAATTTGAGAAGTTCGTGGGAAAAACCGCAAATAACTTTTTCTTACTATATTGAATGATTTACAGATTCCAAACTTTGCTAGATAAATTCAAAGGATAAAACGTGTTTTCAACAAAGAAAATAGTTAAGTTCTATAGAAAATTTGGAAGGAAGTTCAAAAGATGTAATAATCCTGTTTTTAGAAATTTTAGAAAAAAAAAGTTTTTTTGAATGTTTGCTCCTTAATTATTTATTAGAAAACGGGCCCCCTTCAAACATTTTTGCCGCCTGGTCCTTTTGTCTTAAATCCGCCACTGGCTGTGTGTTTCAAGCATCGCTTACTTAGGTTCGTTCCCCGGTTGGGTAACAACTGGTGATTTAATTTTTAATTAGCAAAATAATGTAAATATCTGTAAATAATTGTGTTCAGGTAGCTTCACTACTAATCCGTCCTTGTTTTGTCATGTCCCCGTATTTTACTTGATTGAAATTGTAACTCATTTATGTCCAATACAAATGCATTGACCGGATAGTTCCGACCACTATTTTACTCTTTCAAAATTCATGGACATGCTCTGGTGGCAGCTAATATTATTTTAATACGCTTAATTTATTAAGCAACTCTTTTGCAATATTTACATACTAAATACAATCCTTAAAATATAATTTAAACTCTTAAAATTTAGCGAATTCTAATTAAAATTAACGATCATCATTTTTAAAGAGTTCACAAAAAAACGAATAGATGGCAGCACGTCAAGAACCATTGGATCAATTCGATTTCGAAATATTTTATTAACGAAACAACTCTGCAAATCGATTCAAATTGTTTTTGAAGCAAATTTTAACTGTTTTCTTTTAAATAAATTAATGATTAGTTAAAAACAAGAATTCTTGTTAAATTAAGTACTCCTTGTCAATAGCGACAATTACTCCTAAAACGACTGTACAAACGAGAGCATTAGACACGCCCACAGACAGTTGAAGGCGGAGGAAGGCGTCACTATGACGTCAAAAAGATACTTTTCCCCGCCCTCCATCAGAAAGTGCGAGAACCAGCACACCTTTTATATATAGTCTCCATTATCCTTGAATAAAGAGTGTATTTTCACAGGCTACTTGGAATTTGAACGGAATTTAATTCGTCTAGGTCGTGCAATTTCTAGTCTTCCGTCGCTTTCATTTGCTAATAATATTAATTTACCAGAGGCATAAATTTTCCCAACTCAGGGATTTTTAAAACTCGAAATTCTCAACTGTTAAGGTTTCAAGTTTACAGAGGGGGGGGGGGGGCATGATTCCCCCCAATCCCCCCCCCCTCGCCGTTGTGGTGGGTAACTGATAACTGGAAAAACTCAACTGTAGAACAGCTTCAACGCAATTGTGCTCATTGAAGAGCGAAACATGTGTAAACAAACAACAGCATAAACGCGCCAAGCATAATTGAGCCTAATCGCTAACTTTTATTTATATAGAGTAAGATAATGAGAATTGCCGCTAATAATAATTCGCCGTTAAGATATATATTAACTTACGGGAAACTGCATTTACATACATGTTGGCATTTTGCCAATGTTGACATTTCGTTCCGAAGTATCTTTTAATAATATTTATAGTACTTCACATAAATAGTTCCATCTAATTTATTTTTTAAGAAAGAATTTCAGTATTGATACCATTCAAGAAAGAAAGATTTTACAAACATAACAATATTTTTTTACGAGAAAAAAGTTCACTTTTGAACTACTTAGAGCAGTTTTAATTTATCCATCCTTATAATACGCGTAAAATTGACGATTATTTCAGACATTTCGTCAATTATTTAAAAATTTTAACTACAAAACTAAAATCATGACTTTAACATAAAATAACGTCTAATATACTGATCGTATTGAAAAACAAATATATTCATCTTATTACCCAAACAATTCTTAATAAACTGGCATAATTTCATAATTTTAGGACTTTTACTTTTTGAGATGCAAGCGGAACAATGAGACAAAAAGTCGCAAATTAAAATTTGCTCGAAATATCCGACATTTTTTATCCTTCTTCGCTATTTTTTATACCTATCTTAATTGACCATATCTACTTTAATTTTAAAGATAGAAATATAATCTTTATAACATCGGAAAGAGGAAGTTTTAACGAACATTAATATCTTTTTTTGAATAAGAAAATATGTAAATTTAAAAGACTTATAGCAATTTAAAAATCACGTTTCAAAACTGAGGGTAAAAAAACTTCAAAAAGTGGAGCGTGTTTAAATGTTTAAAAAATTTATAAATCCAAAACTAATTCGAATTTAAAAAAATGCTTACTTGGATTTCCAGTTCAAATCTATTTGTACACTGCCTAAAAAAATTGGATCTCTCCTCTTAATAGTGTTTCAGAAACTCGACGGACAAAATTACTTATAAGCGAAATTTTATCAACGACGACTTTAATATTAAATAACTTATAAACTAATAACAGTATTGAAACAAAAATATATTCTTCTTATTTATCAAACATTTCTTTACAAATTCACTTAATTTCGTAATTTTAGGACTTTTACGTTTTGAGATACGATCTGAATAACATTGAAAGAACTGAAAATTCCCCCTATTGCTTACTTTTTCCCCCTAGGACTTACTTTTTTTTAAAATAGAAAGAAACTTTAATGATAATCCTAGATATTCAGATTGTATTATATATGTAATAAGTTGCTAAAATTAACGTTCTAAGTACAAGAAGAAATTACAAAATATACATATTCGATATTTATAAACGATAGAAAATATATTCTTAATTAGGATACAGTTTATCGCTTTTCCTCTCTAAATATTCAAAATGTTATATCATTGGTTTTATTTTTTACACATAAATTCAAATGCTTGATAAATTTTAAATACTACCTGTATACTCATCCCCTCCGGGCAGTAGGTTTTGTAACCGGCAATGGTAAAAAAATATAAAAAAAATTATTTATATACACAGCAAAACAGTATATTTCACTTAATATTGGCATCATAATAACTTAGACGGCTGTTTAAAATGACCAAGGAAAGAAATAACAAATTTCGTAATAAAAAGCTACAGCAATTTAAAACAACCATATGCTGTGAGCTTGCAATTCTCGGGGAATTAACTGATTGAACTACAATACAAGAATGCAGAATTTGGCGCTTAAACCTCTCACCGCGCCAAGATGCCTTTCCCTCCTTCAGCCGGATTGGGCTAGAGACGCTAGTGTTATGCCACAGGGAGGAGAAAGATCTATTATCTTTGGTACGCCATAACTGTTTCTGCTGAATTTTAATTATAAATTAATTATCCTACTTCTGAAACAATTAAATTGTTCGAAAGTAGTGTTTTTAACAAATGCTTACGAAAACGTTAAAGTAAAATCATTGATTTTTTTTTATATAAGAAAATTTATAAATCTTATACTGGTATATTTATAATAAAATATTTACTTTTATTATCTACACGAGAAATTGAAAGTATGTTCTTGGTTATATATCTTGTTTACTTTAAGCTTTACCAATCTTGTGGTTAGTTTACTTTGCGTAAAATTAAAACAATTTTATTTGTTGTTAAATTATTAAAAACTAAAAGCATTTATAATAAGAATTATATTCAATGGGTTTATAACTATTGTCAATGAACTAAATTAGTCTTAATCAATAACATTATATTGACAAATATATCTTACGCATTGTACGATAAAATGCGTGCTATTAGTTGATTTCACGTGTTTTTCCCAACAACAAAACGCAATTTTTATTTGTGATTTTGTTAACAATTTGTTAACAAAATTTATCCTATATTATTTTTAAAAACATTTTCTTAATCATAAATAAAATAAAAAACTACACATATTCCAATACAATTTTTTTTTATAAAAAAGATTTGAAATATTGTTCGATTTCGTAACTTGGTTTGTAAATAAGAAAATTCTTTTAATAACTATTATTTTTATTTGACACAATTTTGTCAAGGAGTCCCAAGGCCCGCCCAGGCAATACAATAAAACTACATATACAATAAAATACATACATTAAAAAAAATACACATACACTTATATATATCATAAAACATATATACAAAACATAAAATTATTATGACAATTCATTGATAACATTCAAAATAAAAAGAAAAGTTTGGTTATGGTTATATCACGTCGCATTAGAGCTGTACAGTGGGCTATTGGTGACGGTTCAGAGCCCATTTTGAAGGAAAGACCCGAGAAAGACGTTCGTATTTTTGAACCATGGTCAGATGAAGAGGACAACACATGAGCTGGCACCCACGCCTTCAATAGGCGTCAGGACTTTGGACTCCGATCAGATTTATCGAGCTCATGCACGCCGGTATTTGCTGGATGTTCTTTAAGACCTTCTAGTATTTTTGTAGCGAAGCTGGTAACACTTCGAGCGGTTAAAGGCGTCAACTGGGAATACGAAGATTCCTGGTTCAATGTTAGGCGGTGGACTTGACAAAGAAAAGTAAAAAAGTAGTGATCTTGTGACCGGAGGGTTACCAGCTTCGCTACAAAATACTAGAAAAGTCGTCCAGAACATCCGCAAAATTAACGACTAGCAGTGCACGATAAATCTGATCGGACTCCAAAGTCCCGACGTCTATTGAAGGCGTTGGGTGCCAGTTCAGGTGTTTCCTCGTCATCTGACCATGGTTCTAAAATAACGAGGTGCATGTATGAATGTGTGTGTGAATGCGTTCCCGGGTCTTTCCTTCGAGATAGACCCCGAACCGTCGCCAGTAGCCCAGTTTGCAGCTCTAGTGCGACGTTATTTAACGCAAATAAAAATTAATTTAAAATCAATATATTTACTGTTGAGACTAAATTGATACTCGCCACATTGAAAGAAAGTTATCAGGGAATGAACGACAAAATAAAACAAATCCTCCAATTCCGACAAGAAGAAAATTCTTCCAGTTCTCATTAATCAATAATTGACGATTTTTCTTACAAATTTTATATAAGTTGGGCGAAGCGTTCGGGGTACCATGGGGCCGAAGACCCTTTAACCTCATGACATGACGATGAGACTTCAGTAGTTGAATGGCACGCACAAGGCGAAGAGACTGGGTCAGCACTCGACGACACAAAACGCTGCCTTCTATATTAGCTGCCTCTGTCAGATGGGCTCTGAGGGGAGTTTGGTGTAGGGACAGTTTCGTCCGCCAGAGGGGGTAGTGTAACGTAACGGTACATCGCCGTTTCGATATTTCGTATAGGACAGTGTGTTTTGTGTCACTTTGAAATACCGTATAGATCAATTTCATAATTGGACAATTAATTTAGGGATTTATAGGGAAGAGAGGGGAGAGTCAAACCTCTTCTTTCCCTTTAACACATCCGGTACAAAATACACTTAAAATCAATCTGTTGTCTAAATCCTAAACAAAACTTCGCCGGACAGTAAATACAAGTTGTAAACTTGTCAAAGAGGGGGGAAGTTTTTGATGAATTAACTGTCCCCCTCCCATTCCCACACACCCATGTGTTGATTGTCAAAGGATAAACGTATTCTCATTCTTGAATCTTATCTGATGTTTGAACACTTTGAATGGAAAAGACACTAAAATGCCCATTCAGTTCCCCGTTGAAAAGTAAATTTCCCATCGTTAAAACTTCTGGTGCTTGCTTGTACAATGAGAGTAGATTTGCAGAACGAATGTATTTTACTGTAATTGGATGAGTTTGGAACCACTTAACAAAAGTTGCATTTTACAGGAAGGTTGACGACGGTCAGAATACGTCAAGTCCACATGGTTTATAAACGATCTCTCCTTCAAGGTGGCCGACTTAAATTATTAGAGGGTTGTTATGCTAAAATCTGATAACTCACAAAATTAAAAAAAATTATAGATAATTAGATAATTGTGTCACTTATGTAGCGTTTTTAAAGTTTTATTAAGAAACACTTTTATTGTTCCAATCTGAATAACAAATTTCGACAATAAAAAGTCATGTTAGGAAGAAACTCGTTCTCATCCTTTTCACTTCAGTAAAATTTTTCTTTCTTTCTTTGAGAAAGGGATCTGCGCTAATTTAAAATTGAACAGATGAGGTGGCTGACTTAAATTATTCGCGAATTGTATTATGCTAAAAAAATTTCTTCGGCTTTATTTCGGTTCTGCAGTTATCTTGTTACATATTAATAGCCCTTCAGTTAGACCATAAAATAACGGCAATTAAAAAAAAATCTGCAATTTGACACCGATTTTTCAAAAATCGATTTTGCGACTTGAAGAAGCTGTGGTATTTATTATGTTCAGGGCAAACTTTAGATTTGCATGCATATTTTAATATAACGTAAGTATCATAAAACTTCCAAACATATTTAAAAAATGCAGTTTTATATAAATTTTAAATAAAAATAATATTCATACTAAAATTACTGTAAAATTCTAACATTTCCCCACCGAAAAAAAAAATGGAAGTTGAAAATTGTAATTCCCTTAATAGAAAAACCACAGATTTCAATAAAAGACCAACGCTAAACGAGTTGTTGTTGCGAGCGCCTCTAGCGGGAACGGGGGAAACTTCTCGCGAAACCGGAGATCAAAGAACCGACGTTCGACCTGGCAGGCAGCTGATATATTGGGTTGGAGGGAAAGTTCAGTCGTATTTTAAAGAAAATATTTGAATTCATTTATAAAAATATGTGTTTAGTATTAATCAATTATATATGCTCCGTTATTTGTTACAACCTGTTGCCATCTTTCAGGTAACCTGTGAATTCCTGTTTTGTAGAAGCTCTCATTCTTGGAGTTAAAATAGTCAGCAACCGCCTTAAAAAACACTTTCAAAAGACGTGAATTTTTTTCACGTTAGATAATTTTGCAGTAAGATTTTTTTTCTCTTAATATTCTCGTAAAGAATCCACTTTTCATCTCCAGTAACCAGCCTGTCCAAAAATGGCTCCACATTGTGTCTAATCAGATGTGATGAACACATTCTTACACGATCAGACAAATTCTTTTCCGTTAATTCATGTGGAACCCAAACACTTTGCTTTAACACAAACCCAAGAGATTTAATATGATCTCCAACAGTTGTATGATGAATGCCAAACTCTTCTGCAATTTCTCGACTTGTTAAATGTGGATTATTTTCCAACATGGATCGCAAAACATCATTATCGATCTTGGATGGTCGTCCAGATCGATCTCTTTCTTTGAGGCTCAGATCCCCGGAACGAAATTTTCTAAACCATCTTTGACAAGTACGAACATTTACAATATCTTTTCCAAATACCGCACATAAATTTTTACATGCAACCGATGCATTGCTTCCTTTTTGGAATTCATATAAAACGCAGTGTCGTAAAAGCACTTTATCTACTGACTTGTTTTACACTTTAAATATCAGAAATAAATGATGAACTTTGAAAAAGGGCACCTTTTATATTATACAGCATCTAAAAAAACAAAAAAAAATCCTATTGACTCACTAGCAAGATGTTCTTTTTATTTACAAGAAAAATCTCCTGCCTATTTAAAATACGACAGAACTTTCCCTCCAACCCAATACAAAGCAGTGGTTTTATTTATGTATCTTATATGGTAAGGTTTGCTCAATTTCAGAACTTGTTAACTGTTCCACTAAGCAATAATGTACACATATTCTACAATAAGCTTTAAACAATATACATTTTTCCATTAATAATAAAAAAAAAATCCTTGATCGTTTCGATAAACTTAATAAAGAAACCTAAATACCGATGAAAAAAAATTTAAAGTCTTCGTGTTCCATGAAAAACGTACCTGTCATCCAGCGTAAAATTTCCAATAACTCACTAAAAACTTAGATACAGACTTGACTTGAATATAAAATTGTTCGAGGCACCAACCCGAAGGTATTTTTCCTCTTCATCTAACTTGGGCCTATAGGCAACTAAATTTCTGAGATATCTGGATTTAAAAGACAAGGGACAGGACAAATACAGAACATATACAAGAAAAATATAAAAACTGGGAATTGCTTTTGATTATGGTACAGAGAGTAACAAGTAAAAGGTAACATTTAGATCAAAAATATAAAATCTGAGATAGTGCCAGGCAACTGGTTCCGAAATATATACTAATATGTCATAAGGTAAAAGCAGTGGGGAGCACGATATATATACACGTACATACACAATACACACATATACACGTACATTCACAATACACACACATATACACATACAGAACACATATACATATACACACATACAAACTACAATATATACAAAATAGGCGTAACAGCAATCAGCATCAATTAACTATAACAAAATATATATATATATATATTTTAAGCTTGAAAAAGAGAGGTAAGCACGGCATCTGTGAGCGCAAACGCAGCGTAGGGTCGCCTCCCAGCATCTTCACGTACAAATTCATAATTGAGGCTTGCCTGGATATGCGACCGCGGCTGAATTGCCTTCCTATAGTTCTATTATTTGGCATACATATTTAGAAGCTTTCAAACTATAATTTTAGCAAATAACAAAAAAATCGCTGCGAAATTTATATATATATATTTAGACGGCTGATTAAAATGCCCACGGAAAAACATAACAAATTTAGTAATAAAAAGCTTCAGCAATTTAAAACACCCATATGCTGTAATCTTGCAATTCCCGGGGAGGGGGTTAATAACTGTTGGAACTACAATACAAGATTCCTCCATCAGCCGGATTAGTCTAGAGAATAGAGACATCTACTATTATTGGTAGGTCATAAATGTTTCTGCTGGGTATTAATTTTAAATTAAATAACCTACTTCTTAAACAATTAAATTGTTCGAAAGTAGTGTTTTTAATATAAGCTTACGAAAAGGTTAATTAAAACCATTAGAATTTTTCTTATATAAGAAAATATATAAATAACATACTGGTAAATTATACTAACATATATTCTTTTATTCTTTAGACGAAATACTGAAAATATGTTCTTGGTTATATATCTTGTTTACTTTAGCTTTACCAATCTTGTGGTTAGTTTACATTATGAAATAGTAACACAAATATTTTTGTTGTTATATTTAGTAACAAATAAAAGGATTTATAATAAAAATTAAAGGATTTACACCTATTATCACTGAATTAAATTAATGTTAATCAATAACATTATGTTGTCAAATATATCTTACACACTATACGATAAAATGCGTGCTATTATTTGATTTGACATTTTTTCCCAACAACAAACACTCACCAGGTAGCGCTTTTTATTTGTGATTATTCGCAATTTTGTTAAAAAAAGAGTGTATTTTCACAGGCTACTTGGGTTAACGAGTGTACTGTGATATGGATTTGACCAAAGTGACGGGCCGGAGGCCCCATACTTTTTCATCGGAATTGTGCCATAGGCTATGTCGAAATTATTTTTTCTGATTGAAACTAGTAGTCAGTTTAGAGGCAGAGGGAGAGATTTTGATATATTCCCCGGCACTCTTACTGTTGAATGCTTCCAGCGTTTAACTTTTTAATATATATATATATATCCATTAACGACCTAACTGATCTCATGTATCTGAAAGTTAGAATCGAACCTTACAAACATAAAAAGTCATCTAGTCCTATAGACGCTATGGTTACACAAAAAACGGATGTAATAATCCCGTCAGGTGTGTCAAATGTGCAGGCAGCCATTTATCGGCCGGATGCTCCGAAAAATTCCTAGCAACCCCAAAGTGTGCCCTTTGCGGCCGCGACCATGTCGCTAGCTTTCGTGGCTGCAGCTACTTTCCCAAAAAGCGTGATAATATCACCCTGCCAAAAGCTCATCAGGAAAACACTGCTCACGCAGAACCACCTGTTATGCATTACAAAACTTCCGAGCAAAACTCAGAAGACCAAAGTTTCCATGAACTCCTCAAAGAATTCATGACCTGGTTCAAAGGTTAAGTTAGTTAAGCAACCGATCCCCGATTGCTGTTTCCGCGATTTTTCCCAGGAATGGGAGAAGAGAGATTAGACGGCAGGAAGTAGGTTCCTTCAGGTTTTGGTATAGGAATTACTTTAGCACACTTCCAAGCTGATGGGAAGTAGTTAAGACTGAGCATAGTATTCAACAGTATGATGAAGTAGTTAGTGTAATTTATTGGGAGTTTTTTGACCATTTTATTGGTTACCCCTTCTTTTCCTGGGGGCTTTTTTAATTTTAATTTTTTTAATAGAATCGAAGATTTCTATTGGTTGAATGGCTTCAAGATTATCAGGTGGGACAGTGAGGTGAAAATTATCGACCGAATAGCAAATATCACAGTTGAATGCATGGTTGGTGGTGGGGTTTTCATTGAATTGATTTTCATAAGCATTAGCTAGGACTTCAGCCTTGTCAATATCAGTTAGTGCCATTTGGTTTCCATTTAAGAGTGATGGGATGGGCTTGGATGCTTTTTTGTATTATTTAGATTTATTCCATACTAGCAATATGGCCCGGCGTTGCTCGTGGTCACTTTGCGCAGTAAGAGCTGCGCGATTTTGTCTTGTCAGCGTAACCATCGCGTCTCTGTGCACTGTGAAAAATAAACTTTATCAAAATCCAGATTTATTAAGTTACTTTGAGTATTTTTTGAGATACCTAAATATATTTTTATGTTCGCGATTTTACATGCTATTGCGACTACTATTGAAACTGATGTTTTTGTAAAATGTTTCTTTTTGTGAAATAAAAATTCCTAAATTTTTTTTTTAATTGCAGATTTTTTGTATTAAAATTAACCATTTAGTGACAATAAACCCATGCATTAAACTTCGCATTCATTATTTTTAATATTGGCGTCGAAATTATATATCAAATAAAAAATATTGCATTCTTCCAAATCGAAATAATTTATCGTATTTGGTGAAGTTTTTTTTTGTGCCAATTGGCGACCGGAGTCTATATATCCGTCTTTCAACATAATTTCATATGGGTCAATATTTACGGACAATATTTCTTATAAAAAGTAATTATCAAATATTCATTTTTGAATTTCAATAATATGATTTTGAGAATATGATTTTGAGGTGAAAATTTAAAAATAAGCTACATGTAGGTATAAATTTAAAAACCTTAAGTTAAACTTTTAGGGTGGCCCTTTTCAACACCATACTAATATTCCACTCTGTAACAAATAGCACTATTGTTATAAAGATAAGTTGTTCAGAACATGAATACACATGGCGTTAGACGAAAGAGCTGGTTTATCTTCCTCCTTCGGTTGGCGCGGTTTTTGTTAACGACGTTAATTTCGATATTTGGACACTAATATCGCCATTGTGATGATATTTGTAAATATAGGACCTCTATTTAAGTTCATTTGGCAACATTTTTATTCATTTGGTGAAATTTTTTATTCATTTGGCTACCTTTTTAATTCATTTAGCAACATTTGGTGACATTTTTAATTCATTTGGCAATATTTGGCGACATTTTTAATTCATTTGGCGACATTTAATCATCAACCAATCAAAATGAATCGTTTATCCTAGTATTGTCGAAAAATATTTTTGGTCGTCAAGGTGATTTTTAACAGTAATGTTATGAAGGGAAGATCGAGATGTAAATTTCCCATAGCAGTAATGTTAGAGAAAATGGAAAAAGTTCTATAACTTTTGAATGGTTGAAGATATCCACATGAAACAAAGTGCAGATTTTAAACTAAGAAAAGTTTGTTCAAATGGGGCAAGTTTCATAAAAATCCGTGCAGTAGTTTTTGAGTTAAATCCGGACAAACAGACAGACAGACAAAAAAATTTTAAATGTGATTTTCTGAATCAGTGTATTCTAATTCATGGAGTAAACTCAAAATGAAGAGTTTTGTTCGATTCCACAGACAGACACTCCATTCTTATATATAAGTATTGATAGAGCCATCTTACCTCAAGGGACAGGAGATGGTCGTTCCAATATTTCTGAATGATTTTAATAGTAGCGGATTTCAACTCTCTTTGGAGTTTTCTCATTTGAATTTTATCATTGGGGTCCCTATATCTTTGCCAATTTCGTCTGGCTTTATTTTTCCTTTTTATTAAGTTGGTGATGTGTAAAGGGATATGTATTTCATTGATACGAGTGACTTCCTTAGAGGACATAGTATGGGCTTCAATAATTGAATTGGTGAAATTGTTAATTGCTTCGTTAAGTTCAGTGGAGGTAGTAGGAGCAGTTATAATAGATTTGGGGGCAGATTGTGATTCGCTAGGTTTTCCTGGAAGGATTCCCAGTCAGTTTTGTAGTAGATTCCCGTCTTGAGGTTTGGGACATTGACAGCAAAGTCAAGAGAAACTGGGTTGTGATCTGAACTTAGTTCAGCCAAGGAGGTGATTGTATAGTGGAATGGCATATCTCTGATGAGTGCCAGGTCGATAGTTGAATATGACTTGTTATCAAATCTATAATAGGAGTTTCAGGAGCAGCGATTTTAAAAAGATTGTTGTCCGCAAAATTCGTGACCATTTTACCTGCTAGGTTTTCCAACGATGGTTCCAACGATGTGATTTGGCATTTAAGTCGCCAATTAAAATAATAGAATTATCAATTTTCTGGAGTATGTTCAGTTCTTTATGAAGTGAGCTGGTTGGATTATTACGAAGGTAAATGGAAGCAACTGTGAATTTGGGAAAGCCCTTAGGATTGACTGTGATAATAGTTGATTCAATGTTAACAATGTGTCCCACGGAATTCCATCCATGACTACCTTCAATGGGTGTTGGGATCTGGGTGTTAGCACGAAAAAAGCAATACCTGCAACTTTGAGTGCAGTAGTTAGTGCTCTGTGATCATTATCAGAATTGACAAAGACATTTACATATTCATCTCGCAATTTAAAATTTGCCTTATCAGAGTTGGGTAGGAAATCAATAATTTGAGCACAAGTCTGATTAAAGTTAACAGTTAGTTTGACTGAGTTGAGCGAAGCGTGTGGGAGTACCGTAGGAGCGAAAATCAGTAAAAATAGGAGCAAACTCCTTGACTAACTCAGTGATGGGCGATCCTTCGCTTTTCATCACTGAGACAGGTAGTTGGGTGGGTGTTTTCCTCACCGGTTTTCGAGTTGCGGGAACCTTTCTCGATGCTCGAACACTGGCGAAAGTTCTGGTGGGTTTGGGGAAGTTCGGGCATCGTCTGCTGGAGGCGATGTGGCCACTGGCTTTACAGTTGATGCAGGTGGGTTTCTCCAACTTTTCGATAAGTTTGGTGGGAGTCCCCGCATTTTAGACATCTTGGTGCAGGTATGGCTTGTGTGATGGAACCAGTTGCAGTTAAAGCACTGGAGCACTTGTTTACTGCGGTATGGCTCAACCAGAATGTCAAGTCCAGGAGCACCTTTCTCTTTAGGATTTTATTGACACCCTGGTTTTCTGTTTGAGCCGCCATGAAGACTTTGGTCGGGGCTTTAGTGTCTCGTCTGGTCAGCTGAACCACCTTGATAACATGATATGCAAGCGTGGTCAGCTCATCGGAGATGGAAGAGCATGCCGTTTGAGTGGGCAGGCCTTTGATAGCCACTCGGAACGGCACACTGCTAGGTGGGGCGGCAAGGTAGGGGTCGTAGCTCCTTTCCTTGAAATGGGTCGGGATCATGGAGTAGTTCTCCTCAGTAGCTGGCTGGATCTTTATGAAGTCCCCGGCTTGCTTTGCCTGGAGCTCATTGGTCAGCATTATTTTCAATTCAGAAAATATGAGAGTGTCTTCTCAGTGGCTTTGAGAAATATAGCACCCGGGAAGGTGTTATTTGCCTCGATAATAATGGGAGAAGGGGGGGGGGGAGTCAATAACCATTTTGTCATTTGTCCCCTCCGTAGCAGGCATATTACTTCGCTCGCTCAGTCCCATATCATCAGCTATTTCGTCAGGGATGTGTTCAGTACGCTTCATCTTTTTCTTATTTGGCCTGGGTGGGCTAGCATCTCTCGGCGGCAGCTCGGCGCTTCCGCTCACAGCGATGTCAGGTTCCAGGGGTGGGGTGGCGTTTGGATCGACGTAGCTCTCAAATACATCAGGGACCTTCCCGGATTTTTGACACGCCAAGGCAATCTCGTTCAGTTTCAGGGCTGCATTGTTGAACTCAACTGAAGTCCAGTTGTCTTGGAGTCTAGCCACCTCGTCATACCCAATTTGGTATTCACGAAGTAGTAGATCATTTGCATGTAATGGATCCTCCAAATAGGGGAAATCCCGGAAAATAAGTGGCATTTTAAATATTGGTAATCTTTATTTGGCGGAGCAAAACGGAAAATCGACCGCCGTGGGCTATCGCCAACATTCGTTTTTGTAGTTAGTTTGACATGGAATTTTATTTTTAGCCTGAGCAACAGGTACAGACTCAATCTCATCCAATGGGAATGCAGAGAACGGATTGTCCCTTATGTGCACTGGAGCTGGGCCAGCGTTTAGTATTAGTTTTTGATTTGCTATTATTAATTTCTTAGGCGGATTTATAAACCCGTCCGCTTTGCAATCCACCTTTGGTCACTTCGCCTCTCGTCTCCTTCGGAGTCGGACGTACTTTCGAGCTGCTCCTGAGCTGAACTATCAACGACGTTAACAACGAACTCCTGATAAGAAGTTATCAACTGTAAATGTGGATCCTTGCCTATGGTATTGTATGCCTGCGTTTGCACCTACCTTAAATCGTAAATCCGGGATTTCCGTTTTCTGTTCTTTCTCTAAGGTGGTGGCTTTGATCACCAATACCTAGGAAAGTCTGAATTCAGCGACGCTTTATCTTCGGATTAGCATAGCTTCCCTTCGCCCGGTTGATACTACCCTACCTACTCTATCCCACTCTATCTTTAAAAATGGACCCCGTCTATTTAAATTTTGACCCCGAAAAGATTAAGCTGTTATATCGGCAAAGAGCTAAATTAACCGAAATTTGTGACAGAAAATTAACTCAAAAAACAGAGGGAACTCTCTGCCGTAAAGAAACGCACCTATCTATATGGATAGCGCTGAATCAAGTGATTCTCAAATTCAAAATCTTGAAAAAGTTGATGATGACTTTCAATTGCCGAAAAAAACGGCAAAAAGCCATTTTCCGATTTCCACCTTTGGGCTGCCCTCTGAGTCTCGAGTGCGTTTAGAGCCCTTGTTACATGCTACTGGAGCAATGGACAGCCTTTTAATAGGCATCATCTTTTAGTAAAGTGATACTTGTAAAAAATTACATATTCTTTTAGCAAGAGATTTATCAATTAAATGCAAAATACCTTTTAAAATATTTCATTATCAATTACCAAAGCGTCCTTAATATAGTATGTAAATACGTGCTTAGAAGCATGTCACATCGTTCGTTTTTACCATAGAGGTAAGAATAGGAATTGCTGTTCATTCTTACCTCCATGGTTTTTACTGAATCTCCGACTACCGCTAGGGGTCGCTTTTACAAGCCTCTTTTTCGTATGGTTTATCAAATCCTCATTGATTCGTTTCGGTTTGAAAAACAGTTAAAGACGTTTTTTTGACTTAAACATGTTTTTAAATTGATGATTTGCCGATTTGAATTAGAATTTTCCATACACGAAAATAAAACGCTGTAACACCCTATTTACGAAGCGCCCCTATAGCGACGGTAGCGCTCTCTTCTGGTTTGTGAGGGAAACCGTTAGTCGTGAGCCAGGTTTCATCAAGCACGGTTTGATGTATTTGTATCAAAATTTTGTATGTCTGTGCTGTGTGTAACTTTGAATTTTAATTAAATTTGTTACACTAAAACACAAATGGCCATTCCTTGTCTTGATCATCAAAGAACCCTATCCGTAGCGCTAACCCCACGCTATACAACGCTGCTTATACGCGACTTTTAACTTTTGGACAAAAAGTCATCTAAAAATTAGAACTTTTTGCGTGTATCAACGAAAATAAAATCTGAAACAAATTTTATATTTACATTTTTTTTTTACAATAAAAATGTGCAGTTTTAAAACTTTTTTCTGAAAAATGTAGGTGATTTAAAAATAAAAAATATATAATATTAGGTTATTAAAATAGTAGAACATTTTTGTTTAATATTTTATAAATTAAAATAGATATTACTTTTTATTTTCCAAAATTAAAAGTTATTGTAGTTTTAATATTACAATTAGTTAATAATAACGTTAATGACTTTATTAATATTTTATTAACAAAATTTATTTTATTGTAGTTTATGAGAATCAAAATTAGCTTTAGAAAATTAAAGTATTATTTTTTTTAAATTGCACATTTTATCAAATTTGAGAGTGATATACATTACTTGAAGACAAAAAGTTCTTTTTCTTTTCAAGTGTGATATAATTGTTCAACAATTGTATAACAATTTATATTGTTATAGTTAATTGATGCTGATTGCTGTTACGCCGTTTTTGTATATATTGTAGTTTGTATGTGTGTATATGTGATCATGTATGTGTATATATGTGTGTATGTTCGTGTATATATGTGTGTATGTATATGTATATGTATATATATGGTGCTCCCCACTGCTTTTACCTTATGACAATATTATTATATATTTCGAAACCAGTTGCCTGGCACTAACTCAGATTTTATATTTTCGATCTAAATGTTACTTTTTACTTGTTACTCTCTGTACCATAATCAAAAGCCATTCACAGTTTTTATATTTTTCTTGTATATGTTCTGTATTTGTCCTGTCCCTTGTCTTTTAAATCCAGATATCTCAGAAATTTAGTAGCCTATATGCCCAAGTTAGATGAAGAGGAAAAATACCTTCGGGTTGGTGCCTCGGACAATTTTATATTCAAGTTCAAGGAAGTAAATATTAGGTTGGAGGGAAAGTTCTGTCGTGTTTTAAATAGGCAGGAGATTTTTCTTGTAAATAAAAAGAACATCTTGCTAGTGAGTCAATCGGATTTTTTTTTGTTTTTTTAGACTGCTGTATAATATAAAAGGTGCCCTTTTTAACCGTTCATCATTTACTTGTGATATTTAAAGTGAAAAACATGTCAGTAGATAAAGTACATTTACGACACTGCATTTTATATGAATTCCAAAAAGGAAGCAATGCATCTGTTGCATGTAAAAATTTATGTGCGGTATTTGGAAAAGATATTGTAAATGTTCGTACTTGTCAAAGATGGTTTAGCAAATTTCGTTCCGGGGATCTGAGCCTCAAAGAAAGTGATCAATCTGGACGACCATCCAAGATCGATAATGATGTTTTGCGATCCATGTTGGGAAATAATCTACATTTAACAAGTCGAGAAATTGCAGAAGAGTTTGGCATTCATCATACAACTGTTGGAGTCCACATTAAATCTGTTGGGTTTGTGTTAAAGCAAAGTCTTTGGGTTCCACATGAATCAACGGAAAAGAATTTGTCTGATCGTGTAAGAATGTGTTCATCACATCTGATTAGACACAATGTGGAGTCGTTTTTGGACAGGCTGGTTACTGGAGATGAAAAGTGGATTCTTTACGAGAATATTAAGAGAAAAAAATCTTACTGCAAAATTATCTAACGGGAAAAAAAAAATTCACGTCTTTTGAAAGTGTTTCTAAGGCAGTTGCTGACTATTTTAACTCCAATTATGAGAACTTCTACAAAACAGAAATTCACAGGTTACCTGAAAGATGGCAACAAGTTGTAACAAATAACGGAGCATATATAATTGATTAATATTAAACACATATTTTTATAAATAAATTCAAATATTTTCTTTAAATACGACAGAACTTTCCCTCCAACCCAATATCACCTTTAGAATTCTTTTTAAAAGCCTAATTTTGAACAATTTATTTGTTTGAGAAGTAGGTTATTTAATTTAAAAAATAATCATCTTTAAAAAAAAAAAGGAAAACCCACCTTTTGGAAAATGCGCTGAAAAGTAAAAAATAATTTTTAATTTTATGAACAAGTTGAAAAATATAATTATTTAATATCAATATTATATTTGTTACAACTTTTTGAAGTTGTTAATTTACAAAAAACATATCTAAGTTTTGGCGCCGATTTAAAAAAAAGTTGGAATAAGTATAATATTGATATTAAATAATTACATTTTTCAACTTGTTCATAAAATTAAAAATTACTTTCCATCTTTTCTCAGAATGATTATTTTTGAAATTAAATAACCTACTTCTGAAACAAATTGTTCAAAGTAGGCTTTTAAAAATATATTCAAGACTTCAAAGGTGCTACGTAATTATTATTATTTTTTTTTTTTTTATATTAGTAAATTTATAAATAATATACTGGTAGTTTTATTATAATATATTCCTACAGTTTTGTTTGAACAGGGAAGGAAAATTATATAACTTCGTTATGTATCTTATTTACACTTTAAGATTTACTAATCATGTGATTAGTTTACATTACGTAAAATTAAGACATTTTTTTTGTTAAATTATTAAAAAATAGAACATTTGTATTAAGAATTAAATTTAATGGATTTTTAACTATTATAAATAAATTAATGTTAACCAATAACATTATAGTTGACAAATGTATATCTTAACACAATATACGATAAAACACATACTATTAGTTGATTTCAGATTTTTTTCCCCAACAGCAAGCACCCACCAGGTAGCGCTTTTTATTTGTGATTATTCGCAATTTTGTTAACAAAGAGTGTATTCTCACAGGCTACTTGGGTTGACGAGTGTGTTGAATTGGAATATAAAATAGTTCGGCGCACCAACTCGAAGCTATTTTTCCTCTTATCTAAATTGGGCCTATAGGTAGGCACGTAGGTAAGGGGGTGGTTCAAACCCCTCCCATTGACATTCAAGAAAAAAAATTAAAAATCAAATTACTGTAAAAATCATTAAAATACCTGAATATCTAGAATAATTGCAATTTCTAGTATAATACTTCTTGTTGAGTTGCGTGAGGAAAAACCTAGTATTTTTCGGGGTTTCAACCTAAAAAAAATAGTTTTTAAAAGGATTCAAAAACATGTCTTTGAGGTCATTTTTATCTCAAACTAAGCTTAACGTAATATGTCATCGTGTTTCATTAAATAGCACTTGAATTTCGGAGATAAAGGGAAAATATCGTTAAACGGGATCAAGCTGCCTCCAGGGCTTGTAATAACAATATACTCATATCTCAATAATAGGAACTTTACTATTAAATTTGGCAACGAAACATCTACCTCCAGAATAATTGAAGCCGGTGTACCCCAGGGCACTATTCTCGGTCCCATCTTATATATCTTCTATACCTCTGACTTTCCGACTTTTAGGCAAGCTAACAACTGTCTAACCGCCTTCTGAATTGTCTGACCGCCTGCGGTGGTTTGCAAATCCGCTAATACGAACCACACAGTATATAATCTCGAATAGAAAGTGGACGAGATAGAGTCCTGGTGTGAAAAATGGAAGGTAGCTATTACGCTCAAAAATCTAATATACTTGTAATACGTAAAACCAAGAAAATTAAGACCATCAAAACAATAATTGATATATTCGGAGCAACATTTCCTATTGTAACTAAAGCCGACTACCTGGGATAATGAACAATATACTAAATTCGACTGATCACAATAAACATGCAACTAATAAGGTTAAAGCAGCCATGGCCCGACTTCGACCCATTCTAGGGCGAAACTCAAAACTCTCACTCAACAATAAAAGACTTCTATACATTTCTACCATCCGCCCGATACTCACATATGCATCCCCTGCAATAGCATGTCTCACAAAAACTGATAAAAATGCCAGAACAAAATCCTTAGGGAAATTGTTGATGCTCACCGATACGTGAGGGACAATCTTATCCACCAAGACCTCAGAGTTCCTAAATTAGACACATTTATGTCTAAACTTAATACAACATTCTTCAAAAATGCTCTAAATAAAGACAACGACTTCCGTTGCTGATTGCACTAGTCCGCAAACATTAGGCCCTTCGCGCCCTTCTATGCTTCCGATGCTATCCTGTCCCTACTCTAAATTGGGACTTGGCACGCACACGCCAAGTGGCATGGTTCCATGGCACTGATTCCTAAGACTACCCATATTTTGGGAAAATGACTTTTATGTCAATCCACGTCTACTAATCAAGCCCCGATATATATATATATATATATATATATATATATATATATATATATATATATATATATATATATATATATATATATATATATATATATATATATATATATATATATATATATATACCAAGCGCTATATGGGTAATTCCACGCGTGACTTACATTACATATGACAATTTATGCCACATTGTAAGCTTAATTAAAAAAAGTAATTTGTGTTTAAAAAAAACTTTTTATATCAGTTGACATACCAGATAAATATTCTATTTTTTGAAATGTAAAATTTTTTCATTTTGTTTTACTTTAATTTTTAAAAATAAAAATGTCACAGTGTGACTTACACTACAAGAAAGGACACGATTTTTTGGATATCATTTCAATTTCCGTTTTCTTCCTCATGCTTTGATATAAAAAAAATATGTTATGCCAGTTACATTGTATAGGGTTTGAAGTTTAAACAAGTAAAAAATATATTTCTGGATGTGTTTTTAAATTATTTTAATTTAAATTAATCTGTGCGACTTACACTACAACTGAAACGTGACTTACACTGCACTCACAATAAGCACTGGTAAAATGATATAAATAAAATAAAATTAATACTTTACATAACTTGAAAAATTATAATATGAAAAACTATAATAGAATTTACAATCAAAGTTTCGGTCAAGCAATTTTTTTTTTTTTCAACAATTACATTATTTGCAGCATCTGCTTTTTCTGGCCAATGGAAATTATTCCTTGTGCATTGCAAAAATTCACTTTTATTGTAGAGCCTTTATTATAAATGAATAGTCCAGCAAAATTTTTCACTTTTCTTCTTCCTACAAATGAAACCCAGGCTCGTCGCACCGGGGGGGGGGGGGGGGGGGGGGTGAGTCCGACCCTCCCAATTATCTGGAAAGCCTGAAAGTTGGGAATTTCAACGTCCAAAAATCCCTTAGTTGGGAAAATTTATGCCTCAGGAAAATTAATATTATTAGCAAATGAAAGCGACGGAAGACTAGAATTTGCCCAACTTGTAAGATTATATTTAAATTACACCTCAGAACGGACACTGCATTGAAAAATGGGTACAACAAATCAATATTTGTGAGAGAACTGTTTAATAATACCTAAAATATATATAAAAAATCATGAAAAATGTCGATAAGTTGGAATTTCGAATTTTCATACTGTTGGGAATTTCGAATAGTAGGGTTGAGAATTTCGAATAGTTAAGTTTAGAAATTTCTTGTTTCAACCCCCCAAAATAGTTTTCGTGTCACGGCACTGATGAAACCTATACCCTATTGCCACTTTTAAGTTCTTCTCAATTATTTTCTTTTTTCTTAGGTCTTCTCCCTTTTTATTCAGTTATATAAGAATAACAAATTCCTTGATTCCAGGAGTAATATATGCCTCTTCATAAAAATCTTTATCAAAGATTTTATTTCATTGCTTAGTGCAGTAATTCTTGAACGTTGAACAGGCAGGTTGACCTATCTCCGGTGTAAACTGATGTGCTAGTTTCTTTACAATGGCCTGACATTTATTTGGGCTTTAAGGTAGACTTTTCTTGACTCTTGCAATATCTTTACCAAATGAGCTACAATTTTGATAGCTTTTTTTAGGAGAATCTACTGAATTTGGATTAGAAGGGCTTGGTTCATTTAAAGTGGCTGCGGAAATTCTTTTTTACCTGTATTGTTTTTTATTTCTTCCCCCTTCTTTGCTGTAAAAATCCCTTTGCTCAACTTTCATTGTAATTTCCATTTTCTTACACCTTTCCCTTTGCTATCTAGATTAATTATCTTTAACTGCTTGAAATATTCCATTTTGTTTTTCTTTCTCTAATTTCTTTTTTTTATTTTGCTACTTTTTTCGCCATTTACAGTTTAAATAATAAAAGTATAATAAATAACAGTATTTAAAAATAAGATATATTTTGATGTTATTTTTAAATATTGTTACAGTACATTTTCACACAGTTCGTAAATTTTCACACAGTTCGCCCTGCGGGACTCCTAATGCTTCACTCAACTTATTTGTAGCTTCTCAAGTGAGGTGGCTTTTTCTCGGAGCATTTGGATTAGCTTTCTAATTCCGTTCTCTCCAGAGAAGATGGGAGTCATTTCTCTGACAAGATCCAAAATCAGGGCTACTTCATTGGGTTGCTGGGTGATTGAGTTATTTGACAAGGAATTAATGTGTTTTGGACGGCATTGCCAGCAGTCTTAGAATTACATGGGGAGTTAAATTGGATTGGGCATTTTTTGAGATTTTAACTGGCGGTTTTTTAGCAGTGGATCGTTTTTTGGGTGGCTCCGGTAACCTATATATATATATATATAGACAATTATATTTCTACAAGAAGGTGCACTTCGGCAATGCTTCTGTGGCGCCCTCTCACTAAGTTGAAGTCACAAAACACGGCGCCTGCTTTGAAACGCTTCGTGCGCCAAGGAAGGTTTGTTATTCCGTGCTGTGTGGACTGTAAAGATGTCGATCCGATTTCATTATATGCTATAAATTTCGGATCAAATACGGACAATTCTCAATATTTAAGGTAAGGGGCAAGCAATTTATTATTAATATAGTCAATTTAAAGCTTGAATGTTATTTTATACAAGAACTTTGTCTCAAATGAAACTACGCGACTTCTTTGTGCGTTCCATTGATCGAGATTCGAGTAATATACGTACTGAACTTGGAAGCATTTTGGTTTGACAATTATTATTAATTTACCTTATATTTCAATGTTTTCAATAAATTGGAAAATTTGAAAAACACTCAATCTGTTTCATACTTTCAACATTCAACATTAGCATTCATGTGGCTAATGGCTTGTTTGTAATATAATACTATATATATTTTTTTTTTTTTTTAAGAAAACGTTATAGTACGGGAATAAAGCATTCAATAAATCATTAAACAATTATCGATGCATTTTACTAGTGTTGGATTATAAAATTATATTTACAAAAATTATATCGCATTACGATACCAGGTAACGATAAAATGAGTGCTATTAGTCGATTTTACATTTTTTTTTGCAACGATAAACACCTAACAGATGGCGCTGTGTATCTGTTATTATTTGAAAACTTGTTATGCACACCACATGAAGTGTATTCTCATAATATTAGCTTCTTAGTTTGATGAGTATTCTTCCGCACCCGTAGTATAAATTGCGCTGACATTCGTACGTTATACAGATATAAAACAAAAAATCCCTTCTCAATACTTAATTATCTCAAATTAATAAAATGTAGTTTTTTTTTTTAAAAAATCACTTGAAACTAAAAAGTATTTTCGTATGCACGCAAGAATTTATCAAAATTAGATACTAAGGGTTCTTAGTTAAGATATTTAAAATATTCATTAATTGGTCTTATTTATAAACTTCTCATGCTTAACATCTTCAGCTCTCTTATTCCATTGCTTTTTTCTTACCTCACTCAACGTAATTTTGTTGTTCGAGTTGGGAAAGTCCAATCAACTAGTAGACATATCCAAGCAGGTACACCCCAAGGTTCTATTCTGGGAACCGCACTGTTCAATATATATGTCAATGACATACCTCAGATCCCCAAAACTAAGATCGCCGTGTTTGAGGACGATACAACCATTGGCGTAGGAAGTAAGGGGCTAGGGGTGTTAGAGCCCCCCAAGAAATATTTTGAAGGGGCTGAGCCCCCCTTTAAATTTAAGTTTTTTCTCCCTTTTTTTAAAAAATAATTCGCATAAAAACCAATCGTAGGAACAGAAAATTTCTACAAAGACCCGCTTTGGAAGGGAAGCGCCAGTTTCACCCCTTGTTTATTCCTTAATGCGTTTAGAGGAATTCGTTTTGCAAGGAACAGGAGGACAATGAGTTGTAGCTTTGACAATGGAATCGCTTGCAAACCTTTTTTAACCGTATCCTTTCAAAGACGATTTGTATATGTCATTAGTCAAATGTCTACTTTTCCAAAGGAAGCAGCACTTGTAATCTTTCTGCCACCAATAGAAAGAATACTTCGTTTGAAAATGTATCTGTGCGTCGAAATTGTAGCAAACACGTCTCAATACATATGTCAAGAGTCACAAAGAACGTTGTAATATATAGTCTACTTCGCTTCGTCCTAGTCTTTTCGTAATCAGTGGCGTAGGAAATGGTTATTTTCAGGGGGGGCTGAAAATTTTCTGAACAAAGATGTATAATTTTGATTTTTTTTGTGATTAAAATAGTATGGAGTTAATCTATCAAAAATAAATTAACGTGTATTCTTTTTTTGTTTGGACACCTTTCAAACATAAAGTAATCATTAAAACGTATTGTAAGCTAAAATCTGAATTTATATAGGTACTAATTATTAGATTAGTAGTCGTTTGAAGGAATTTATTAAAATTTAACCTTCTATAACAAAATGTAATTTTCTAAATAGGAAATTTCAACTACATAATCTGTTTAGAAAATAAAGTATAAATCAGTTGGTTTCATTTCTAAGGAAATAATCTCTCTGAAAAATTAACTTATTTAAAAAAAATTTTACCAAACTAATTGATTATTTTTTTTCCTTTTTAATGCTTTTCCTTTTAAATAGTTGAAATGAAAAAAATACTAATTTTTTTTAATTCTAATAAGCATAAAAATTATTCATCTTTCAAATACAACAATGTCAGAAGATTGATTAATAAAATATATTTTGCAAAAAAAATACTAAAATGTTAGGGGGAGGGCTGAGCCTCTTCAGAATATTTCCTGGGGGGGGGCTCAAGCACCCCCAGCCCCCCTACTTCCTGCGCCTATGTTCGTAATTATTGACCCTATTAACCGTTTTGGTTGATAGAGGAATACTTCATTGTGGCATTGGTATTGTATGCTTGTGGAGTAAATTTTCTACAGATTTTAGAATGGAAGTTACACTACAACTACATTGCCCGAGAGGCCTAAGCTGTAGGGGACAACAGCGACAAAAAAAATCCTATTTTCAGAGTAAAAACGGCAAATTTGGAAGCATTTTTTTAGTACAAACAAATGTAGGAGATTTTTTCTATCAGCATATTTTACTGTTTTGCATGTAAGTAAATATTTCTTTATTCAAAAAATCCATTAAAAATCATACTATATAGTTGAGCGTAGCGTACGGAGTACCGTAGGGGCGAAGCCCCTTTTACCTCCTATATGACGATAAATGTTCAAACATGGCGTTGAGTTGGATCAGTTAAGTGACACGCAATAAGCGCATAACGAAAAGATACACAGACTGCACAATATTGACAGTGCAGTTAGTTTACAAAAGTTGTCGTACATGTCTGAGTGGCTGCTACCATCACGTGCATAGATCCTCACTTTCTATTGGTCGGTGGGCGGGGCCACCGATTCTGGGACTGGGCCGCGAACGCCGGCAGTGTCGATCTCATTCAATTTTTCAAGGAAGTAACAGAACAATGTCTGGAGCTTCTCTGCTGGGGTGTTCTTTTCTCGCAACTGATTTATCAATCCTTTGATAGCGTCAGTGCTAGTGAAGATCACTGCAAGTTCTTTACATAACTCGGTGACTAGAGCGACCTCGCTCGTTGATGTCGCCGGGACAGGTGGTGGGGTGGGCTTTCGTGTATCCTTCCGCCGAGCCGGAATCGATGGCCTGATGATCCGGGTTTGGACTGGAAGTCTCCTCGGTTTCGGGAAGTCAGGGCACTTTTTGCTGGAAGCTACGTGGCCTGTAGCTTTGCAGTTAATGCATTTCGGTGTATCCAACTTTCCAAGGGCACATTCCCTCGTTTGGTGTGGCTCCCCGCACTTCAGACATCTGGGTGCGAGGTGGCAGGTATGAGAAGTGTGAAAGAAAAAGTTGCAATTAAAACATTGCGGCACACTTTTGCTTCGGTAGGGCTCCACAAAAACATTTAGTCCTAAAAGTTCTTTGGTTTTTAGGATCTTGTTTATCCCGGGGGTTTTCGGCATGACCGCCATGAAAACTTTGGTGGGGGCCTTTGTCGATCGTCTGGTCAGCTGGGCCACTTTGGAGATATCGTATCCCATTGAAGTGAGCTCAGCTAGGATGTCAGGGCAGGTCGTCTGAGCTGGCAGTCCTTTAATTGCCACTCGGAACGGGGCACTGTTCGGTGGGGCAGCAAGGAAAAAGTCACTTTTCCTCGCTTGGAGGTGATCCGTGGCCAGTAAGTAGTCCCCCTCATTTGTCGGTTGAATTTTAATAAATTCTCCAGCTTGCCTGGACTGAAGTTTATCTGTCATGATAATTTTCAACTCCGACAAAATGAGAGGGTAGATCTCGGTGATTTTGAGATAGATGGCACCCGGCTGGGTGTAAACAGGCTCGGCGATAATGGGTTCAGGGGTGGAATCGATGACCATTCCATCATTTTCCTCCTCAGTAACGGGCATTTCTTTTGGCACGTTCAGACCCATTTCGTCAGCAACCTCTTCAGGGCTTGGCAGATGTTCGGTAGCAATAAGTGGTGACTGACCACCGGTCGGCTCATCCAACTTCCGCTTCTTTTTCTTTTTGGCTTTAATGGCCTCCGCCGGAGCGCCATTGAGCCGATCCATGGAAAAATACTGCGGGTAGCGTCCCAGCTTGCATGCTTTTACGAAAGCCTTCATGGCGCCATCCTCAAAGTATTTTGCATCGACCGAGTCAGGTCCTTCATTTAGAGCAGTTCGAGTATAACACGTATATTGGAATTTATAATCCAACAAAACGGTGTAGTCATCGTGCATTTTTTCCATCTCAGTGGCTTCATCTAGCCAATTCGAAATATCGGGAAAACAAGGTTTCGTCATTTTAAATTCTTTATATTGGGAGAGCTAAACAGAAAACTGACTGTCGTGGGCTCTCGCCAACATGGGAATGGATTAAAAATCATACTATCTTTCCTAATAAAATTGGCTTTTGTAATTATGCTAATCAATTGGCAGTGACTCTAATTATCATTTTTTTTTTTTTTGGTATACACTATTATAACAATAATTCTAAGATTGTTATGCATAGAAATATGTCGAAGCTCATTTTAATCTTGAAAAAAATACAAATTACATATAATTAATTAAATTTCAATGTAGCGATTTAGTACAAACTTTTATTGTAAAATATTTTGTTTGTTTTTTGTTAAATTAATTGAATGAAATTTATTTAGTTACAAATATAGTGGGGAAAAAATATTTGCTAATCATAGGGTACTGGGTTTTTTAAAGTCATATTTTAGAGTAAAATATCAACATATTTTTATACATATATTGTCAGCGTTATGAAACAGTTTCAATTATTAAAAATTTTGCATAGCTCCAATTTTGAAATGACTATTAAAATTTTCCTGGTTATGTTATGTTTTTAAACCGTTCAAATAAAAACGAATACAATTTCAAACATTAATTCATTTTTTTAATACACAATAAACATAATTGTTCATGCCAGGGATATTTGCCAAATTTTAATGTAAAAATTAATAATATATATATTTTTTTTGTTAGTTCAACTCCTTACTACTTTAACACACATTTTTTTTAATTTTAAATTTTTGTAAAGAAATTTTTCAGCCCCCCCCCCCCCCCCCCCCAAGAGTGCTGCAGTACTGTTCCCTAAAAAACCTGCTCCTCTTGTCATGTTTAACACCATCATTCCCTGGCCAAATATCTAGGACTGGTCCTAAACCGGAGAATGACACGGGAATCCCATTTTGAATAAATCAAGGATAAATGCGTAAGATCAAATTCAGTCTAATGTCGCTACTGAACCGCAGATCTAATCTCTCCATGACCAATAGACTATTGGTATATAAAGTCATTCATTGACCTAATATTACATATGCAGCCCCCACATGGGTCTTTGCCTGTAAAACCAGACTTAATAACTTTGACAAATTCCAAAGAAACCTACTGATAGTCTACATCACGAGGTGCAAATGGTTCGTACGAGACATCGACACAGCCAACTCACTACATATGCCCTCACTACTTCAATTTATTGGCAAGCTAGCCACTAATTTCTATGGATCAATAGACCATATTGACAATGAAGAGTTAAAAGTGGTCTATGATCACACAGATCCGCTACATATTCACCGTCCAAGGGTGGCGCTCTTGCTAGAAAGTTAACTCTCGTAAATCCTTGATAACCTTCTGTAAATAGAATGATCTCGAGTCTGGAAATATGTCGAAGGACATAGCCACGAAGTGGCTTTCGCCTCCAATACGCGGAAATCGGATATTAGCCTTTCGTTGCATCGACCCTAGGGTCCTTTCAACTTCATCGAAGATGATCCCATTGGGAAATAACTGTAGCGGGGTTTAATTGTACTGCCTGCGCAGCGAAAAAAGATAGAGAATGAGGTGCCCAAATTCTGGGCTAGAAGAACCCACCGAGGTGGGTTTTTGGAAGGTAGGAAGAAGAAATAAGGAAAGTGGGGGAAAGTTTGATACTCGTAATCCAAGGATTTTGGAGTGTCTAAGAGTAGGAAGTTTAATGATAGGGAGTTTTTGTTTGTTTTTATAAAATTTTGTACTTTTTATTTGGTTTTCTATTTTTCTTCTTGTCTTCAGACGGGCGCCTGATCATTAGATACCCGAGAGCCGTTAGTCCGCCGAGACCTGACCCTGAGTCACCTACACCTGTGTGTAAGCTCGAACCCCAGGATTACTCAAGTACGGCGGTAGCTCTCGACATCGTCGTTGTAGATGAATGGCCATAGACCTTTTGAAGTTTTAGCAATCCGAGAGTTAATCGGTGTTGCAGATACTTGAGAACAACTCAAGAGCACTTAAGCCTACCTCCATTTTTTCAAATGGGTTTTCAGCCTGCTTAAATTTAGCAAAGAGTTCTTTAGCTTTGTAAAGAATATCTTTTAGGTTAATGTTTTTAAACCATTTTGCGATTTCTCTGAGAAATCCCAAGATATCATCAGTATCAGATTCGTTAGAGTTATTTTGGCTCGTCTCCCTGACTGGAGGCGGGGCTTCTTCGTCCAATGGCAAAGCAGGTACTTCTGCGTTCCTGAGGGTGGGCGGGGCTTCCGCCGAGTCGGCCTGTGGTCGAGTTTTTTGCCGCAATTTTGGAGCGCTGGGGCACCCAGTATAATTTGCGGTATGGCTACCTTGGCATAAGGCACATTTAGGATTTAAAATGTACTTTTCAGTACAATCAATTGATAAGTGATTTTCCGCACACTTTACACACCTAATTGGGTGCTGGCACAGATTTTTAGTATGTCCGTACCTTTGGCACCGATGGCACTGGGTCGGAGATTTTTTTCTGCGGTATGGTTCGACTTTGACTTTTAAGTGCAAGAGGTCTTTCATTTTGTAGATATCCGCGTCGTGCTTTCCAGAGGTTAGCTCGAGGTAAAAAATGGGTAGCGGGATTTTACATCTTTTGACCGTTTTCTTCAATTGATATACGCTGACAATAGGGTGACCCAGTTGGGCTAAGCCCTCTTTGATCTCGTCAACTGGCATGTCCGCTGGGACGTTTTTAAGAACAACTTTGAGTTTTTTAGCTTTGGTTGTACTGAAGGTGTGGAAGGGGTAACCCTTTTCCTTAAACAGTTCAATTACTTTATCAAAGCATTCCTTAGAGCTAAGCCTGATGTTTATTGATTCAGCGTTTGCTTTGCCTGAGAATTTGGTGATTCCTTCGGAATTGAATACCGAGCGTATTTCAGTCCATAATTTTGGGTCTGAAACAATTATTGGTGGAATTTTGGTTTTCAAGGGTAGTACTTCTACGTTAGGTTCAGCCTCCACTATTTCGCTATCAATAGCTGCGAATTTGTTAGAGACTTCAACTTTGGTAGGGCTAGATTCCCTTTGTCTTTTTGCCGTCTTTTTTGGCAATTGAAAACCGTCATTTGTTTTTTCGAGACTTTGGATTTGAGTATTGCTCGAATCCATTGAATCAACTTCAATTGGCATAGGTTCATTAACTATGGGATCAGGCTCTGATACCGACATAGTAACTAATTTGGTTGGTTGTATCTCGGTTGAGATAGTAGTTTGCTTAAAATCCGAGGATGGAGGCGCCATGAGGCCTTCAACTATTAATTCTTCCTCGTTCTTAGTGCATTCCTTCGGTTTCTCCAATAATTGGAGTGCATTAATTCTTGTTTTTTCGGCTTCGACGGCCGCTTCATAAGCTAAGATCTCATTCATTATCTCTCTCTTAACAACAAGAGTGCTTTCGAGGTAGAGTGATTCTTTGCGCGAGAGTGTACCCTTTCTTTTTTTAACTAATTTTGCTGCACACTCTTCGGTTAATTTAGCTCTTTGCCGATATAACAGCTTAATCTTTTCGGGGTCAAAATTTAAATAGACGGGGTCCATTTTTAAAGATAGAGTGGGATAGAGTAGGTAGGGTAGTATCAACCGGGCGAAGGGAAGCTACGCTAATCCGAAGATAAAGCGTCGCTGAATTCAGACTTTCCTAGGTATTGGTGATCAAAGCCACCACCTTAGAGAAAGAACAGAAAACGGAAATCCCGGGTTTACGATTTAAGGTAGGTGCAAATGCAGGCATACAATTACCGCAAGCGAGGTTCCACATTTACAGATGATAACTTCTTATCGGGAGTTCGTTGTTAACTTCGATGATCAGCTTGAAGGTACATGGATGTGCTCCTCCAATACGCCTCCTTCGTAATTCCGATGAGGAACGTCAGGACGAGTCAGAGGGCGGGGCCTAGTCAGAGCTGGCTCCAGATTGGCCGGTGGGCGGAGACTCTTTGCTTGGTGCTGTTGAGAATGTAAATAATTTATGAGAATGATTGAATGATTGCTTAATTGTTGAGAATGATTATTTAATATTGTTGAGAATGTAAAGAAACGAAAGGAATTAACTATATATATATATATATATATATATATATATATATATATATATATATATATATATATATATATATATATATATATATATATTATGTGTATAACATTTTAATCGAGCTAAGAAAAGAAAGCGCAGCTTTTTTCAGTGAGAAGGCTAGTGAGTGGGTGTGCATGGTTGAGTTCCCTAGTGCAATTGGCTTGTTTGTTTTTTATATCACAACTTTTTTAGCCACAGTTTTGAAGATTTTTTTTAGGGGGGGGGGGTATGCTTAGCGTTTTTTACTTTTCTAAAGTTTTTTTGGGGGGTACTTTTCTACGATGCGAATAAAAAAAAACTTGAAGTTGTTTGTATGAGTGTTACATGTCATAAATATTTATCTAACATTATTTGTTCGTGTTTTTGCATTCATAATTATTCTTCAATTAACTTTGCATTTATAGTTTTCTCTGTTTAAATGCATTTTTTAAATAAATCTTTTCAGATAAGAACCATTATTGTTTGTTTGTTCTCAATATGATCAGAATTGCTTTGCCTTGTAATTTTTGTTCCACTTACATAAAGTAAAGACCCCGCTAATAAGAATTTTTGAAAAAATACCCAAACTTAATTTTATGCAAACTAAATATTAATAAATATAAATTAAATTGTCTTAATAGAAATGTTACAAATTAAAGAAACTTGGAGAAATATTGGACGGAGAAATAAAACGTATTTTTTACCAAAATGTTAAAAATATTGGAATATAAGATTTGAACTATTTATTTTTCATACAGTTAGAATTGAAAAATTTTAATCAGATAGTAAAAGAAAGTTTTAATTAATTAAAAAAAACACAAAATGACCAATTATTTGGTTATCGAATTAAACTTGATTGAAAATTTGCAATATTTCATTAGCAGAAGATTTCACAGTTGTTATGGAGTACCCGGGGCCGAAGGCCCCATTACCTCCAATCGGAATGCAGTAAAACTGCGTTATTAACACCTGAGGTTAAATTTGTTTCCCTTAGATTATGAAATCGTGAAAAATGGGACGAGACAAACACAAAATACGAACTACGCACTTGTGAGCACAAGTGCAGAACAAATGCAGAGAATGTGCAGAGAATTGCACATTCCGGCAGAGCGAATATTTATAATGTATGTACAGAAGGGGTTTTATGGTATAGACTATAACCATAGAAATATATGAGGCAACATAAAGTATATACAATTGCGTACAATTAGTCTGTAGTATGTCACAAGAGTAGAACGAGTCGGATCATGTTATTTACGACTATATTCTTATGAAAGCGCACTACTGAAATTATTTTACGAGTCCAATTAATTGTAATTGTGGATCTACAGTGTTGTGGTAATCCAGCCATCTGGGCACCAAGCGTCCTGCGGGGTTTTATGGTATAAACTATAACCATAGAAAGATATGAGGCAACATAAAGTATATACAATTGCGTAAAATTAGTCTGTAGCATGTCACAAGAGTTGAACGAGTCGGACGACAAACGATATTTACACATTTGAACGATTCAGAGGTGGCTCAGCACCATGTGGTGACCAAGTTATCATGCAGGAAGGAGCGACAGGGTAGCTCGAGGCCGGTGAAGGTTAGAGGGTTGTGTATGGTCATAAGGAGTGAGTTTTCTTATTTCATCGTTCTCAATGGCGTCTAGGGAGCCAAAAAAGTTACTGGCTAATTTGCCGATAAATTGGGTAAGGGATGGGATCCGGAGAGAGTTCCTGATATCCTCGTCCCTGACGAACCATCTTGCTCGTGCAACATGAATTCTGAGGATTGAATTTTGGAGTGTATCGAATTGGGCCATCCTGGTTTTACAGGCGCTCGCCCACACCGGGGAGGCATAAGTAATTATAGGCCTGAGGACTGTTTTAAACAGTAGTAGTTTCATCTGATGGTTTAGGGGGGATTTTTTCCCCAAAATGGATTTGAGTCGTAGGGAGCCTCTTCTAATTTTTTTTTGACGTGTTCATAATGAGGTCCCCAGGTTAATCAATATTTCATTAGCCATGCATAAAGTTCTATATATATATTTAAATTATTAAAAGAAGGTCCGATGAAGCGAAAAATAGAAAATTATATTTTTAATATTTTTCTAAAAGCATATGTTTTTAGAAAATGTACTGAACATATTTATTATATTAAATTCCTATCATTAAATAGTAATCCTATCATTAATAGTAAATATGCTAAAAATAATTAAAAATACATTTTGTAATTTCTTTCTGCAATTTTATGCCTGCATTAATTTCGTAAAATAAATTAGGTAACAAAAGGAATTAGATTTCAAATAAAATTTATGAATTTTTTTTTCAAAGAACATAAGTTCTTTAAATTTGTTACTTTTCCTGCATAACCGCGTAACGGTGAATTAAATCGCCAAGTAGAATCTATAAAAAGCGATAAGCATGCCAACGTGCAACCCTGCAATGACGTCACTGTGACCTCAAGTATGGGGGCGCTGTCATCGACCGGCTTACATTACGTCTACGGGAGTGTACCATCTTTAAGCCGTAGGGTTATTATAGTATCTTTGGTCTCTGTGCCTAGTCGATTCCACAATCCGAAACACTCTTTCGAGTCTTACCATAAATTGTAATGC
Source organism: Troglohyphantes excavatus (assembly GCA_963932185.1). NCBI lineage: Eukaryota > Metazoa > Arthropoda > Arachnida > Araneae > Linyphiidae > Troglohyphantes > Troglohyphantes excavatus. Next base: position 32,194,626 of record OZ010678.1, read on the forward strand.
GGGTGCGGAAACACACTCATGAGACAAAGTAACCGCGCCTATGAGAATACATTCATGCTATTTGAAACATTTCAATGTCCTAGTTTGATTTGTTCTATTCCCACTACATATACAAATTGTTTAGTAGTAGGCTTATGAATAATTGCGTCTCGTAATTTCCAAAGTTATCGGAAATCGGAAATCGTAATTAGCCATTTGTTGCCTCGACCCGAAGGTCCTTACAACTTCATCGAATTTCTCCGTTAGGAAATAGCATATGTGGTTTTAGTATTTGCCGCCTGCGCAGCGTAAATAAAGGTAGAGAGATAGTGCCCAGTTTTACCTGGGCTGGAAGAACCCACCGAAGGTGGGTTTTGAGAAGGTAGGAAGGAGAATAACGGAAAGCATGAAGGTTTGCACTATTATTCAGAGGAATAATAGAGTCATAAAAATAGAAAGTTTAGGGGGATAGGGAGTTTCTATTTTATTTTTCAAAATTTTGTACTTTTTATTTGGTTTTTGATTTTTTGTTTTTGTTTTGAAGTTTCACAAGTTAGAAGACCTGATCGTTAGGTTTTTACTCGCCGTTTTTTCCCCCCGAAACCTGACCCTGTGTCACAAGCGCCTGTGCGCGAGCTCATCTCACCGGGTTACTCAGGTACGGAGGCAGCATGTAAAAACCATCGTTTTTATTTTCTTTAGGCGGTTTTCGCCGTATTAAGCTCGTCAGCTTGGTTTTTTATTCCGAGCCGAAGTGGTTAGAAATAAGTTCAACCGCCTTAATTCCTACTTCTAATTTTTCTATGGGGCTAGTTGCTTTTTTAAAGTCTGCGAACAGTATTTTGCAGTTAGCCAAGAGCTCTTTTAGGTTAACATTTTTCAGCCAGCTAGCTATCTCCTTGAGAAACTCAAGCGGATTTTCATCTGCTGGTGCCTGCTCTATTTGCATTGGTGGTTCAAATTGATCCACTGGTGAAGTCTGATCCATAATTTCGGGTTCAGCATCCGAAATTGGCGTATGGTAAACTGGAGGGGTTAACTCCGAAAGAGCATTCGCGTTTTGTTGCCTTTTTTGGAACGGTTTAGGGGCGCGTGGCAACACCACCGTAACTGACTCAAGGCCTGAGCGCGCTTAGGATGAGTCATCGCAGGCAGACCGGTATCGAAGAAGAAGCGAATGGCACTTAGCGAAATAATTTTCGGACGTTTTTCAAAGTTCGAGCATATTTTACTTTCTTGTACATTTCGCGTAGTGTATAACGGTGAAAGGTCAATGTCTATTTTTAGAATTCAGTACCTATTTAATAAACCAAAATTACTTATTTCATTTGTTTTATCAATGTTCATGAACTGAGTAACAATGCAAATCAATTTAATTCTTGAGTGAATGGACTGTTTATTAGCTCATAAACATGTCCTCTTTTTGGTCAAAATAATATTAAAAAAAACGATATTTTTAATTACATAAGTTCACTAATTTAAGTAAATAAAAAACAATTTTTATTTCTCAGTTCAAACTTTTGTTATGAACTTTATATTCGCTTGCTAGTTCAAAATGAACCTTCAAAAGACATGTGCAAGTAAAGAATATTTTTTTTAATAAATTTATACATTTTATAGAAGTTTACTTGGTATAATATCAATAAAATTATCTGAGATAAGTGTCTGAATGGGCTGTTTACTTAAAATATAATAAACAAGTCTCTTTTTGGTAGAATGAATAAACTGGATTTTTTTTGCATTAATTTCTTATTTATTTAAATAATTTTACGAACATTTTATTGCTCAATTCAAACTTTTATTGTGAACTTTACATTCGCCTGCTTTTAATTAAAAATGAGCTTTCAAAAACATGTGCAAATGAAAAATACTTTATAAATTTATACATTTTATAAAAGTTAACTTGGTACAATATCAATTAAAATTATCTGAAATAATTAAGTGGCTGAATGAGCTTTTTACTTAAATTATAATGAGCAGGTCACTTTCAGCTAGAATTGAATAAACTGGAACTTTTTGTATTAATTTTTTATTTAAATAATTTTACTTACATTTTTATTACTCAATTCAAACTTTTATTGTGAACTTTACAATTCCTTGCTTTAGTTAACAATGAGCCTTCAATAAACATGTGCAAATGAAAAATACTTTATAAATTTTATAAAAGTTTACTTGGTACAATATCAATTAAAATTATCTGAAGGGGCTTTTTACTTAAATTATAATAAACAAGTCACTTTTTGGTAGAATTGAATAAACTGGATCTTTTATATAAATTTTTTATTTATTTAAATAATTTTACTTGAGTTTTATTACTCAATTCAAACTTTTATTGTGAACTTTACATTTGCTTGCTTTTAGTTACCTTCAAAACACATGTGCAAATACATTTTTTTTTATAAATTTATACATTTTATAAAAGTTTTCTTGGTACAATATAAATCATATGAAATAAGTGGCTGAATGGGCTGTTTACTTAAATTATAAACAAGTCACTTTTTGGGAGAATTGAATGAACTGGATGATCTTGCCCTAATTTTTAATTATATTTTATTAATTAATTAAAAAAAATTAAAGATATCAAAATAATTTTTTAACCTTTCAAACTTTTTAAAGAAATCAATAAAATTGATCGCTATGACTTTACACTAAGGCCAAAATGACATATTTGTCGTAAAGTCAATCGACTGCTTAAAAATGCCCACATTAAAGATTGAAAACATAAAAATTATGCAATTAATCAATATAAAAAAAGACAATGTATGCAATTAATCACGAATACGGCAAAAAAGGTGCATGTGAGTGTAGTGATTCCAATATTTGATAAGGCGTGTCGGTTCCTGTTAGTTAAGTGCTATAACAGGCCAACCCGAGGCAAGAGCAGAATAAATTCTAGCCCAAACCTTTTTCTGTATGTATGAGAGCCATATGATATTGAGCAGCAAGTAAATAACGTACAGTAAGACAGTTTGTCTTCTACATGTAAATATGCAGGTGGAGGATACACGATGAGGAACAGATAAATTATAAAAGATAACACGTTGAACAGCAAGTAAATAACGTACAGTAAGACAGTCCGTCTTCTACATGTAAATATGCAGGTGGAGGAAACACGAGGAACCGATAATTATAAAAGATGACACGTTGAACAACAAGTAAATAACGTACAGTAAGACAGTCCGTCTTCTACATGTAAATATGCAGGTGGAGGAAACACGAGGAACCGATAATTATAAAAGATGACACGTTGAACAGCAAGTAAATAACGTACAGTAAGACAGTCCGTCTTCTACATGTAAATATGCAGGTGGAGGAAACACGAGGAACCGATAATTATAAAAGATGACACGTTGAACAGCAAGTAAATAACGTACAGTAAGACAGTCCGTCTTCTACATGTAAATATGCAGGTGGAGGAAACACGAGGAACCGATAATTATAAAAGATGACACGTTGAACAGCAAGTAAATAACGTACAGTAAGACAGTCCGTCTTCTACATGTAAATATGCAGGTGGAGGAAACACGAGGAACCGATAATTATAAAAGATGACACGTTGAACAGCAAGTAAATAACGTACAGTAAGACAGTTCGTCTTCTACGTGTAAATATGCAGATGGAGGATACACGATGTGGAACAGATAAATTATAAAAGATACACGTTGAACAGCAAGTAAATAACGTACAGTAAGACAGTTCGTCTAATCATTAGAAGCGTTTGAAGCCACGCCAGTCAGATTGAGGGTCCCTTTGATGTGGGCCCTCATGTGATTGTCGACCTGACGCAGCTGCTGCTTGGTGTATTGGTGACCTCTCATGGCAAAGGACAGGGAGGGTAGAGAAACGTCTTCAAAGCGTCTATCCTCTGCCACGGGGCGAGGCTGGATCCGCCGATCTTTTTTCCTAGGTGGATGATCTTCGCAATCTCCGGGGAATTCTCGAGCAGGTTGTAGCCGATGGGGTTACCCAGGAAGGATGTCGGGATGTTGTCTGGAATCACTTCAATGGGCGCAGGCCCGCCGGCTTCTTCCCTGACAGGTGGATCGATGGGCATTTGCTCGCGTTGACTTTTAGGCTTAGAGCCTCTGTCACGGTGTAGAGACGGTCGAGCATGGACTGGAGCTCTACTTGACTGGATGTCATCAGAAGTTTGTCATCGGCAAATGCGAGGACTTTGTATTTCTCGCCCTCCCCCTGGAGATCTTGAAGTATCGGGTTGATGGTAAGATTGAACCTTTAAAAAAATTAATTAAAGCTTGTTACTATCAATATCAGCAAATAAGAAAAATATAATTGAATTAAATACATATTTAGGACTGTTTAATGGGGCAGTTCTATTTTAAATGAAACTGGGCAACAAATTTAACCCGCGCGTCAGCTCCAATGAATTTTCAATACAGAGGTTGTTGCAATTCCATCTCATTCTAACATGTTTGGTTCAGCTAGTAAAACGTTAACTTGTAAAGTGTAAAATATTATTGGGTGAGGTACAATAAATTGTTCTAGATAAATGGAGAATGTTCTGGAATGAGCAGGGCCTATTCTAAACATACAATTAAGAATTATTGAAGTTTTTATTTTGTTCTCAAATTGATAGGCCGAAGAAAGATTTTCAAAAAAATATGTTTATACAAACTTTATGAAAAGCTTAAACTCACTTCTGTTTATTGAATCGATACAGATACAAATATAAACCTTGTTTCTGTAACAATAAGAGCATTAAATATTACCTTAACTCCCAAATATTGCTATAAGAAATAAATAATTCCAATATTTTATGTGGAATGATTCCTACATTAGTAATGCATGAAAATAATGACGAACATTTCACACTGTATTGAAGTAAATATGCAGGAAATAGATTCAAATTTCAAGAACCATTTTTAATTCTTTGTTATTTATAAGTAATTACAAAAATACAACTTACCTTAGAAGACTTGGAAGGTATGAAATCCTTTCTAGGTATCGCTGTTATCCATTTTTTTCGAGTTCCGACATTTTCGGGATATTTTAAAATAGTCACACGTTCAAGAACTCTATCATAATTCCCTTTGCAATTAGGCACGCAGCACCGAGAAGGCATCTTATGTAATTGACGTTCCTAAAACTGCAGAATAATTAATAAAATATATAAATAAAATTAACTTTTCGCGCTTCGAAAACAACCTTGTTTATATTTGCAACGAACGGATTCAGCCGTTGAATTGAATGGCGCTGTGTCTTTCGGTAGGTCTACCTTTGATGACTCATAGCTTTCTGATCGACAGCGTGCGCAGGCCTTGAGTCAGTTACGGTGGTGTTGCGCGTGGGCACCCTGTAAAGTTTGCTGTGTGGCTGCCGCTGCAGAGCGCACATTTGGGACTGGCAACGTATTGTTCCGGGCAATTTTCCGTGAGGTGATCCTCAGCGCATTTAACGCACCTTATTGGGTTTGAGCATGAGTTTTTTGAATTTCAAAGTTATTAAATAAACCTTTTTTAAATACAAATAAAGAAAAACAAAAAACTGGTACTTTGTTATTATATAAAATAGTTTTTGTAAATAATTTCAATAAACTCGAAAATTGGAACATGCATTTATTTCATACTTTTAAAATGACCATTCATGCGTGGAATAGCTACTTCGTAATAGTATAAATACTTTTATAAGTTTCGTAAAACAATATTAGCACTGAAGGAAATGTTTTCATAAATTCTTAAACAATTATCATTGCATTTCATTAACTTTTAACAATAAAATTATAGTGGCAATTTATATCTAACATATTCACTGTATTTTTAGAAACATTACGATAAGAGCGCACAATAGTTGATTAGTGGAATTTATTTACAATAATTGATTTTACATTTTTGGCAATGATAAACTACCACCAGGTAGCGCTTTTTATCGATGATTAATTGCAACTTTGTTATGAAGAGCGCACGAATGTATTCTCATAGGCGTTGTTACTTTGTCTCATGAGTGTGTTTCCGCACCCGCATTACAATTTATGGTAAGACTCGTAAGCAATTCAGATGAAAAATGATTATTGAAATGAATGAAAATGAATCAATTATCTCAAAATAAGAAAAATAAAGTATTTCTTTTAATAATTGTTTTACAAAATCCACTTAAAAATTAACTATTATTGTAAAATAATTAGAAATAAAGCGTGCAAGATTCATACTTTAAAATACCGAAGCTTGTTTTTCGAGCCCTGTGCCTTTATTTTGCTTCAATGATTAACTTTAATTACTTTTTATAAGTTGAGGAGCACTGGCACGGTCAGATTAAGACATTGAAGTGTGGGAACCCCGCCTTTAAATGGGAGCCAAATTGTTCTGAAATAGAAAATGGAACATCAAATCGAGCTTTTACATGCACTGCAATTCTTGATCTAATAGCATGAAACAAATTATGAATAATATATAATAATTTTTCCTAATATTCCTAATATATAAATTTTCCTAAGCACACATGATGCTTAAAGAAACTCATTTCAGCAACTAATATAACTTTAATTGTAGAATGTAAATTAAGTACTAATCTTTTAACGTCACACCAAAAACTTATAATATTTAAAATACTTTGAATCCTAATTGAAACCTAATTTGTTTGTAGTGGTTCCTAGAGCCGAAGGCTCACTACCCAAAACTTGATTTATGACACATGAAATTTAAACTTAAATTTAAAATCTTGAAGGAAAAAGGACAAAAACACAGGACGGACGAGACAGACAACACAGACTTAATTACGGTCTCAAGCAGGTTCATTGGTTCTCAAAATTCCCAATAACTTGTCAGACTAAAAGGGGAGGTCAGAAATGCCAGGAGTCGGTGCCAAGAAGCAGCCGTAAGAGTAGATCAACAAATGACTTGCAAAAAACACCTGTCAGTTCCCAGGAAGGCAGCAACCCAGGGACAATGTTTGTATCTTGATTGTTTAAAGGACAGTGAAAAATAAAAAGAATCATGAGTTCCCCATGCTAAGGAGAGAAGGGGGCCAGTAGACCCCCTCCAACAGCTCAGAAAATTGGAGAGTTAAGGAAGTTTTAAATTTAAAACTTCAAGTAACAAAGGCTCTGGGCCTTTTCCTGTTGATTCGTAACTTGGGATCATAGTTCGGAAATACTTTGAATCTTTTTTAATAATCATAACTGCATTGGTTTGAATAGAATCTTATTTATAGTCACACTTCCACACATGATGAATTTGTGCATAAAAGCTATTCATTGGCTAATGGCAATTTAGCAACAAATGCCTTAAAAATTTTAATCTGATAATTACAACATAAAAGAAAATTGGTATGTGAGAAATTTTACTATGAATAACATTTCAGATGAATTGAGTGCATATAAAACTTACATGTGAGTTCATCGCAAATGCATTTTAATGGAATTTTGGATTTTCAAATTTTAAAGTACAAGGGTTTATTTATTGAAATAATTTGGTTTAAAAATTGCACTAAAAGATATATGTTATCTTTTTTATATAAAATTAAATGCTTATATATTTATTTTTTTATTTTTTGACGTATTTGGTTTTTTTTGCACGTTTCTAAAATATTCTAGAATTCTTTAATGGTGATACATTATTAGTTTATGATTTAATGTTATGGTGCATTCTAGAGTAAAGCCAATTTCTTTATACCTTCAGAATAGCAAAAAAGAACACTTGAAGATGTTAGTATGAGTGTTATATGTCATAAACGTTTATCTAAAATGATTTGTCCGTGTTTTACATTCATAATTTTACATAACGGTTATTCTCCTATTTGAATTTATAGTTTTCTCCTTATAAATATCTTTTTTTAAATAAATCTTTTCATTAATAAACCATTATTATTTGTTCTCTGAATATGATCGGAATTGCTTTGCCTTGTAATTCATATCCCTTTAATATAAAGTAAAGATCCCGTTAATAAGTAATTTTAGAAATAAAAATTTATACAAAATAAAAATTTCAATGTTTCGTTGTATCTTTAATTGAAAATATTACAAATTAAAATATATCTGATGTATCGGGAGTATTGGATCGATAAATAAAACGTAGTTTTTATCAGAATTTTAAAAGTATGATGAAGACTTTAATTATTTATTTCTCATATTAGAATGGAAAATTTTGAATGTATTTAGCTAGGGATGAACCGGATAGTGGTTTTGCCGGATACCGGATATCGGATATCCGGCGCACATTACAAACCGGATATCGGATATCCGAACTGGATTTTGCCGGATATCCGATCGGATATCCGGCAGTTTATTTTTTATGAAAATAACTTCTCATACACACTAGAAAAAACGGAAATAGGTCAAAAATTGAAAAATATTTTTTATTCTGTAATATGTATTTCTCAATTCCTTATCTTTAAAGTTATACCAAAAATTAATAAACATTCAAAAAATTTTTTTATTTACAAAGGGTTATTCTAGGGTGCTGCTAGCAATGGTCGTATGTTTTGTACAATTTACACTTAATTTCTGAATAATTGTAATTTTACCATATGCCCTTTCATTCCAAACATGAAAACTCAAATTTGCTTAAACTTTAAAATTTATGTTTTAATTCAACTTTATATTAGTTGTGATATGTGATGACCCTCCACCATAACGATTCGTTAAAAATATAATTTTAAAGTTAAAAAAAAAGTGGGTTTTTTAAAGTCCCTATTGGTTAAAGCGAGAATCTGCATACTGTGAATACATTGGTAGAATTTTCAGGAAAATATTTAAAGCAAGAACAAAGAAAATTGATCGCCACAAAAAAAAATCTTCGATGTTTTATTCATCCGGATATCCGGTATGGAAAATCGGATATCCGGCAGTTTACTTCCGGATATCGGATAGTTACCGGATAGTTAAAAAGCAGCCGGATACCGGATATCCGTTTCATCTCTAGTATTTACCTTAGATACTGAAAGAAAGCGTTTATTAAAATTTCTTTTTAAAGATTACAAATGTATATACAATATGTTAACGCGCAATGATAAATTATTTAGTTACGGAATAAAAGTTGATTGGAAATTTGTAATATTTCATTTATCGTGTATGAAGTTCTACACATATATTTAAATTTTTAATCTATTAGAGAAGGTCCGATGAAGCGAAAAATAGAAAATCGTATTTGTAATATTTTATTAAAAACATATGTATTTAGAAAATTTACTAAAAAAATTTTATTAAATAAAATTTAATACATATAAATAAATAGTATGTTAAAATGCATATTTTTATTTCTCTCTGAACTTTTGTCCATTTACTTTGTTTTAAAAAATTATTTCTTGTTCCTTAACAAATATTTCATAAATTTTATTTGAAGTCCAATTCCCTTCGTTAATATGTATTTCAACATGCAACCTACCGGGAATTGTTCAGCAATAGGTTGCTTTTAAAAGGCAAAGTTTTAATAAGACTTCGTAGTTTCGAAAAAGTTTATAATGTAAAAATAATTTTATATTAAATTATGGGAGTTATTTTATTAATTTAAATTCTATTACGATGATGTTCAGTAAACTGCAATATTGATAACATTCAAGTTGTTTCAGACTTGGTTTGTAAATATATATATTTTTAATGACTATTATTATTATTATTGAACAAAATGTTGAAAAAGAACCTCAAAGCCCGCCCAGATAAAGCAATAAAACTACAAATACAATGAAACACACAAATTAAAAAAAAATAAAGTACATAAACATTAAAATACATATATCATAAATTTAAATTATTATCACAATTCTTTAATAGTATTCTTTCAATGTATAAAGAAAGAGTGGAAACAAACCCACATGAACTCCTACATTTTGAGCGTAAATTAAAAAAACAATATATTTACTGTTGAGACTATAATGATATTCGCCACATTTAGAAAAAGTTAACTGGAATTGAACGACATAATAAAACGAAATATTTCATAACATAAAAATAAAAGCGAGCCTCTAAAGCCAACTTAAGAAAAAAAATAATACATCAACTGCAAATATGAATTCTACGATCAAGAAAACTCAAAAACTTTAATTCTAGTATTACGATATTTCCTACACCAAACAATTGTTAACAAATAATTTAGCAGTAGGTTTTAAACAAACAGATACGATAATACAATTCTGTGATACTGTGATATGGATTTGACCAAAGTGACGGCCGGAGGCCCCGTACTTTTTCATCGGAATTGTGCCATAGGCTATGTCGAAATTATTTTATCTGATTGAAACTGGGATTTGACATTGCGGCTTTCGCTTTGCTTCTAACATTTTGAACGTGGTGCTCCCAGTTCAGTCTATTGTTTATTGTCAGTCCAAGATACTTAGCTTTGTTTACAATTGGGAAAGGCTCGCCAAAGAGGCTAATAACTGATTTGATGGGACAGGGTTTTTTAATTTTCCTCACCGACAGGATTTTGGATTTTTTTGCATTGATGGCAACTTTCTAGTTTTCACACCAGGTCTCGATCTCATCTACTTTTTCTTTTAGTTTCTCTACTGCATGGTTTGGATTTACGGTTTTACAGACGGAATTTTTTTAATGTAAAAGTATTTATAAATAAAAGTCTGGTAGAGTAAAAATTATTTTCGTGGATAGTTTTGGATATGATGAGTTTCAATAACCACAAAAATTGTAATATTCAAGTAGTTTCGCACTTTCAGCATTAGCGAAATGGAAAAGGTTAAAATTATCTGCAGATTTTTTATTTTTCTTGAGGAAAAGTTATAGTACGGAAATAAAGATTTTAATAAATCATAAAACAATTATCAATGAATTTTAGTAGTGTTTAATAAAAAAAATTATAGTTGAAAATTATATCGTACTTATTACTAAATCTAAAATCCGTTACTAAACAAGGTACGATAAAGGGTGCTATTAGTTAACATGATAAACTCCTAACAGATGGCGCTGTTTATTTGCTATTATTTGAAAACTTGTTATGAATAGCACACGAAGTGTATTCTACTTGGGTTTGTGAAGTGTACTTCAGCATCCGCAGTACAAATTGCTCTAAAAATCTTACGCAATTCAGAGAAAAAAAATCCATCTAAACATCTAATTAATTATCTCAAATTAAAAATATATAAAAGATGTCTCTTAAAACAATTATTTTCGTTGTCACGCAATAATTTATCAAAATTAAATACTAAGAATTCTTAACCGAGTTGTTTAAAATATTTATTGATTGATTGTGTAATAAAAATATTACATATTTCTAAGCTCATGTTGTATCCATCGCTAGACCAAACATATTTTCTTGATTATTTCTAAAAAAATAAAAACTGTTAATACTTGACAAAATAATTTGAAATATTTCATAATTCTAAAAATAGCAGCGAGCTTAAATAAAGCCAAAGAAAATAATTTGGCACTTCCCTTTTGTCATCCAACCTTCCTTTCAATTCTCTTATCCCACTTGTCCTACTTCGTAAACAAATTGTTTAGTAATAGGTTTTTGAACAATTAAGAAGATTGAGACTTGGAATTTTTTTTAAAATATATTATATAAGTAAATAGAAAAATAAAATACTGGTAATTAAGTATTTATATTTAATTTTTTTTATAGTAATGAATTTTAATAACTCGAATATTGGAACATGTAAGTTATTTCACACTTTTAAGATTAGCATTCGTGAGGGTAATAGATATTTCGTAACACTATAAAGATTTTTATAATTTTCGTAGAAAAAAAAATATTAGCACATAAACAAATGTTTTCATAAATCCTTAGAAAAATTTCTATTGCATTTAATTACTGTTCATTAATAAACTTATAGTTGCAATTTATATGTTGCATTTTCACTGTATTTTTAAAAACATTACGACAAGAGCGTACAATAGTTAATTATATTTACAACAATTAATTATACATATTTTGCAACGATAAACTACCACTAGGTAGCGCTTTTTTATCTATGATTATTTGCAAATTTGTTTTGCATAGTACAAAAATGTATTCTGATAGGGGTATCTCTGATTAGTGCGTTTCCGCATTATATATATATATATATATATATATATATATATATATATATATATATATATATATATATATATATATATATATATATATATATATATATATATATATATATATATATATATATATATATATATATATATATAGAACTACATTTGGTTGATATGTTTAAAGGTTTAACCGCTTTACGATATAAGGGGTCTTAACGTAATCATTATACTAAGGACAAATTATGAATTACATTTTATTTTTATATACAACAATAAATAAACTAGTAAAGTAATATTTAAATAAAAACATTGTTAATAACAAAAATATTAATTTTTTTAGAAAATATTTATGAAAAACTGCGAGATGCCTTTTAAAATATTTCATTGTCAATTACAAAAGCGTCCTAAATTTAGTACGTAAATACAATAATAAATTCCAATTTATTCAGGGAGTTCGACCCCCCCCCCCCCCCCTGAATAATCTCGAAACCCTGAAAGTTGGGTACTTATGAAAATAATTAGATATTTCTTTTATTATATTTATGAAAAACTGCGAAATGCCTTTTAAAATATTTCATTACCAATTACTTTAGAAGCATGTCACATTGTTCGTTTTTACTGAATATCCGACTACTGCTAGGGGGCGCTTTTATTGATCTCTTTTTCGCATGGTTTATCAAATCCTCATTGATTGGTTTCAGTTTGAAAAACAGTTTAAAGACGTTTTATCTGATTTAACACTAAACCTACCGATATTTCATGTATACCTAATCCTACCATGAGCGGTCAAATGACTGTTTCAAAAAAAATATATGTATCTTAATATAGAAAAAGATTTTAGCCAATTGGATAGTAAACAAAAAAAAATTATGTGATAAATTTTGCATTAATATTTATGCATTTATCAGCAAATTTTTTACAAATTTTCAGTATTTTGTATTGCACATTTTCCGTTGCCGTCAGCGCCGCCTGCCGTGAATCGGTCTGCATCCGTGCCGCATGGTTGGGCCGACAAGGTCTTACAGCGTTGGCCCGCAGGACGCTTAGTGCCCATATGGCTGGATTACCACCACACTGTTCTACAATTACATTGTGGACTAGTAAAACAATTTCAGAGTGCGCTTTCCAAAGAATATAGTCGTAAATAATATGAATTGATCAAATGACCGCTCGTGGTAAACTAGACATACTATAATTTTTTTTCGAAAAATAAACAATAAAGAAAGTTGTGAACGGCCTCCAGTAGACAAATTGAAGCTGGTGTTCCCCAGGGCTCGATCCTCGGTCCATTACTCTACTTGTTTTATACAATGGACTTTCCTGCATTCCGATCCGACCACAACTGTCTCACGGCATTCTATGCCGATTACACTGCAGTTGTCTGTAAATCTCTAAATCCAAACCATGCAGTAGAGAAACTACAAGAAAAAGTAGATGAGATCGAGACCTGGTGTGAAAACTGGAAAGTTGCCATCAATGCACAAAAATCCGAAAGCCGCAATGTCAAATCTCCGTCCCATAATTGGTCGAAAATCTAAAATGCCCCTTAACAAAAAGAGGCTTATATACACATCTACAATCCGACCCATACTAACGTATGCTTCTCCAGTGCTTACACCGCCCTCCAGCGTTGCCAAAACTCTATTCTAAGAGAGTTGGTTAACGCGGAACGTTATGTTCGTGACACCCTAATCCACAGGGATCTTAAAATTGATTCTCTGGCCACTTTTATGGCTAAGATTAATACTAAATTTTATAAGAATAACTTAGCACGAGACTCAGATTTCAGAAGCTCCATCCAATATGAAATTCTCAAGGAAGACAGAAATATAAGACCCTTTGCGGCATTTTACATGTCAGATGCCGTTATGTCCTTCATATAACGAGCGACCAATATTTTAAATCATATACTCTATATACAATTAATTTATAAAGTATAATAGTATTCAAATCCATTCCATTTCAAGGAAACTTGCCTCAGCCAGTTTTTTGACTGCCCCCCCCCCCCTCCATTATCTAAACTGCCTACCAGTTTCAATCAGATAAAATAATTTCGACATGGCCTATGGCACAATTCCGATGAAAAAGTATGGGGCCTCCGGCCCGTCACTTTGGTCAAATCCATATCACAGTATAACAGTATTACATTCGATCACAGGCCAGATATACTGGACATCTTCCTCAGCAATGCGGGCATACACATGTGTGCTCACGTTCATAAAGAATTGTCATCAGATCATCTACCTGTTATTGCGACAGTGGGTATCGAAAAACCTGCAGATGACTTTCGCAAGCTCCGCGCAGATTGGAAACTCTACTACAACATTCTCACAACCAGGGGACACAATGAGCTGCCCCTAGATAACTGCTCAAACATCAACTTGGCAGTAGAGAATTTCACTTCCGAATTACAAACAGCCCACTCTGAGGCCACAACAAAAGTCGATAAACCTCCTAACTATCTAATCCTTCCGAAATCAATAAAACAACTAATCAAATATAGGAACTGGGTCCGGAAGAGACATAGTAGAACTTTAGATCCTAGCTTAAAAACCGAAATAAATAGACTCAATAAAGAAATAAAAATCAAATGTACCAATCACAAGACTGAGATGTGGGATAAAGTAGTTTCACTCTGTGCGGAGGACAAATCGCTTTGGCGGATGTCCAAAAGCTTGAGAAAAACCCCAACCATCCACAGACCTATTCATGGGGAGTTAGGTCTACTTTATACAGACAAGGAAAAAGCTTAGGCATTCGCTGACGAGATGGAGAGTCAGTTCAGGGAAAATCTATCTCCGTCTAACGATGACTTCAAAGAGGAAGTACGAAGGGAGGTCCTCAATTACATAAGGACCCACAAATTTACATCCAATCTAGAACCTTCAGACCTAGAAGAAATACTTTACATAATTGGTAAACTCAAAACCAATAAAGCCCCAGGTATAGACAACATTAGTAATGCAATGCTCAAAAACCTCCCAGATATCTCGTTATCTAAAATTCTCCATATTATTAATGCCTGCCTCCAACAAACTTATTTCCCTCAACCCTGGAAGTCAGCTTCAATTATCATGCTTCAAAAACCTGGCAAAGACCAGGTTATCCCAAGTAGCTACAGACCGATTAGCCTTCTACCATCCTTGGCTAAGGTCTATGAAAGAATCCTGAATGCCAGGATTAAGCCTCATCTAACACATATTCCATCAGAACAATATGGTTTCCTACAGGGTAAATCTACCACGCATCAGCTGGTCAGGATACTTGAGTTCGTGGGAGCGGCCACGCACAATAAGCAAACCTCGGCACTCCTAATGTTAGATGTGGCCAAAGCCTTGGACAGGGTATGGCACTTGGGTTTAATTAAAAAGCTCATAGATTGCAAGCTGCCTCCAGGGCTAATAATAACAATATACTCATATCTCAATAATAGGAACTTTACTATTAAATTTGGCACAGAAACATCTACCTCCAGAATAATTGAAGCCGGTGTACCCCAGGGCTCTATTCTCGGTCCCATCTTATATCTTTTCTATACCTCTGACTTTCCGACTTTTAGGCAAGACAACAACTGCTTAACAGGACCATAGAATAGTGAGATAAGGGCTAGTTCACGGAGAGCGAAAAACGCTCGTGTGGGGAAACGAGTGATGACGTACCTCTCGGCACCCTTCCCCCTCGCACCGCGACACGGAACACTGGAAATCCTACCATTACTCGCGTTTTATTGATCAGAATTCCAAAACTGTTTAAATAATTAACATCACAATAATATTAACAGTAAGTCAATATACTTCATAGTTTGATCTAACTCTTACATTTTTCAATATTTATTGAAATAATTTTCCTGATATCTGGAAGGCCCATATCAGTGTGTCGAGACTCTACTTTTCGTCTGTAAGTCAGTGGTTTCCTACCCGTGGTCCGCGGACCATTGGTGGTCCACAATCGGATCAAGTGGTCAATGGAGTAATTGGCTAAACGACAATATGATTTGTTTTTTTTTTAATTTTTATTTTAAAAACAGGTTTTTTAGATATATTCTTTCTCTACAAAAAATAAGGAATCAACATTTATGAGCTATAAATAAACAAACTTTTCTGCCATTTGAACATTTCTTTTTGTACTTTTTTTAAGCTTTCTTTGTTATTTATTGGTATGGGCCAGAAAGGAATTTTCTATATTTTGTTGAAGAAATTATAATTTCTTTGTAAAAATATTTAAGATGATACTGACACGTGGAATCTCAGTAGATATATACACACATTTATTTTAAATACTGCTGTGATGTAATAGCATGATTAAAAATAGATCGAGTGGGTTTTTATATTTTTATTTGAAGGCGATCCGTTAAAACACAACCATATAAATACAGTCAGTTAGTCAACTATAGGATTTCATATCACAACGTACCAAACCCAAACTTAACCCTCCCAGTGGCCGATCTAAAATTTTCCTTTACCTAGCAAACGGCACCCATCTTAAAAAGCTGTGGCCTTCTTAGCGGCAGGTAGTTTTAAGAGGCAAGTTCCTTCCCCCCTTTGCGGTTTTTCCAAGTGACAGTGATGTATTGCTCAATTAGCGGACTGAGGGACCGAACCCAGAAGGGAGGGGTTCGTCTTCTTTCGCGACAACGCGTTCCCTTGCGCCCGTGGCAAAAGATCATTAGTATACAAAGGCCGGTGTTGAAATGACCCTCGGTTTAGTTCGCAGATGTGGTTGTGCTCAGTAAAGGGAGATTTAGTTTAAAGTGTGCATTATCGCACTGCACAGTGTTTTGTACAGATAGCATTTTTTTCTTTTCAAGGAAGTAGTTTTTCTTTACAACTTTTGCCTCTGCGCAACAAATGAAGATTTAACATTTAGAAGATGTGTTTGATAACTGAGAGCATACACGTTACTATTTTCCTAATACAAAAAAAAATATTAATAACTAAATATATGTTTTATTTTTGATTGTTATGTGGATTATATAATTTTTTGATTACCCGCTTCGTAAATCTAAGTATTTCAAAATAAAGTTGCAGATTTATAGTATAGACAATATTTTACCAAAGCCGCGAAATGTAAAAATATCAAACAATATTAATTATATTTAAAAGTCTTACTCTTATTAAAAATAATTAATAGTGTTCCGTCCTAAAATGTTTAAATGTATAGCCGGAACGCTCCGGAACGGCGTTCCGGTACCTCTCTTTAGTAAAAAATTATTATGATTCCAGATTTTTGTTTGATGGATGCTGCATTGCACTCCCACACTCCACGGAAGGTTACTGTTCTGGTACCTCTATTTTTAGAAATCGAGCACTGACTATAAGTATATGCGAAGAAATAGCAAAATGTTAGGGGGTGGGTGCATTTTTTTTTTGTTTTACAGACAATGATACAAGTCTATTGTAATAAAATTCCCAGCCTTTCTAAAGGGATGTTGAATAAAGTAAATAGAGTGTAAGTTTAAGGCTGTTTTTTCACACACCGGGAAAACCAGTACCGGTGATGGCGCCGGATGCAATGCTACGGTATACATTGCCGCATCGGGCTACGTGAAAAGTTCTAATTTAATAACATTGCCACCTGCTGCCGGTGCCGTACCCGACTCCGGTTTTCCCGGTGTGAGAAAAAGCGGCCCTAATGACTGTCTTTTAACTGCAAAAAAGTATTGTGGAGACAAGGGGGAGGGAGGAAAGTATGGGGAGGATTAAAACTAATGTATCAGTGCGTGACATGGAGAAGAGGGATAGACAAATAAAATGAAAAATAGCGTGGCGTAATAAATGACCGCTCTTTGTACGAATTTTTAAATCGTTTTATTACTTCCTTTCTTAAATTTCCAATTTTAAACCTTACATTTACTTATTTTAGACTTTTATAGATTACGTTATATTCAAAACAATTTTAATTGCATGGTCAAAACTTTTCCTCATTAAAATTTCCATTTTATAAGAGTTTCATTCTTTCCACGTCATCTGAGTAGAGATGGGCACATTTTTCTTATATAGTTATTGAATACAATTTGGTTAAGATATTATGTTAATGGATTTTAGTGTAGTTGTGTTGTTTATGATTTAATGATTATTATTGCTTATTTTTGAAATAGTGATTATGTATAATCATTGTCAACAGGACGTAGAAGCAGTAGAGTGGCAGTGTTTCCATGCTGGTTTCGTACAATTACTACCATTCAATTATTTTAATTTTTATTCGTCAGACAAGGACAGTGTATCACAGCGTTCTCTTCTCATTTATTAAGATGACACCCTTAATTATCGTGCGACGTAATAATATATTCATTTAAAAAATTAAATATAACAAACTAGAAAGTTAATTCGAAATCAGTTTAGAATACCTCATGCGTTTATAATAGCTTCGAATCTTATGTTGCAATTTTGAAAAATACGCATATTTTTTAAGTATATATGAGCACGCGTAAGTTGAATAAATTTTAGTTAGTTAAATAAAAGTTGTGGCCTCTAGGCACGGGCCTAATGCGTCTATTGGTAACTCCTACCTTGATTCCACCAGCACCTGAAGATATATCTTCCGTAATAAATTCATTCACGTCCTGAGACTCTACTGAGGAACCATCCGAATTTATTATTCATGTTAAGCTTGCACCTTTCTCCACTGTGGGAGGTATTCCTCTGTGTATTTGGCTGAACCGTTCACAGTATTCCATCGTACAGCACAGTTTTTATTTCACAGTCCCTCAACTAGCCTCTAATGAGATTGGCAGAAACAACAATTTTTTCCTTTGTCTTCGACCGTATAACTAACGCAAACAGTGTAATTGGAATACTATTCGAAAAACCGTTGGCCACATCGTCTCACAAAAACACTCCAACAAGTCAAGTCTATAGAGTAAAATAAGATCGTAGGAATAAAAAAGCCGAGTCAGTGTGCTTTTGTAATTCTCCTCAAACAACCCATAAATAATGAAGTGGAACTGAAGAAGTTGTAAACATCCAATTAATGTTGCTATAAATTGGATCGAAATCTGAAGCATATGCCGTTCGTATACTCTTGGCATACAGCCTCCGCGATCATCAGTTCGATAGCATGTTTGGCATATTTCTCGCATACTATAAATCAGTCGGGCATACGAAGGGCATACACGTGTCATAGTAATATTTTGCCTCGGGATATATTCAGTTTAAATATATTTCGTAATCAGCTATTGGAAGTTGTATTGATTAAAAAGAACCTGAAAAATTGCTTTTCGGGACATCGTGCTTCGTTTATACAAGATGTTTTATTTCTCTTTGTAGCTCAACTGTGTTTTGTTTTTTTGGTAACGTTTAAATAACAGATTTAAAAAACTTTCGAATTTTCTATATAGCAGAGCTCGTAACACTTTTTACATGTGTCCCTAGGGGAAAAGGGACTAAAAATCTTTAAAAAAAGGACCTATAAAACTTAAATACTCATTAAATTTTAGGTCATCAATGTTAGATACAAAATTATAGGAAAAACTCAATAGAGCAAAAAGAGTTTTAAATAAAAAAAAGCTATATTTTCTATGTAACAATACATGCTAGTCGCGCACTAGCAACTATTGGACATCTAAATGAAAAATTAGTTGCTTGTAACAGAAAAATTCAAATTGTATCTGCTCATTTAGAAATTATTGGGCATGTAACTATTGTGCGAAAATACTTTTTTAATATGTTTTCAATAATCTCACGTTTGTTTGTTTTTAATTTTAAAATTATGGTCCGAATTGAAATTTAGCAGTTATACTTATGCCACTTATGTCTATTTTACAAATAAAATGTAAATCGAACAGTATTTTTCTAATTACAATATGAGGTACTGGGAATATATATAATTACAATTTACACTTGAACCTGCTATTTATCATTCTTCTCCTAAACAAGGTCTTCATTTACATTTTGTTTTTGATACAATGCATAAACGAGATCCGGTGGTTCTGGAAGGACAGAAATTTTTTACACATGGCCCTATATTCTACACCAATGTCATTAATTACATTTGTAAAGACAAAAACAGTAAGCCTGCTCCTGATTTAACGATATTTCGAGAGTTGCAACACCCTATTAGCAGACCCAACATAAATACTAACATGAATGGTGATTTTTGTAATGGCGATTTCAAAATAAATATAATTAATATTTGGTTAAATAGGAGAGGGGAAAGGGCCAGAAATGTGTTATCATAGGCATAAAGGGGAAAAATATTTTTGCTAAAATAAGGGACCGTATTTTAAAAAAAAAAGGACTTTTAGGGAAAAAAAGGGACCTGCTGCGAAGCCTGATACAGTTCTCGAACGTCTTTTGTTTCATTGTTCCAGAATTGGATTTCCTTACATTTTAACCTGTATAGTCAGACCTAATTAATGGCTATTCCCCAAATTCCACTAATTTGATTTTTAAAATTAAACGACACACATATACCTTCTTAATAAAAATGAATATATAATCAGATTATTTTTTCTTCAAAAAAATAGCTTACAATGAAAAACTAGCGTAACTTAGGGGTTACTTGAACAACACAAACCACAGCTCTCAAAAGAACTCCTTTATTCCTAACAAGCTTACCCCCCCCCCCCCCCTTCCTAAACACATAGCAGGATAAGATGTGATCCACCAGCTGCTATTCGCACCTTTCTAAGAAAACCTAACTTTGGATTGCACGTGGCTTCCGTATGGAGGAACTAGTTTTCGCAAACAATGCGCCTCTTTGGTCAACAGGCAGCAGCAGGGCGGGTCCGCAATTGTCATGTCGTAGTATTTTTACACAGAATGCTCTCTATACATCATAATGAATAGGGGTTGGGTGACATAGCACGGGCTTTGGTTCAGGATCTCTCCATAAAGGAAAACCCGGGAGTCGTAATTTTGACAATGATCAGCTGACTAGGACAAGACCTGAGCAAACACCCTATGCACCTGACACAGTAGTGGGGACTTCGAGCCACGACAGATTAAACGTGCACAAATCCGCTATTTATTTAGGATGGACATTTTTTTTGCGTATGAAAATGTACGAAGCTGCAACCCCCTGATCACGACCTCGCTGCGCAGTTGAAGTCGATATTTGAACTCACAGCTCGCCAATTACGAAATTTACAACTTTACTATGGAGACCCAGTGTCTTATAAAGCTAGGAAAAGAGTATTTTAAATTAATCCGACAATAATTGTGTAAGATTTTCGAATTTATTTAAAGAATAAATCGGACAGTTGCCAGTTCCGTTCCTTCGCAATAAACATCAACCGTGTATAGGGGAATTGTGCACGTTAAACCTGCCATGATCCAAAGTTTTCACGCCTATGTTAAATGAAGTTGGTGCCAGCTCAGGTCTGTGCTCGTCATCTGAATATGTTAAAATTAAATCCTTTATTTCATAAACTAAGTGTACTTTTTTTCAAATTATCTGAAAATAAAGAAAAATATTATATCTTTTATAACATTGATTTTTAAAATTGATATAGAAAATTTAAAATATTAGATAACATCTTCCCGATGTGGATGTAGCGTATAATTCAATTATAATATTTATTCCTTACTTTAAAAATAAAAATCAAATTTTGCAGTTAGTTAGTTACTGCAATAAATTACGTTTTTACTATAAAGCACGCATTTTTATAGTTAATTTGGCAGTTGATGGAATGACATGGACAATGTTGATGGAATTGTGTACAAAAATATGCCTTTTTTACATAAGTTTCTGATTCCGTAAAAAAAAATTGTACAAATAAGAAACTTTAATTATTCCACACGGCGCAAACAAAAAGAGTTTATCTGAATTCCGTACCGTACAATCTGATAAGATTAATTATTCAATTACAGAAATCACATATTCACCTAATGTTTACCTTATAACAACCTCTTTCTTTTCCCGCTCGTATTAAACCTATCAACCATGGATTTCTATTTTCCACCATTATGTTTTCTCGTCCCCCCCCCCCCCCCCATACCATTTTGCAGATTTTGTCCGGGGCCATCGTTGAACCGCTTTGTTCATTCCACTCGCAAGCGGTTTTCAATTGCCCCTGAAAACACACCTGGTGAAAGGCCGCAGTCGTACAAAAGAATGGTGCTTGTTTGTGCTTTTCTTTTCGACTGGAAACCGGGTCTGTTAGCCATTGGTATTTACTAACAAAATAAAAAACACAACCACTTCACCGACACATTTTATTTCCCCGGAATCCAGTCTAGAGTCGGGCATTATGAAAATTTAAATTGTCATTAGAGCCTTCTCAGAAACACTCACATTGCCTAACACGTGGGCTCACTGTACAATCCTACACAACTGCAAATAGTTTCCACCAACAATAAGAGTTATAGGATTTTGGAATCAACCGACCCGATTTGACTTTAGGGCACACTCTACAGCTTAGCGAATAGCAAAGAAAAGAATGTATAACATATGGAGAATTTGTATATGTGAAAGTTAATACTAACAGGATTACGAAAGACTCCCAATCTTATTTTATAATAAATTAAAACATTTAAAAAATGTTTCCACAATTTTTTTTGTAAGTTACTTAATAATATAATTAATCTTACGATTTAACCCAAATTTTGTATTTATAATCTGGGGCCTCCAGTTGTTCAATGCAAAAAGGCCTTTAACTGGAAATCAGAGGATTACTAGTTCGAGCCCAGGCGTTGGACTTGACAAAGACAATTAAAAAAAAGTAGGGACTTGCGATTGGAGGGTTGCCAGTTTCGCTACAAAAATGCTAGAAAGTCGTCCTGAATATCCAACAAATTATACTGGCGTGTATATGGGACTGGTGCAAGATAAATCTGATCTCGAAACAATGTCATGACGCCTATTGAGGTCGCATGGGGTGCCATCTCAGGTTGTGTTCTCGTCATCTGACCATTCAAAAATACGAGGCATCGTTCCTGGGTCTTTCCTTCGAGATAGACCCCGAACCGTAGCCAATAGCCCAATGTGCAGCTCTAATGCGACGTGGTCGCCAATAGCCCACTGTGCAGCTCTAGTGCGACGTTATTTAACCAAACCAAAACCAAAATCTAA
Organism: Troglohyphantes excavatus; assembly: GCA_963932185.1. Taxonomy (NCBI): domain Eukaryota; kingdom Metazoa; phylum Arthropoda; class Arachnida; order Araneae; family Linyphiidae; genus Troglohyphantes; species Troglohyphantes excavatus. The sequence continues at coordinate 32,217,547 of OZ010678.1, forward strand.
TGCGACGTAAATTAATCGAACCAAACCGTATATATAATCTCCCGGTTGTAAACTGACAAATTGGAAGCCTACAAAAAAAGTTTTTTATATTTTACTCTCTCACATTTGATGCACATATTCGCTGACGAATCGATTTAGGGGATACAGCCTCTTTCCTAGAGGTATTGATCCATGAAAGATATAACGTGCAATATCCCCTCATCACATGATAAGTTTCTAATAGTATTTGTATGGGATAGAACAAGATTAACTTGGGGATTTCAGCATGCCCAATATAAATATTACAGTTGTAAATAAAAAATCGTAGAATAATTGCTGTACGTTTAAGTAATTTCTGTAATAACTCAATGAATTTGAAAAAACTTATACAAATCAAATATTTCTTATAATCAAATGATAGATTAAAATTAAAATTTTGTAATCGAGGATTTTTAAAACTTTAAAAAAAAAAAACTGCTCCTGTAAATAACGCTTTGATATATTAAAAAATATTTCGAAAAATTAATGAATTAATTTCAAAATATAAGTTTATTCTATAAGATTTGTCATAATTTAATTTTAATAAATTTATAAATTGTTTGTAACCAATTATTAATCAATCAATAACATTTATTATTTCCAGCAAAAAAAAATCAGTAAAAACTTTTCTAAAATAATAAATTTAATAAGTAATGAAATAATTTAAGTAAAATACTAAAATATTTTAATTGGATGTAATACTTTTAATTAGTACATATATAATTTAAATTTAATGTAAAAATTAAAACAGATGAAATTATTTAAATTACTTGACATATTTTAATTAGATCAAATAATTTTAATTAGTTAAAATAATTTTAATTAGATGAAATAGTTTGAATTAGATCAAATAATTTTATTTAAATGAAATAACTTGTAATTTGAAATTTATTTTTTAATACATATTAATAAACTGAAAAACTATTAGAATTTTGTATTAAAACTTTCAATGGTCACCATCCCAATTTAAATCCGAATAAAAGGATATAATTAAACCTTAATATTTTAATTCCTTAATTTTTCCGATAAATCAGAACCAAAAATATTTTCTTTCATAACTTTTCTCTTAAGTTTTTTAAAATAGCAATTATTATATTCAGTACATTAACAGTTTCGTTCCTATTAATAATATCAACATTCCAGCTAAATATAAATTCGAATACTTAATGGAAGACAACATCTAAAATTAATTTAAAAAATCAATATTAAGTTTTTAAATCATCACTTTACGCTTCTCAAGTAGACAACTAAAAGATTGCCGTCTTCTACAAAAGTGAATAGTGTCCTTCCCCCAACAGGGGAAAGAACTTCCATATGTCTTTCAGCCCAGCCCCCAATTAGTAAGCTATGGGAGGTCTGGGGGGAAGGAAAAAAGATAAGAGACGAGAATACTCGTCGGTGCCGCTCAGGGTGTAGAAAAGCTAGACGAGTATACTCGTCCTGTGCCGCTTTCCGTACAAAAAAGTTTCCGAGATATCTCGTCGTTGCCGCCAGGAGGGTAAGTTGTTCCGACAATTTCAAAAGTTCAAAACACAGCACACAGACTGGATTCGTTATCAAAGTATGAACCCCGGTTTTATTTCTTAGTCGGATACAGCTCGTGTCGCGAGTTCTATCTTACGGATGTCAGCTGTCGTCGAGATGAGAATTCCAATCGATTTATACTAATTTAAATAATTTAGGCTAAAAACAGTAAAATTAACAAATTTTATTTACGAAATACTTTATTTAGAAGGTGGTGGTCCGCGTTTTGTGTTACTTTCGATTCGGTGGTCCGTGGGAACCACTGATGTCCGTAAAAATTAGATTTAAAATAGTTGAAAAAAACCTACTATTTCTTTACATTAAAAAAATCCAAGTTTAAAGCCGAAAAGATATTTAAGTAAATTAACTTAGTCGAATGAAAGCAGCACAACAAAAGATAATGGCTTTAAAATTAGTCAGAGTGTGTACATTTGGACACAATATTTCAAGAGCATTAAACATGTCTACAAAGTATACAAGAAGGGTATATTTTGTAAATGGGATGTGCCAGCAATGTTCATGCCAAAATCGAAATGAAACGAAAACAGCTGTAGCATTTATCTTCAGGAATGTATCCGAACGAATAACATGACTAAGTTACGTCAAACACGAAGTTATTAAAAAATACCTTTGGACACAAACGAAAATTATTTTGTTTATTTTTCAATAATTTCAGCATATAATACGAAACTGCTTAGTATTTCTGCTTTTGAAGTACTATACAACGAAATATTAGCCGTAAAACACAAGTTTTTTCTTTTTTTTTTCCCCCCGGAAATTCGGGTTACGCATTTACTTAATGCAAATATACCATATTTTTTCTAATTAATGACACACTAATTTATTTGAAATCTATTTTCTATTTTATTAAAGCTTTAGTGTCAAAACTTGTAAAACGATTTTTTCCATCCTTATGGAACTTCAAGGGAAAAATTTTTTGCAATTGATCTATACAAATAAACTGATTTTTTTTATGGTTTGAGAATTAAATTTAATTTCGAAATTAAAAAAAAAATATTATATCTTCACTTAAAGATTGCGTTCTTAGTTCCTGCATACAATGCAACCTGGTTATATATATATACTAGCTTAAATACCCGTTCTACGCACGGGATGGAAATAAGTTATAAAATAGATACAAATAGGTTTCATAATATTAAAATTGTCCATTGTTTCAATCTTAAAATATTACATTGCTACATGTTCTCCGTGTTAATCCTATGGAAAGGTTTTTAAAAATTCGTTATATTGGCAGTTCGAGTTCGAATTTTTAAAAATCCTTTCTTAGTGCACCCTTATGGCTCAAGATGAATCTGTGTTTCGAATTTCAGCATTCTAGGTTTTTTGGGTATGGAGATTCCTGAAAAAAGGGTTTTACACCCCTTTAAATACGTTCGCAGGGTATTAACTGCAGGCTATTTCGTTCACATTACTCCTAGGGGAATCGTGTTATGGGCTATAAATGACATACCATGGTATAGGAAAGTGAGTCGCGTCGATCAGGTCGTTTGTTAACCCATTTTACCCTCTGATCTTTATACCGCATGAAGGAAAATTTTTCCCTTGGTGACAGGCAGTATACACTTCCACTCCAATAATTCTATGTAAAATCAGCCTTCGTGGATAAATGACATAACATGGAGTAGAGGAAGGTAGGCGCGTCAATCAGATTGACCATTTATACACTCTCCCTCTGACCTTCCTACCACGTGGGGTCCAAAGTATTTATGAACCAATTATTACGGTACAGAGTGGCTTCTACCTACCAAATAGATTATTTTTCTATGTAAGATATAAGTAACAACTCTGTCTCTATACAGAAAGTTAGAAAATTAGTGATGAGTCAGTGGATAAGTGGCAAGGATTTTTACTTGTGGCAGTTAGAGTTTGAATTTTTGAAAATGAACATCCTTTCTTAGTGAGCAATTTGGGCTTAAAATGCCATGCTCCATGCCAAATTTAATTTTCATAGTTGTTGTAGTACGGAATATCCCGTTATCCATTCATATTTTCACCATTTTGACATATATTTTATAATTTTTTGACACTAATTTCGCCATTTTTATGTTATTTTTACAAATATGATCATATTTTAGTTCATTTGGCAATATTTGATTCATTTGGCGAAAATTTTTATTCATTCGGGAAATTTTAATTTATTTGGCGATGTTTTTATTAACTTGGCGTAGGTTTTATTTATTTGGCGATATTTAGTCATCAGCCAATCAGAATGCTCCTGATTACATAATATTAAAATTTTCCATTGTTTCAATTTTATATTTTGCATTGTTACATGTTCTCCATGTTAATCCTATGGGAAGGTTTCTAAAAAATCGTTATTGGCATTTCGAGTTCGAATTTTTAAAAATCCTTTCGTAGTGCATCTCTACGGCCCAAGATGAATCTGTGCTCCAAATTTCAGCACTCTAAGTCTTTTAGATCTGTAGATACCCAAACTAACGTCGCTACAAACATCGAAAAAGGGGTTTTACAACCCCTTAAATACGTTCGATTTGAACAAAAATAGCTTACTTTTCCTATTTAAGGTATAAGTAACAAATTTGCCAAATTTCATCTTCATAGGTATACGGTAAGTTGGAGAATTAGTGATGAGTGAATGAGTGGGGATTTCGCATTTATATATATAGATATTAAATACAGCTATCGTAAATTAAAATATGTTGCATTTGTCCTATGAATGTCATGTAAAACAATGTAATGTTCATGCAATGTAAAACATCCAACACTTTATTTTGTGTGCTGATTCTAGACTGCAGTATAACTGATTGAAAATTTATAAAATGCGGATAAAATTACATACATCATATTTAAATTTTCACAGACGAACGGCCAGATAGACCCTGCAGTCGCCAAACTCTTGGAAAAATCCTGTCTTATTGAACCATTGTATATAAAAATTAAGTATTTTAAATTATCAATTATAATTGGCCATGGTAATTAAATTATTTATTTGATTATTTAATGTATAGAGTTTTTAGCTTATAAATAAAATACTTCTCGTTCATTTCTGAGGTACAACGCATTCGCCAAGAGTCGAGAGATGCGTCACAAACCCGTTTTTCTCCCTCTCATTCGGCGCCGTCGGCTTTGCGATAGATCAAAAAGAGTGAACCAGCCCTTGTATCTATTCTATGGTCCTGCTGCTTAATCGCCTTCTATGCGGATGACACTGCGGTGGTTTGCAAATCCGCTAATGCGAACCATGCAGTATATAAACTTCAAGAGAAAGTGGACGAGATAGAGTCCTGGTGTGAAAAATGGAAGGTAGCTATTCACGCTCAGAAATCTAATATACTTGTAATACGTAAAACCAAGAAAAATAAGCCCATCAAAACAATAATTGATATATTCGGAGAAACAGTTCCTATTGTAACTAAAGCCAACTATCTGGGGCTCATAATAAACAATAGACTAACTTGGACTGATCACATTAAACATGCAACTAATAAGGCTAAAGCAGCTATGGCCCGACTTCGACCCCTTCTAGGGCGAAACTCAAAGCTCTCACTCAACAATAAAAGACTTCTATACATTTCTACCATCCGCCCGATACTCACATATGCATCCCCTGCAATAGCATGTCTCACTAAAACTGATAAATATACACTCCAAAAATGCCAGAACAAAATCCTTAGGGAAATTGTTGATGCCCACCGATACGTGAGGGACAACCTTATTCACCAAGACCTCAGAGATCCTAAATTAGACACATTTATGTCTAAACTTAATACAACATTCTACAAAAATGCTCTAAATAAAGACAACGACTACCGTAGCTCATTACATTACGAAGTTCTCATGGAAGACGCAAAAATTAGGCCCTTTGCGGCCTTCTATGCTTCCGATGCTATCCTGTCCCTACTCTAAATAGGGACTTGGCACGCACACACCAAGTGGCATGGTTCCATGGTACTAATTCCCAAGACTACCCATATTTTGGGAAAATGACTTTTATGTCAATCCACGTCCGCTAATCATGCCCCGTCCCTCGTTGGATTCTGATCATCTCTCCTGGTCTCTCTCTCTAGCCGCCTAACGGCTATGTCAGATCTCAAATGTCCGGCGCCTACGGCGTTAACTCCGATGAATCGGTATGAATCGTAAGATTGTCACCGAGTTGCACCCCATATTAAAGATTAAAGAAAAATGGATTGTATTATAGGAAACGTCAATAAGTTACATGGCGATACAGTAACGTTGTATACAAGAAATTCTAAACGAAATTTCAAAAACGGTCATTTGACCGCGCGTGGTAGGTTTATTGTTAAATATCAAAATATTCTTTTCCATAAATAGCAAAATAAGCATTTTGTGCTAAATTCAGTCAGAAATGTTTCACACGTAAATTTACCACGTTGCAAATATGTCCCGAAACTCTCTTGCAAGAGATTTCGCGACGTATTCTTTAAAGCTATTTAGTTTCATTGGTCTGAAGTCGGGGGCGCTGCAGTCGATCTACAGAATGTGGGAGTGAAGCCCATGTACGTTTTATCTTTAATCTTTAAAATGGGGTGCAACTCGGTCACAATCTTGCGATTCATACCGATTCATCGGAGTTAACGCCATAGACGCATGACATTTGAGATCTGACATAGCCGTTAGGCGGCTAGAGAGAGAGAGACCAGGAGAGCTAGGCAAGAATCCAACGAAGGACGGGGCCTTGATTAGCGGACGTGAAATGACATAAAAGTCATTTCCCCAAATTTTGGTTGGAGCCCCAGTTGCTCAGTTGGTAAGGCATTCAGCTACTAATCAGATGATTGGTGGTTCGAATCCGTGAAATGGACTTGACATAGAAAAGTAAAAAAGTAGTGATCTTGCGATCGGAGGGTTGCCAGCTTCGCTACAAAAATACTAGAAAGTCGTCCAGAATATCCAACAAATTATACTGGCGTGTATACGGGACTGGTGCACGATACATCTGATCGGGGTCCAAAGTCCCGACGTCTATTGAAGGCGTTGGGTGCCAGTTCAGGTGTTTCCTCATCATCTGACCGTGGTTCTAAAATAAAGAGGTGCATGTATTAATGTGTTTGTGAATGTTTATGTGTTCCCGGGTCTTTCCTTCGAGATTGACCCCGAACCGTCGCCAATAGCCCACTTTGCAACTCTAGTGCAACGTTAATTAACAAAAACAAAAACAAAAAAAAAACAAAGTGTGGGTAGTCTTGGGAATTAGTGCCATGAAACCATGCCACTTGGTGTGTGCGTGCCAAGTCCCTATTTAGAGTAGGGACAGGATAGCATCGGAAGCATAGAAGGCCGCAAAGGGCCTAATTTTTGCGTCTTCCATGAGAACTTCGTAATGTAATGAGCTACGGAAGTCATTGTCTTTATTTAGGGCATTTTTGTAGAATGTTGCATTAAGTTTAGACATAAATGTGTATAACTTAGGAATTCTGAGGTCTTGGTGGATAAGATTGTCCCTCACGTATCGGTGGGCATCAACAATTTCCCTAAGGATTTTTTTTCCTGACGGCACCGGACATTTCAAAACTCGAAGGGTTGGACAGAACATTGACAAAACAGGACTGATAACATAACTTAAAGAAGCATACAAATTAATAATAAAACAGTGGCGGCTCGTGGACTACAGCAAGTACAGCCGGGCTGCACCTAAATTTATTAGTGTATTTTAAAACTAAAATCAGATATTTTACGAATTTTCTTAAATGAAGGTTAGAATTGAAAATTAAATTTATACGGTGAGTAAACAAAATCTCCGATAAATAACAAGCCTGTTGCCGTAATGCATAATTCAGGAGGGCCGAAAACTCCATTCAATCAAAACTGCAGCCAAAAAGTGAAGTTCGAAATCGGCTGCATCGTTGCTATGGCAACCTCTACGTAGTATGGAGATTCCCCCCTACTAATGCACTGCATGTGTGGTGAGATACAGCCCGAATTGAATTCTCTGATTTAAGCTGCACTTGGTAATTCGATAACTGATGGGCTCGTGCGAGAATTTCGGAGATGGGTGGGAGAACTGATAATTTCCAAGATAAATAAAAAATAACCGATAATTTCTCTCCAAACGGAAGTAGTTTTCGTGATAAATTTAATGTGTGTTGTTTGTCTCGTTATTTAAGTTCATATCAAAATTGACCGCATGCCTAAAAGGAGGATTGCTTTAATTTTCAAAAAAAAAATAAGTGTTTTCTATTTATTTCGAATGTTATAATTTCGTAAAAATTATAGGAAACTATGATTTGAGTAGTAAATAATAAAGAATTTCCGTTCATGTATGGTTTGTGGAAAATAGGGGCGTGGGGTGGTTTCACATGATTTCGGCTGCACTAAACAGTCACTGTGATAAAAGTACGTATAACAATAAAAGTATAGAAATTAACAACAAAAGCACACAAAATAGCGATAATTTTTAAAGTCATACAAATATTTCTGGGAATCAACAGTACAGTGACTGGCGTACTGGAGTAGACCAGAGACAGGCCAGGGAACTAAATAGTGGCTGTCCTAGATCTCGTCCTATGCAAAGCGTCCTTGATTGGTTATTGGTAGTACTGGTATTCGTAGGTTCATCGGATCACTGACTGCACATAGTATTCCAGGGCATATTTTAACATACAGTTGGTGGGACATTTTCCCCACCAGTGATAAAAATCCCTGATGGGGATAAAGAAAAATCCCCACTACTCACGTGGATTTGACGCCCATTTTTTTTATTGGTGTCCTAAATATTTTGTAAAACGGAAAAACATCCACCATTTTTGTTCAATTAAGTAAATTAATTGAGTTTGAACTGACAAACAAATAAGTTTTAGCATTTTTTGCACACATTTTTTGTTAACCTACATGTAGGCTGGGACAACACTTCGAGCGTGAATGGGCTGTAGTAGAGCGAATATGACGTCATCATCGTGATGCAAACAACTCAGACCGAATGGCCTCAAACACGTGACTTCTTTTCAAAATTATGAATTTAAAAAATACTCGCGATTGGCTGATGAATTGGGAAATGTGTAACAGTGAAAATTTATGAATGGAATGACGTCATTAACAACGTGACTGAGGTCATATATGTTGGCCTCACTTTGAAGTTAGCGAGATTATAACATTATGTTTTCTCTAGTATTAAGGAACCATGCTCGAAGGGACAGCATGTGTCCCATAGAGTATCCAGTGGCGGATTTTTTTTTCTCATTAAAATGGTAAATATTTTCCTTATTTACTTACAATATAATGCTATTTATCTAAACTTTAAAATATATTTTGTTTAAAATAAAGTTTATGAATTTCTTGATATGTAACTGGATTTTGCGTAATATATTTCATATTGTTTTTGTAATAAAATTGCATTACGAATAACATTGTAAGTTAAAACAAAACGGTTTTAGTTTTTTAAATACTCAATAGGTGGCGACACTGATTTGAAATTGTTTTACTTTATTTATATGTTTGTTTAAATATTTTATTCAAACCAATTTATATTTTAAACAAATATGTTTAGAATAATAAAGGTGAAGGGACAGTAAATAATCTATAGGACAAAAAAAGTGGTTTATCATTAATATGTATTCAAGCAATAATTTGATAAAATAATGATTGATCCCGACTTGGACAGTTTGGGATTTCTCTTACTAGATGGCGCTACTTCCTTCATCTATTTAAATTTTTGCATCTGTATTCAATTTTTCAATTACAATAAAGAAGTTAAAGAAAAAATCAAGTTTCAACAAAACAAACACAAAATAACAGATTCTACTTTTCTTTTTATATGCATAAAATATATGTTTTTAAATATTGTTTGAATTTCTTGTCATCTTGTCTTTGTTTTTATTTTGTGTATTTTTTTTTATTTTGTGTATTTAAAATGTATTTTGTTGTATGTGTACTTATTGCGTTGTCTGGACTGGCCTTGGGGCTCCTTGACAACATTGTGTTATTAATAAAATAATAATAATAATATTTAAAGATTATTTAAAGTGTGTAATATGAACACAGGCCTTCAATTTCGTAATTTCTTAATTTTATAATTTTTTTTTTTTTTAAAAAAACGTAATAAAATTTGAAAATTTCGAAATTATATTTTGTTTTCTGTTAGTTTCAAAAACGGACCAAAAATATATATTATATTGTCCTTGGGTTTTGCCTCTTAATAGCTATAATAACATGATATGATATGATGTCCCTTTACTTCCAATTGAATAAGAATAGCATGTTGTCAGCCGTGTGCCTGTTTTCTCACTAACACTGAAAGATATTCTCAACATTTCCATTCTTGCCGTTAGACCGAAGATTTCATTTATAAAGGATTATGTGTAAAGGATGTATAAAGGCAAAGTGGTTATTTGGATAACTGGAGGGGGGGGGGGAGGGTGTTTTATCCGTCATATTACAATATACTACAAAATTTTGAATCCAAACCAGGCCCGTCGCAACGGGGGTACCCTATAATCTGCAAAACCCTGAAGTTGGGAATTTCAACTTCTAAAACCCCCTAGAATGCCCGCTCTGAGGTTTAATTCAAGTTTAATATTACAAGTTAGGCAATTTCTAATCTTCCCTCTCTTTCAGACAAAGAAAAGTAAAAAAGTAGTGATCTTGCGATCGGAGGGTTGCCAGCTTCGCTACAAAAATACTAGAAAGTCGTCCAGAACATCCAACAAATTATACTGGCGTGTATACGGGACTGGTGCACGATACATCTGATCGAGGTCCAATGTCCTGACGCCTATTGAGGTTGCGTCTGGTGCCAACTCAGGTGTTGTCCTCGTCATCTGACCATGGTTCAAAAATACGAGGCATTGTTCCCGAACCAGATTGTAGCCCACTGTACAGATCTAGTGCGACGTTAATACAAACCAAACCAAACCAAACCAAACCAATCCCTCTCTTTCATTTGCAAATAATATTAATTTTCTTCAGACATAAATTTTTCTAACTCAGTGATTTTTAAAACTCGAAATTCCTAAGTGTTAAGGTTTTAAGATTATTGGGGGGTCATGCTCCCCCCCCCCCCAACAAAAAAAACCCGGTGTGACGGGCCTGGTCCGTAGTCATATACCGGCCTGGTCCGTAGTCATATACCGGCCTGGTCCGTAGTCAATGTTTTAAGTAAAGTAGTTTGTTCAATGTTCGAGGCTCGCTGCCCGATTAGACGCGCTCTCTAATAATAGACATCCATCGCGTTGGCCACGCCCACTTTCTACGTCTGAAAAGAAAAACATTCGAAGAATATCGATCGATCAGGGGCGTGGGTTTCGCTCTTCGCAGTAAAAGGGAAGCGTCGTCATCATTCAATGCGTATCTATGACAACGGCTTCCCTGGAAAAATCCACACGCGTCGCCATGACAACCATCGTAATGAGAGTACTCCTGCACTTCCGATATCGGGGGAGTCCATTTCATTTGAAGGGGGGAAGGAGCGGGAAGGGCAGTTTATCGATTTTTCCAGATGAAGAAACGAAAATGTAAACATCGGATTTTCACGTGGGATGTTCCCGCCAAAACAAAATTTAATTCGTTTTGTTCTTTGTTTAAGGACTTCTTACTTCTTGGATTATTTGTGTGATAGATTGATCAATTATTTATGGTGGGAAAACAATACACGCGACGTGTCTAAATAATAAATTGCGAAAAACGATGTATTGATTTGAGTTGGTGAAAGAAGCATCATTTCAATCGCCAAAATCGATGTTTTTGCATCTTTTTGGCAATCAATTCTTAATGACAATCCTAAAGAAATAAATTTTAATGACTAGTAGATCCTCTGATCACTAGGTACCAAGTTAGATCCCGCAAGGAAGAACTTTGCAAAATTCTTTTCCACCCGAGCGATGGACTTGACAAATAAAAGTAAAAAAGTTAGTGATCTTGTGATCGGAGGGTTGCCAGCTTCGCTACCAAAATAATAGAAAAGTCGTCCAGAGCATCCACAAAAAATTATTGGCGTGTATACTGGTGCACGATAAATCTGATCGGGGTCCAAAGTCCCGACGTCTATCGAAGGCGTTGGGTGCCAGTTCAGGTGTTTCCTCGTCATCTGACCATGGTTCTAAAATAACGAGGTGCATGTATGAATGTGTATGTGTTCCCTTCCCGAGAGTATGTGTTATTTCCCTCGAGATAGAACCCGAACCGTCGCCAATAGCCCACTGTGCAGCTCTAGTGCGACGTTGATTAACCAAACCAAATCTAATAAGAGGATACTTGAGTGTACTTAAAAAAAAAAAAAGTTTGTCGAAAAAATACTTTTTGAAAATTGTTTTAGTTATTTTAACTGACTTTTATGTTATTTTCAGTGCTGATTCTAAAAATGAAATCCATTTTTTTTCTATCACGAAGGTTTATTAACAAAACGATTTCATATAATGGAGGATTTGATTGGTTTGGTTAATAAACGTCGCACTAGAGCTGCACAGTGGGCTATTGGCGACGGTTCGGGTTCTATCTCGAAGGAAAGACCCGGCAACACATACACATTCACACACACATTCATACATGCACCTTGTTGCAGACCGGCCCACTTGGGGGATGATTCACTGTGCTGAGAGGCCCCATTTGGGTTTGGAATGTGGCATCTTCCACTTAAAAAGTTTCGGTTCGGATTTCGAACAGAGAGAGCACCAGGCCGCCATTGAGTATGGTTGGAAAAAAGTCAGCTCCTCCACAAAAAGTATTTTTTGGGAATGTAAATAAAAACTAGTTCAGTTTTTAAAAGATGTCTCTTCTCCTTGAGTCTTCCGAACTACAGGAAATGCATCGAACCTGGTAGGTTTGCATTTGCATTTACAAAATTATGGCGCCCGAACAGGGACTCGAGGAAAAAGAGACAATGCAATCTCTCAAACAAAGACGCACAGCCGTGCGAGGTTCATTCACAAAGGCCGTTAAGCTCTTATGTGAGCTTATAACGGAAATGGCTGAAGCCGTGAATGTCCAAATAGCTTTAAATCAGCTAGAAGAAAAAGCCAAAAAACTCTTTGCCCTAGACGCTGTGTTCCAGGAACTCCTGCAGAGTCAGGAAGGGGGATGCAGCCAAAACGACTTCAATCAAGAATGCTATGCTGCCGAAGTATATGAAGAGAAGCTTATAGCTTGCCGTGTCCGAGCTACAATACATCTAAAAGAATTGACGATCTCGTCGAGGGATGGAGATCGCGTTCGAATCCGAGGAGATTCATTCCCGGCCGCGGTTGTGACCCACTCAGCCGATTTCATCCCCCCCGTCCCAGTATTGAAGGTCTCGACGACAGATGAAGATGCTATTCGAATCCGAGACGATTCCTTCCCGGTCGAAGTAGCGACCCCTCAGCCGATTTCATCCCCCCCGACCCAGTGCGGCGAATGCCGGAAAGGCTTGTGTATGATGCAAGTTGTAAACAGAAGGGATTATCGTCTCCGAATCAATGTTTGGAAAAAGTGCCAAACCTTCTACTTAGTGCATCTGATAGTGTAAACTCAGGTGAGTCAGTAACTTATCGTCATACAAATGTTTGTTTTGGTGTAAAATGCTCACCATTTCAATTAAGTGCCACCATAAATCATCATTTGAATCTAGTGCCCCGTGATCTTTCTCCAACTGCCAATCATCTAAGTGTTGATGATTGTATCTCAAGTTTATGTGACTTGGGGATCACTGGAATTCGTCCATTCTATTCGATGGACACTTCTACAGCTGTTAGAAACAGTTTCAACAGTTTTCGGAGTAAGATGACCGAGTGGTGCACATTAGTGATAAATCGAATTAAATACATTCTTTCTGTGACTGATCCTCCTCAGTTCTGGCATAATATACCAGGTGTATAAAAAGCTGCCAACCTCGAGTCTCGTGATTGTTTTACTGAAAAGTTGAAACAATTAAAATGGTGGGAGGGTCCATCTTGGCTCTGAAATTCAGAATCCAGGTGGCCTTCTAGTGTAAATATTCTAAATGAAGAGATAAGTAGTTCTGAGAAACTAAAAGTGTTTTAACTGTACATAATGATGTAGTGAAACAAAACAAATTGTATTTTGAATATGTCTCTTCATATTTAGAAATTTAAGACTCTTTGTATCTCACAACAAACTCTTAACGCTGGTAACGTGCCAAAGTGGTCGAACTGTGAATGCACCAGATCGTTTAAGCTATTAAGAATGAAACTTAAGAGAATTTAATATTTAGAATATTTTTTTCAATTTATACTTTTTTTTGCATTTAAATTTATATGTATATATATTTTGGCATTAATTAGTAGGCATTCTTTTAATTAGCAACTAAGTCATTGTTTTTGTTTTCAATGAACAATATGTGTGTATTTGTATATATTTTTGTATTCTTTTTGTATATTTGACTTTGCTTTTGTGGGGAGAGCTGTAGTAAGTAAAATTTGAGTTTATAAGTTTAAACTCATAGGTGGGAGAATGTTGCAGACCGGCCCACTTGGGGGATGATTCACTGTGCTGAGAGGCCCCATTTGGGTTTGGAATGTGGCATCTTCCACTTAAAAAGTTTCGGTTCGGATTTCGAACAGAGAGCACCAGGCCGCCATTGAGTATGGTTGGAAAAAAGTCAGCTCCTCCACAAAAAGTATTTTTTAGGAATGTAAATAAAAACTAGTTAAGTTTTTAAAAGATGTCTCTTCTCCTTGAGTCTTCCGAACTACAGGAAATGCATCGAACCTGGTAGGTTTGCATTTGCATTTACAAAACACCTCGTTATTTTAGAACCATGGCCATATGACGAGGAAACACCTGAACTGGCACCCAACGCCTTCTGGCACCCAACGTTATTGGTGACGGTTCGGGAATTATCTCGAAGGAAAGACCCGGGAACGATGTATTTTTGAACCATGGTCAAATGACGAGGACAAAACTTGAGCTGGCACCCAACACCTTCAATAGACGTCGGGACTTTGGACCCCGATTAGATTGACCGTGCACCAGTCCCGTATACACGCCGTTAATTTTTGCCGATGTTCTGGACGACTTTTCTAGTATTTTGTAGCGAAGCTGGCAACCGTCCGATCACAAGATCCCTACTTTTTTTTTTTTTACTTTTCTTTGTCAAGTCCATCGCCTTGGATCGAACCAGGAATAATAGGATTCCCAGCTGACGTCTTTAACCGCTCAGCCAAAGAGGTTTGGTTTGGTTTGGTTAATTAACGTCGAGCTAGAGCTGCACAGTGGGCTATTGGCGACGATTCGGGGTCTATCTCGAAGGAAAGACCCCAGCCAAGGAGGACCTATATTTGGGGATATATTTCAAATCTGGTAAAAATGATCGAAGACTCAAAGTGACATTAAGGAAGATCGAGATTCACTGTGACCGCATCGTCAAAACGAATTGATTACAAGGAATGAATATATTTAGATGAGTGACGTCGCATTTCCGCTTCCGTTCGATATCCTGTCCTAAGTATATGTCCTTGGCGTAATTCGGAATTAATGTCCATCTGAAGTCTGGGAAGTCTGCTGTTTGGTCTTAATACCGAATCTCTCCTCATACTCTAAAACTAGCTGTTACCCGCAGTTTCACACGCATTAAAAAAATTACGCCATTGATTTGTTCTTCCGTCTAATCCTGTTATTTTCCCAAAGGAAAAAAACTGACGTGATCAAATATAGTTATTTTGATAAAGCAATTTTTATTATAATTCTTAATTTTCTGAAGAATACTCCACATTCAGGATCACAGAACTGTAACTGTAACTGTTGGAAAGCTCAATCTTGTTTCCTCTATGGGCGCGTTGAAGCTGATTGATAGCAGCCATGCTAGGCCCCAATATTTTTTTAAAGTGTTTTAGTGGTGTTTTTTATTACCATAGCATTGTAGAAATATTAAATGTATATAAATATAATATTTTTTTTTTATAGAATTCATTTTTATATTGCCAAACAAATAGTTTTTGCTTTTGCTTTTTATCTACTTCGACTTTGATTTGCAAATGAATTTCTATTTTAATAGCAGATTGCATTTAAAATGGGTTTCAAAAGAAAATAGAAAAAAACTCAGCCAAAAGCAGTACACGTCGGCTTATTTCAACATGAAAAATATACGAAATATTGCGGTAGCAAAGGGGGACACATCATGGCGGCCTCTATATCGGCTTGAAGTCAACAAAATGTCTTGCCCTATCCAGAAGTTACAGTTAGAGATCAGTGGCTGAAACACTATTATCCAAAACTTTCCCAGCAGAAACAACGTTAGAATATTTGGCAGGATAGGTTTATCATGCATCAGCCCATCTACGTACATGGTCAGCAGTTGCCCAGTGGATAAAGGCGTTCAGCTGATAATCAGAGGGTTGCTAGTTCGAGCCCGTGCGGTGGACTTGACAAAGAAAAGTAAAAAAGTAGTGAATTGCGATCGGAGTGTGGCTAGCTTCGCTACAGAAATACTAGAAAGTAGTCCAGAACATCCAACAAATTATAGCGGCGCGTAAACGGGATTGGGGCACGATAAATCTGATCGGGGTCCAATGTTCTGATGCCTATTGAGGTTGCGTCGGGTGCTAGCTCAGGTGTAGTCCTCGTCATCTGACCATGGTTTAAAAATTCGAGGCATCGTTCCCGGTTTGGTTCGGTTTGTTTTATATAACGTCGCACTAGAGCTGCACAGTAGGCTATTGGCGACGGTTCGGGGCCTATCTCGAAGGAAAGACCCGGGAACGTTGCCTCATATTTTTGAACCATGGTCAGATGACGAGGCCAACACCTGAGCTGCATCGTTCCCGTATCTTTCCTTCGAGATAGTTCCCGAGCCGTCACCAATAGCCCACTGTGCTATTGGGGTCTATCTCGAAGGATTGGTTGGTTGGTTTGGTTAATTAACGTCACATTGAGCTGCACAGTGGGCTATTGGCGACGGTTCGGGGTCTATCTAGAAGGAAAGAACCGGGAACACATACACATTCATGCACACATGCACCTCGTTATTTTAGAACCATGGTCAGATGACGAGGAAACACCTGAGATGGCACCCAACGCCTTCAATAGACGTCGGGACTTTGGACCCCGTTCAGATTTATCGTGCACTAGTCCCGTATGCACTTCGTTAATTTTTTTAATGTTCTGGACGACTGTTCTAGTATTTTGTAGCGAAGCTGGCAACCCTCCAATCACAAGATCACTACTGTTTTACTTTTCCTTGTCAAGTCCATCGCCTGGCGTCGAACCAGGAACCTTCGTATTCCCAGTTGACGCCTTTAACCGCTCGGCCTGGAATCTATCCAGAAGGAAATAGCTGTTAACACTACATCGTAATTTTAAACCCTGGTCAAATGGCGAGGTTTGGTTAATAAACTTTGCACTAGAACTGCACAGTGGGCTATGGGCGACGGTTCGGTCCCTATCTCGAAGGAAAGACCCGGGAACGTTGCCTCATATTTTTGAACCATGGTCAGATGACGAGGACAACACCTGAGATGGCACCCAACGCCACCTCAATAGACGTCGGGACTTTGGACCCCGTTCAGTTTTATCGTGCACCAGTCCCATATACACTCTAGCATAACTTGTTGGATGTTGTGGACGACTTTCTAGTATTTTTGTGACGACACTGACAAACCTCCGATCGCAAGATCACTACTATTTTAATTTTCTTTGTCTAGACCACCTCATGGGCTCGAACTAGTTATCCTCTGATTACCAGCTAAACGCCTTTATTCAGTGGGCAACTGGAGGCCCAGATCCCGAAATGTTTATAATTTTTAGTTTAGTTTGGTTTTGTTAAATAACGTCGCACTAGAGCAGCACAGTGGGCTATTGGCGACGGTTCGGGGTCAATCTCGAAGGAAAGACCCGGGAACACATACACATTCACATACACATTCATACACACATTCATACATGCACATCGTTATTTTAGAACCATGGTCAGATGACGAGGAAACACCTGAACTGGCACCCAACGCCTTCAGTAGACGTCGGGACTTTGGACCCCGATCAGATGTATCGTGCACCAGTCCCGTATACACGCCGTTAATTTTTGCGGATGTTCTGGACGACTTTTCTAGTATTTTTGTAGCGAAGCTGGCAACCCTCCGATCACAAGATCACTACTGTTTTACTTTTCTTTGTCAAGTCTTCGTACGGGTTCGAACCACCAATCCTCGGATTAGTAGCTGAACGCCTTAACCGCTCGGCCACGGAGGCCTCTTTTTTTTTGCTGGTAAAAATAGAAACTAAATCTGGCAATTATAAATTAAATAATTATCTTTACATTTTTAAATCACTCTTAATTTTGACAATCATTCATGATTTCGCAACATATAATTCAAGGTTCAATCCAGCTGGAATCATTTATGCTAGAAGGATGAAATCGACTATTAAATAGACAATAAACGTTTATATGATATATCATTTTCTTCACTTTCTTACAAAAAGAACAGGAATCGGCAAACATTCTTAATTCGATTCACGTTGTGTTGATACAGTTTTACCCGCGGCGGCAAATATAAACATAAGACCTCATTTTTTCTTAGTTTTTATGACTCACAAATGAGTTTTCTGCCTATTTCCATCAAGTGCGCAGTTCAAAACACACGTACTGGAAAGCCATTTGGAAGGTTTCTTGCCGGATCAGCTCCGCTCTCAGAAGTTGGAAGTTGCGGTTGCAGTGAGACAAAACAATCGTCTGCCGCCTTTCCAAATATTTTGTTGTCTCTTTTTATTCAGTTGATGATGAGTATCATCGAAATCGTTTAGAATCTTGTCACTTGGATTGAACTTATGCAGCCGTGAAACTGCGGTAATTGAAACATCGAAATTTTCTGTGTGCCATGGATTTTAAGATGTCAAAAAAGAGATTGTATCTCAGTGTAAGTTCTGCGATTATTTTTATTCTTATTATTTATGTATTTAGTTTTGTGATAATCGTGGTTTCAGTTTCATTGGGATGCGCGTCAATGGAATATTTAAGCTACTTGTCTTGTAAAATGCGATCTGAATTGTTCTTTTTTTATTATTATTCTAGTTAACAATTGATGACATAAAAGAATTAATAAATTTATTATTATTCTAGTAAACAATTGATGACATAAAGGAACAAATAAATTTATTATTATTATAGTAAACAATTGATGACATAGGAATGAATAAATTTATTGTTATTCTAGTAAACAATTGATGACATAAAGGAATGAGTAAATTTATTATTATTCTAGTAAACAATTGATGACATAAAGGAATGAATAAATTTATTATTATTCTAGTAAACAATTGATGACATAAAGGAATGAAAATAAATTTATTATTCTAGTAAACAATTGATGACATAAAGGAATGAATAAATTTATTATTATTCTAGTAAACAATTTATGACATAAAGGAATGAATAAATTTATTATTATTCTAGTAAACAATTGATGACATAAAGAAACGAATAAATTTATTATTCTAGTAAACAATTGATGACATAAAGGAATGAATAAATTTATTGACAACTTATAGTTAAGTTTGCCTTAATTTTTCGCATAAGTAGCAATAATTTTTATTGTATCTAGTTTTCTTTTTTTTTTGGTAATTTTGCGAATCAAATTTAATGCTCGCACAATTTTTTAATTTTTTAGTGATATTATGAATTAACAAATTTGAAATCCAATCTTACGAAAACTAAAGAATCGCTCATAAATTGTTGAAACAAGAATTTCCCATCTTAACGATTCGAAATTCTCAACTCAACTATTCGAAATTCCGAACTCAACAGTGCTGAAAATTCCCAGTTCCAACTTTTCGACATTTTTCATCTATTTTTATATATATTTTAGGTAATATTAAACAGTTCTCACACAAGCATTGATTTGTTGCACCCACATTCCAATGCAGTGTCCGTTCTGAGGTCTAATTTAAATGTGATCTTACAAGTTGGGCGATTTCTAATCTGCCCAAGCTTTCATTTGTTAATAATATTAATTTTCTTCAGCATAAATTTTTTCAACTCGTAGATTTTTAGAAGTTGAAATTCCCAACTTTAAGGTTATCCAGATTATTTGTCGAACTCCCCCAATAATCTGGAATATAGAATCGTATTTACGTACCATATTAAGGATGCTTTGGTGATAATGAAATATTTTAAAAGGTATCTCGCAGTTTTTCATAAATATTTTTGCGGAAAGAAATTGTTTTTTTTTTAAAGAAATAATTCCACTTTACTAGTTTATTATTACATATAAAAATAAAATGTAATGTGTAGTACCTCAATAATGTAGAGTTTATGTTAAGACCACTTATTATTAAGCGATTAAAACGTTTAAACATAACAACCAAATGTATTTCTCTCCTATAATTCTTAATTTAAAAATGACAATTTTTAAAAATATCTGCTCGTTGTTTAAAAGTCAGTAATACTAACTTTTGAAATAAATATTTGCTATAACTCAAAATTCATATATATATTTAGGTAATATTGTATTAAACAGTTCTCTCACAAGCTCTTGATTTGTTGCACCCATATTCCAACGCAGGGTCCGTTCTGGGGTCTAATTTAAATGTCATCTTACAAGTTGGGCAATTTCTAGTCTTCTCGAGTTTTCTTCTAAAACGAGAGGGGGGGGGGGGGGGGCAGGACCGTCGAACCGTGGGAGGGGGATCGGACTCCATCCCCCCCCCCCCCCGGTGCGACAGCCTGCCCCCCTCCTCTCGCTTTAGAAGAAATCCCCCCGCCCCCCGGTGCGACGGGCCTGCCCGCCTCTCTGTTCAAGCGTGACTTCATTTGCGGACGGCCCCTGTGGCGCGTACCGCAAGTTTTATAAATGAGGCAGTATATTGGAATGAGCTAAGTATAAGTTTGGTATAACAAAAGTTGAGAAAACAAAAGGCGCAGCTACGTGGGTAAAAAAATTAGGGTTGCCATAGTACATGATATTTTCGCACGCATCAAGTAGGGTTGCCAAAATATAAACTTTATCGCCCTATCATTTGTCGCCAAATCCCATTTGGCGAGGGCACCGGACACTAGGAATTAACCTAAGTTTGGTATAGCAAAAGTTGGGAAAACAAAAGGCGCAGCTACGTGGGTAATAAAATTAGGGTTGCCATAGTACATGATATTTTCGCACGCATCAAGTAGGGTTGCCAAAATATAAACTTTATCGTCCTATCATTTGTCGCCAAATCCCATTTGGCGAGGGCACCGGACACTAGGAATTAACCTAAGTTTGGTATAGCAAAAGTTGGGAAAACGATCTGTTTAAAATTTTAACCTCTATAAAATGTGTATAACCTCTATAAGCCCCTTTATCCACAGCCTCCTCCCCCTACCTGTGGTCCGCGGACCCCTAGTAGTCCGTGAGAAGGTTTCAAGTGGTCCATGAACGCTTTCGTAAAGAAAAACTTAACCCTTTGCACTCCAGGAACTCTTTGCGTTTTCCGTTCTTTCTACGGAACAGTTATTCATCCTTATGTTCTTTAACCTAGAATTTGTTATGCTTATAGTAAAAAGAAACCTAATCTATTTCTGATCTGCAAAAGAACGAGTTGAAAAAAATATCGATGTGTTTTAAATACAAGATCATGCTGTTCTCGTTTATTTTAAAAGAACGAGTCGTTATATTGTCGCCTGAGCGGCGCCAACTAATTGCAAAGGGTTAAATAGAATTCTCCCAATTGCAGATTTTAAAAGTGTTACAGTAGAACTTCAATTATCCGGAACAATTGGGACCAGATACCATCCGGATAATCGAATATCCGGATAATAGAATAATTTACGATATAAAAGTTATTTCTAAGTAAAAAAAAATAATTTTGCTTTTGAATGTAATTTAAAGAGTATTAAAAACAATATCATTCACCGATAAGAATCTTTTAAAATGTGGATTTTTCGATCCGGATAATTGACGATCCGCTTTTTTTTATCCGGATAACTCGAGTTCGGATAATTGACGATCCGCTTTTTTTTTATCCGGATAACCCGAGTTCGGATAATTGACGATCCGCTTTATTTTATCCGGATAACCAGAGTTCGGATAATTGACGATCCGCTTTTTTTTATCCGGATAACCCGAGTTCGGATAATTGACGATCCGCTTTTTTTTTATCCGGATAACCCGAGTTCGGATAATTGACGATCCGCTTTTTTTTATCCGGATAACCCGGGTTCGGATAATTGACTATCAGCTTTTTTTTATCCGGATAACCCGAGTTCGGATAATTGACGATCCGCTTTTTTTATCCGGATAACCCGAGTTCGGATAATTGACGATCCGCTTTTGTTTATCCGGATAACTGGAGTTCGGATAATTGGAGTTCTACTGTACTTTCATTTCTGCACTTGCACTAAAAATACCGAAGTTGGTGAAACAGGATGCGAAGCATGCACTCGTATACTTCTTTATTATTTAAGTTACCTTGGGAATTTAAAATTATTTAAGTTGAATGCAGTATTTATTGTAAGGAATTTATCAAAAATGCAAAATAACCAAAATAATATTTCACAACTGAATTGTGCTTAGTGTTATTAGAAGGTGACGGATGGGGTAAAATAAAAGTACTTAAAAATGAGTACCTGAACCTACTCGTTTTCTTTTGAGTACAATTGCATTGTAAATGAGCTATGCCGTACTCGTATTTAAGCAACCGTACATTCTAAAAATTGAGCAGCGTGATTTAATATTGTTGATTTCAGCATTTGTTTAAGCCATTTTAACAAAGAAACCTGCCAAACTCAAAATAAGGGTTCAGAAGATGGTGTTCCACATTATTTGATGTCGATTGCTTAAATGGAAACAGAGTTATTACAACTCGATTATCTTACTTCCCGTTATTTTATTCTTGACTCTGTTGATTCCCATTATTTATTTTTCTCTCTCGGTAATTGAAAAACGCTGTTTTTCTTTGTGCGGAATAGCAACATCAGTTTGTTTACAAAAATCTGTTGCTTCCGCATTTATATTTTGCCATTATGCTAGCTATTTTGACGATTAACCTTTTAAATTACGTAATTGGTGAATAATTATTTTGATGATGCCAGCTTAATTTAGGAATGGAGTTTTACAAAAATGTATTCATTGTGCAGTTTTAAAAAGTGTTAAGAAGTATTAAGTAATATCAAATATTTAAAATGTTTATTTACATTTTTTTTTTTTTAAATAATTTTAAGTGTATTTTTCATGAAATTTGTTTAACTAAAGCTATTTTATTGTGATTTAAATTTTTTTAATATTTTTAGTAAAACTAATTTAGAATATAAATTAAAATTCAATGTAATGGATATAAAAAATTGCAACACAGATAATTTTTATTAATTAAAAAATTGCGTGTATTGCTGAAAAAAAACCTGGAGGTTATTTGCTTGAAAAATTCCGCGTCAGCCATCCAAAGAATTAAGTTCTTTAAGCGGATGTGCTTTTTGCTATTTGAACTATTATTACTGTAAGAAGTCACTATACATTATTTATAATTGTTCTATTTTAAATGTGTCGCCTTTTTTATTCGAAATACTAAATTAGTACTAACCCAAAGCAATTAAACAGGATTTAAAATGACACTAAATCTGTATAAAAACGCTAGGTCATAGACGACCAACTAGAAATTATGTGTATTGTATGAACTTAAAATTTATTTTTTTAACTTTTTAACCCTAATAGCTCCGTCTTCAAAAAATAATCTGTCGTTTCTTATTCGCATAAACATGGTAATTATAGAATTGACCTTCAATACAACAGCAATTATTTTACCATTGATGTTGGAATTCTTATCCAGGCTCATTTAACTCTTTTAGTAATAACATATCATATTCAGTAACTAAAATATGTAATGATAATTTTCGATGTTAATCTGGCGCCAATCATCGTGAATTATAGCGCCAATCATGACTTTCGCTGACGTTAGTTATTGTCTCTGAGTCTCGCCATTTTGGCACCGATAGAAAATATTAGCGATGCCAGGGTAAATTTTTAATTTTCACAGTTTCGAATTCCTCTTTAAATGTTCGAGTATAAAAAAAATCGTTTGCGTTATTTCGCTTGGAGGAAGAATTGTGGAAAGTTTAACGACCCGGTTTTTCTAGACATTTCTTCTTAGTCTGGACATTATTTCAGACGACCCTGATTTTTGTAAAGTAAAATATAAAAACTTATGTTTTGAGGCAGAAGACATATTTTGAGCTATTTTCTTGAACATTTCTTGTATTTTTTATTATTATTATTTTACTAGAATGCTTTATTTCTCAGAAAAATGGCAACACCGAAAGTAGAACGTTCTATTTATAATCATCTGGATGGGATTATTATTCCTTGTGCTAAGCCTAAAAGGCAAATGGAATTAGTTTTGTAATTTAAAATTTGCTTAAATAAATACACCGAAACAATTTTAAAATTAAAATAACTTTTTTCTTATAAGGAAATATCTTTGTTTATCAGGTAGGACATCTTTAAATAGGATTCTGTCAATAATTTGAAATAATGTAAAAGTCTCTATGAATGTAGAAGTCGGAAACTTCCAGTTGCGGCTATTGGCAACCTTTTTCCTGAGCGATAAAAAACACCTGTTTTTCCTTCCCCCTCGTATTGAAAATAATTTATTTTGGAAGGAAAATTTTTGCACGGTCGAAATGCGGCCATTTTTGGACACACTAAATTGATCTTTTAAATGTAATTCCTTTTACGAGGGAATATGTAACAAAGTTGTAAATGCGTTTTTCGGGAGGTTTTATTGAATTTGTACATGTTTTTTTTTCTATATTATTTGCAGAATTTAATTTAGGTGTAATTTCAGTGAAAAAAAATTAATCTTATAGAAGACTCTCAAAACGACTAAACGAAATGGGGTTAAGAGGCAAAAACGACTGCTCAGACAGTGGTGACCAGAAATTCCCCGGTGGGCACGGAGGCTGACTTTCGCCGACGGGGGTGCTAGTATCCTCGACATAAATTGTACATATAAAATTATTTTATCCTAAAAAATTACGATGTGGCTTTGTTTATACGTTATACGTAATTTTAGCAAATTTCATCAAAAATAGGAAAGAGTCGCCAACCAAAACATATCCAATAAATGAAGATAAACAAACTGTCCACGCCCATCCACGTTCCGTACACGCTTTGCATTGTTACCACATTTTACACGCATTGGCGGCTAATTTCCTTTAGAACAAAAACAAATTTATGTAAATACATAGTTATATTTTTCAGGGAATAAAAGTGTTGGAATGGATAATCCTAAAAGAGTAATATATGGTGTTCAATCTGATGCTCCAAGTATTAGGGGTTTTTAAAGGTGTTTCACGTCAAAAAATTAATTATTAATCCAAATAGTAAATTATTAATCCAAATTGTAAAATGTTAATGCCGTTTGAGAATAAATATATATAATATTTTATGTTATTTATATGCATTGCGTGATGAATAGTAGTACTTTTTATAGGAATTATACACATAGTTAGTATTTCAGGATGACATTTTTTAAATTAGTCAATAAGTATAAATTAGTCAATAAGTTCAAAATCAATAAGTATGATTTTTATATGTTTTGATATTTTAGTACTATCCCAACTACTTACTGCATAAACCTAAAGCATAGTCCAATTAATTATCCACAAAATATTTTTGTTGATATTTTTGTTATATTTTACTCTTATATAATAAATAACCAATAAAGTGCTTAAAAGTTTTTAAGGTACATTTTCTCACTTAAAGTCAGATTAATTTTTTATACTTCTGAGAACATAGTATAAATCTTAAAGATCTATGTCAGACAAACGTTTTATTTTGTCTTCAATTTTCATAAATGCAATTCAATATTTTACTTTATCGCTCTCTTGGGAAAAGTTATTTATTTATTTTACTATTTGATATGCATGAAACTTTCAAAGATTGCGTAAACTCATTTGTGTTACAAATGAAGGTTAACTCATTGTGTCCAAAGATGGCTGTCTTTCGACCTTGCGTACACTTTCTTTTCAATATCGTACGAGGGGGAAGGAAAAAGCGCATTGTTTTTCTTTTTTCAAAAAATATGGTAACCCGGCTCCCTTCGGCCGCAACTGGGTCATTCCCGTAGAAGTGATATCAAAGTCTTTGGAACATAATCATATATCTAATTTTTCTAACCCACATTTAATTTACAAACCCAAATCTCCAGTTGAACTTGACTTCCTGGAAGCAATTAACATTTTTATCAATATTGATTCGATTGTTAATGAGACCTTTGCACTTCCAATTTTTCCCGCTTGAAGGCACACAATAGTTAACTCCAACCGATTGAGTTAGTTTTTGTTCTTTGGCAACACTTTCAATTCTGGGTTTATTTTCATTTTTCTGTGCACACAGATTATTTTTATTTCTGCTGATGAAGGGAGATATATCTCCTGAAACATTGACCGGATTTTGTGAGTTTTTATTGCGTAGTTTTAACATTGCATTTGTATTTTAATATTCTTAACACAATGTTCTGTACTATGAGTTTCTATTTTATAATAATTTTCAAGTGAGAAATTTCTACTCGTGGTACTAAGGTTTGGTTAATTAACGTCGCACTAGAGCTACACAGTGGGCTATTGGCGACGGTTCGGGGTTACCTCGAAGGAAAGACCCGGGAACACATATACATTCACACATGCACATCGTTATTTTAGAACCATGGTCAGATGACGAGGAAACACCTGAACTGGCACCCAACGCCTTCAATAGACGTCCGGACTTTGGACCCCGATTAGATTTATCGTGCACCAGTCGTCCCGTATACACGCCGTTAATTTTTGCGGATGTTCTGGACAACTTTTCTAGTAGTTTTGTAGCGTAGCTGGCAACCCTTCGATCACAAGATCACTACTTTTTTACTTTTCTTGGTCAAGTCCTTCGCACGGGTTCGAACCAGAGAGTTGTTATATTAAATAGAGAGCGCCATCAATACCAGACTTTCGTAAGGCCACCGTGTCAACATTGAAAAGAAAAACTCACATCACGTGGTTATAGCGCTGCCACATTTGGTGTTCAGACATCTGCAGGAGTTCCAAATTTGGCGCACTTTCTTCTCTTTTGGTGATAAAGAGTTCTGTCCGTATTCAACTTCTTAACATATATGTACATATTTACTTATATTCAAACAATATGCGCTAAATATTTCCTCTTCATTAACGAAACGAAAATATTTTATTTGTGTTCAATACTCGAAGAAGCGAAACTCTTTATATTTCTCAGGTTTTATTGTTCATATTTTCTTATTGAACTATACAAAAGAACAATTGAAAGAACTTTTTTACATAAAACATTAAATTTTTTACATAAAAACGTAATGCAATTATTTCAAAATTACAAAGTAAGAAAAATCACCTTAATATATCTGTTAAACTCCCTTAAATTGTGCCACTCGTACAAAAAAACGATATTTAAATTCAAAATTAAACACAAAACCATATTACAATACTTCGATCTCGTTTAGTTCTGAAAGTCGCCAAGGCCTGCCAAGTAATATTGGCGCATGAATGAATTGGCATTTCCACCTATCACGTGGTTTCAATGATGGACACACGGAAATCAGCATTTTTATTCCTCTATTTGTATCATTACTCTATGGTTCGAACCACCAATCCTCGGATTAGTAGCTGAACGCCTTAACCGCTCGGCCACGGAGGCCTTCTTGGTTCCAATTCCCATTTTGTAACTATTTTTAATTATTTTTTTTTTAAATATATTTTATTTTTGTCGTGACGCGCCTTTAAAATCATCTATATTCAGTATTAGGAAGGAAACACCATGTTACTCTTTTCAGGAGTATCCATTCCGGCACTGTAACTCCTTAACTAATAACGATTGACGTGAGTGTGATCATGTTCGTTTCTTAATTAATCATCGATTAGTGGAGGCCTCCGTGGCCGAGCGGTTAAAAGCGTCAGCTGAGAATACGAAGGTTCCTGGTTCGATGCTAGGCGATGGACTTGACAAAGAAAAGTAAAAAAGTAGTGATTTTGTGATCGGAGGGTTGTCAGCTTCGCTACAAAATACTAGAAAAATCGTCCATAACATCCGCAAAAATTAACGGTGTGTATACGGGACTGGTGCACGATACATCTGATCGGGGTCCAAAGTCCCGACGCCTATTGAAGGCGTTGGGTGCCAGTTCAGGTGCTTCCTCGGCATCTGACCATGGTTCTAAAATAACGAGGTGCATGTATGAATGTGTATGTGTTCCCGGGTCTTTCCTTCGAGATAGACCCCGAACCGTCGCCAATAGCCCACTGTTCAGCTCTAGTGCGACGTTAATTAACCAAAACCAAACATCGATTAGTGTAAAATCTTGATATAAAACATAATATAAATAGGGCTTGGGATGGGGGAACCGCTGCGTCTGACAAATCAGCTTGTTTATTCTACTTTCCGTTGGGTAGGTTTTAATTGACGAACACTTCTTATTTCTATAATCTGTTGAAAGGACTTTTAAACTATATAACCGTACTCCAACACATTTACTGTTTTATTCACTGGACTCTTCGTATATTAAAAGTATATATAGTATATAAAAGCAGATCCACTGACGGAATTAATGTACTATCACGGGGCACCGAATTTTCAACAAAATTAAGTCGCCATTTCGCCAATTCTGTGACGCGCTTGTTAATCCCGCCAAACGAGACGGTAACCCTCGATTTTGCAGTCGTAGTACAATGGAACGATGCTAAATATTATATTTATAAATGTTATAATTTACTGATTTAATATCGGAATGTTATTTTTTCGTAATTTCTGATATTTTAGTAACAAATTAATGTAATAAGAGCAAACTATCGCCGTTTTAAAAATATAAACAAACTTTCGAACACGAAATAAATTTGTATCGTTGCCAGTACACTTTGATAAGAGTAATACTTTTATTTACATTTGTATTAAATAGCCCAATGTGTAGTTCTAGATCATGTTTATCCAAACCAAACATTTTGCTTTAAAATGGGTGATCGGCGATTGCCTTGTTGGTTGCTTTCGCGATTGATTGGTTAGCGCACACTAGAACTGCACTTTGGGCTATTGTAAACGGTTCGCATATATCTTGAAAGAAGGACCCGGGAAAGCTGTCTCGTATTTTTGAACCATGGTTAAAGGACGGATCTTACTATTTCTAATAGAAAGTTAATGATGTTCGAGATCTATATAGAAGGAAAGACCCGGGAATACTGCCTCGTAATTTAGCACCCTGGTCAGATGATATTTTACAGATCGACGAATATCGGAAATATACAAATAACTGACATTAAGTTAATGCGTTTAAAAGCGAATGTTGCGATTAGCACTCGCGATCAGTTGATCCGCTGTTGGTTAGTCGTTTCAAGTCGTGTGGACATCACGAATGCCATACACGGTTCTAAGCGCACGTACGTACCGTGGCACTAACGTCACAGACTCCTAACGTCGATTTATGTTGTCGGGTATTTGTGGTCTTCGGCCTCCGACTACTCAGGATTACATCCAAAACCCCCTCCGAGCAGTCGATCATGGTGCTTACAGGCAATCCTTCGGGCAGTCGTTTGGGGCATTTCGACGGCACTCTTAAGCGCACACGCGTACCGCGCGCTTAAAGTCAGACTCCTTACGTCGATTTTGTGGTCTCCGGCCTTCGGCCTCCGACTACTCAGGATCACATCCATGACCCCCTCCGGGCAGTCGATCATGGTGCTTACAGGCAAGCCTTCGGGCTGTCGTTTGGGGAATTTCGACAGCACTCTTAAGCGCACACGCGTACCGCGCGCTAATGTCACAGACTCCTTACGTCGATTTTGTGGTCTCCGGCCTTCGGCCTCCGACTACTCAGGATCACATCCATGACCCCCTCCGGGCAGTCGATCATGGTGCTTACAGGCAATCCTTCGGGCTGTCGTTTGGGGAATTTCGACAGCACTCTTATATAAATGTCGCCATATGAATAAAAATGTCGCCAAATAAACTAACACTTGGTAATGTTTGTAAAAAATGTAATCAAATTGGAGAAATTAATGTCTAAAGATGACTCTCCATGGCGAAGAAATCGGCCAACACTCTGTGCAAAAGGCTAACGCCGGGTACACTTCA
Source organism: Troglohyphantes excavatus (assembly GCA_963932185.1). Taxonomy (NCBI): domain Eukaryota; kingdom Metazoa; phylum Arthropoda; class Arachnida; order Araneae; family Linyphiidae; genus Troglohyphantes; species Troglohyphantes excavatus. The sequence continues at coordinate 32,247,045 of OZ010678.1, forward strand.
GCTAGTTAAATATAAAAATTAAAAGTCAACAATTTCTGTCTCCTCTTCGAAACCAGTATAAAATAACGTCTTTTCACGTAACCAAACCCCCGTTCCTTAAAAGCCATTAAAAACAATTAATCCCAACTCATCTTTATCCGGACATTCAGCACTCCACGCCCAGTTACCCCCCATAAATCGCGACATAATGACTTTTAAGAGCGTCGTTTGGCAACAATAATGGCTTCTGTTTCTGTCCATTAAAACGCTTGAGAAGAAAAGACGCGATGACAATGAACCAAACACGATCTCCTGGTCACGTCTTAGCGATTTCTGCCTTCTTTGTTTTGATACAAAGTCATAATCGTGGAGTGATACAAAGTTTCCAAGTATGATCAAAAGCGTTTGAAGAAGAGCCGGGGTCTTCTTTCATCTGCCGCTCCGAAGTCAATCATGTGGCCTCCGTGGCCGAGCGGTAAAGGGCGTCAGCTAGGAATACGAAGGTTCCCGGTTCGATGCCAGGTGATGGACTTGACAAAGAAAAGTAAAAAGTAGTGATCTTGTGATCGGAGGGTTGCCAGCTTCACTACAAAATACTAGAAAAGTCGTCCAGAACATCCGAAAAAATTAACGTCCGATAAATCGGATCGGGGTCCAAAGTCCCGACGTCTATTGAAGGCGATGGGTGCCAGTTCAGGTGTTTTCTCGTCATCTGACCATGGTTCTACAATAACGAGGTGCATGTATGAATGTGTATGTGTTCCCGGGTCTTTCCTTCGAGATAGACCCCGAACCGTCGCCAATAGCCCACTGTGCAGCTCTAGTGCGACGTTATTTAACCAAACCAAACCTGAAATCAATCATAGGATATAGTCACTGATCTTTAACTGTAACTTCTGGATTGGGCAAGACATTTTGTTGAGTTGAAGCCAATGTGGAAGCAGCTGTTCTATACTCCACTTTCATCGATACCGCAATATTTCGTATATTTGTCATGTTAAAATAAGCCGACATGTATTGCTTTTGGTTAAGTTTTGTTTTTCTATTTTCTTTTTAAACTCATTTTAAAATCAATTGGTTATTAAAATAGAAAGTAATTCTATATAAATTGATATATAATTTAAAAATATTTTTGCAAGTATTCCAAAAAATAAAAATTATGAAACGTGAGTTATCATTTTACTGAAGTACCATGTAATTAGGTGAGTAGTAGCAGTTTTGAACTCCACATCCATATTAAGCTATATTCTTGTATAGTTAAAATTATGAGTAATACGTTAACAGTTAGTTGACGGGCATGTACTTATAAGAACTTGTGATCAAAATTGTTTAATTTTTTTACTTCGAGGCCAAATAAAATTAAATATATGCACTGCTTCAATTTCCGAAAGTGTGTTTGAATAGAAAGTCTTTTTTTTTTTTTAAATTCTGTTTCGATTCTGAAATCTTGCTAGTTGATTTCTAAGGTGATTACATCGGCTCTCGTTTATACAATTAATTAAAGGATAATCGTAAACTGAATCACGTATGATTATATTGGCTTTTTAAACAACCTTTTTAAAATTTCTACAAAAACAAAAATACTAAATACCTACAAATTATTATAAATGTCGGTAACAGCAATAACAACAACAACATCTTCTTGGTAACAATAAAAATACCTAATGGCAAGTCACGAGTCACGATTGCACTCTGAAAAAACAGGTTAATTGACCGTTCATTCATTTATTGATACAAAAAGAAGTATTTAACAAGACGAAAATAACGTTCGAACAAGACAGATTACGAATTTGTTTTAAGTATTTACAATTTTTTAGAGCCTTAAAAAAGGTAACTTAGATATAGTGACTAGAAGAGGTAGTGTTACAACCGCCATTGTTCTCCGGGACACCGATAGGGGCGCTGTAAGCGTTAGTATATATAATGACATTGAAAAAGTTTTTAATATTCAAAAGTAAAAGCAGTTTAAAAAAAAATCATTTAATAAGGAACTGCAATTAAAAAAAAAAAATGATCCTTAGCTTAAATTAAAATTCGTACTTAGAATTCAATCTTGTTAAATAACTCATTTTTATATTATATGTATTTTTTTACTTCCGTAAAGTCAAACAAAATTCAATAAATTAACTATTTTTAATTCATTAAATTTTGTTTTATGTTTTTTTTTAATTATCTCAAAATCAACAATTTCTTTTTAAATTCATTTTAAATGCAATTGGCTGTTAAAATAGAAAGTATTGTAATAGAAAGTAATTGAATATAAATTGATATATAATTTAAAATTTTTTTTTGCAAGTATTCCAAAAAATAAATATTATGAGACACGAGTTATCCGTTTAGAGAATTACTGTGAGCGTTAGTGTTATATATATATATATATATATATATATATATATATATATATATATATATATATATATATATATATATATATATATATATAATAACCAACGCCGACGACAATGTAAACAAGACTGGAGAGAGACGAAAACAGTGGAAAGCAACCAACACTGATACCGCTAGCGCCCTCTAGTGGCATCCCGCTTTTAGGAACCAGATTTTGACTGCTATTGACACATTTCCGCTTTTAGTCACTATACCTTAGATAAATAGAAGCAATGGTACTATTTACCCGAAAAATATAACTAAATACCGTTAAAAATTCATAATAAATTAACGGAAAATGATAACAAAAAATGTATCCTTACATATTCTAAAAGGTGTATGGCTATGGGTGAGGCCGAGCCGAAAAACCAGAAACGTATACTGCAAACATGTGTTGTAAATAGGGTCCTCCAATCAGTGATGCAAGGACGACACTTTATCTGCTGTGCATATAATTTACTTCTGACGTCACAGTTCGTGCCTGTTTAGTCCTACTGACGTCACAGTTCGCGCCATTTTTAGTCCAATTGTGAATTATTTGATATAAAATGTCTGAGGTTATATAGTATTTTAATTAAATAATTAATTTTAATTAAATAATTAATTTTAATTAAATAATTAATTTTAATTAAATAATTAATTTTAATTAAATAATTAATTTTATATAAATAATTAATTAAATAATTCGTTAAATAAATAATTTATTAAATAATTACATAATTAATTAATTTTAAATAATATTTTAATAATTAATTGCATTCAACAGAGTAAAGTTGTAAATATACTGCTATAAGCCACAACAACTCGTTCCGCGAAACTGCTGCTGTTCACCCGATTACAAGGTATTCATAAAACGTTTTTTTTTTATTTCAACAGACCAATACTTCATTGTCACTAACTAATATTTAATAGTTACATATTCTATATGTATAAAATTATTAAAATAGTTATTAAAAATAACACAACTCCTTTAAAAGCAACTCTTTTATAAAAATAACATATAATTAATATATTTAAATTAAAATAACTAAATTATAAATACCAGTTTTAAAATTAATTTTTTGATTATAAATAAATAAAAAAAAGTTAAATTTCAATTTTATTTAAACTGTTCATATCTGTAATATTTATGGAGTACTAGAATTAAATAAAAATTCTTGGTACATAAAATAAAGAATAGATACGCATAATTTTAAGAAACGCCTTTTTAATATGTTACTTGAATACAAGTTTAAAACGGTAGATCATAATAAATAAGTCTTATTCTGTACCAATTTAATTGTACTCTATCAAACATATCAATTTAATTAACCATTGAAATGGTAGGCTAAGTTCTCGAGAAATAAAATTATAACAAATCTATATTCTATGTAGCTTTAAGCTAACCTTATGGTAAATGTAGCTCTGTACAGTGTCTATTCTGATACCCCATTTATATGATTTTAAAGATATTTTTTGTTAAAAATGCACATTAAGTAAGCTCATGTAGTTTTCAGCTCATTATTTTTAATACTTGCTGCCAGTATGCTCAAAAATTAATTTTGGTCACCAAGGTGATTTTTAACAATGTTATGAAGGGAAGATCTATAATGTAAATTTCTAATAAAAATAATGAATTGGAAAAATGAAAAGGTTCTATAACTTTGAACAGTTGCAGATGTTAATCCTCTAGTGCGTAATGCAGCATATATGCAACACAACTTTAAAATGACCGCTAATCGCATCTATTGAGTTTTATGTTAACTGCTATAGTATTGTCATGTAGAGAATCATGTGCCTAGTTTTTATAACCGCCGCAAGGTCCATTTTCTTTATAAAAATGATTGTGATAAAGGCAATCAGGTGATTCGAGGTCTGTTGTTCTAAAACTGGCTCGTGAAGGTGAAGTTTTCGAAGATTGTTTTATTGCTTGTAAGTATAATCTGGCTCTACAAAAATTCCTAGTTAATACCAGAGGTATGTAAATTGTAGTTGACTATATTTTCATACTTTTTGAAAATTATTATAGTAATTACAGATGATGTTACATATACGCAATACAACGGTTTTAATTCATTATTTAATTAAATAGGCACTTGGGATTTTTTTTGTATATTTTTTCAGCAGTCCAGGGATGAAAAGAAGAAAAAAGTAATCTACTAGATGGTTAAGTTTGAAGATTATTGATAAAATGACGCAAGTTTCGTAGAAATCCTTTCAGTCGTTTTTAAGTTAAAACTACACAAACAAATAAACAGAAAAAAGAACATTTAATGTTATATTCTGAATCAATGTATCCCAATTCCTGCAAAAAAATTTAAATGAATGATTTTGTTCGAATCCACAGACAGACACTCAATTCTTATATATTATTATATTCATATGTATTGATTAACACTGGCTAAGTTTGGATAGTTTTTCCAAGATTTACTCAAAAAAGTTAAAAGGCATATAGCTGATTTTGCATCTGAGCAACACATGGTCTAGCCTATTTATTCTTCTAATCCTACTTGCGATGTTAATTAATGAAATTAACGAGAATATGATAGAAGAGGAAACATGGAACAAACATGTTACTTGTTGGAAGAAGATTTATCACTTGTCAACCACGCAATGGTGCGACTCCTTCAATTAAGGATGTTGCCTGGAAACCGTGTTCCGGTCTTTCGATCCGATTTACTGAAAGTGCGTCGCCAAGTGTGGCGACGTATGTTGGCGATAATTTGATAATTTTTTGTTAAAGTTTCCTCAAAAGAAATTAGGGCCTCCAGTGGATAAAGGTTTGGTTTGCTTGGTTTGGTTAATTAACATCGCACTAGAGCCGGAAAGTGGACTATTGGCGACGGTTCGGGGCCTATCTCGAAGGAAAGACCCGGGAACGATGCCTCGTATTTTTGAACCATGGTCAGATGACGAGGACAACACCTGAGCTGGCACTCAACGCCTTCAATAGACGTCGGGACTTTGGACCCCGAACAGATTTATCGTGCACCAATCCCGTATACACGCCGTTATTTTTTGTGGATGTTCTGGACGTACTTTGTACTATTCTAGTACTTTGGTAGCGAAGTTGGCAACCCTCCGATCGCAATATTACTACTTTTTACTATTCTTTAGTCTAGTCCATCGCAAGGTTTGAACTGGGGACCCTTGGATTCCCAGCTGACGCCTTAATCCACTCGGCCACGGAGGCCTCAAAGAAATTAGGACCTCCAGTCGATAAAGGAGGATTTGATCAGAGGATTGCTGGTTCGAACCCGTTCGGAGGACTTGATAAAGAAAAGTAAAAAAGTAGTGATCTTGCGATCGGAGGGTTGCCAGCTTTACTACAAAAATGCTAGAGAGTCGTCCAGAACATCCAACAAATTATACTGGCGCGTATATGGGACTGGTGCACGATAAATATGATCGGGGTCCAATGTCTTGACACCTATTGAGGTTGCGTCGGGTGTTAACTCAGGTGTTGTCCTCGTTATCTGGGACCTCCGCAGCCGAGCGGTTAAAGGCGTCAGCTGGGAATCCGAAGATTCCTGGTTCGATCCTAGGCGATGGACTTAACAAAGAAAAGTAAAAAAAGTAGTGATCTTGTGATCGGAGTTTTGGTAGCTTCGCTACAAAATACTAGAAAAGTCGTCCAGAACATCCGAAAAAATTAACGGCGTGTATACGAGACTGGTGCACGATACATCTGATCGGGGTCCAAAGTCCCGACGTCTATTGAAGGCGTTGGGTGCCAGTTCAGGTGTTTCCTCATCATCTGACCGTGGTTCTAAAATAAAGAGGTGCATGTATGAATGTGTGTGTAAATGTGTATGTGTTCCCGGATCTTTCCTTCGAGATAGATCCCGAACCGTCTCCAATAGCCCACTGTTCATCTCTAGTGCGACGTTAATTAATTAATCAAACCAATCAATTGAAATTAAGATTGTTACTCTTTGCTCTCTCTCTCTCTTTTTTGTTGTGTTAAATAAATATAATAATTATAACATTTGGCGAATTTTTTGTTTTATAAAAACCAAAGTTCAAGTTTTTCCAGTAATGTGGGTGGCCTCTTCAAATACCAGATTCATTCTCTCGAGCAATCGCTTAAACTCGATGGTTACAGTAAAAGCATGAGCACATCCCAAGTTATGTTCCAAGTGTCTTCCCGACGCACAGTTCTATATGGGTAATCCGGTCTAAACACAACTTCTCTCAAACACATTCTTCACAGCGATGTGCTTCTCTTCACCCACGTGATATGCTTCACGGGTGCTATTCATTTGCTCGCGCGTTTATCTCACTGAAAGGGGGTACTGGGATGGTTAGACTTGGGAGATAATTCGAAAAGTATCGAAATTCCTGCAGTAAAAAATCGTGATTTTGATTTTTTAATTTTCGATTTGACGTTTATCACTTGGTAGTCGGGAAAGCACTTGGGATGCCAAATGTGAAAAAATCGAAATATACAATAACTTAACGAACTTAGTAGTGAGCTCTTTTTTTAACGAGAACTTCGTTAAATAAAAAGGGCAATAGCCCAGTTGCGGCCGAAGGGAGCCGGGTTACCATATTCTCAAAGAAGAACTCAATTGTTTATCGCCCAGACAAAAGTTTGCCGTGGGCCGCAATCGGAACTTTCCGATAAAAAGTATGTATTTAGAATTTTTTTTTTATCTTTAAGCCTAATTTTCTATCGAACGAGACCAAATTTATGTCAGTCGTGCTATTTGTCACGGAATGGATCCACCTACGAGATTAATGATAGTTTTTTGCGCAAAACTTAGAACTTTCTGAATTTTTCTAGTGGTAGATTTGGAAATTAATTTGTCCATTTTGATTATATTTTTTACAAACATGACCATGTATTAGTTCATTTGGCGACATTTATATTCACTTAGCGACATTGTTATTCACTAAGTGACATTTTTATTCACTTACCGACAGTTTTACTCATTTAGCGACATTTATATTTACTTAGCGACATTTTTACTCACTTAGCAACATTTTTATTCACTTAGTGACATTTTTATTCACTTAGTGACATTTTTACTCATTTAGCGACATTTTTACTCACTTAGCGACATTTTTACTCACTTAGCGACATTTTTATTCACTTAGTGACATTTTTATTCACTTACCGACATTTTTACTCACTTACCGACAGTTTTACTCTTTTAGCGACATTTATATTTACTTAGCGACATTTTTACTCACTTAGCAACATTTTTATTCACTTAGCGATATTTTTATTTATATGGCGATATTTTCATTCATTTGGCTACCAATTCATTTCATTCATTTCTAGTGGCAATTTAGAACTTTCCGTCCTGCCAGAAGGAAGGAAAAAACCTCTAAATGCTCGTAAAGATGAGTCCCACACGCAGTACACTCCGTCCTTCTGGAAGGATATTGAACCTTCTATCATTAACATGATGTTTCTATCCTGATATTTCCTTTCATGTAGTTGATTCTTAAGGCATTCCATGTCAAAAGTTTAAAAAATGTGAAATTCGTTTTATCTGTACATTCTTATTTTGCGTGTTTATCTTTAATGAGTATCGCGGGGCCCTGTGCGGTGGCACGTGTCGCACGCCCCTAAGGGCGGCCCTGGATATATCTATCTCATTTTGTAACTCGACTCCCTATTTAGTCCCAATCAACTGTCGTCCAGCAGCTTAAAATGTGGCCTGAGTGGCATTGCTCATTAGAAGCCACATGTAAAATAGCCCACTTCCTATTTAGTATGTTAGAGGATGATAGGAGGGACATGGAAAAATCACACAAAGTGTGTTATCCTTAAATGAACATGCATTTCATTTGCTGGAGGTGGTGGTTGTTGAACTTGTGAGATAGCAAAGTACAGCAGGGTCTGTTCTGATTAAATTATACGACTGCCCAATCGCTCAGAAAATTTACGACTGCCCAATTTTTCAGAAAATGTACAACTGTCTAATTTCTCAGAAAATGTACGACTGATCAATTTCTCAAAAAATGTACGACTGTTCCATTTCTCAAAAAATTGACGACATGTCAATTTCTAAGAAAATGTACGACTGCCCAATTTCTCAGAAAATGTACGACTGCCCAATTTCTCAGAAATGTACGACTGCCCAAACTTTCAGAAAATGTACGACTGCTCAATTTCTCAGAAAATGTACGACTGCCCAATTTCTCAAAAAATTGACGACATGTCTATTTCTCAGAAAATGTACGACTGCCCAATTTTTCAGAAAATATACGACTGCCTAATTTCCCAGAAAATGTACGACTGCTCAATTTCTCAAAAAATTGACGACATGTCTATTTCTCAGAAAATGTATGACTGCCCAATTTCTCAGAAATGTACAATTGACCAATTTCTCAGGACCATTTCAAAACAAAAATTGAAAAGTGAGCAATCAAAAAAAAACTTCTGCCTCAATTATATATTTTTTTAATTGCATTGTTTTTTCCATCAACTTATTATATCTACGACTGCCCATTTTCAGTTGACGACTGCTTATATTCAATTTAATACTGCCCTATTCAAAATTATATATTTTATAAAATTTGATATTTAGCATTAACTGATAGGCTTTTAAATTTAAGAATATTTTTTAAGGATATTTTTTGTGAATTGCAAATGCAAAAACAGTTATATCCCAAAATGATATTTTGGTTTTAATTGGATCTGGAGATTGAATTTTCTATTTAAAATTTGAAGTTAAATTTCATTCATTAATAGTTTTTTTCATAATTTAAATATTTCTAAAATATGTTTTTTTGCGAACATGCCCTGATCTGAATTTTTACGCTATTGATAAAAACAAATAACTTGTGATCCCAGACTAAACATAACACCATTCATTTTTGAGTTTAAGCCGAAAAGAACTAAGCAATAACCTTTAAAATGGTACTGTCTGGATAAGTGCTGTGTAAGTAACATAAAAATGAAAAACTGTTATTTTGATAACCGAATGACGTTTAATAACTGAAAACAAAGTCAAAAATTCTCAGCCGAAAACTTTTTACTATGTTATTTTTATCAACACAACTCGACCTGGAAAATCCACTTCCCTTCCAAGCACACAAGCCGATCTCGAACACAAATACACGTCACAGTGACGTCACGGCACGTGGAAGCAGCAGCCCAACTGGTTGAAAGAACACAACCGTTTAATCGTCTACTTTTCATTCCTTTGGGTCCTGTTTAAAGAGTGATCTGTGACCATCTTTTATAACCAAATTTATTTCCAGTTTCGCTAGTAGCGAGCCTTTTGTGTGCCAAAAAAAGTCGTCTGCGCTCCCGAAAAATTGCGTTCTATTGGCGCGAAAATAAGTGGAATATAAAGAAAGAACAGGTATGGGATTCTTATTTCGAATTATTATTTTCGTTTTTTATCTGGGTTTGTTGTAACAGGATATAATGATGTTTTTTTTTTTTTTTCTGTTGTCAGTTTTTAAATATGGGTCAGATCGTCTGGGAATTATAGTTGTAGTATATGTTTTTTTTTTTAGAAGATCATGTGAGTGCTTTGGAATATTATGCAATTGATAATATAATTTTTTTTGTTTGTTTGTAGAAGCTCTAAGTTTCTTTTGTTCGATGTTCGTTGCAAAGTTGAAAAAGCATTTTAGAAATGGGTTCCTTTTTTCGAAACTGTAATCGATGTTTTGAATTTAGAAATATGCAATGACATATCGTGAATTTGGAATAGGATATTTTGTCTATTGAGTTTTTCTTTGTCTTTTGAACTTTGCGTTAAAGTTAAAAATGTTATAAGATTTTTTTTTAAAATTAATAACTGTAAGTGGTAAAGGTAAATTATCATTGTTTTATTGTTGATGTAAGTAAACATTTTGGAACTGCATGAGAAATTTGTACATTGTTTCTTGTTACACTGTTTCTGTAATGAACAAAATAACATTTCGAACTTTTTGTAATTGCAATTATTGGGTTTTATCGAAATTAACTTAATTTCTAAATAACCACTCTTAAATGTTATTAAAATAAATAAAATAATAACCAAATAAATTGTGTAATATATTAAAATATCAAAGTGCAATATTTCGACCTTTTTAATGCCCTTATCAACTGCTGAGAGAATATTGCTAATTTTCAATCTAAAACGTTATTTAACGATGAAAGTGACACTATGAGATTAAAATGCTTATGGATAAACAAAATCGCGTGATTCGAAGTGATTGACAACATGATTTTTTTAACCTCAACACCATATCATGCATTAGTGTGTTTGGGCTCATGGGTGGATTTTACTCCGAGATGCATCTAAAACACCGAACAGAGTCATTTAAAACATACTATGTTTATTAAATATCAAGGTTTGAAAAGTAGAGGTTGGAACAAAACCAATTTTATCCACACACGAGTTCAGCGCACTGAATCTTTTAATCGAAATGTTAAGTTTTTCTGGGCTCATGGGTGAATAAAAATTGGTTTTGTTCCAAAATGCAACTGAAGCAAACAGTCATCGAAAACAAACTATGCTTATTAAGGATTAAAAAGTAGAGGTTGGATCGAAACCAATTTTATCCACCCATGAGCCCAGAAAAACTGAACATTTTGATCAAAATGTTAGATGCTCATGGGCGGATAAAATTGGTTTTGCTCCAAGATGCATCTGAAACACTGAACAGAATCATCGAAAACAAACTTTGTTTATTTAAAATTAAGGTTTAAAAAGTGGAGGTTGTAGAAAAAACAATTAGACAATTCTGTAGAAAAACAAACCCCAGAGCGACGGGTCTGACGTTTTCTCTCAAAATTCTTTATGTGACTCTGCTTGATTTATTTAAGACAGATACAGAGCAATAAAAAGTATATGTTTCACTTACAATGGTTCGATATCATTCAGCGAAGGAAAATGCCAAATGTGCGAAAATGCGCCAATTTTGTTAACCTACCACCACTAATCACGCTCACGGTCCATGAATAAGAAAAGTATCTTGCAAGTTTTTTTTTCTTGACTACAAATAGTGGATGCTCAATGGTAAGCGACCCTTTTCTTCAAGATTGTTGTCCTTGAAAAAGTTATTTATCCTGGAAAGCGATTTTTGTCACTTATCCTCTTCAACCTTCTTCAACTTGCACCTACAATTGTTTGTTTGATGACAAAAGAAATGCACGAGGATATTTTATAATAAGTAGCAAACTGACATTTTCAATCTAAATTATGCCAACAATTCGCGTCATGCCAACAATTCGCGCCAAATGGCTTCTTAAGCGGTGCACTATTATCTTTTCAAATATTTAAATTCCTGCACGTTTCGATATAGCCGATTGATATTCCGTTCCCGACTCTGTCTGTGAATTAATAGGGTCTCCATTTTGTTTTTACGTTTGTTTTGCATCTACATCTGATATGAAGTATCACATTATACGATTATTCATAATTGAAGTACCTCTTTTGAAATATTGTAATATTCTGTAAATGAGGTTTTTTTTTTAGGATCGATGCATGTAAATTGTCTGTTTATTGAAATGGATCAACGAACGAATGAATGATGTGCCTAACAATAGATAACACAGCAATCAGTACTCAGATCGAAAATATTTGTCAGTTATTTCCTTCCCATAGCTGCAGGGATCTTCAGTTGCCCAGTGGATAAAGCTGTTTAGTTTGTAATCAGAGGATTGCTAGTTCGAACCCGTGCGATGGACTCGACAAAGAAACGTAAAAAAGTAGTGATCTTGCGATCGGTGGGTTGCCAGCTTCACTACAAAAATACTAGAAAGTCATTCAGAACATCCAACATATTATACTGACGTGTCAACGGGACTGGTGCACGAAAAATATAATTGAGGTCCAATGTACTGACGCTTATTGAGGTTGCGTTGGGTGCCAGTTCCGGTCGTCACATGACCTTGGTTCTAAAATAACGAGATGCAAGTATGAATGTATATGTGGCTGCGATAAATCTCTATACAAGTACAGAAATAGGCAGCCGGAAAACGTATAAACCTAAGCGTTATCGCTTTTTTAAAGCTTCGAGCATGTATCTCTTATAGTAGAGAAATCATAAGGTTATAATCTCGTTAACATCATAGTGAGGCCAACATGTATGGCCTCAGCCACGTGGTTTACTACAGTAAAATTTAAAGTTAGCAATTATAATAACAATACATTTTTAATTTTATATAAAAAGTAGCTTAAATAAATAAGTGGTAGTTATAATTAAATTATTTATATACTTTAAAATGCTATGCAATTAAAAATTGATTTGGTTTTAAAGGTTATGAGTTATGTTTTCTTTAAATAAATATAATAATAATTTTATACATATAGTATATGTAATTATTAAGTATTTGTTAGCTGCAATGAATCATCGCTCTGTTGAAATAACACTATCATATTTATTTTTTATGTAATTAACTGTAACTATATAATTACTGTCGTAAATAAATATAATTTATACAACCTTTTACCTCAAACAATTAATATGAGCTGCGTGAGATATTATTAGGAAAGAAACACTGTTACAGTTTTAAGCTTATCCATTCCGACACTATAATTATGCTGAAATTTGCATGATCGACATAACATTTTTTATCGTTCGACAAGAAATTGGGCTCCGATGCGTGTAAAATCTTGAAATCAAGCAAGCGGATGCGCAGCCTTGAAGTCGAACAAAAAAAAAACTATTAAAACTTCCAATCTGTGACTTCCATTAAAACTTCCATGCTGTGACTTCCATTTAAACTTCAATGTTGTGATTTCTATTAAAACTTCCATTCTGTGACATTTATTAAAACTTCCATGCTGTGACTTCCATTAAAACCTATTAAAACTTCCATACTTTTATTAAAACTTCCATTCTGTGACTTTTATTAAAATTTCCATGCTGTGACCCATTAAAACTTCCATTCTGTGACTTCCATTAAAATTCCATTCTGTGACTTCCATTAAAACTTCCATGCTGTGACTTCCATTTAAACTTCAATGTTGTGATTTCTATTAAAACTTCCATTCTGTGACATTTATTAAAACTTGATTTCTATTAAAACTTCCATTCTGTGACATTTATTAAAACTTCCATGCTGTGACTTCCATTAAAACCTATTAAAACTTCCATACTGTGACTTTTATTAAAACTTCCATTCTGTGACTTTTATTAAAACTTCCATGCTGTGACTTCCATTAAAACTTCCATGCTGTGACTTCCATTAAAACTTCAATTCTGTGATTTCTATTAAAACTTCCATGCTGTGACTTCCATTAAAACTTCCATGCTGTGACTTCCATTAAAACTTCCATTCTGTGATTTCTATTAAAACTTCCAATCTGTGACTTCCATTAAAACTTCCAATCTGTGACTTCCATTAAAACTTCCATTCTTCAACACCATGAATCCCATTAGAAAGATTGTTAGTTCGATAAACTTCCATACTGTGACTTCCATTAAAATTTCCATGTTGTGACTTCCTTTAAAACTTCCATTCTGTGACTTCCATTCTTCAACACCAAGATTCCCATTAGAAAGATTGTTGGTTCGATAAAAAAAATTTATATCAATGCCTGTGAAACAAATTTTAAATTAAATTTTTTTTAATAAAAGTTTGGCTATGTCACGCAACTACTGAGTCTCCCTTCCCCATATCACATTCACACATGATAGACCCTCCCCCCCCCCCTTGAAGTGCGTGACGAAATAAATGAGTCATGTCGGAATTCAAGGAACGTCGTATACATACATGTGCATCATTCCTCCGTTCCAATCGACCCGTGGCAAGACACAAACGTCACAGGAACTCCCCGTAACCGATTGTTATGAAACAAGAAAAGTTCTCCTCCCTCAAAGTAAATCTGTTCCTCTTTAGAACGCCAGGAATAGAACTCGACAGCAGACACCAGATAACACGCAAACGATCTTCCGAGGGTGTGTCACGGGGGATGAAACATCTGTTCCGAGTTCTACGGAACTCTGGAAACTGGATTATTTATCATCCTGACAAGTTGGAAGATGAGTGTGAAATCGTTTGCATGTTTTCGTTCCATCAAACAAAGGGAATGTTAAAAGTTATTTTTAAAATATAATTTTAAAATTTAAACTCCGATCACAAGATCACTGATTTTTTACTTTTCCTTGTCAAGTCCTTCGAACATGGATCCCTCATAGTAGTGAAATCATAAGGTTATAATCTCGCTAACATCAAAATGAAAAGACCTTTTCAAGGACTTACTTTAAAAGTTGGTAAAATCTATACTTTAATTAATGTACCAAGATTTATACTATTACTATCTATATATATAAATGCGAAAAACCCACTCATCACTCATCACTAATTCTCCAACTTCCCGTATACCTATGAAGATGAAATTTGGCAAATTTGTTCCTTATACCTTAAATAGGAAAAGTAAGCTATTTTTGTTCCGATCGAACGGATTTAAGGGGTTGTAAAACCCCTTTTTCGAAACTTCTCCATAGGATTAACATGGAGAACATGTAACAATGCAAAATATAAAATTTAAACAATGGAAATTTTTAATATTATGTAACGTACGAGGAGCATTCTGATTGGCTGATGACTAAATATCGCCAAAATGTCGCCAAATAACTAAAAACTGTCGCCAAATAACTAAAAACTGTCGCCAAATTAATAAACTTCGCCAAATAAATTAAAATTTCACCGAATGAATAAAACATTTCGCCAAATTAATAAAATATCGCCAAATGAACTAAAATATGATCATATATGTAAAAATAATATAAAAACCGGCCCGTCGCACCGGGGGGGATTTAACTGTGAAAAAGAAAACAAAACGAAAAATGCTACGACCAAAAGTGCAAGCCATACGAAAAATATATTATCAAACTGAAGAGAAGTATACAGTATGAATAATATAAAGGTTCAAGACAGGAAGCCCATCGCTAAATAAAAGTTTGTAATTTAGCCTCCGTGCACTCAGTTAGTTTTGTGTTATCCATTGTTTATTAGTTTACCTGCCGAGAGGCCAGTTATGTTACCACTCTACCTGTGAGTGAAGTTCTGTAATCTATATATATAAAAACATCGCCAAATGAACTAAAATATGAACACATATGTAAAAATACCATAAAAATGGCGAAATTAGTGTCAAAAAATGATAAAATGTATGTCAAAATGGTGAAAATATGATTGGGTAACAGGATATTCCGTACTACATCAGCTATGAAAATTAAATTTGGCGTGGAGGTACACTTTAAGCCAAAATTGCTCACTAAGAAATGATTTTCAAAAATTCGAACTGTAAATGCCAAAAGTAAAAATCCTCGCCACTTATCCACTGACTCATTACTATTTCTTTTATTTTCTGTATACCTATGAAGATGAAATTTGGCAAATTTGTTACTTATACCTTAAATAGGAAAAGTAAGCTATTTTTGTACCGATCTAACGTATTTAAGGGAGTGTTCAATGAGACAGTGGGATTTTTTGTACGGACCGTTAGTTTTGGACAATTTGGATAGTTTTAGAATTGTTAAACTCCACATACTGATAGGGTTTACCGAACAAAGTAAAACTTCTCGAATGTTAATCAACGGGAATATCATTTATTTGTCAGCATTGTTTTATCGCCAACTTCTCCGTGTTATAAAGTTTTCAGTTCCAGCTAGAACTTGCTAATAAAATTTATTTAATTTGTTTGGGTTCGTTATTTTATTTATCTTCTGATGGGTGAGGAATTAAGATTATTTTTCATCCGCTTAAATATGTTTTACTTGTACCTCTTTTGCGAGTTATTTTCTTCCCGTGCATAGAACTTAAAATTCAAAACTGAACCAGTGTTCACGTTCCCAGTGAGTAAGCGTCTTCTTCTATCTACTGGCGGGCCTCGTGCGTGGCCTGGTTGGAAAAGCGGGAATTACTTCTCAATGAATTACTTTCTTGACAAACGAATTTATTTATATCATGTTAATTCTAAATAATTTCTAAATAATCCATGTGATATTATTCGAATTTTTTCATTTTCTTCGGAAAAACCTTTATTTTACATTAGTTTAGTATACTTCAGATTTTCTTAGAATTGTGAAATTTTGCATTCTGATACGTATTAGCATACCAACAAGGGAAATGTCTAAATCAATAATTTTGTGCAATTGGAATATTTAGAAATCGGTTGAAATTTTTTTTCACGAAACGATATTTTTGGAAAATTGTGACTGTCGTAGAATCGTGAAATTTCGCATGCATGTAGGGTTTACATACCAACAAAGGAAATAATATGAAAATCTAGATTTTAGTACGTGGAATCTTTACAAATTGGCTGAGAATGTTTTTAACGGAACATTAGTTTTTAAAACTTCGAAATTCTTTAGAATCTTAAAATTTTGCGTACTGATATGGTTTACTATAAAAACAAGGGAAAAAATCTGAAAATCTAGATTTTGGTAAAGGAACCTTTTAAAATCATTTTCGTTTTTTTCTTCTTAATATTCCTGCCAATTTCAATAACATAACGAAAATACAAATGTTGACGTAGGTGTCTAATAAATTTTTTTGGAGATAGTTATTATTATCAATTACAAGAGTTGTTTATCTTTAAACTTCTGAGCTGTTACTGTAGGTAAAAATATGGATGTTAATCAACTGGAGTGCAGTATGTATATCCACAGTATTTTACAGCCAACTTCTCCATATTATCAATTTTTCAAGTTCTTGCGGGACCTTGCTAATAAAATTTCGTTACATATTGGAACTTTTAATTCTTTGGTTCCATCTGATATGGGACAAATTAAGAATATTATTTATTTAGCTAATAATTATTGTATTTGTATCTATTTTGTAACTTATTTCCTTCCCGTGCGTAGGACGGGTATTTCAGCTAGTTACTTTATATAGTGAAATTTAATTTTAGCAATTGTTAAATAACAATGAATTTTTAATTTTATATAAGTAAAAAGTAGGTTAAATAAATAAGTGGTAGTTATAATTAAATTATTTGAGATTTTATTAGTTTAAAATGCTATGCAATTAAAAATTGATTTGGTTTTAAAAGTTATGAGTTATGTTTTCTTTAAATGCAGATGGGCCTGAAAGTGAAGTAAGGCCAACATGTATGGCCTCAGACACGTTGTTTACTACGTCATCCATTCATAAATTTTTTCCAGTTCATTCCTTAGCGTGGCACAGGAGTTGATAAAAGAATAACTTCATGGAATTTATGGTTAATTAACGTCGCACTAGAGCTAAACAGTAGAAAGTCATCCAGAATATCCAACAAATTATACTGCCGTGTATACGGGACTGGTTCACGATAAATCTGATCGGGGTCCAAATTCCCGACGTCTATTGAAGGCGTTGGGTGCCAGTTCAGGTGTTTCCTCGTCTTCTGACCATGGTTCTAAAATAACGAGGTGAATGTGTGTGTGTGTGTGAATGTGTATGTGTTCCCGGGTCTTTCCTTCGAGATTGACCCCGAACCGTCACCAATAGCCCACTGTGCAGCTCTAGTGCGACGTTAATTAACAAACCAAACCAACCAGCCAAACCGAACAAATTTTTTTCTAACATGTCGCAGTTCCAGAATAACTCAACGTCACTCATAACCGTCTACCCCACATTCCTCTACCATACCAGAACCTTCTCGAAATTACTTAATATTTCCAAGAAAAAAATAGAACGAGTTAGTTACAAAAAAACTACGTCTAAAAAAACAATCCGCCATATTATCCACTTCTGCCAGACGTCTAAGTGCGTAAATTAAAACGCCAAGCTGGTGCCAACCTCCCGATTAGTATTCCGTCCTCGCCAAAAGCTTTGCCAGCTTTGGAATCTGGAAAAATATTTTTTCGGTAGCACATTCCAGCTGAGGGATTTGTCCGTACGTGGATCAAAGACTTGGAGGATTAATTTTCGCTTTTGTTCGTTTTTTGAGTGCGAATACTCGACCACCTGTCTTTGGATGCGCGTGGATTTAATTATTCGATGACGTGGGTCTATTAGGAAGGGTAGGATTACCAGCGACCTTTACCTCATGTTCTAAACACGTGTGTATGTTCATTTAGTCTCGTATTCATTTAAAATGCGTTTTGTTTGGAATGTCATTTTTATTCAAGGTATAGTTCGTCTCCGGTTAAATGACCGCCGTGACGTCATATTGTTTACATGTTTTAGATAAGCTGATTGGTCAATTCGCCAGTGGCGGCTCGTGCACTACAGCAACTACAGCCGGGCTGCACTTAAATTTATTAGTTTATTTTACAACTAAAATCAGATATTTTACTAATTTTCTTAAATGAAGATTAGAATTGAAAATTAAATTTCTAGCGTAGTAAACAAAATCTCTGATAAATAGCAAGCCTGTTAACATAATGCACAATTCAGGAGGGGAAAAAACTCCATTCAATCAAAGACGCAGCGAAAAAGCAAAATTCGAAATCGGCTGCATCGTTGCCATGGCAACCTCTGGAGATCCCCCCCCCCCCCCCCCCATGCTAATGCACTGCATTTGTGAGAGAGTACAGCCGAAATGAAATTTCTAGTTTTAGCTGCACTTGAGATTCGATAAGCTGATTGGCTCGTGCGTGAAACACGGGGATGGGTGGGTTAAACGAGAACTTATGAGAATATCTCCAAACAAAAACGTTTTTCGTGATGAATTTACTGTTTTTCTGTTGTTTCGTTATTTAAGTTAATATTAAAATTGACCGATTCGCATGTTTAAAAGAAAGGAGGATTGCTTTAATTTTCAAAAAATAAGGAAGTGTTTTCTATTTTTTTCGCATGTTATCATTTCGTAAAAATTGAAAGCAAACTTTGATTTGAGTAGTAAATAATAAAGAATTTCCGTTCATGTATGGTTTGTGAAGAATAGTGAAGGAAAAGGGGGGGGGGGGGGGGAGATTCACATGATTTCGGCTGCACTAACATTTTCGACCACGGGCCGCCACTGCAATTCGCCTAAACTTGTTTAATGATTCGTTAGAAACGGGTCGAGATATCCCAGTGGATAAAAGCGTTCAGCTGGTAATCAGAGGATTGCAAGTTCAAGCCTGTGCTATGGACTTGAGAAAGAAAAGTAAATAAAATAGTGACCTTGCGATCAGAGGGTTGCCAGCTTCGCTACAAAAACACCAGAGTCATCCATTACATCCAGTAAATTATACCGGCGTGTGTATGACGGAAAGTTCCAATTGCGGCCCATGGCAATCTTTTGTCTGGGCGATAAACAATTGTGTTTTTTTTTCTTTTAGAATATGGTAAACCCGACTCCCTTCGGCCGCAATTGGGCTATTGCCGTGTAAGAGAATGGTGCACGATACATCTGATCGGGATCCAAAGGTCCGATGCCTATTGAAGGCGTGGGGTGCCCAGCTCAGGTGTTTCCTCGTCATCTGAACTCTGTTCTAAAATAACGAGGTGCAAGTATGAAGGTGTGTGTGAATGTGTAAGTGGTTGGGATAAGTCTCAATACGAGGACAGAAATTGGCAGACGCAGTTTCGCCAAGGAAAGAGGGTTGCCGTGGATGCAACTGGAACTTTCCGGAATTCTCATATTCCGACGAATAACTCATTTTAATGAATGTTCTCGACACACTGACATTACACAATTCATATTCGGCTTCCGTGGATCTATATGATCTATGTGCATAGAATACTCATATACTATACACCAGTCTAGTAGTTCCAGACTGGCCATTTATAACCATGAATTGCAATTGCATCATCTCATAACGATTGATGACCCGTGCATGACGTAACGAAGTCGACCTTGTGATGCCACCCAACAGAGAGAAATGATGGAATCGTAGGTGTGTCCCGAAGATAAAGCTAGGTGTGATGGATAGTTCGGCTGTAGGTAAAGATGAAGCCCATTCTGGGTGTTTAGTTGAACGACCGGCAATGGATGTCAACTGCGTGGGTGGAGATGTGATTACAAGAGATGTCAAGAACAAATTAGAAATTCAAATGTAAATCGGCTGGGAGTTCTTTTAAGAGTAAATACCGAACCAATTGCTCAATGTGTAGTTCAACCCCCAAAACATGTGGTTCAGAACTTTTAAATGGCTACCCCGACCACCAAGTTAAAAGTTAGACAAAGCACGGACAAACCCTTTCTAAAAGTACTAAATAAATTACGTTGTCAAATATTATTTTGGCACTTAATACAATGAGGGTATTTAAAATGTTCGCAAATACGATGCGACAAATACTATACGATATCGTACTATATCGTCTTCTGTCTCTAAGACCTCCGAGCCCCAGTTGCTCAGTGGATAAGGCGTTCAGGTACTAATCAGAGGATTGGTGGTTCGAATCCGTGCGATGGACTTGACAAAGAAAAGTAAAAAAGTAGTGATCTTGCGATCGGAGGGTTGCAGCTTCGCTACAAAAATACTAGAAAGTCGTTCAGAACATCCAACAAATTATATGGGGTGTATACGGGACTGGTGTACGATAAATCCGATCGGGGTCCAATGTCCTGACACCTATTGAGGTTGCGTCGGGTGCCAGCTCAGGTGTTGTCCACGTCATCTGACCATGGTTCAAAAATACGAGGCATCGTTCCCGGGTCTTTCCTTCGAGATAGGCCCCGAACCGTCGCCAATAGCCCACTGTGCAGCTCTAGTGCGACGTTAATTAAACAAACCAAACCAAACCAGAACTTTAAATGGCTACCGACCACCAAGTTAAAAGTTACACAAATCACGGACAAACCCTTTGGGCACGAGGCAACGATGAAAATGTTTGGGGTACATTTGCATAGGCGTAAACTTGTATTGGGCCCATGGGCTTGACCCCCCTCCCCAATATTTTGAAAAACTACCTAACATTCCCTAAAATGTAAGCTTTTCGTTAAAATGTATAACCATGAGTCCCTCCCATAATTTCGTCCAGAAAATCCAACAAATTATACTGGCGTGTATACGGGACTGGTGCACGATACATCTGATCGGGGTTCAATGTCCTGACGCCTATTGAGGTTGCGTCGGGTGCCAGCTCAAGTGTTGTCCTCGTCATCTGACCATGGTTCAAAAATACGAGGCATCGTTCCCGGGTCTTCGAGATAGATCCCGAACCGTCGCCAATAGCCCACTGTGCAGCTCTAGTGCGACGTTAATTAAACAAACTAAACCAAGCATATATCCTACACAACGGTTTAAATTAATTTGTTTAATTAAATAGGCACTTAGGATTTGTTTTGTATATTTTTTTCGCGGTCCAGGGGCAAAAAATAAAACGAAAAAAAAATACGATTTCATTAATAAAAAAAAAATGCACTAGAGGGCTAAAAAGTGCCCACGTATTGATAACAATCTCCAAACAAGCGTAGGATCCTAAATACTAACAACCAACCCCACATCACCCATACCCACGCTTTTTAATGACAACCTACTCTCCACCGTAAACTCTCTCTCTCCATGAATGAAAGACGAGGAGAGAGGAGGATGAAGAGGGGATGGGGGATGCACACCCCCTTTCTCGCAGACGATATTTCGATATCGTCTGGCAGCGGGAGAGACCTCTCCCCACAGACGGCCTGGGTCAAGTTCAATGAACACCGGAGGGGTGGTGGGGTGTTCCTCCTGCCCTATTTTCCAGTTAGATTGAAATCGATGCCGCCGCTTTTGTTGGTAATTATATAATAGGGGAATCGTTTGGTTCTCTCGTTGGGGTTGGCGGATCTGGCAACAGATATTATCTGCCAATAGGAAGTGGTGTTTATTTGTTGTTGATGGATTTTTTTTTTATGTGGGTTTTTTTTCTTCTAGTTTTTGCGCTGCTGGTTCCTAATATTATTGATGATTTCTTGTAAAGATTATTTTGGATTTTTGTTGTTGTTTTGTTTGTAAACGAGGAGCTTCAAAGTAAAAGAGTTTCTACATACTAGAGAGTCGGTGCCGTTACACAAAAAATATTTTGGGGTGGTTGAAACAAGAAATTTCCAAACTTAAGGAGGGAGGGTAGGGTGTTGAGCATCAATTTTAAATTTATCATAATTATGCTTCTACTACTCAAAAGTTAACACAATTTTTATAATATATGTATTATGTTATTATTGATAACTTTTGAAATTTTTGAAACACAGTCACTATTTTGAGTAGAGTTGTAATAATTTAAAAATTTAAAATTAAAAAAGTTTAAGGTACACTTTTCTAGTAAACTATTATGAATACAAACAAATTTTTTTCTGAAATACAAATGAGACTTATGGAACCTCAAAAAATAGACAAAATGTATATTTAATGTTTTTAAACAATTTAATTTACTTTTGTTTACATAAAAATTTTTAGTTATAAAATGTTTATATTTTTTAAATATATTTACCCATACAAAAATATAAATTTTGTTGGTTCCACAAGTTGAACATGCAGTCTAATTTGTATTTCCGAAAAAAATTTGTTTATATTCAGAATAGTTTAATAGAAAAGTGTACCTTAAACTTTTTTAATTTAAAATGTTAAACTTGCTACAACTCAACTCCAAATAGAGATTGTGTTTCCAAAATTTTACAAGTTATCAATAATAGTATAATACATATATCATAAAAATTGTGTTAACTTTTGAGTAGTAGAAGCATAATTATGATAAATTTAAAATTGATGCCCAACACCCTACCCTACAACGTTAAAATACGCAATAAAAATCCATTACATCCGTAAATACAAATACAGCGTTAAAATACGCAATAAAAATCCATTAAATCCGTAAATACAAATACAGCGTTAAAATACGCAATAAAAATCCATTAAATCCGTAAATACAGATACAGCGTTAAAATACGCAATAAAAATCCATTAAATCCGTAAATACAAATACAGCGTTAAAATACGCAATAAAAATCCATTAAATCCGTAAATACAGATAAATCGTTAAAATACGCAATAAAAATCCATTAAATGCGTAAATACAAATACAACGTTAAAATACGCAATAAAAATACGTTACATCCGTAAATACAAATACAGCGTTAAAATACACAATAAAAATCTATTAAATCCGTAAATACAAATAAAACGTTAAAATACGCAATAAAAATCCATTACATCCGTAAATACAAATACAGCGTTAAAATACGCAATAAAAATACATTAAATCCGTAAATACAAATACAACGTTAAAATACGCAATAAAAATCCATTACATCCGTAAATACAAATATAGCGTTAAAATACGCAATAAAAATACATTAAATCCGTAAATACAAATACAACGTTAAAATACGCAATAAAAATCCATTAAATCCGTAAATACAGATACAGCGTTAAAATACACAATAAAAATCTATTAAATCCGTAAATACAAATACAACGTTAAAATACGCAATAAAAATCCATTACATCCGTAAATACAAATACAGCGTTAAAATACGCAATAAAAATACATTAAATCCGTAAATACAAATACAACGTTAAAATACGCAATAAAAATCCATTACATCCGTAAATACAAATATAGCGTTAAAATACGCAATAAAAATACATTAAATCCGTAAATACAAATACAACGTTAAAATACGCAATAAAAATACATTACATCCGTAAATACAAATACAGCGTTAAAATACACAATAAAAATCTATTAAATCCGTAAATACAAATACAACGTTAAAATACGCAATAAAAATCCATTAAATCCGTAAATACAAATACAGCGTTAAAATACGCAATAAAAATCCATTAAATCCGTAAATACAGATACAGCGTTAAAATACGCAATAAAAATCCATTAAATCCGTAAATACAAATACAGCGTTAAAATACGCAATAAAAATCCATTAAATCCGTAAATACAGATAAATCGTTAAAATACGCAATAAAAATCCATTAAATGCGTAAATACAAATACAACGTTAAAATACGCAATAAAAATACGTTACATCCGTAAATACAAATACAGCGTTAAAATACACAATAAAAATCTATTAAATCCGTAAATACAAATAAAACGTTAAAATACGCAATAAAAATCCATTACATCCGTAAATACAAATACAGCGTTAAAATACGCAATAAAAATACATTAAATCCGTAAATACAAATACAACGTTAAAATACGCAATAAAAATCCATTACATCCGTAAATACAAATACAGCGTTAAAATACGCAATAAAAATACATTAAATCCGTAAATACAAATACAACGTTAAAATACGCAATAAAAATACATTAAATCCGTAAATACAAATACAACGTTAAAATACGCAATAAAAATACATTACATCCGTAAATACAAATACAGCGTTAAAATACACAATAAAAATCTATTAAATCCGTAAATACAAATACAACGTTAAAATAAGCAATAAAAATCCATTAAATCCGTAAATACAAATACAACGTTAAAATACGTAATAAAAATCCATTAAATCCGTAAATACAAATACAGCGTTAAAATACGGAATAAAAATACATTAAATCCGTAAATACAGATACAGCGTTAAAATACGCAATAAAAATCCATTAAATCCGTAAATACAAATGCAGCGTTAAAATACGCAATAAAAATCCATTAAATTCGTAAATACAGGTAAAGCGTTAAAATACGCAATAAAAATCCATTAAATGCGTAAATACAAATACAACGTTAAAATACGCAATAAAAATACATTAAAACCTATAAATACAGATACAGCGTTAAAATACACAATAAAAATCTATTAAATCCGTAAATACAAATACAACGTTAAAATACGCAATAAAAATCCATTACATCCGTAAATACAAATACAGCGTTAAAATACGCAATATAAATTCATTAAATCCGTAAATACAGATACAGCGTTAAAATACGCAATAAAAATCCATTAAATCCGTAAATACAAATACAGCGTTAAAATACGCAATAAAAATCCATTAAATCCGTTAATTAATAAAGTTTTTAATTTTAACGTTGTATTTGTATTTTAATATTCTTAACGTAATATTCTATAAGACGAGTTTTTATCTTAGTTTTCCCTTTGATGATAATTTTCGTTATATACTCACTATATTGAAACGCGAACGCAACCTAAGGGCCTTTCTACACGGATGTTATTAACACTCGTTTGCTGTTGCAGAAGGCTCTGCGATTGATGGATACAAACCACATGGTTTGTATTCTCCAAGGAGCTCTCTAGGACATTCCTATTAGGTGTTTGTTGTACTTTTGATTCAAATCTTTTTCTTAAGTGATGTTTCAAAGATGTAGTTTCATTCTGGGGGATAGTGCAATAGACCACTGATCACAGTGCTTGCTCCATCTGGACACGTCATCCGCAATTTCTTAGTCATTCCCCAATCTGAAATCCATCTGGAAAAGCTAATACTTGGTGGCAACATAACCTGGAAATCAGGGAATTTTTTAATTCTGGAAATATCAGGGAAAAGTCAGGGAATTTTTCAAAAATTCACAAAAAAATCAAGGAATTTTTCAAATTTGGATTATTAAAACGGCAAGCATCGTCTGTTATGCCCTCCATTCTGGGTAATTTAATTGTCAATATTTCTTTTTAGTTCTGAATAAGAATTTTTTAAAAAAAAAAAGCATGGTTATGTGCATTTACATTTTTATTTTTGTAAAATCGTGAACCACTGCTGGAGGGAGAAGCAAAATCAAAGTGTGTTGGACCTTGAATTGTAAGCAACGTGTGAGGGGCTAATAAATATGGGATTTATTGATTAATTAAATTAATATTTTAACTGTCAATAAGTATTATTTAAAATTTTCATTTATAATGCAATATATTTATAGTATCATTGTAGCGTGGATACTTTGTTTCTATACAAAGCATGCATTGCGACATTTCTTAACGTAATTGTAAAATCAGGGAAATTTTGTGACACCATCATGGAAATCAGGGAACTTTTTTTCCAGAATGTTGTTACCACCCTCTAATATTTACTCACTATTTAATTATATATATTACCATATGATTTGTATATACCAATTGTAGAGCCATCTGCAGCTTACGCGCGTAAAAAACGTCAAATGGGTCTAAGGGCACATCCAAATTGAAATAAAATTACCACATATCTTTAACAATAAAAAAAACAGCTGCATTTTACACTTATGCGTACCATCTGCTCGTCTCTTTCTTTTGATACTCGAAAAGCTATCAAATCAAGTGGAACCAATCGTCGCTTTCATTAATTCTGTGTTGTTGTGAACGGGTATTTTTGTTATGCTGTAATAGAGTCCGAGAAATGAGGGAACACGATTTACTAGAGTTGTTTGGTTAATTAACGTCGCACTAGAGCTGCACAGTGGGCTATTGGCGACGGTTTGGGATCTATCTCGAAGGAAAGACCCGGGAACACATACACATTCATGCACCTCGTTATTTTAGAACCATGGTCAGATGACGAGGAAACACCTGAACTGACACCCAACGCCTTCAATGGACGTCGGAACTTTGGACCACGATCAGATGTATCGTGCACCAGTCCAGTATACACGCCGTTAATTTTTGCGGATGTTCTGGACGACTTTTCTAGTATTTTTGTAGGGAAGCTGGCAACCCTCCGATCACAAGATCACTACTTTTTACTTTTCTTTGTCAAGTCCATTGCACGGGTTCGAACCACCAATGCTCGGATTTGTAGCTGAACGCCTTTACCAGAGACTTCAAGTATATCAGTGTAATTCAATAGTTTATATGAAAAAAATATGGTAAAAGTTATAAAACTAAAACTTACTGACAATAATAGATAACGTTAAAAAAATCCGGGGAAAATATTATAAAAAAAATTAATTTATATGAATAAACTATAACAATTTTCCCTCTTGAATCATGTATAAAAATGTCTAAATCTGTAAGTCTTTTAATGTTAAAGGAAGTTAATTTCTATAGATATACATAAAATATAAAACGTCTTAAAATAATATATTGATAGCAATATAAAAAGCAGGCACGTAGGTATAGATTTTTCATGGGAGGGGTTCAGTGACTGAGCAACGGATTTCTTTAGGTTACTTATCCCCCCCACCCCCCAACAAGAGTTGAAGGGAATCCTCCCCTAAATCAACACCCTCCCCCACTTTTTTTTTTAAAAAAAAAACTTATTAATTTTTTTTTAAAGAGTAATCATGAATACGTTGACAGGTAAATACCGTAACAGCAACAGTTATCATTTATTTTTCATGAAATCGTTACCAATATCAGTCATTACCTATTTTTAAAATTAGTAAATACCACTCCTTAATTATGAAATAAATTTAGAGAACAAATTTATGTTTTGAGAATCATTGTTTAGAATAAAATACGGTTTCGCAGCATCTTGTGTATACGGCCCCGTTCGACGATCTTTCCCCTTTGTCGCCGAAATCCAAATGCTAGAAAATTAACCCGATGATGTCTTTTGAAGCTTAGTTTGAGATAAAAAATTGCCTCGAAACATGTTTTTGCAGCTTTTTGAAAAATGTTTTCCGGGGATATATACCCCCGGAAAATATCAACTTTACAAGAAGTATAATACGATAAAGTAAATTTTTTCTATTTTTTAAAAGTATTTTTCAGTGGCGGCTCGTGCACTACAGCAAGTACAGCCGGGCTGCACCTAATTTTATTAGTGTATTTTAAATCTTATATTATATATTTTACTAATTTTCTTAAATGAAGATTAAAATTGGAAATGAAGATGAAATTTCTACTCTAAGTAAAAAAAATCTCCGATAAATAGCAAACCTGTTTCCGTAATGCACAAATTCAGGAGTGGAAAAAAACTCCATTCCAACAAAATTGCAGCCAAAATGCGAAGTTCGAAATCGGCTGCATCGTTGCCATGGCAACCTTACGTAGTATGACTTCCCCAACTCGCTAAAATGGAGGATGTGACGACACAAACGTAGTGCAAAATTATTTTTTTAAATTAGCTGTACTAGGGATTTGAATTTAATGATTGGTTCGTTGCTGAATCGGCGAGGCGGGGTGGAGGAAAACGATAATTTCGAAGAATCTCCCCAAACGGAAAGAGTTTCCGATAATTTTGCGCGTGTGTTGTTGTTTCTTTACTTAAATTAATATTAAAATTGACCGATTCGCAAGTTTGATAGGAGGATTGATTTAATTTTCAAAAAATAAGTGTTTTCTATTATTTTTACATGTTACCTTTCATAAAAGTTGAAAGGAAACTTTGATTTGAGTTTGAGTAATAAATTTTAAAGAATGTCCGTTCATGTACGGTTGTGGAAAAATGCGAAGTGGGGGGGGGGGGGGGGGGGGTTCACATGTTTTCGGCGGCTGCACTAACATTTTTGACTACGGGCCGCCACCGGTATTTTTACAGTAATTCGATTTTTAAATTTTTTTTTCTTGACTTACAATGGGAGGGGTTTGAACCCCCTGAACCACCCCCTTACCTACGTGCCTGATAAAAAGTACTGATTTATCCTAAACATAAAAGTACTGATTTATCCTTTAAATATCACTCATCTCACAATCCTTCCACGCATTTCAGACGATACCCTCTCACACAAAAGACAAAGGGCGCACAATCCTTTGTCATTTCACCAACCCCTACCTCTATCCATTCGTGACCACGTACAAGACATGATTTTTTTTTATCCATCTGGTAAAGAATACTAAAAACAACAATGGTAATAATAAAAAAGTGCGATGCCTCCCCCCACAGCAGGTGTGGGCATGAAGAGGTCATGATCGAACATGCACCTGCCGAGGAAGGGGGGTAGAAGGGAAGGATTGCGTAACGGAGGTTTTGCCATCTGAGAGGAAGTAGGGATTATTGGGCACGCATTCGATTAAATGGCCATCTAGTAGAAAAAGGCGGGAAAATTGGGGTGTCATCGAAGCGGGTAAGCAGGCAAGGCCAGATAGACAGCGGCTTAGAGGTTTGTAAAACACACCATTTTTTTTAAAGTCAAATTTGCCCATAAAATTATTTGATACGATGATCATCCTAATGAAAAGATTATACTACGGCGGCGATTTGTGCTAAAAGTGAGGGGGCAAGATCAAAAGAGTTCTTTAAAAAATACGATTTCAGTGTTCACACTAGAAATAAAAAGGGGCAGGGCGCTGTTGGCAGTAAAAGGGCACCCCGTTTTTGAAAGCGCACTTCTTGTTTTTAAAAGGGCACTTTAAAAAAAGTTTGGGGTGGGCGTAGCCACACATTGACACATCGGACCCGTGACGAAACAAAATCAAATTCCGATTTATTGGACATTGCGTTAGAGCTGCCTATTGGGCTATTGTTGATGGTTCGGGGCCTATCTCTAAGGAAAGACCCGTACAAAATTGATGTATCTTTATGAAGATATTATCTTAAAATCGAAAATTTGACATTGATAAAATTTGACATTGTTTTCCGTAAAACCAAATCTGTAAGGAGCCCTAATCAGACCCCTTACAAAACTGATAAAAAGACTACTTAAATCCAAAGTTTGGTAATGAAATGCCTAGTTTTGCAACTTCGCCCCAAACCATCTGCTCTTTAAAAGAAAACACAGAAATAAAACTTAGCATGTCATATGCGGCAATGGCAACCAATAGCATTCATGGAGTGCCACGTGCTCGAAATTACCGTGGAATCATCGCGATTTCACAACACACGTAGTTTAAGAAGGATTTTGTTTTTCTACTGTCATAATTCGCTTAATTCCAATTTACACAAATTTTTTTTAATCGATGCCTTTTTTTAAAGACAGCTAGGGAAGCAAGGACGCTTGTGCTTGACTGAAAAGGGCAAGAGGGGCGGAATTTTTTCCAAAGAGGGCGGTATTTTTGAAAAAGAGGCACGAGGGCGCTATCGAGATGAAAAAAGGGCGGGCAGGGCGGACCTCCCTTCAAAAAACGCCTAGAGTGAACACTGCGATTTGATTCCGGTGACTTTAAAAAATATTTTCAAAATAAGAAAAATACTAATTATATTTCATTTCCTATAATAAAAAAAATATAACAACAAATTTGTAGCACAAGAACAACTGAACTGTTCATTTACTTCAATATAGTAAAACAGATAGCTGAAAAATTAATAAATATATGTATATGTGCAAAACGTTTTCAAAATAGGCTAAAAACTGTTCTAGTTTTACTTTTAGTAGCTATTTAAACGCTAGTTACAGAGACTGGACACTTCAATATGATAGTCTAACCTTGTTTCAATACTTGCGATGGACAGGACCTTAGAGTAGGTATAGGACAGGACCAGTGACGGGACCCGATTACTGAATAGGCCCCTTAATTCGATATTACACTTTAGGTTTATAGGGGGCGTCCAAATACCCATATTAAAATAATAAATAAAATCCCTAACATGGTGTGCTACTAAGTGTCCGATTCGATAATTTGATTGGATATCGCAAAAAATTACAAATGCAAGACAATATCATTAAGCAGCATTTTAACATATAAAAAAAAATTACCCAACAAAGTTTTGTTTGATACAAAAGCAAACCAGGGAATCTCCTTTTTCCCATATATATTTAAGGCAGTGGCGGCTCGTGCACTACAGCAAGTACAGCCAGGCTGCACATAAATTCAGTAATTGAAAACTAAAATCAGATATTTTACTCATTTTAGAATTGAATTGAAAATGAAATTTCTACGGTAGTAAACAAAATCTTCGATAAATAGCAAGCCTGGTTACCCTAATGTACAATTCAGGAAGGGAAAAAACTCCATTCAATCAAAACTGCAGCCAAAAAGGCGAAATTCGAAATCGGCTGCATCGTTGCCATGGCAATCTCTACGTAGTATGGAGATTCCGTCCCATGCTAATATACTGCATTTGTGAGAAGGTACAGCCTAAATGAATTTTCTTGTTTTAGCTGTACTTGAGATTCGATTTGCTGATTGGCTCGTGCGTGAAACGCTGGGATGGGTGGGTGAAACGATAACTTACGAGAACATCTAAAAACGGAAATGATTTTCGTGATAAATTTACTGTTTGCTGTTGTTTCACGACATGGTCCTCCTGCTGTTGTTTTGTTATTTAAATTAATATTAAAATTGACCGATTGGAATGTTTAAAAGAAAAGAGGATTGCTTTAATTTAAAAAAAATAAGTAAGTGTTTTCTATTTTATTCGCATGTTATCATTTCATACAAATTGAAAAGAAACTTTGATTTGAGTAGTAAATAATAAATAATTTCTGTTCATGTATGGGTTGTGGAAAATAAGGGGGGGGGGGGGGATTAACATGATTTCGGCTGCACTAACATTTTCGACCACGGGCCGCCACTGATTTAAGGAATATAATTCCTACTATCTTTATAACATTGTAGCAATTTGTATAGCTCCATTCTATACAATGTAATTTCCCATCTCAGATTGAAACATTTGACGTAGGCGAATTTTCGGATCGATATCATATAACGTCATATCTTCCAACCAATGGCAGCATTTCTAGAGTATGACGTATCACCCACTACCTTTTACGTAATTTGCTTGCGATGATGACGTCATAAAATGCTTTTTTTTGTGAAGATTTTTAAAACATTTAACTTTGAATGAAGTTCTTTTGCTGATACGTCTAGGTGTTTGAGTGAAAATACGTTTCCCCTTCAAAATCAAATTGAAAAACAAAAATCATATTAAACCAGGTTAAAATTCTACCATGTCATTATCACTCAAAAATCGTATTAAACCAGGTTAAAATCCAACCAGGTCATTATCACTCAAAAATCGTATTAAACCAGGTTAAAATCCAACCAGGTCGTTATCACTCAAAAATCGTATTAAACCAGGTTAAAATCCAACCAGGTCATTATCACTCAAAAATCATATTAAACCAGGTTAAAATCCAACCAGATCATTATCACTCAAAAATCATATTAAACCAGGTTAAAATCCAACCAGGTCATTATCACTCAAAAATCGTATTAAACCAGATTAAAATACAACCAGGTCATTATCGCTATTATAAATTTCAATACTCGGATCTATAATATCAAACTTTAATATCATTAATACTTGTGCTTTTGGATATTTTTTTTTTTAATTTTCCATTGAAACCCACTTTGAATATATATCCTTTGAATTCTATTTTAACCAATAACAAGGTGGCAACATAACATGGAAAACAGCGAAAATCAGGGTATATCAGGGAAATCTTTAATTCTGGAAATATCAGGGAAAAGTCAGGGAAATTTTTGAAATTTCACTAAAAATCAGGGAATTTTTCCAATTTGGATCATTAAAACGGCAATTATCGTCTATTATGCCCTTTATTCTGGGTAGTTTAATTGTCAATATTTCTTTTTAGTTCTAAAAAAAGATTTTTTTAAAAGAGATTGGTTGTGCGCAGTTTCATATTTTCAGTTTTATTTTTGTAAAAACGTGAACCACTGCTGAAATGAGAAGCAAAAGAAAAGTTGTCGGACCTTGAAATTGTAAACAACATACGAGGGGGCTAATGAATATGTGATTTATAGAAGATTGGAATAGGAAATATGAAGCATATAAAACATTTAAAATTATCTACAAAAGAAATAATTTGGGAAAAAAAACTTGCTCTTTTTGCATTATCTGCTTCCAGAGAACATGTTTAATCATATCAATAGGTATTACTTATAATTTTTCATTTATAATGCAATGTATTTAGTGTAGTATTGTAGCGTGGATACTCTCTTTCTATACAAAACATGTATTGCAACATTTCTTAATGCAATTTGTAAAATCAGGGAAATTTTTGTGACACCATCAGGGAAATATCAGGGAAATTTTTGTGACACCATCAGGGAAATATCGGGGAATTTTTTATCCAGAATGTTGTTGCCACCCTGAATAATAAGTGGATAAGCAGCAAAAAGAAAACTATATTTTTGGCAATATGCAAATTGATTCTATATGTAGAAAATAAAATATCTAAACATATTTAAAAATTTTATAACGGTCCGAGAAGAAAAACACCCCACAAAATCGCTTTTAAAAATTAGTCAGGGTACAGTATGACTTCATACATGCGCGTTCCAGAAGTTAGTTTTACAATCTAAAATTTAAAAGCCATGTCTACAATTAAATTTTAAAAAACACAGTAAATTACAGCAGACGGTAACACGTTTTTCCAAAACAAACACAAAATGTCGTCACAATGAAGTAACAGAGGCGCGTGCCCACGATAAAGCGTTACGATAAATTGTATCATCCGATTGGCTACGACTATAACGTTATCGTATTGGGTAATGAAAAAACCTTCGAGCATGGATTGTTCATAGTAGAGAAAACATAATGTTATAATCTCGCTAACATCAAAGTGAGACCAACATCTATGGCCTCAGACACGTAGTTAATTACGTCATTCCATTCATAAATTTTCACTGTTACACATTTCCCATTTCATCAGCCAATCGCGAGTATTTTTTAATTCATAATTTTGAAAAGAAGTCACGTGTCTGAGGCCATTCGGTCTGAGATGTTGGTTTCACGATTATGACGTCATATTCGCCCTACTACAGTCCGTTCATGCTCGAAGCAAAATACTAGGAATATCGTCCAGAACATCCACAAAAATTATCGGCGTGTATACGGGACTAGTGCACGATAAATCTGATCTAGGTCCAAAGTCCCGACGTCTACTGAAGGCGTTGGGTGCCATTTCAGGTGTTGTCCTCGTCATCTGCCCATGGTTCAAAAAAACGATGCATCGTTCCCGGGTCTTTCCTTCGAGATAGGCCCCGAACCGTCGCCAATAGCCCAATGTGCAGCTCTGATGCAACGTTAATTAACAAAAAAAATATAATATAAAATTTAAAAGCCATGCCGATAATCAAACTTTAAAAAAAAAACCACAGTAAACTACAACAGACGGCAACACATTTTTCCAAAACAAACACAAAATGTCGTCACGATGAAGTAACAGAGGCGCGTGCCCACGATAAAACGTTCCGATAAATTGTATATATAAGCGATCCGATTGGCTATGATAATATCGTTATCATATCGGTTGACGAAAGAGCGCCCTAAAAATGTTGGTAAAAGCCCATATTTGGCAATTTTACTTAAAAACTCATATTTGGCAATTTTCAGGCTTCTCTCTCTCCCCACCTTCCCCCGAATCATATGCCCTAGCGAGTTTAAAGAATAGCAATTAAAAGTTTTTGAGTTGGTTTGGTTAAATAACGTCGCACTAGAGCTGCACGGTGGGCTATTGGCGATGGTTCGGGGCCTATCTCGAAGGAAAGGCCCGGGAACGATGCCTCGTATTTTTGAACCATGGTCAGATGACGAGGACAACACCTGAGCTGGCACCTGACGTAACCTCAATTGACGTCAGGACATTGGGCCCCGATCAGATTTATCATACACCAGTCCCGTATGCACACCACTATAATTTGTTTGATGTTCTGGACGAGTTTCTAGTATTTTTGTAGCAAAACTGGCAACCCTCCGATCGGAAGATCACTATTATTTTACTTTTCTTTGTCGAGTCCATCGCACGGATTCGATCCAGCAATCCTCTGATTACTAGCCGAGGGCTTCCGGGGCCCAGTGGATAAAGGCGTCAGGTGGGAATCAAATGATTCCTGGTTCGATCCTGTGCGACGGACTTAACAAGAAAAAGTAAAAAAGTAGTGATCTTGTGATCGGAGGGTTGCCAGCTTCGCCACAACATACTAAAAAAGTCGTCCGGAACATCCACAAAAATTATCGGCGTGTACACGAGAATTGTACACGATAAATCTGATAAGGATCCAAAGTCTCGGAATCTATTGAAGGCGTTTGCTGCCAGCTCGGGTGTTGTCCTCATGATCTGACCATGGATAAAAAAAAAAAAACAACGTTCCTAGGTCTTTCCTTCGAGATAGGTCCCTTTGTATCTTTCTGTATCCTTCTTTAACCAGTTCCAGACGGAACCCCAAAAATACATGCTTCCACCCTCTTAAATCTTCCCTTTTTGGACAACTTTCCTGACATTTGTCTTTCAAAACATCCCCACTTATCCCCAAATGGTGGTAAATACCCAATCCAACTGTCCCCATTCAGATACGGATCCTCTCGCGCAAGAGGGGGAAAGGGGCTCCCGCCTATCCTAGAATTTGGTCACGTACGGCCACTGTCTGTCTGCTGTCCCCTGCAAACGGAAACCATCCCACAGACGTCCGTCCCGTGTGGTGTTAGTCAACCAGGAAGTCTTGTTGGGCAACCGTCTTTTGCGTCGTCTGGACGGACGGGGAGGGTGTGGGAAGATTTCTCGACTTACCCGGGGGATTTCCTCTTCTGGAATAGGGTCAAGCAACAAAGAAAGTTGGTGGACGACTTGGAGGGCCTTAAAGGGCAACACGGACCAGACGAAGTTGGGGTAGCTTATGTGGATTATCACGGAGAGTTGTAATATTAAATAGAGAGCGCCTTCGATGCCAGACTCTCGTAAGGCCGCGGTGTCAATATTGAGAAGAAAAAACCCAACATCACGTGGTTTTAGCACAGCCACATTTGGCGTTCAGACATCTGAAGGAGTTCCAAATTTGGCGCACTTTCTTCTTTTTTGGTGATAAGGCGTTCTGTCCGTATTCAACTTCTTAACATATATGTAGTATATGTAGGTATTTACTTATTTTCAAACAATTTGCGCTAAATATTTCCTCTTCATTAACGAAAAGAAAATATCATTTTCTTTGTGTTCAATACTCGAAAAAACGAAACTCTTTATATTTCTCCGGTTTTATTGTTCCTATTTTCTTATTGAACTATACAAAATAACAATTGAAAGAACTTCGCTTATGGTAAATTTTTTACATAAAAACGTAACGCAATTATTTCAAAAGTACAAAGTAAAAAAAATATCTTTAATATATCTGTTAAACTTCCTTAAATTGTGCCACTCGTTAAAAAAACGATATTTAAATACAAAATTAAGCACAAAACCATATTACAACACTTCGATCTTGCTTAGTTCTGAAAGTCGCCAAGTAATATTGGCGCATGAGTGAATTGGCATTTCCACAAATCACGTGGTTTCAATGATGGACACACGGAAATCAGCATTTTTATTCCTCTATTTGTATCATTACTCTATGGATTATCATCGGTGTCCAGAAGAAGAGGTCGATGTCAGAAACCGAGATTGAATTTAACACTAAACCTACCGACATTTTATGTATACCTAATTCTACCATAAGCGGTCAAATGACCGCTTCAAAAAAAAATGTATCTTAATATAGAAAGATATTTTAGACAATTGGATATTAAACAAAATATATTTTTTTTCTATTTAGAAAAGTTTTATTTACGTTTATGTATTTTCAGCACATTTTTTACAAATTATAGTATTTTGTATTGCACATTTTCCGTTGTCGTCAGTGCCGCTTGCCGTGAGTCGGTCTGCACCCGTGCCGCCTGGTTGGGCGGACGCGGTCTGTACAGCCTTGCCTGATTGGCCCGCAGGACGCTTGATGCCCAGATGGCTGAATTACCACAACACTGTAGATCCACAATAACATTGTGGACTCTTAAAACAATTTTAGGAGTGCACTTTCCGAAGAATATAGTCGTAAATAACATGAATTGTTCAAATGGTCAAATAATCGCTCGTGGTAGACTAGACATGCTATAATTTTTTTTCGGAAAGTAAACAAAAAAGAAAGTTGTGAATATTGGAAAATGGGTTGTATGTATATTATAGGAAAAGTCAATAAGTTACATGGCGATACAGTAACGTTGTATACAAGAAATTCTAAACGAAATTTCAAAAACGGTCATTTGACCGCGCGTGGTAGGTTTAGTGTTAAATGAATTTGTTAGAAGCTTGTGAATTGAACATGGATAATTGAAGATGCTTATAGAACAAAGAACAAGTCAGCTCTAGGTTTCAAAATTGTTCAGGAACGACGAAAAACCACTGAACTGTAATTGTAACTTCTGGAAGGCTCAAAACTTGTTTCCTCTATGGGAGCGTTGAAGCCAATGTGGAAGCAGCCATACTGTGCCCCAACATTTCTCTAAAGTGATTTAGTGGTGCTTTGTAATACCATAGCATTGTAGAAATATTAAATGTATTATAAATATTATATTTTCTTCTTATAGAATTAACTTTTATATTGCCAAGCAAATAGTTTTTGCTCTTGCGGACACTGCGTTGGAATATGAGTGAACAAATCAATGCTTATGAGGGAACTGTTTAATATTACCAAAAATATATATAAAAATAGATGAAAAATGTCGATAAGTTGGAACTGGGAATTTTCAGCATTGTTGAGTTGGGAATTTCGAATCGTTAAGTTGGGAACTTTCTTGTTTGAAATTTCTTGTTATACAAACCACCTGGTTTGCATCCATCAACTGCAAAAGCTAACGCGTGTTAATAACGTCAGTGTAGAAAGGCCATTAGGCTGAGATTACAATATTAATTAGTATAGGTTCAAAAACTAGTAGGAAAGAACGAGTAGGTTCAAGTTCTTGTGAATCATTTGGCTATTCTAAAAATGAAACTAAGAAGTTTCACTTTTAAAAAAGCCAAATAGTTTGCCACCTAGGTTTGTGATTTTGTCGAACCTGCAGGAATTTTCTAAGATTCTTAGAGCACGTGTAGGCATAAAAAATGCTGGGGAGTAAAATCCTCGACAGCGTTAGTACTCTATGATCAAGTATCTTGATTAAATGAGTATAAATAATAACAACCATATCAAAGCAACACTGCAGCTCTAGTGCGACGTTATAGAACTAAACCAAACAAAAACTGATATTGTAAGAATTTACGGATTTCCTATAAAATAGTGGTGCAGCTACACTGAGATCTAACTGTAACTTCTGGATAGGGCAAAACATTTTGTTGACTTGAAGCCGATATGGAGGCCGCCATGATGGGGCACACTTTTCTTGATACCGCAATATTTCGTATATTTTTCATGTTAAAATACGCCGACATGTATTATTTTAGGGTAAGTTTTTTTTATTTTCTTTTTAAACCCATTTTAAATGTAATCTGCTATTAAAATAGGAAGTCATTTGCAAGTCAAAGTAGAAGAAGTTAAAAAGCAAGAGCAAAAACTATCTGTTTGGCAATATAAAAATTAATTCTATAAGAAGAAAATATAATATTTATATATATTTAATACTTCTACAATTCTTTGGTAATAAAAAACACCACTAAATCATTTTTAAAAAAATGTTGGGGCACCGTATGGCAGCTTTCAATTGGTTTCATCGCACCCGTAGAGGAAACAAAGTTTGAGCCTTCCAGCAGTTACAGTTAGAGTTCAGTGTGCAGCTACAATATAGGAATTAGAAACATAGTGACGTCACGAGGACAACTTTTTTCAGAAGATTTTGGCGGATATCATTGGCTCTTGAAAACTCTACGTCACGTGACTCTGACTCCCAATTCAACCAATCAGATCTGATTTGCGCTTTTGGAAAAATCTTGCCAAAACTGAAATCAAGAATTTAGTTTACTCTGTCAAAACTTATTGCCAAAGAAGTTATTATAAATGCTATTTTATTTAAAGAATTTTTTTTTATATTTAAATTAAATTGTAATACTATTTTTCATTTACGAATACATGGATACATATTATAGAGAAACCAGATAGATATATTTAAACAAAGAATGTTTTATTTATTAACAATAATATAATATTAATTTTAGTAGTAGTTGGTAGGTTAAAAAAACGTCACACTATAGCCACACTATCAGCGGGCTATTGGTGACGGTTCGGAATCTGTCTAGAAGAAAAGATCTAGATTTCGTTTGGTTATTTCACTAAATTATATAGTACTAGAGCTACACAGTGGGCTATTGGCAAGAGTTTAGGGTATACTCGAAATTTAGTATTTTTGTAATATGGTCAGATGACGAGAACAATATCTGAGGCGGCACCAGGCGCAACCTCTATTTTTATATATATTAATATATAAATATATATCATACGGTTGGATTGTTAATTTACGTCACAAAAGGTTTTGGTTTTGGTTAATGAACGTCGAACTAGAGCCTGCACAATGGGCTATTGGCGACGGTTCGGAGTTTATCTCGAAGGAAAGACCCGGGGACGATGCCTCGTATTTTTGAACCATGGTCTAATGCCGAGGACCACACCTGAGCTGGCACCCAACGCCTTCAATAGACGTCGGGACTTTGGACCGCGATCAGATTTATCGTGCTTCAGTCCCGTTCCCGTATTCGTATATCGTCATCTGACCATGGTTCTAAAATAACGAGGTACATGTATGAAGGTGTGTGTGAATGTGTATATGTTCCCGGGTCTTTCCTTCGAGATTGACCCCGAACTGTCGCCAATAGCCCACTGTGCAGCTCTAGTGCGACGTTAATTAACAAAACCAAAACCAAACCCGTTCCCGTATATACACGCCGTTAATTTTTGTGAAGGTTCTGGTTTGGTTTTGTTAAATAACGTCGCACTAGAGCTGCACAGTGGGCTATTGGCGACAGTTCGGGGTCAATCTCGAAGGAAAGACCCGGGAACACATTCACACACACATTCATACACACACCTCGTTATTTTAGAACCAATTGTCAGATGACGAGGAAACATCTGAACTGGCACCCAACGCCTTCAATAGACGTCGGGGCTTTGGACCCCGATCAGATTTATCGTGCACCAGTCCCGTATACACGCCGCAGTATAATTTGTTGGATATTCTGGACGACTTTCTAGTATTTTTGCCCCCACACTTTTGGATGTTGCCCCTCACTTTTTTAATATTGCACTTTTTAAAAATAACCCCAACACCCCCACTTTTACTGACGGTCAATGGTCGAAATTTGTCTTGCCCTCACCCCTCACACACACTTCGTGACCTCTTTATCTTGCCCCCGCACTTTTGGCACCCATAATCGCCGCCACTGCACTGCGGAGCATTGCGCAAAAAATTTTAACGTTGATCCCTAAAAATAGAGAAGACAATACCTTTTTGATCATCTCACTAGAAATACCAGATGCTGGTCTAACCCAGTAAAATAGGGAATAATAACAGAGAGAGCATAATTATTTTTCACGCATTATATACATGAATACTCTAACGTTTACAGAACACCCCTTCTCCCTAACGCTAACTTTATGTTTGCATTTATAGTAATTTCATTATAAATATGCTTTTGACTACATTGCTGCCTGACATCCGGAAATTTAATATACTCTAGACAATGTGTATTTTTGGTTTGTTTTAGTTTTCCAGGGACCCACTACCTCTCTCCCTTATGCATCAGGGCCTGATTACCGAATAGAGGTCCGTGAAACCCAGGCTTATACACTTGATATTTTTGAAGGGCCCCCAACTCACTCACAAGGGTGAACTCACACATTTTATATAAATATATTTAATACCCCCTAACATATATTTTTCTACTAAATTTAGCTATAAAAAATTGCATTACAAATTTTAATAAAAAAAAATTGCCACTTGTGTTTTGTTCGAATATTGAAAAAAAACCTCAAAAGATACAGATTATAAATACTCATTACTTATTAATATATTTTGCTATATTATTTATAATGTGTTTCATTTTAACGTCATTCAGGGGCAAGTATTTGAGTGCACGTAAAAGCTCGATTCGATTTTCTAGGGTATATTTGAGAGTCATGGGGGGCCCCCATTTAAAAGTGGGATTCCCTTGCTTCAATGTCTTAATCAGGTCCTGCCCTTATGCGATAGAATTATATTTATTATAGTGGACAGTATGCATGAGCTTATAGTCAAGATTAAAATTGTGGAAAAAAAACAAAAGTACATTTTTTTGAAGATGCCTTTGTGATTGGTGGAAGACAGACGCACCAATCACAGAGGTGTAACAGACGCAGTTATATGCACTTATCAATCCCCCATTTGTATGCACTATTGAAGGAAACACTACGGTCTTACATAGTATTCATTATTTATTAAGTGTAATACATAATTTTTTTTAGTTGTTTTCTTGGTTTTTAGTTTGACAATACTAAAGGAGATATTTTGTTCTTTAAATAATCTAACTAAGCCTGTACTATGATGTTTCTAGTTGTGTAAAACTTTCCTTAATTAAAATATATGAACATTTTATTAAGGAAATAGGAAAGAACCTTAGTGTGCGTTGATACAAATGTTCTTACATCTCCATTGATTTTAGCCTAGTAATAGGAGAACTTTAATGGGGTATCAATTAAAATGTTAATTTGGGAAAGAATGCTTTATATTAAAAAATCAGCTTTTGTATTAAAAAAATCCTGAAGGGAAAATGGTTAGTAAATATACATTTCATTATAATACAAAACAAACACAATAATTTGTATAGTTTTTTTTTTTATCAAATTTTATTTTATGTAAAAATATGCTCAGTTGGTAAGGCGTTCAGCTACTAATCAGAGGATTGGTGGTTCGAATCCGTGCAATGGACTTGACATAGAAAAGTAAAAAAGCAGTGATCTTGCGATCGCAGGGTTGCCAGCTTCGCTACAAAAATTCTAGAAAGTCGTCCAGAATATCCAACAAATTATACTGGCGTGTATACGGGACTCGTGCACGATAAATCTGATCGAGGTCCAAACTCCCGACGTCTATTGAAGGCGTTGGGTGCCAGTTCAGGTGTTTCCTCATCATCTGACCATGGTTCTAAAATAACGAAGTACATGTATGAATGTGTTCCCGGGTCTTTCCCTCGAGATTGACCCCGAACCGTCGCCAATAGCCCACTGTGCAGCTCTAGTGCGACGTTACTTAACAAAACCAAACCTTGTGTAAAAATATAATGAAAATCTGACTGATTAAAGTTGTAAACTGTGGAATATTTCATTAAGAATCATTAGTTATTGTATACATTTTCTCCCTAGTCTTTTTTTATTCTTCATGTCACATAGTAGCATTTATATACCCAACAATTAAAGTTATTTCTTGAACAGGTGGAGGAATTTGAATCAGCTGTGGTTGAGTTTTACTTTACAGGTTTATAAATAATTCACAGTCCCATAATTTAATATGCACAAAAGAAAAATTATACTAAGCAGCATTTAAATTTATACTATACTAATACATATGGTTTGGT
Organism: Troglohyphantes excavatus; assembly: GCA_963932185.1. Classification (NCBI taxonomy): domain Eukaryota; kingdom Metazoa; phylum Arthropoda; class Arachnida; order Araneae; family Linyphiidae; genus Troglohyphantes; species Troglohyphantes excavatus. The sequence continues at coordinate 32,289,206 of OZ010678.1, forward strand.
TAATCAACGTCGCAGTAGAGCTACACAGTGGGCTATCTCGAAGGCTAATATATATGTATAAACAGCATTACAACACAAATTTACTTTCTTTATGTTAGGATTCACTCTTGCTTTGGCTCTCAGTTGTGAACTTAAAAACACTTGTGATTGATACCAGGAATACATTAAACATGGATTCAAAAACAAGCGTCATTTAGTTATGTCTTAAGAAGCTTCCACCAGATGACTTGAAAACCAACAGTTTTGAGGACTCTTCTTGGCATAAGCTTCATTAAATCATATATAGACTATATATAATAAGGATTTATCAAAACAATAGAAAAAAAAAGAATAAGAACAACACAGTTTATAGGAAGACCAATTATAGTATTAAAAGCAATAATAACAAATTTTTTTTAGCACAGATATCCATATTAAAATATTTTCAAAGTAATGGTTTGTTTTTGACATTTGCCAAATGCCAGGAAAAGTAGTATACAAGTCTAAATTATACTCATTTTTTAAAAAAAATTTTAATTCAATTATCAAAATGTGTTTGAAAACATTAGCTACCAATGAATAATTACTAAGTTTTTCACAATAACATTTAAGCCTGTAAACGTTGAAGTGTTTGTAAATAACATCTTGGCAATATATACAAAATTATGAATTTGCCATTTTTACTAAACAAAAAGGAGATGGGATAAATGAATATTTGGCCCATATATTGAACATCTGTTTAGGCCGAATACTTTTGATATTCGGCCAATCATCAGCCGAATAGCTGTCGTAGCAGCAGGGTGCGAAAACGGGGTTTGGAAGTAAAATGTACAATTTTTAAATCACTTTCTGACTATATGACTGCTAATGTAATTTCACTATTTATGTAAGCAATTGATCATTTAGTAACAAAAAAAAAATTAATATTCAACACAAAACACACATAGCATCATACTTTGCATTTTTTTTTTATCATTTGAAAGTTAAAAATACTAGCAGGTTACATGATTTCAAGACATTACTTTTCTGGGTTTTGTTGTACACAGTTGCACAGCACACCAGTTATAAGAATTTGTTAACTTGAATACAAATAAAGAAAAGATTATATAAATAAAGTGTACAATGACAGGAGGCACACATAACAAAATTGTCTTTTCTACTATAAAACTCTTTTGTTGAATAATTTAAGTGGTGTAACTTTTGTCACATTTGATATATTTTTAATTGTAATTATATTTTATTCAAGTTCACAGGCCCCTGTGCCGATTTAACTACTGCATTGATTCCATCCCTTTAATCCACTGAGAAAGTATTGATACTAATTTTGCTAAATTTTCATTTTGTTATACTATTGCATCGAAAAATACTTCATAAATATTTAGTAAGTTTCCACAGTAAATTAAAGCTAACTACACTTTATTCAAAGAATAAACTGTTATTTATACTTAGTTTAACCAACAGTGCAATATATATTGCAATCTCCCCTTGTACATTCAATTAAGTCTAAATTTTATTATACATGTTCACCATTTAATGTTTTAAAAGGAAATATTCATTGACAAAGTCCATTCTATAGTAATAAAATATAGTTAAAATTAACTTGCAAACAAACATAGCTGATCATTATTTTTACCCCTAAATATTGGGTGGCAATCTGAAGCCATTCGCCCCTTAACCATACCTTTACTGGTAGTCATACCTACAACTTCTTACCAATCTATGTAACTATGTACATCATGATTTAATAGACTTAATATTTTTATATGCTTTTCCTGATTAAAGTTAAGCTTTTACCAGAAGAAGAATAATTTTCAATTTTAAGGATGTAGTTAATCAGCGAAGATTTACCAATGCTCCAAGAAGAGATAATGGGTAAGGTACAGAAAGTATTTCACCTTTTGAAAACATATGCAAAAAGTTATGTTATGTAATACGACTTGAACATTTAAAAAAGAAATGGCTATAACTATATTAAATGCTTACAAAATTTATAACAAAATATTTTGAATTCTTGAACTGCAAAAGAATTTAATTATTTTTCCTATAGCTAATCAAAATTTTTACAAGTAGATTGCAATTCTGAAGCTACAAATTACTAATTGCACTTATAATCTTACTATTAGTGGCATAACCTTATACTACCAGACACAGTAGACTTCACCCCTCAGTAAATACCTTGACCTAGGTGCAACAGTAGTGTAATGGATGAACAGCCACGGACAGAAATGTGAAGAGGCTTTCTAATGTATAGAATAAAATAATTGTCATAAAAAAAATCATCTCACAAGCCTATACTGGAAAGTAGGGATGCACTGAATACCAAATTTTGCTGAATACAGAATAACCAATTTTTGTTTAAAATTTCAACCAAATAATTTTTCATCCATTTAAATTAAAAAATCATTAATTATTAAAAAAAAAATGGATCATGATACAACAAATTCACAATAAACGGCATTTTGAAGTAGTGCTCTGAAAATATTCTCATTAATAAATAATTTGCAATAGCTCACAAATATCATTTCACCTGGTTATTTATTAATAATATTAGCAAAAAAGTACTAGTTTATTTCAGATGAAGTAATGGGCTTTTGCCGGCAAAACAATGCCTGATACCTGGAGTCTCATCTATTGTTGGAATTGTTTAGGGGTTTATTTGGTGACCCAGGTACCAGCCCCTTCCCTAAACTCCAACAAAGAATCTCAGACAGAAAATGTCCTAAAACAACTGCTATCGGGCGCAAAGGATGTGGGTTTTCTACTCCAATCCAAATTGAATTTGTGAACGTCGTGCATATACTATACTTTATATTGTCCACCAGAAATGTGCAGCAATGATAAAACTTAAGTTCTTGGAAGTATGTGCTCAGCATTTTTTTACATCGTTAGATAGTTTGGTGTCTGATGTAGGAGCTTTCAAAGTTCCACAAATAAGATTAAATAAAGGTAAGCTAAAATGGAAAATAAGAAATGTATAAGGCCCATTAAATAAGAAAATTTAATTTACAAATGTCAGCTAAAACATTAAAATTATTAATTTAAACATGTAAAACACTTTAAAATTCTATATACAAGGAAATTGTTAAATATAACTCATTAAAGCAAAATTATGATGATGAGAAGATAAAATTTTTAACATTTGGCTCCCTGCAATACCTGAAACTTTGTATTTGCAGTACCATAGTCAAAGGTCAACCTGGGACATATGCAGGGGTGCATAAAATGTTAAGACCCCTGAAATTTACTCTGAAGAACGAATTTCTTTCACAACCAAAAATTTATTACAACAAATATGGCAAGGGTTAATCATACAAAAACTTGTTTGCTCCTTGAGTTACTATTTTATAAATGTATTTCCTGAAAATATCTGTATTAAAGTCTTCAGTTAATGGTTTATTATTCATTTTTTGTATTGCATAGTAACAAATATATACCCCACAATTTAAATTATCCTTTTGTTTAACACAACAAGGTCTGTCTACTGTCCAGTTTGATGAAACTTTTAGTAAATTATTTAGAAATAAAGCACAATTTTGTATAACGTTTGTAAAATCCTCATTTATGCCTTTTTGTAATGGATCATAAAACTCGAATTTACATTTTTGAATGTGAGCTATAAGTAGTACCCAATGCGAATTTAAATTTATTGGAATTAATAAAATCTTAGTGTTATAGAAATCCTTTTTTAAAGCTAGATTTCTATGGCTCAATTGGTTGGGCATGTTAATTGAAAGTATAGAAGGTGCAGATTCGATTCCACCAACACCTTTTGTTATATTAAATAAAAATGCTTCTATTATGGAGTTATATAACCAACCCTTTTTAAAGCAAGGTGAAGCCAATTTTAAAATTTCTTCTTCGTCTGCTGTAATATGCGGATCTAAAGATTTCAGCATATATTGCATTATCTTAATTCCATTTATAGACACGACACAATCCGAAGCATTAACTTTATTTGCGAAATTAATTTTAGGGATGCAGGAGTAGTGGGGTGACTTAACACTTACATTAGGATCATCCATTTTAGATAAAGAGTGTTTATTGCAGTCAAATTTAAAAGTATCTGAATTTATTAAAGCATAGTGCATATATGATCTAAAGTTATTGGGGTCAAAATCTTTATTAAAACTTTCTTTGTGAATCACTTGATGGGCATAATAGCAAATGAACACTCCGCAATTGGTGGTATCCTTCTGAAGATTATGTTCGGGTGAAGTTATTTTTGTAAAACTAATTTTGCAGTTTTTTAACAAAGTTCTGATGCTATCCAAGTAACCTATGTTCACACTCATTGGGTCGTAGAATTCAATAACTTTTCTCTGTTTGTTTACAACTATTAAAATCCAATGATTTGATATGCAAACAGGAAAAAACATCACCGGTTTATCAAGATCGAGTGTTATAGCATTATTAATTAATAATTGCGAAATTGACGAGTCCTTATAACCAAAGTCTGTATTGCCCTCACATAGCATATGTATAAATGAATCAATAATTACGTCGTGTAACCAGCCTTTAACAAATACAGCATCTTCGAGTAAATGTTTATTTAAACTACCCAAAGAAATAAATGATATTCCGCATTCTTTAAAAGGGCAGCTTTTATATTTATTCGTTTTAATGCAGCTAGTACAATTACGCTTATGTCGAAAAAAACTACCTCTGTCCCTAAAAATGTTATAGCAACTTACACATTTCCTAGGATATTTACTAATTTGTTTCGAGATTTGGGAATCAATGTTTGTTTTAAGATCTAAGCTAGAAGTAAATATTCTAGTTACAGGATTTGCACAAGATAATTTTTCAGGAATATTTTTAGCTACAGGGACTGCAGGTGGACTATCTGGACACTTTTCACTCTTAATACCAATTGTAGATAAAAGACATGATTTATTAACACAATTTTTTTTATGTTTGGAGAATGAGGATTTATTTGAATAGGACTTTAAACAAACTGGGCATGTCTTGGGGTATAGACCTTTAGACGGAGACTCTTTTTTACAATTGGAATTTTTCCTGTGATTATAAAAAGCGTGTTTAGTTTTAAAAAAATCTTTGCAAAGTAGGCATTGCCTGGGATAAACTTCACTTTTGCCACCACCAGTAACTTGAGAAATGGAGGTATTTTTCACTACTGACAACTTAATGTCTTCCAAAACAGAAAAGCGGTTACTTACTTTAACATTATAAATACAATTATCAAAAAGACCAGATAGAGAATGAACAGCAGCGGGGGGCTCCATTCGTCCAACAGGCAGGGGTACATCCACAGGTCGGATGGTAGGAAATGACATCACAGGTTGAACAAAAGGAGGACGATCCACAAGTTTGACAACGAAACGAGGCCTCGCAGGTTGAGAAGGCCTCACATGTTCAACAGCAGGAAGTGGATTCACGGGTCGGATGGAGGAAAATGGCTTCAAAGGTCGGATGGAGGAGGATAGATTCATAGGTTTGATGAAGGGAGGTAGCCTTGAAAGTCGAACAGTGGGGGTTGGTCTCACAGGTGTAATGAAGGTAGGAGACGCCACAGGTTGGACACAGGGAGGAGACGCCACAGGTTGGACACAGGGAAGAGACACCACAGGTTGGACACAAGGAGAAGCCACAGGTTGGACACAAGGAGAAGCCACAGGTTGGACACAAGGAGAAGCCACAGGTTGGACACAGGGAGGAGACACCAAAGGTTGGACCCAAGGAGAAGCCACAGGTTGGACCCAAGGAGGAGACACCACAGGTTGGACACAAGGAGGAGAAGCCACAGGTTGGACACAGGGAGGAGACACCACAGGTTGGACACATGGAAGAGACACCACAGGTTGGACACATGGAAGAGACACCACAGGTTGGACACATGGAAGAGACACCACAGGTTGGACACATGGAAGAGACACCACAGGTTGGACACATAGAGGAGACACCACAGGTTGGACACTTGGAGGAGACACCACAGGTTGGACACATGGAAGAGACACCACAGGTTGGACACATGGAGGAGACACCGCAGGTTGGACACAGGGAGGAGACGCCACAGGTTGGACACAGGGAAGAGACACCACAGGTTGGACACAAGGAGAAGCCACAGGTTGGACACAGGGAGGAGACACCACAGGTTGGACCCAAGGAGAAGCCACAATTTGGACCCAAGGAGGAGATACCACAGGTTGGACACAGGGAGGAGACACCACAGGTTGGACACAGGGAGGAGACGCCACAGGTTGGACACAGGGAAGAGACACCACAGGTTGGACACAAGGAGAAGCCACAGGTTGGACACAGGGAGGAGACACCACAGGTTGGACCCAAGGAGAAGCCACAATTTGGACCCAAGGAGGAGATACCACAGGTTGGACACAGGGAGGAGACGTCGCAGGCTGGACAAGGGACGGCGACAACACAGGTTGGGAGAAATGGGAAGATACCACAGGTAGGACAGCATTGGATGTAGAAACCAAAGGAGGAAAATTCTCGAGCGAAAAGTTACAAGGAGCAATACTTATGCTGTGTTGTCTATGAATCAACGAGCTCAAAACATCAACGAATTCCCTGGCTAGTTGAGCATGTCCAAGTTTCCCAAGATGTAGACCATCATATCCCAAAAGTGGGTGTGGTGATCTGTAAAAGAAAAGCCCATCACGATCTGAACAGATGAATTTTAGATTACAATTAATCTCATCAATCTTAGCATTTAAAAATGGAAGGTGCTCTACAAACAATGCCCTTTTGATAGGATCCTTCTCAAAGCTGTTCAGGTTGCGGGGTAGAATGCCGGAAACTACAACTTTCGCATCAGGGATACAGGACAATATTACCTTAAAAAGAGTACCAAACTTTTTAAGGATGGTTTGCACACTATCTTGATTTGTATTATTTGTTTCAACGTGGAGCACAACCCAATCGAAGTGATTATCTAAGGCGGAAATTCTGTCCATCACTCCTTCAATTTTGGCACCTGGAAATGGTTTAAAAGTAACATCATGATTACGCAAGCCATTACTTAAGTGCTCACCCATGCACTTAATAATGGAATCCCCAACTACAAGAACTCTCATTTCAATGATAAGGAGTAAAATTAGAAAAAGAAAACTGATATAAAAATTACAATTTTCAAAACATGTTTAAAATATAAAAAAAATTGTGTTTAGTTTGGTAAATAATAGAACACAAATTAAGCAAGAAAGCTTGAAAGAACAACAAATTAAACTGTATTAAGAACAATAAAATAAGTTAAAATAATGAAAAGTTTTAAAACAAGAGTTAAGGGAAAATAAAAGCAACTTATAAAACAAATAAAAACTATATCATTAGATATATTATATACAATTACAACTAAAGATGTTATAAAACTAGGGATAAGAACAATAAAGCTAGAGGCCGTTCTTTTAAAACAAGAGTTAAGGGAAAATAAAAGCAACTTATAAAACAAAAAAAACTATATTATTAGATATATAATACACCTATCAATACAAAAATTATAATTTTCAAAACATGTTTAAAATATAAAAAAAATTGTGTTTAGTTTGGTAAATAATAGAACACAAATTAAGCAAGAAAGCTTGAAAGAACAACAAATTAAACTGTATTAAGAACAATAAAATAAGTGAAAATAATGAAAAGTTTTAAAACAAGAGTAAAGGGAAAATAAAAGCAACTTATAAAACAAATAAAAACTATATCATTAGATATATTATATACAATTACAACTAAAGATGTTATAAAACTAGGGATAAGAACAATAAAGCTAGAGGCCGTTCTTTTAAAACAAGAGTTAAGGGAAAATAAAAGCAACTTATAAAACAAAAAAAACTATATTATTAGATATATAATACACCTATCAATACAAAAATTACAATTTTCAAAACATGTTTAAAATATAAAAAAAATTGTGTTTAGTTTGGTAAATAATAGATCACAAATTAAGCAAGAAAGCTTACAAGAACAGCAAATTAGGCTGTATTAAGAACAATAAAATAAGGGGTGGTTTTTTAAAGCAAGAGTTAAGAAAATATAAAAGCAACTTTTAAAACAAATAAAAACTATATAATTAGATATATAATTACAACTAAAGATGGTAGAACAATAAAAGCAAGTTTTCACGGGAGATCGATAAAACATGCGTGTTGCGTACACCGAGAAAAGTATAGCAACAAAAGCTGTCACCAAAGTACGAACCTAAACAAACATTATCGCAGCGTTTGGCTGAAAAAATTAGGTTAAACAAAGCCAAAACTACAAACGTATTTGATTGGTCAATATGCAATTTTTTGAGGTTTTTTAATGCTAGATCTTTTTGTCTAGTACAAAAACGACTTCGGAAAAAAGTTGTCCTCGTGACGTCACATCCGTTTCTAATTCCTAATTTGTGCCGTCTTCTAAAATAGTTTGGTTAATTAACGTCGCATTAGAGCTGCACAGTGGGCTATTGACGACTTTTTGGGGTCTATCTCGAAGGAAAGACCCGGCAACACACACATTCATACATACACCTCGTTATTTTAGAACCATGGTCATATGACGAGGAAACACCTGAAATGGCACCCAACGCATTCAATAGACTTTGGACCCTGATCAGATTTATCGTGCACCAGTCCCGTATACACGCCATTAATTTTTGCGGATGTTCTGGATGACTTTTCTAGTATTTTGTAGCGAAGCTGGCAACCCTCCGATGACTACTTTTTTTTACTTTTCTTTGTCAAGTCCATCGCCTAGGATCGAACCAGGAATCTTCGGATTCATAGGTGACGCTTTTAACCGCCCGGCCACGGAGGCCTCCTTATAAAATGGATAGAACATACTAATCAGGCTTAACGAAAAGAGAGCTAAAACGGAAGAAAGAACCGTAACAAAAACGTGTGAAGAAACTCTGTTGAAGTACTAACCCTTTGCGCTCCGATGTCACCTCTCAGGCGCCAACATAACGACCCGTTCTTTTGTTTCCCTGTTCTTTAAAATAAACGGGAACAGCATGATCTTGTGTTTAGAACATTAATCTTTTTTTTCAACTTGTTCTCTTTAAAATACAAATCATATTAGGATTTGTTGTCCCTTTATGATTATAATTAAAATATGTGGAAAAGAACGTAAAGAGGAATAACTGTTTCATAGAAAGAACACAAATTGCTGAGTTCTTGGAGTGTAAAGGGTTAATGTTAATTCAAATTATCAGACAACAAAAAATAAATAAAAACTTTGGTAGTTTAAAAATATTTATAAGGATTTCGCTGTATTTACACTACATTAAAGCTGATTGATTATGTTATTTTCTATTGTGTGTTTATACATTATTTTAGTAGTAGTATTTTAACCCTTTGCACTTCGATGTCGCGTCACGGGTGCCAATATAACGACCAGTTCTTTTGTTCCCCTGTTCTTTAAAATAAACGAGAACAGTCTTGTGTTTAGAACATCAATCTTTTTTTCAACTTGTTCTCTTGCAAATACCAAACAGATCAGGATTTTTTTTCCCTTTATGAGTATAAAACAATATGTGGAAAAGAACGTAAAGAGGAATAATTGTTCCATAGAAAGAACACAAATCGCAAAGTGTTCTTGGAGTGCAATGGGTTAAGGTATGCTGAGGGGCTCCTTAATGTTCTTTTCCTGGACATCTAAACTTGCAAGTCGGTTCCTGACGTCACAGAAACCCCTAGGTTCCAGCGCTGAAGGGTTTTTATCGGGAATTCTTGTCAACTTTGACATCTTCATGTAAAGTTGGAGGTAATTCCATTAATCGTTAGTTGAGGCTGAGTAATTGCACCCTTTCTTACAACCCCAGGGGGTTGTGTCTAATAAACAAACAAGTAATCCAGAGAACCATTGCGTAGGTCATATTTGAAGGACAATTAATTGTCCTTTTAATTGATGGACTATGAATTATTCGGAAATTACAACCTTTAATAAAATTATCATCAAAAAGCAATAACATCAATTCTATTCGCATTAGAGCTAATTAATCGTGATAAGGATTTCCTTTAAAAAAAATCAAGCCAACTTTAGTTTTTTCCGATACCAATAAATGTGGGAATTGATGCTAAAATAAAAACAAAAACAATATTTATATGAAATTCGGAAAGTTCCAGTTGCGTCCACGGCAACCCTTTTTTCCTGAGCGATAAAAACATCTGCTTTTCTTTCCCCCTTGTATTTGCAGTAATTTATTTTGAAAGGAAAATTATTGCAATGTCGAGATGCGGCCATCTTTGGATACAATTCATTGATCTTTTAAATGTTATTTCCACTTACGAGGGCATATATAAAAAAATTGTAAATGCTTTGTTAGGGAGGTTTTACTAAGTTTAAACACGTTTTTCTAAAAAAAATATTTGCAAAATTTAATTTGGATTTATTTTAGGTTTAATTCCTGTAAAAAAAAATTGTGATGAAAGATTCTCAAAACGACTACCCAAAATGGAGATGGCAAACGACTGCACGAAGGGGACGGATAGCTGTTTTTGAATAGCAATGTGCCATTGCCCGGCGGTACTAAAATCGACTGCTCGGAGGGGATTGGGTATCCAAAATTATCGTTCCAAGGGGGTACCAGCTGTTCATGAGCAGGGTGATGGGGCCAAGATTTTCTTATTTACTATTAGTAGACAAGACCAAACCTATTCTTAGGTAAATTCTACACGGATATTATTTACCCTTTGCACTCCGATGCCGTCTCTCAGGCGCCAACATAACGACCCCTTCTTTTGTTTCCCTGTTCTTTAAAATAAACGAGAACAGCATGATCTTGTGTTTAGAGCATCAATCTTTTTCCCAACTTGTTCTCTTGCAAATACAAAACAGATCAGGGTTTTCCCCCTTTTATGAGTATGAACAAAATCTGTGGAAAAGAACGTAAAGAGGAATAACCATAGAGTGACGATACAAATAGAGGGAAAAAAAATTTGATTTCCGTGTGTCCATCATTGAAACCACGTGATAGGTGGAAATGCAGATTCATTCATGCGCCAATATTACTTGGCAGGCCTTGGCAACTTTCAGAACTAAACGAGATCGAAGTATTGTAATATGGTTTTGTGTTTATTTTTGTATTTAAATATCGTTTTTTTGAGCGAGTGGCACCATTTAAGGGAGTTTAACAGATATATTAAGGAGATTTTTCTTACTTTGTAGCTTTGAAATAATTGCGTTACGTTTTTATGTCAAAAATGTACCATAAGCGAAGTTCTTTCAATTGTTATTTCGTATATTTCAATAAAAAAATATGAATAATAAAACCTGAGAAATGTAAAGAGTTTCGCTTCTTCGAGTATTGAACATAAATAAAATATTTTCGTTTCGTTAATGAAGAGGAAATATTTAGCGCATATTGTTTGAAAATAAGTAAATACGTACATATATGTTAAGAAGTTGAATACGGACAGAACTCCTTATCACCAAAAAAGAAGAAAGTGCGCCAAATTTGAAACCCCTGCAGATGTCTGAACGCCAAATGTGGCAGCGCTATAACCACGTGATGTTGGTTTTTGCATTTCAATGTTGACACCGCGGACTTATGAGAGTCTGGTATTGAAGGCGATCTCTATTTAATATTACAACTCTCTGGGAATAACTGTTCCATAGAAAGAACACAAATCGCAAAGTGTTCTTGGGGTGCAAAGGGTTAATGCGTGTTGCGCAATACAGCTAACAAAATCCGTTCATTGGGTCCAAACATGGCTGCCTTTCGATCTTGCTCGCAGTTTCCTTTCGATATCCTACTTCGCTTGTCACCTTTAAGTCACCAAAATAACAAGGTGTTATTTTTGTTTCCTCTGTTCTTCAAAAAGAACTATTTAATAAAGTTATTCTCTAGCAAACTTTTATAGAAGTTATATCTGTCGTCTAGAGGCACCAAGTATGTTGGTGATGTAAAGTTTTCTTCGTGTTTTTGTTTTATTTTAACATTAAACAAATGTCAAACACCGCTAAATATACGTTTGGTATTTTGAGATTAATATTCACACATACCTTTTTATTTTTGTTATTATCCACCCCAAACGTAAAAAGAACACGCTCAAGAATTCATCTTTAAAATGAACAGGAACAACATGTAACTGTTCCACAAATAGAACGAGAACGATATGTAACTTTTCCAAAAAAAAAGAACGGGAACGACTGGTAACTTTTCCAAAAAAAGAATGGGAATGACTCGTAACTGTTTCACAAAAAGAACGGAAACGACATGTAACTTTTCCAAATAAAAAAGAACGGGAATGACTCGTAACTGTTTCACAAAAAGAACGGAAACGACATGTAACTTTTCCAAATAAAAAAGAACGGGAACGGCATGTAACTGTTCCACAAAAAAAGAACGGAAACGACATGTAACTTTTCCAAATAAAAAAGAACGGGAACAACATGTAACTGTTTCACAAAAAAAGAACGGGAACGACAGGTAACTTTTCCAAAAAAAAGAATGGGAATGACTCGTAACTGTTTCACAAAAAGAACGGAAACGACATGTAACTTTTCCAAATAAAAAAGAACGGGAATGACTCGTAACTGTTTCACAAAAAGAATGGGAACGACATGTAACTTTTAAAAAAAAACACAACAGAAACGACATGTAACTTTTCAAAAAAAAATAATGGGAATGACCCGTAACTGTTTCACAAAAAGAACGGGAACGACATGTAACTTTTCCAAATAAAAAAAACGGGAACGACATGTAACTGTTCCACAAAAAAAGAACGGGAACGACAGGTAACTTTTCCAAAAAAAATAATGGGAATGACTCGTAACTGTTTCACAAAAAGAACGGAAACGACATGTAACTTTTCCAAATAAAAAAGAACGGGAACGAAATGTAACTGTTCCACAAAAAAAGAACGGGAACGACAGGTAACTTTTCCAAAAAAAAGAATGGGAATGACTCGTAACTGTTTCACAAAAAGAACGGAAACGACATGTAACTTTTCCAAATAAAAAAGAACGGGAATGACTCGTAACTGTTTCACAAAAAGAATGGGAACGACATGTAACTTTAAAAAAAAAACACAACGGAAACGACATGTAACTTTTCAAAAAAAAATAATGGGAATGACCCGTAACTGTTTCACAAAAAGAACGGGAACGACATGTAACTTTTCCAAATAAAAAAAACGGGAACGACATGTAACTGTTCCACAAAAAAAGAACGGGAACGACAGGTAACTTTTCCAAAAAAAATAATGGGAATGACTCGTAACTGTTTCACAAAAAGAACGGAAACGACATGTAACTTTTCCAAATAAAAAAGAACGGGAACGAAATGTAACTGTTCCACAAAAAAAGAACGGGAACGACAGGTAACTTTTCCAAAAAAAAGAATGGGAATGACTCGTAACTGTTTCACAAAAAGAACGGAAACGACATGTAACTTTTCCAAATAAAAAAGAACGGGAATGACTCGTAACTGTTTCACAAAAAGAATGGGAACGACATGTAACTTTTAAAAAAAAACACAACGGAAACGACATGTAACTTTTCAAAAAAAAATAATGGGAATGACCCGTAACTGTTTCACAAAAAGAACGGGAACGACATGTAACTTTTCCAAATAAAAAAGAATGGAAACGACAGGTAACTTTTCCAAAAAAAGAATGGGAATGAATCGTAACTTTTTCACAAAAAGAATGGGAACGACATGTAACTTTTCAAAAAAAAAGATTGGAAACGACATGTAACTGTTCTACAAAAAGAACGGGAACGACATGCAACTATTCCACAAAAAGAACGGGAATGACATGTAACTTTTCAAAAAAAAAAAAAAAAGAACTGGGACGACATGCAACTGTTTAAAAAAAAGAACTAGAACGACAGGTAACTTTTCCATAAAAAGATTGGAAACGACATGTAACTGTTCTATAAAAAGAACGGGAACGACATGCACTGTTCCACAAAAAGAACGGGAAAGAAACGTAACTATTCCATAAAAAGATCGTAAATATTAAACATGTTTCTCAACCGCAAAGAGTTACGATCTTTTGAATTTTAATTTATTTGCTATAAAGGATATTCTCAGTGGCAATCCAGATATATCTACCTTGACTTTTCCATCACTCCATTTAAATACAACACATGCGTATACATGACTAATAGATATTTGACATGCTACCTCTTCAATCAGACGTTTTATGTCTCCGACGGTGACTCAACACATGTTGGTGTCACTTACACCTGTCGCATTCTACCTTTGGATAAGGTATTCCACAATGCAGATTGCGTTAGAGCGAGAAGCATAAATTGGGATCGAACGCTACCGTGTGACAGAGACACTTGAAAGAGGAAGTTATTTCACAATGCGTTATTGGGTACTAATATATAAACGTTACGAAATATGCGGTGATGATACGAAAAGACAATACATTCGACTAAAATGTTAGTTTCTTGCGTAAAGTATTGTATGTCGACGCAAGGATAGTGGAGACTATATATAAACGGTGTGCTCGTTCTCACGCTTTCTGACGGAGGGCGGGGAAAAGTATATTTTTGACGTCATAGTGACGCCTTCCTCCGCCTTCTGTGGGCGTGTCTAATGCTCTCGTTTGTACAGTCGTTATAGGAGTCTACTTAATTTAACAATAATTGTTTTTAATTAATCATGAATATATTTAAAAGAAAACAGTTCAAATTTGCTTCAAAAAATAATTCGAATCGATTTGCAGAGTCGTTTAGTTATTAAAATATTCCGAAATCCATTTGAGCCAATGGTTCGGGACTTGCTGCCATCTATTCGTTTTTTTGTGAACTATTTAAAAGTGATATTTGCTAATTTTGTTTAGAATTAGCTAAATTTTAAGAGTTTAAATTATATTTTAAGGAATGTATTTAGTATGTAAAAATTGCAAAAGAGTTGCTTAATAAATGAAGCGTATTAAAATAATATTAACTGCCACGAGAGCATGTCCACGAATTTTGAAATAGTAAAATGGAGGTCGGAACCATCATGTCAATGCATTTGTATTGGACATTTGTATCTATTTTGTAACTTATTTCCTTCCCGTGCGTAGAACGGGTAATTCAGCTAGTACTTAATATATAAGAAGTTACTATTTTTGTGACGGTAAGAATAAGTAGATTGCATAAAATCTAAAAGAATACGAAAATAGGATATTCCCCACGAATTTTCATTTTAGTTTAATTTCTTAAATGCAAAACAACTTCATTTTCGGCAATAACAAAAATCAGTGCCGACTCGCATAGGGTCATATTGCTCACCGTTGAAGAACAAAAGTCAATTGAAATGAAGGATGTTTCCGACATTCGAAGAAAACATCGGTCAGCGTCCGCCATATTGAGAAGAAAGGACGTTCGTCTCTTGGTCAACTGTCCTTGACTCCACTTCAGACCACGCAAGGACGTTTTCGGCCAGACACGCGGCGAGCCGAACGCCATTTAGAATTAGAATGAATTCAATTGATTTTTCGAGAGTTTAGTTGTCACGCAATCACGTACTCAACTGCAGACGATTATTGAAATAAAGAACTAAAAAATCGAATATGTTTGTGGAGATGCAATTCTGGATGGGAACTGTTTTGTGTTTTATAACATTGTGAATCTTTTAACGATTTTTTTTTTGTCAGCAGAGAAAAGAATGTTTCAAAGTAACAAATATTATATAAATATTTCAGTGTAGGATGGGCCCGAAGTCTGTGACACATTCTAAAATGCAATTTAAACAGTGGTGGCGCCAGGAATTGCCCGACGGGGGAGCTAGCATTCCCCGACAGGGGGGCTAATATCCTCTACGTAAATAGTGCTTATAAAATTATTTTATCGTAAAAAAAATCAGATGTGACTGTATCGGAACACGTCCAGAATTATTGTAGGTGAAACGTCATTTTAGTAGATTATAAAGAAATAGGAAATGGCCGCCAACAGAAACATCTCAAGCAAAAGGAAGACAAATTGTTTCGTCTGATGCAGAGGGCTCTATCCACGCCCTATGTGTGATTTGCTTTAACTACATTTTACACGCATCGGCTCCTAATTTCCTATCGGACGAGAGAGAACTAATTTAAGTAAATAGTAATATTTGTCTGACAGTAAAGTGTCAGATAGGATCACTCTAAAAGCATTACATAGTATTTCTGTCCAGATAGCCAAGCAGTTGTTTTTAAAGACGTTTTACTTCAAAAATCCAGTATTAATCAATATCTTAAATTTGTTAGTAATAAAGTTTTATTGTTATTATTATGGGCTAAAATCAAGAAGTACTCAATCTCGCTATTTTACGTATTTTCATAAACTTAAAGGATTGTGGAAAGCAGATAATTGTTACAAAACTGTACAAATCGTACCACAGTCAAACGATGCGTGTTAAAATTAACTTGATGGCACTGCAAAAAAATTTTTATAAGCATTGCACGATTATTTGTTTTAAAAAAGTTTTATTTTGCAATAAAAAAACCTGCAGTATTTTGGAAATATTTTATTTTTTTTATTACTAAAATTTTTGTTATTTAAAAATTATAATTAAATTTATATTTAATTGTAATTAACGAGTCTGTTAAATTATCCTCTGTAGGATAATTTAACAGATGCTTAGTAAAAAATTACTAATAAAGTATAATATTTACATTTGGGAAATAAAATATTTTAAAGTATGTATGACTTTTGTAATGCAAAGTTTTTCAAAATTCTTACTGATATATACATATACACATATAAAGTTCATTTAATTAAGAATTAAACTTAATACAGTTAATTTAAATTTGGTTTGACTTTTTTTAGATTTTATCGAGAGAAAAAAAATAACAAAATATATAATTCACCCAAAATAAAATATTTTTTTGAAACCTGCTGCAGATAAAATACTCAAACCTTACATACCTAATTTCACAAACAAGATATTCAATTGATTATTTTTATTTTACTTAATACAATAACTTCAGTTGGTAGTTATAAAAATTAAATACAAAGTACAAAAAAACACCACATTTGGTCGGAACTAGAAATTGGGACAGTTCATTGAAATGATTACCATTATACCAATGAGGGACGGTCATTGTAACAAGCAAAACCTGATCACGATAGATTTTTTTATCCCATCACAAATACAACTTTGCTGTTTTATTTTGTTTCCCCGTTATAAGAAAATAGAAAAGTTTACTTACTTCAATATGGTAGATATGCAGAATTAAAAAAAAAAAAGATGTGATGAAAAAACTTTATAGTTAGACTCATAAAAATTTAACATACACGAAGATAAATGTTCGTTTACGCTATAATATGCAAAAAATGCACTGGAGGGATAATTTTTTGACACGGACAAAGGTCCACACCACCCAGAAAGTGAGGGGTGGACATCTTCAACATGTTTTGTTGGGGACGAGCCTAATTGCATTTCCCGCGCAATGGAACGAGTTGTGATCGAACAATGGCAGAGACGAAGCAATATATTTGGAGAAGCGTCTTGGTCAGGTTACCGCTCCCCTAGGGTCCACTCCATGGCCTGGGGTCACTCTACTCTCCAAAACGTGTCATCCACCAATAAAAAAAGAAGTATGGTGGGGTTTCTTTTTGATCCCCTAGATTACAAAGAAAAGAGTATTGCGGTGTGCGAAAAACTTTCACTTTTCTCCTGGACCTTGACAAAGAACTGGATACCGTTTGCCTGCGGGATGGCTCGGGAATAGTTTTTACAAGGGGGGCGGCTTAACTTTATCTGGTGGTCCAATGGGTCCAAGCGACCGCTTAGTCCCGCCAGACTAAGGAGGGCGCCAAATTGTAGTACACAATGTTTGTACTTTACTGATGACTATTTAAATTATTAACACCTTTGTACATTGCATAGATAATGTTAAGTTTACATGTTCATTTCTTACCGTAATGTTCAGCCATTATGTTATTTTTAAGGGTATGATTTAAAGCATTGAAAAAATAAGCTGCCAGATTATCTACAAAATATTATTTTGTGTAAAAGGAAGATGGGCGGCAAAATTATGCCTACTTTGGCTAAAAATATTCTTAGGCCGTCCCCGTATTCAATGGCCTTTCAATGAATTTTTGTGACACAAGCGAACGTGATTTTGGTCTCCAATTTTCCTAAATCATATTTTCTAAATATGTCTACTAAAAAATTATATTAGTTTTGCTAACGTGCCAAACGACCCTACTGGTCTATACAGTCAAGAATGCTTTTTTTATACAATAAAATAAAACCCAAGCTATACAATCCTCTATAAAATAAGTTGACTTATTAATAAAGTAATAAATTAACGTCAAATAAATTTATTTAGATGTAATATATGTTTTAATTACGATTCGGGATCATTTTGAAAGAAGGAACAGGAACCAGGAACACTGCCCAGTATTTCTGAACCATGGTCAGATGACGAGTTCAACGTCTAATCTGGTACCCGACGCAATTTCAATAGGCATCAGGACATTGGATCACGATCAGATTTAAGGTACACCAATCCTTTATACATGGGCAATATTTTTTGGTTGCGAAAGGAACGAATTTGACAACTCTCTGATAACCAAATCGCTGTATGTCGCTTCCCAAAATGTTCAGTATCAAACTCGTCCTTATCGGTTCGAGTCTCTAAACATTCGGCCACGATAGACCTTTTGGTGTCAAGATTTCGGTGTGTCGGGATTTTATCTGTCGGAATTATGACCTATATCCATTTCATTAAAAAAATTCAATTTGATCCAACGTTTTAAAAATATTTGGTCTTAACTAACACTTTTCCCCCGACGAACTTCATAATTTTGCCCGACGGGGGGGCTTGCCTTGCCCGACAGGGGGGCTACAGCCCCCCCCAGCACCCCCAGTAGCGCCACCTCTGAATTTAAAATCAAATAATTGGAAAAAGAGAGTGCGGTTCCGACTACAATGTTTCTAACTGTGTAAATTAAAAAAAAAAAGCAAATAAAAGTTTTAGTTCCAAACTTCTCCCACATGTAGCGCTGTACCTTGAAAACATCAGATAAAATAATCAAAATACCAATACGTGGGTTGAATTAGAGTACCGTTTGGAAGTGGTTCGAAATATAAAGGAATCCAAAACTATTATCGTAAAATCTCATAATAATTTCAAAATATCCTAACAGCACATTTTGGGAATCCTTTCAATAGTGTCAAGTTGTAAAATAATAAGTCGAAAGAAAGTAAAATATTTAATATATAAGATTTTTAATCATTACAAATTAATACACGAGAAACACTGAACGTACTACCACACAAAAAACTCGGATTTTGAAAAGTCATTTATTTTGAAAATATATTTATAAGGAAAAATACATACGTGAACAGACCTTAACTCTTTTTAAAAATAGTGATTCACTACCTTTATTACGAAAAAAAGAGTAGAGAATAAATAATGTTGGTTAAATTTTGAGAATATCTGCTTAGATTAACATATGGTTTCTGTAGCATGTTTTGGAACAGCTTGCTTACACTCATTCGACTCATTGGGGTACAGTATGGCTGCTTATTTATGGCTTCAACCACGCTCATAGAGGGAAATGGTTATGAGTGTTCCACAGAAGTTGCACTTAGAGTTTAATGGTCACCAGTGGCCGCAAACCACGTTTCGGGAACCACTGATTTAAGAATTATGTTAAGTATCATCTGGAATTATCTCAAATATTTTTCGAACGTTTAGAAGGAGTAAAATAATTCTACTTATTCTTACTGAAACTTATTTAAATTTTGTTAAATAAACACATTTATTTCATGTGAAAATAAAATTTCAGGTAATTTAATTTCCTCAATCGGCAAATTATAATTGAAAAATATTTTTAATGTAGTGGTAAAATAGCAATCCTGCGAAAGAAATTCTTCGGAATTCAGTGCAACGAATTGAATATATACACAATTACTTTCTGTTTAACTTTCCATTATAACCTCATTCATTCAACCTAAATAACGGAACAAAAAATTATCATTTATTTGGGAAAGTTTAGATGTTTCTCAGCTGTATCATCGATAATCGAATTCCTTTATAAAAGCTTGCAATCGATGTTTGGAATATTCATTCAAAAAGATTAACTGGAACCGTCCACAACATGAAACATAACCGGTCCGAAGCGGATTTTTCTTTTAAGTTAATTGACAAAAATTATTCTGTTCGAAAAAAAGAAAAAATGAGTTTTTTTAATTGAACCTTTCATCGTGCCCAATTTCCCTTGCTTTCGAAAGTAGGTTGGTTAGATTTCAGAGAACCGTTTTGAAATCGAGATGTTTGGAATTAATGGGAGATTTCAATTCGATTTAAATTGGGGTAAGGTAAGAAAATTAGTTTGTTGATGAACTGGTATTTTAAAAATATTGGTGAATGATATGTTTTGAATTAACGTAGCATTGAGCAATGGTTCCCAAACTTTTGATGGCTGCGGACCTATAGAGTGACGATACAAATAGAGGAATAAAAATGCTGATTTCCGTTTGTGTGTATCACTGAAACCACGTGATATGTGGAAATGCCGATTCATTCATGCGCCAATATTACTTGGCAGGCCTTGGCGACTTTCAGAACTAAGCGAGATCGAAGTATGGGAATAGGGTTTTGTGTTTTATTTTGTATTTAAATATAGTTTTTTTTTGAACGAGTGGCACAATTTAGGGGTGTTTAACAGATATATTAAGGAGATTTTTCTTACTTTGTAGTTTTGAAATAATTGTATTACGTTTTTATGTAAAAAATTTACCATAAGCGAAGTTCTTTCAATTGTTATTTTGTATACTTCAATAAGAAAATATGAACAATAAAACCTGAGAAATATAAAGAGTTTCGCTTCTTCGAGTATTGAACACAAATAAAATATTTTCGTTTCGTTAATGAAGAGGAAATATTTAGCGCATATTGTTTTAAAATAAGTAAATACTTATATGTATATATATGTTAAAAAGTTGAATACGGACAGAACGCCTTATCACCAAAAAGAAGAAAGTGCGCCAAATTTGGAACTCCTGCAGATGTCTGAACGCCAAATGTGGCAGCGCTATAACCACGTGATGTGGGGTTTTCTTTTCAATGTTGACACCGCGGCCTTACGAGAGTCTGGCATTGAAGGCGCTCTCTATTTAATATTACAACTCTCTGTGCGGACCGCCATATTTAGAGTTAAACAAAACGTGGAACGCCCTTTTCTATAAGTACTAAATAAGATAGAGTCAATTATTATTTTGACACTAAATATAATTCAGTTATTAAAAGTTATTAGTTCAATTGTTAAAATATTAAAACAAAAGGAGGTGTTCTAGACAGCACTGACGGTTTTTAACCCTCTGCACTCCGATGTTGCCTCTCAGGCGACAACATAACAACCAGTTCTTTTGTTTCCCTGTTCTTTAAAATAAACGAGAACAGCATGATCTTGTGTTTAGAACACCAATCTTTTTTTCAACTTGTTCTCTTGCAAATACAAAACGGATTAGGATATTTTTCATCTTTATGAGTATAAAAAAAAATCTGTGAAAAAGAACGTAAAGAGAGGAATAACTGTTCTATAGAAAGAACACAAATCGCGAAGTGTTCTTGGAGAGCAAAGGGTTAAAATGTCTGTTCTTTTTGGCATAACAAGCGAAGGGTGAAAGTTCTCAATGTTATTTTTGCAAGATATTAATGTGGGAAGAGTCGGGAATTGTCTGCAGTGCGCTTCCTTGTGTTAGTTCTAGGGATGAAACGGATATCCGGTAACTATCCGGTATCCGGCCTATCCGGCTGCTTTTAACTATCCGATATCCGGAAGTAAAGTGCCGGATATCCGATTTTCCATGCCGGATATCCGGATGAATAAAACATCGAAGATTTTTTTTTGTGCGATCAATTTTCTTTGTTCTTGTTTTAAGTATTTTCCTGAAATTCTACCAATGTATTCAGTGTGCAGATTCTCCCTTTAACCAATAGAGACTTTAAAAAACCCACTTTTTTTCAAATTTTTAACTTTAAAATTATTTTTTTAAAGAATCGTTATGGTGGAGGGTCATCACATCTCACAACTAATATAAAGTTGAATTAAAAAATAAATGTCTCAAAAGTTTAAACAAACTTGAGTTTTCATGTTTGGAAGGAAAGGGCATCATATGGTAAAATTACAATTATTCAGAAATTAAGTATAAAATGTACAAAACATACGATCATTGCTAGCAGCACCCTAGAATAACACTTTGTAAATAAAAAGTTTTTTGAATGTTTATTCAATTTTGGTATCACTTTAAAGATAAGGAATTGGGAAATATTACAGAATAAAAAAATATTTTTCAATTTTTGACCGATTTCCGTTTTTTCTAGTGTGTATGAGAAGTTATTTTCATAAAAAATAAACTGCCGGATATCCGATCGGATATCCGGCAAAATCTAGTTCGGATATCCGATATCCGGTTTGTAATGTGCGCCCGATATCCGGTATCCGGCAAAACCACTATCCGGTTCATCCCTAGTTAGTTCCAAATGTTACGGACAAGGGGCGGTAAATTCCTAGTGTACGGTGCCTCCTTGGCGCGATTCTGAAAATTGGCGTCAAAAACAACGTCAAACGGTGCGAAAAAAAGTAGGGTTGCCGTACATCATGATATTGCAAGGAATGTCATGAAATAGGATTGCCAAAATAAAATAATTATCGCTCACCAATTGTCGTCAAATCAACATTTGGCGGGGGCACCGTACACTAGGAATTAACCCAAGGGGCGCTTCGATTACTGCAGTTGCCAATTAGTGGAATAATTTCAAAAACATAGTGAAGGATATCACATCACCATGTTCAAGAAATGTCCCCTATCCCCTCGTTTACGAAATATAGAGGTAGAAATAAAGGTGGAGTACAGTTTTTTAATCTTCAATTTGCTTCAAGTCACGGAGTAAAGAAAAAGGTGGAAATGATTTGGCGAGATTTCATGAGACGTAAGTTAGCAACCCCAAACTAGGCACAATCAAACCTAGTTTGCAGTGGTTTTTCTACGAGGGATGCATTATTTTCAAATTAAGAAAACGCATGCTAAAACTTTAAAAATGACTATTTGTGCAGTTGTGGGATGCAGTACAAGTTCCAAATCGATAAAAGATGCTGTTATTTCCACTTCATAGGTAAATTAAATTATAAAATAAATTATCGCCAAGTACTGGTACAAAGTAGTGCTTTGGAATAGCTCCAAATACTTCGCCAGTACCTACTTTTTAAGCGATGGCTTACTTCGCATTGCAAACCGGTTTGAGACTTGATCGCACCTCCACCTTTTTCTTTACTCCATGGCTTCAAGTCGACAAACTGCCGTGCCCAATCCATAGGTTACAGTTAGAGATCAGTGGATTTCCAACAGAAGTGTTAACTTTTTTTTAAAAATTATTTGAATAGACATATTTCTACTTTATTCTTTAATATTTCTACAATGTTATGGTATTAAAAAACGCCACTAAATCACTTGAATATTTTTGAAGGGTACAGTATGGCTACTTCCACATTGCCTTCAACGCGCCCATAGAGAAAACAAGTTTTGTGCCTTCCAGAAGTTGCTGCAGTTCAGTGACTCAAACAGAATCGGATACTTTTGCTCAAACCAGTGCATTGAGAACTTGTGCAAAATAATAGCAATAAAAAGTTTTTGAGTAGGTTTGGTTAGATAACGTCGCACTAGAGCTGCACAGTGGGCTATTGGAAGGCCCGGGAACGATGCCTTGTATTTTTTAACCATGGTCCGATGATGAGGACTACACCTGAGCTGGCACCCGACGCAACCTCAATTGACATCAGGACATTGGGCCCCGATCAGATTGATCGTGCACCAGTCCCGTATGCACACCATTATAATTTATTTTATGTTCGGGACGACTTTCTAGTATTTTTGTAGAAAAGCTGGCAACCGTCCGATCGGAAGATCACTACTTTTTTACTTTTCTTTGTCGAGTCCATCGCACGGATTCGAACCAGCAATCCTCTGATTATTAGCTGGGGGCCTCTGTGGCCCAGTGGATAAAGGCGTTAGCTGGGAATCAAACGATTCCTGGTTTGATCATGTGCGACGGATTTAACAAGGAAAAGTAAAGTCCGATCTTGTGATCGGACGGTTGCCAGCTTCGCTACAAAAAACTAGAAAAATCGTCCAGGACATCCAACAAATTATACTGGCGTGTATACTGGACTGGTGCACGATACATCTGATCGGGGTCCAATGTCCCGAAAACTATTGAAGGCGTTGGGTGCCAGCTCAGGTGTTATCCTCGTCACCTGACCATGGTTCTAAAATAACGAGGTGCATGTATGAATGTGTGTGTGTATGTGTTCCCGGGTCTTTCCTTCGAGATAGACACCGAACCGTCGCCAATAGCCCACTGTGCAGCTCTAGTGCGACGTTAATTAACCAAACCAAATCCTTCGAGATAGCTGTATCTCCGTATCATTGTATCTCCGTAGCCAATAGCCTACTGTGCAGCTCTAGTGTGACGTTAAGTAACCAAACCATTTTTATAAACATGTTTTTCAAGATATTTTTTATGAATATGTTTTTCAAGATAGAAATCCACAATAAATCAACGCAACTAAAAATACCTTTGAAAACTCAAAAATAGTTCTCGGTCACCAAACGCAAAGAATATACTTTAATACAGATATGTTCTATCTGGAAATGTATCATAATATATTTTACCTTGAAACAATTTATATCGTGACTTTCGACATGATACACATTGTATCTCCCAAACCGTTACCGGAACACATAAAAATAAGACAAACTACAATATGTTTCACAAACCCAATCGAGGGGCAGTTACTTCTCCCATGGGCGGATGACATTGGCTTCACCTTCCTTGCACGTATAGTCACTCTAATAGATTTCCGCAAACATCCAACATGGTCTGCGATATTTGGTAACGTTTTAAGGCCGACTGGAGGGATACAAATTCGTCTTTTTTCGAAATCGGTGTTTGCCGACTTTTATTGCTTTCTGTCTGGTCGGTACTTTATTTCCAGTTAAAGTTTTTTGTGTTTTCTGGATGGGTTTTGTTCGATAAGAAATTGTAGTTTGTAGTAGACAAAAAAACATGGAAACCTGACGTATTTATGTAAATGAGTTATGAAATCTCTGAGGCATTTTTGGTTTTGGTTAATTAACGTCGAACAAAGCTGCACATTGGATTATGGACGACGGTTCGGGGTGTATTTGGAAGGAAAGTTTGGTTTGGTTAATTAACCCTTCGCACTCCGTTGGCGCCGCTCAGGTGACAACATAACAACCAGTGGCGGCCCGTGGTCAAAAACGTTAGTGCAGCCGAAAACATGTAACTCCCCCCTTCCCCCTCCCCCCTCGCCTTTTTCACAACCATACACGAACGGGCATTCTTTAAAATTTATTACTCAAACCAAAGTTTCCTTTCAACTTTTATGAAAGATAACATGTAAAAATAATAGAAAACACTTACTTATTTTTTGAAAATAAAATCAATCCTCCTATCAAACTTGCGAATCGGTCAATTTTAATATTAATTTAAGTAAAGAAACAACAACACACGTGCAAATTTATCGAAAACTATGTCCGTTTGGAGAGATTCTTCGAAATTATCGTTTTCCTCCACCCCGCCTCGCCGATTCAGCAATGAACCAATCATTTATTCGAAATCCCTAGTACAGCTAATTTGAAAAAATCCTTTTGCGCTACGTTTGTGTCGACACATCCTCCATTTTAGCGTGCTGGCGGTTGCCATGGCAACGATGCAGCCGATTTCGAACTTCGCTTTTTAGCTGCAATTTTGATTGAATGGAGTTTTTGTTTTTTCTTCTCCTGAATTTGTGCATTACTGAAACACGCTTGCTATTTATCGGAGATTTTTTTTACTTAGAGTTGAAATTTAATCTCCATTTCCAATTCTAATCTTCATTTAAGAAAATTAATAAAATGTATAATTTTAGTTTCGAAATATAATAAAATTAGGTGCAGCCCGGCTGTACTTGCTGTAGTGGGCGAGCCGCCACTGATAACGACTCGTTCTTTTGGTTCCCTGTTCTTTAAAATAAACTCGAAAAGTGCCTTGTATGTAAAACACATCGATCTTTTTTTTCAACTTGTTCTCGTGCAGATCCAAAACAGATTATGATTTTTTTTTCTCCTCTATGAGCATAAAAAATTCTGGGGGAAAAGAAAGAGGAATAACTGTTCTTTAGAAAGAACGCAAATTTCAAAATGTTCTTGGAGTGGAAAGGGTTAACGTCGCACTAGAGCTGCACAGTAGAATATTGGTGACGGTTCGGGGCCTATCTCGAAGTGAAGACCCGGGAACGATACCTCGTATTTTTGAACCATTGAAAGGAAAGACCCGATAAAAATGGGGGCCCCCAGTTGCTCAGTGGATAAATGCGTTCAGCTGGTAATCAGAGGATTGCTAGTTCGAACCCTTGCGATGAACTTGGCAAAGAAAAGTAAGAAAGTAGAGATCTTGCGATCGGAGAGTTGTCAGCTTCGCTATAAAGATACTAGAAAGTCGTACAAAACATCTAACAAATTATACTGGTGTGTATACGGGACTGGTACACGATGTTCCTGACGCCTATTGAGGTTGCGTCGAGTGCCAGCTCAGGTGTTGCCCACGTCATCTGACCATGGTTCAAAATTATGATGCATCATTCCCGGGTCTTTCCTTCGAGATAGGCCCCGAACCGTCGCCAATAGCCAACTGTGCAGCTCTAGTGCGACGTTGATTAACAAAACCAACCTATTGGCTATTGGCGACGGTTCGGGCCTATCTCTAAGGAAAGACCCGGGAATGATGCCTCATAATTTTGAACAATGGTCAGATGACGTGGGCAACACCTGAGCTGGCACCCAACGCCTTCAATAGACGTCGGTACTTTGGACCCCGATCAGATGTATCGTGCACCAGTCCCGTATACACGCCGATAATTTTTGTGGATGTTCTGGACGACTTTTCTAGTATTTTGTAGCGACGCTGGCAGCCCTCCGATCACAAGATCACTATTTTTTTGCTTTTTCTTAATCAAGTCGCACAGGATCGAACCAGGGATCCTCTAATTCTCAACTGACGCCTTTATCCACTCGGCCACGTAGGTCACCCACTTCCACCGGAGTGTATTCGGGCCTGGTGCCCGTTAAATCTGATGGGGGGGGGGGATAATATTCTGACCCCTATTGATGCTGTGAATGAAGTGTCGTGTCTCAGGTTGTTAAGTACAGATAAGCCTCAATTGTTGTCCTCGGCATCTGACAATGGATATGAGGCATTGCTCCCGGGTCTTTCCTTGGAGATGGACGTAGCCAATAGCTCACTGTGCAGCTCTAGTGCGCCGTTTTTTCAACCTACCAACCAACTAATCTCCTGCATGGTGTTTTTTTCCAAACACACGTTATTAACATACCCTATAATACCAACCTCATACATTCCTCGATCGACTGATTACATATTTCGGAGCGAAACTTCTGCTGCTTTTTCTCCAGGATCTTCGTTTTTTTCTCATCTCCACGACCACCCCTCAATTATTCACATTACAACCCTCCGCGCATCATTAATAACCCGAAATGGACAAAGGAAGTGTTTACCAACATGCCTTTTAATGAACTTCCATCGACCAGGCGCCATCGCAGCCTCCGGGGGTCCCGGGCTCGAATCCGAGTCGTCTCCGTGGTCGATTTGCATAGGGCCAAGGGCGAAGAGAGTAAATACGGTTTGTACTGATGATTTGAAAAAAAAATTGGATGAGAATTATATTTGGCGTCTGAGGCGAGAAAAAATGTTTTTAGTCTACTTGGTATTTTCTATTTATGCGTTTTTGAATGACATGCTTCGAGCATGAATCCTTCATATTAGAGAGCTCATAATGTTATAATCTCGCTAACATCAAAGTGAGGTCAACATGTAGGGCCCAGAGAGTTGTAATATTAAATAGAGAGCGCCTTCAATATCATACTCTCGTAAGGCCGCGGTGTCAACATTGAAAAGAAAAACTCATATCACGTTGTTATAGCGCTGCCACATTTGGCGTTCAGACATCTGCAGGAGTTTCAAATTTGGCACACTTTCTTCTCTTTTGGTGATAAGGAGTTCTGTCCGTATTCAACTTCTTAACTTATATGTACGTATTTACTTATTTTCAAACAATATGCGCTAAACATTTCCTCTTCATTAACGAAACGAAAATATTTTATTTGGGTTCAATACTCGAAGAAGCGAAACTCTTTATATTTCTCAGGTTTTATTGTTTATATTTTCTTATTGAAGTATACAAAATAACAATTGAAAGAACTTCGCTTATGGTAAATTTTTTACATAAAAACGTCATTCCATTCATAAATTTTCACTGTTACACATTTCCTAATTCATCAGCCAATCGCGAGTATTTTTTAATTCATTATTTTGAAAAGAAGTCACGTGTTTGAGGCCATTCGGTCTGGGATGTTGGTTTCACAATTATGACGTCATATTCGCTCTACTACAGTCCATTCATGCTCGAAGGTGACATGAGGGTATCATAATTATTTGAGGGGCTGACATATTGAAGATAGTAAGTCACAAATTTCGAGTTTTTCTTTTTTTTTTTCACGGAAAAAACAGTAAACACTCAAGCCAATGGAAAGAATAAATAGTAAGTCAATCGGCAAAATTGTTTAGTTCCTGCGGAAGATGGCCACTTGCATGTAGTCCACGATACTTGGCATGAAGAACAAATACTTCCCCTGTAAAATTTACTTTTTGTAACTTACTGTCTTCCCCATGTCAGCCCCTCATTTGTTAGCGTAGCTATTGTGCGACGTCTATTCTATGGACTATTGGAAATGAGTGGGATACCAGTTCAGGTGTTGTCTCTGTTATCTGATAAAAAAAATATATTTCATATTCATCATAAAAAATGTTTACCCTCAATTGAAGCAAATACATTAATAAAAAATAAATTTCTTTTCCAAAAAAAAAAAAAAAAAAGTAAACCCTACCGCATAAAAAAAAAACTCCAAAGACATTCCACCGACACCCATAAAAACAAATTTTATATTCCCACAGAAAAGATATCAGCAGAAAAAAAAATTGGCGGGAAAATCACAGTGCCGCGCGTTGGAAAAATGATGAATGGAAATTCTCCAAGAGTGACCTTTAAGCGAAGCCACGCCCACCGATGACTGGGGGAGGGGAGGGGAGAGTGGAATCTGAAGTAGCTGAGGCCCATGAATGGGAAAAAAGGGGGGGGGGGGGGGGGTGAACTTACGATCTCTCACTAAAAGTTGTACGAGAAAAATAGTGTAACTGAACAGAACAAACCGATCCTTGTGTTTCCCGCCTTGGACAGATTATCTGTTCAGTTGCCCGCCCAGCCGTCTGGATTTTTTTTCTTTTTTGGAAAGTAGGGTTTCGCTGCTTCTAGCTTCCGAAGAACTTCGATGTTTTTGCAGAGAGAATATAAATGAGTTAAAATATTTTTATTTTTTCATATTCTATTTTTTTAAAAAATCGATTTTTTTTCAGGAATCGAGTTTTTGCTTGGATATATTGCTTAGATATAAGTATATACTTTTGCTTAGATAGGCCCTGCAGAGGCATATCCATCTAAAAAATTTACATAGTATAATAATTGCTATCAATGTTGCTTTAAATTTAAGAACGATTCAATCATAAATATGCACTTATGTACCGTCAACCAGAGAGTTGTAATATTAAATAGAGAGCGCCTTCACTACCAGACTCTCGTAAGGCCGCGGTGTCAACATTGAAAAGAAAAACCCCACATCACGTGGTTATAGCGCTGCCACATTTGGCGTTCAGACATCTGAAGGAGTTTCAAATTTGGCGCACTTTCTTCTTTTTTGGTGATAAGGAGTTCTGTCTGTATTCAACTTCTTAGCATATATGTACGGTACGTATTTACTTATTTTCAAACAATATGCGCTAAATATTTCCGCTTCATTAACAAAACAAAAATATTTTATTTGTGTTCAATACTCGAAGAAGCGAAACTCTTTATATTTCTCAGGTTTTATTGTTCATATTTTCTTATTGAAGTATACAAAATAACAATTGAAAGAACTTCGCTTATGGTAAATTTTTTACATAAAAACGTAATGCAATTATTTCATAACTACAAAGTAAGAAAAAATCTCCTTAATACCTATATCTGTTAAACTCCTTTAAATTGTGCCACTCGTTAAAAAAAACGATATTTAAATACAAAATTAAACACAAAACCCTATTACAATACTTCGATCTCGTTTAGTTCTTAAAGTCGCCAAGACCTGCCAAGTAATATTGGCGCATGAGTGAATTGGCATTTCCACCTATCACGTGGTTTCAATGATGCACACACGGAAATCAGCATTTTTATTCCTCTATTTGTATCATTATTCCATGCCGTCAACCACTAGCTAAAATGAGAACTGGAGATTAGATCTCCCATTGAAAGACAATGTACTTTACCGCGGCGCCCGGATGAATATCGTTCGGAAGACGGGGTGAAAACACATCCTACCTTAACTTTTGCACCATTAATGGCATTGCATCGGTCTTGAATTTTGGATTAGTTAGTATTTTTCTTCTTCTTTTTCTTGTAAGTAATAATGCAAGTATGACAAAACATTAAATGGTAACATTTAATATATTTTCCAGTGTTCACTCTCATAGAGTAATGATACAAATAGAGGAATAAAAATGCTGATTTCCATGTGTGCATCATTGAAACCACGTGATAGGTGGAAATGCCAATTCATTCATGCGCCAATATTACTTGGCAGGCCTTGGCGACTTTAAGAACTAAACGAGATCGAAGTATTGTAATATGGTTTTGTGTTTAATTTTGCATTCAAATATCGTTTTTTTGAACGAGTGGCACAATTTAAGGGAGTTTAACAGATATAGTAAGGAGATTTTTCTTACTTTGTAGTTTTGAAATAATTGCATTACGTTTTTATGTAAAAAATTTACTATAAGCAAAGTTCTTTCAATTGTTATTTTGTATACTTCAATAAGAAAATATGAACAATAAAACCTGAGAAATATAACGAGTTTCGCTTCTTCGAGTATTGAACACAAATAAAATATTTTCGTTTCGTTAATGAAGCGGAAATATTTAGCGCATATTGTTTGAAAATAAGTAAATACGTACATATATGTTAAGAAGTTGAATACGGACAGAACGCCTTATCACCAAAAAAGAAGAAAGTGCGCCAAATTTGAAACTCCTGCAGATGTCTGAACGCCAAATGTGGCAGCGCTATAACCACGTGACGTGATTTTTTCTTTTCAATGTTGACACCGCGGCCTTACGAGAGTGTGGTATTGAAGGCGCTCTCTATTTAATATTACAACTCTCTGTTCAATCTAGGCGTTTCTTGAAGGGCGGCCAACTCTGCCCGCCCTTTTTAAATCTTGATTGCGCCCTCATGCCTTTTTGGGTGAAATGCCGCCCTCTTTTGGCCTTTTCAGTCAAGTACAAGTGTTCTTGCTCCCCAGCTTTTTTAATCAAGCGCAAATGTCTTTGCTCCCCCAACTGTCTTTAAAAAGATGCATTGATCTTAAGGTTTTAAGTGTAAATCGGAATTAAATTAATTAAGACAGAAGAATAAAAAAATCTTTTTAACTGCGCTAGTTGCGCATTCGCAATGAATATGCGGTAATTTCAAGCAAAGGGCATTCCTATTTGTCGGCAAAGTGCATCCCGATGTGTTAACGGGTAGATTCGCCCACCCCAAACTTTTGTGGAAGTGCCCTTTTAAAAACAAGGAGTGCCCTTTTCCTGCCAATAGCGCCCTGTCCCTTTTTATTTCTAGAGTCAACACTGTATTTTCGAAAGCCAGAAATGTGGTTTTAAAACTAGGACATCTGAACTGCATCCTATACGGTAATTTTAGGAAAATATATTACATACATATCCGTGTGTAACAAACATACATATTATCACGAGAATGCTAAAACATTAATTATATAAAAATTACATTGATCCAATGAGCGCGCTTCTCATGTGTCACGTGTTTGTCTTTCTAGCCCCAGAGCGCCATCTGCATGGTGAGGTCGGAAGGAAACATGTCCGGGTATCATCTTGCCCCGCCAGACGTAAGTTCCTTTGATCTATTCTTTCATAAGGTCCAGTATACACGTATAAGTGTTATTTATTGCCCTGTTATCTGGTTCTCCAAATACAATAACGATCCTGCTGGGTAACCTTTTCGCATGGGATACGCAACAGAAAAGTAGCCCGGTCGCTTTGCGAGGCAGGACAAAGAGTTCTCAAAGCATTGTGGAAGGTCGACTTGCCTTACAATAGGATCTGTGTAACTGTCTGACTGGCGGATAGTTGACAATTCTTCCTCAAAGCAAGTAGATTCGCAAATGGGGGTAAGGACACTGGAGGAGTTGAGAAGCTGAAAATCATAGCTGAAGGCGATTTGTAAAAACTATTAGTCAAGCGTCACATGCCCGAAGCTATGCAATTATCTGTTCTACCGCAAAAATCATACTATGTTTTAAAAATTCTTTCCCTCCTACCGTTGTTAAAATTGTGACAAGACCCTCGCTGGACATGCAAAATCTATTATACACATGTTGTCCGAGCCTACACGAAAAAGTTAACAGGTCTTCTTCTTCTTTTTTTAATACTCAATGCTGTAAGTTTGAGAGTAGAACGGTTTCACTTGTGTTCAACCCACAACGTTTAGTGTAATACCCCCTAAGCGATTCGCCGAGGGATATATCAAAATTGCAAAGTTTTTTCAATGCAAGAAAGTTTAGTTTGCATTTCCAACACGTGTTTTTTTCGTCAACACGTGGGGGGGGGGGGGGGAATGAGGAAATAAGTTAGTCAGTCACTGAACCACCCCCATGAAAAATCTATACCTACGTGCCTGGAACTAGGACCTACACTTGGGCAATTATAAGAAATGGTGTTAGTCCATTTTGGTACTTACACCACGTAGTACCGAACTCGCCTATTTAACCTTTTCTGTATTCGAATAATGAATCATACAATGACTCAACTGAAATCCAAACATTGCTATAAATACCGAAAACCTCCTACATTAAAAAGCTATGTTTACTTAAGGATCTCAAATAGGATCTGTTCTCAAGGTGATGGAAAGCCCAGACAGAATTTCGAGAAATAATCATAAAACTGATGCGCACTTGGCATCAAAGTATGATGCAAACACTCGTAAATTACTTGTTGTACGAATCGAATGAAAAATGTATGTAAATTTACGTAGAAGAGACGATAATTATGTGTTTTTTGATGGAAAACCGTTAGTTAAAGGGCATAACCATTAGGGTGGGCCGATAAAAGGTTGTTTTTTTTGCTACCACTTTCTTATAATGCGGAAAAGTTGACGCATTAAAAAATTAATGTGTAAAAAATTTCATCACGATTTTTTTTTTTATTTTGCTACCACATTCTAATAATGCGGAAAAGTTGACTCGTGCAGTAAAACTAATGTGTAAAAAATTTCCTCAGGATTAATTGTTTTTTTTTGCTGCCACATTTTAATAGTGCCGAAAAGTTGTATGCATTAAAACTAATGTGTAAATAATACCATCATGATTTTTTTTTTTTGCTACCACTTTCTAAAAGTGCGGAAAAGTCGCCTCATGCGTTAAAACTAATGTGTAAAAAATTTAATTAGAATTTTTTTTTTGCTACCACATTCTAATAGTGCGGAAAAGTGCACTGATGTGTAAAAAATTTCATTAGAATATTTTTTTTTTTGCCACCTCATTCTAATAGTACGGAAAAGTTGTCTCATGCATTAAAACTAATGTTTAAAGAATTTCATCAGGATTTTATTTTTGCTACCACATTCTAATAGTGCGGAAAAGTTGTCTCATGCATTAAAACTAATGGTTAAAGAATTTCATCATGATTTTTTTTTTTTTGCTACCACATTCTAATAGAGCGGAAAAGTTGCCTCGTCTTTAAAATTGATGTGTAAAAAATTTCATCAGGATTTTTTTTTTTTTTTTTTTGCTGCCACATTCTAATAGTACGGAAAAGTTGTCTCATGCATTAAAACTAATGTTTAAAAAATTTCATCATGATTTTTTTTTTGCTACCAATTCTAATAGTGCGGAAAAGTTGCCTCGTGCATTAAAACTAATGTAAATAATTTCATCATCATTTATTTTTTATTTTTTGCTACCACATTCTAATAGTGCGGAAAAGTTGTCTCATGAATTAAAACTAATGTGTAAAAAATATCATCATGATTTTTTTGCTACCACATTCTAATAGTGCGGAAAAGTTGTATCATGCATTAAAACTAATGTTTTAAAAATTTCATCATGATTTTTTTTTTGCTACCACATTCTAATAGTGCGGAAAAGTTGCCTCGTCTTTAAAATTGATGTGTAAAAAATTTCCTCAGAATAATTTTCTTTTTTGCTACCTCATTCTAATAGTGCGAAAAAGTTGTCTCATGCATTAAAACTAATGTTTAAAAAATTTCATCAGGATTTTTTTTTGCTACCACATTCTAATAGTGCGGAAAAGTTGTCTCATGCATTAAAACTAATGTTTAAAGAATTTCATCAGGATTCTTTTTGTGCTACCACATTCTAATAGTGCGGAAAAGTTGTCTGATGCATTAAAACTAATGTTTAAAGAATTTCATCATGATTTTTTTTTTATTTTTTGCTACCACATTCTAATAGTGCGGAAAAGTTGTCTCATGCATTAAAACTAATGTGTAAAAAATAATTTTAACGAAAAATACTTTTTAATGTTAAATCTTAAATTTTAATAATTTCTTTATAAATTTTTTGGAATAAATGCATTTTGAGCATCTTTTAATTTTCGCCCAACGTCCCTGTGATTAATTGTTAAGAATATTTTAATAATAGAATTGCAAATGGTGGCGTTCTATTTTGCCAACTCACAAGTAAAGTCTCATTTTCTTATTCATATGGTTTGCTCCTTTCATTTCTGAATGGAGCTAAATGTAAAACTAATGGAATTCCGTTAGAGTGGCCTTGTTTGTTCGTTTCCGCATCTTCATATCATTGTTATATGCAACACTGCACTTATGTGTATGCCAAAGTAAGATATTAGAGTAATGTGATTGGATTCATGCACAGCGTGGCAACATAACCTGGAAAACCGGGAAATCATGGAAATTTTTAATTCTGGAAATATCAGGGAAAAGTCAGGGAATTTTTCAAAATGCCACAAAAAATCAGGGGAATTTTTCAAAATTTCACAAAAAAATCAGGGAAATTTTCAAATTTGGATTATTAAAACGACATTTATCGTCTATTGTGTCCTCTATTCTGGATAATTTAGTTGTCAATATTTACTTTTAGTTCTGAAAAAGAATTTAAAAAAAAAGCATGTTTATGCGCATTTTAATATTTTCAGTTTTATTTTTGAAAAAGCTGAATCACTGCTTGAGAGAGTTTTAAAACCAAAACAAAGTGCATTGGATCTTGAATTGTAGGCAACATGTGAGGGGCTAATGAATATGTGATTTATTGAAGATTGGAATAGAAAATATAAAGCATATAAAACATTTAAATTATCTACAAGAGAAATTAATTTAAGAAAAACTTGCTCTTTTTGTATTCTCTGCTCCCAAAGAACATGTTTAATTACTATTATGCCAGTTGCAATTGCGTAATTTGTGTTGTATTCATAAATTATTATTTTAACTGTCAATAAGCATTGCTTATAATTTTTCATTTATAATGCAATATATTTATTGGATCATTGTACAAAGCATGTATGTATTGCAACATTTCTTAATGTAATTGTAAACTCAGGGAAATTTTTCTGACACCATCATGGAAATCAGGGAAATTTTTCTGACACCATCATGGAAATCAGGAAAAATTTTCTGACACCATCCTGGAGATCAGGGAAATTTTTCTGACACCATCATCGAAATCAGGGAATTTTTTCTGACACCATCCTGGAAATCAGGGAAATTTTTCTGACACCATCAAGGAAATTTTTCTGACACCATCCTGGAAATCAGGGAAATTTTTCTGACACCATCATGAAAATCAGGGAAATTTTTCTGACACCATCATGGAAATCAGGGAAATTTTTCTGACACCATCCTGGAAATCAGGGACATTTTTCTGATACCATCCTGGAAATCAGGGACATTTTTCTGACACCATCATGAAAATCATAGAAATTTTTCTGACACCACCATGGAAATCAGTGCACTTTTTTTCCGGAATCTTTTTGCCACCCTGATGCAAACTTTAAAACTGTATAAAACGACGATGTGTAAAAAATTCATCCCGATTAATTGTTATCTTTTGACTCTTCGAAACTCTTTTAAAGAAAAGGGTTCAAACTCTTCAAAAAAAAATCATAAAAAAAAGTGGAATATTTTTTTTATAAAAAAATTAAATTGCTTACAATTACGTTCCAATATTGCGTAAAAGTAATCTAATATATTCACTTTAACGTTTTTTTTTTTTTTAGATTAGTACATATCTACTGTACCCCCAACGATATTTTATATGAGTCAATCCACGTCATGTCAATCCACGTCCACTAATCATGCCCCGTCCCTCGTTGGATTCTGACCAGCTCTCCTGGTCTCTCTCTCTCTAGCCGCCTAACGGCTATGTCAGATCTCAAATGTCCGGCACCTACGGCGTTAACTCCGATGAATCGGCATGAATCGCAAGATTGTCACCGAGTTGCACCCCATATTAAAGATTATAGATAAATCAGTGCATGGATTAGAGTATCCAAAATTCTTTCTATCAAATACAAGAATTAAATAATAACCCTTGGTACATTAATTAAATAAATAATCTATATTTAAAGACGTGGGTACAAGAACCAGACAGCTCCAATTTTTACTGATTTATGCTTTATTTTGCTTTTAAAATTCACGTTTTAAACAAAGCCACAATCTTTCAAATGGTATGTTTGGTAAAAAAAAATCACAGAAGAGATGTTTTAATCAGTGTTTTTTAACAGCAAAAAAATTCCGTGACATGACATGCTTAAGCCTGACGTAATTGTGCGTGGTTCTCAATTGATGGTCCGCGGACTCTTGGCTGCATTTTCTATTTCGTATACATAATTAACATACCATCCTGTAGAAGAAGGTTGGCCGCGTCAACCAGGTTGGCTATTTATCATCTCACCCTCTAGCCTTTGTACACCGTAGGTCCCAAAAGTATTCACGAACCAACCAAGTTTTACCTCATTCTGACCTCTGTACCACGAATGGTGGGAGTTTCACCCAACTGCAGTATACGACTCCGCACCATAACTCTACGTGGAATAATTTACAGAGATAAATGTTATACCATCGTGTAGAGGAAGGTGGGCCACGTCTATCAGGCAGATTATTAACTCATTCAGCCCTCTGACTTTTGTACACCTTGGGAGAGAATTTCGTCATAGGCTTCAGTATCGCTTTTGTGCGCACAACTCCAAA
Source organism: Troglohyphantes excavatus (assembly GCA_963932185.1). Lineage (NCBI taxonomy): Eukaryota > Metazoa > Arthropoda > Arachnida > Araneae > Linyphiidae > Troglohyphantes > Troglohyphantes excavatus. The sequence goes on from OZ010678.1 coordinate 32,326,482, forward strand.
TTGAATCATCCTGTAGTGGTAAATGACATACCATCGCATAGAGGAAGGTAGGCCGTATTTTATACAAATTCGCTTTCTGACCTTTGTACCACGTGGGGGTGGGGGAATGTCACCTTTGGCTGCAGTGTCATTTTCGTTCACATAACTCAACGTGGAATCAGCCTATGTGAATAAATGGCGTGCCATTCTGTAGTGGAAAGTGGACCGTATCAACCAGGTTGACTATTTATTATATCTCTTCTCTGACCTTTGTACTACGTAGTACCCCGCCCAGTAACCTTTGTGTACCCTGTAAGGCCCAAAAGTATTCACAAACCAAAGCTTAAGGTACAGTGCGGTCTTTACCTACCCGAATTTTACCCTTGAGATTGTTAGTTGGCAATCCCCATTTCTAATAAATCCTTTCTTTCGAAACATTTTTCTTATTCCTAATTTTTTTTTTATGCTTTTCACAATAAAACGTCCCGTTTGTAAGTATTCTTAAAGTTATCTTTAAAAACACTAAAAATACTTACAAGCAAACGTAAACAGCAAAACCGCAAAATACCCGCTGCGAACAAACAAAGAACAATAAACAAACACCCCATCAAAATATTTCCGTATCGATTTAAGAATATTCTTGTATCGATGTTTCAATAGTCTTGTATCGATGTATCAATATTCTTGTATCGATGTATCAATATTCTTGTATCGATGTATCAATATTCTTGTATCGATGTATCAATATTCTTGCATCGATGTATCAATATTCTTGTATCGATATTCTTGTATCGATGTATCAAGTTTCATTGTTAAGTTATGTATCAAGTTTCATTGTTAAGTTATGTATCAAGTTTTCACGTTACCGTAAAATGGGGCAACTTTGTGCCACTTTTTGAGGTTTTTTCAGAATATATCTATCATTTATGCACCAATTGCTCTGAAAGTTTTACACAACATACCTACACATCTCGGCTATCCAATGATGGGTGGAAAAAAATGTTTTCTTTATAGAAAGGGAGTGGGAATATTTTTCGTGTGGCACAAAGTTGTACCCGGTTGGGTACAACTTTGTGCCACTCTCTTTTCTGCCTCTAAAACACATTGAAACTTAAAGTGGCACAATCTTGACCATACTTTTTTTCATACTCAGCTCATCTACTATGCTATGAGCAGGGAAATAAAATTTGTTCTCATCATTTTACTGTTTTTTTTCGCATTTTTATCAATTTGGAAGTGTGCGAAATGGAAGAAGACTAGTTTTTTTAAAACTTTTAATGATAAACTGTTTCATAATATTACATTACAAAAAATAATTTTAAATTACATTAGTGGAGTGTAGAGGCAGCGCTATGAACTTAACATCATTTTCCTGACACAAACGCCGGACATGAGAACTAAGATGTGAACTGAGATTGTCTCCCATAAATACCACTTTGTTTCCTGCGGACTAGTAACATGGTATATTCAAACCAATCTTCCTGATTTCTTCAGACCTTCAGATGGGGATGATTCAGCATCCTTTCACTTCTTCAGCATAAATGCAAGTGAATTTCTATGAATTCCATACCTCTCTTGGGCCTTACGGATGGAAATCCTCTTCTCAGTAATTTCCCCTAACACCTTTTCAAGGTATTCATTAGTGTAAGCCCGATAAGGGCGACCTCCGACCTTCTTTCTGTCACCACGGACCATTATCTGCAAAAAAGTATTGAATAAAAAGCGGATTAAAGCTCAAAAAATAAGAAAATTGAGTGGCACAAAGTTGTATTCCAAAGTTGTCATTTTTGATAACATGTGAGCTTATGGCGAAACTAACAAACATTTTGAATTGCTTAATACAGCAAATTGTAGATAATAATATAGTGATTAATGTATAAACTTACCAAATCTCCAGGGGAACAACTAATATGAGGTCCAGATGAGACTCTCCTGGTATCTTAAAAACCTTCAAACACTGTGATCACAAACAATATTTTCTTGAAACCGCAACTGATAACTGACCAGATTATTACATGCTCGTTTAGATTCAACATCATCATAGCTAACTACAGGATTTTTTCCAAACCTCTAGTTGCATTTATATTACCGCTAGAACGCATTGAAGTCTGGAAATCGTCTGTGGCACAATGTTGCAACCTGTGGCACAAAGTTGCCCCATTTTACGGTATATTCACAATTAATGTGTGCATAAAATTTCTAAAATATATATATAAAAAAAACTAACAAATAACAGTTGACTATTTTATAAAAATGTATTACATTTAATATATTTCGAATAATTTATTAATAACTACCACTCTTTTGTTTTAATTTTAAATTAATTATACCTAAAAATTTTAATAGTTTTAACTTTAAAATTAGAAGCATATTGTTATATTAAGTGCTAGGATTAAATAATCTATAGCACATAAATATAATTAAGAGTTTTACAATGTATAAAGTACTGTGTAGGTCTAGTGCGACGTAAACAGAGGAAGAACAATGTAACACTGGTCCTTTTTGTTCCAACCTACAGTCAAAGATACAAATTCGATCTCTAATTTATGACGAAGCAGTGTTATACTAACATACAATTTTAAATACAGCAAACATGTAAATGTATTCTACAGGTTTTATATACATATTTTATGGTTTGGTTAATTGACGTCGCACTAGAACTGCACAGTGGGCTATTGGCGACGGTTCGGGGTCTATCTCGAAGGAAAGACCCGGGAACGATGCCTCGTTATTTTAGAACCATGGTCAGATAACGAGGAATCACCTGAACTGGCACCCAACGCCTTCAACAGACGTCGGGACTTTCTATTTCGAAGGAAAGACGCGGGAACACATACACATTCACACACACATTCATACATGAACCTCGTTATTTTAGAACCATGGTCAGATGACGAGGAAACACCTGAACTGGCACCCAACGCCTTCAATAGACGTCGGGACTTTGGACCCCGATCAGATTGATCGTGCACCAGTCCCGTATACACGCCGTTAATTTTTGCGGATTTTCTGGACGACTTTTCTAGTATTTTGTAGCGAAGTTGGCAACCCTCCGATCACAAGATCACTTCTTTACTTTTCTTTGTCAAGTCCATCGCCTGGCATCGAACCACGAATCTTCGTATTCGCAGTTGACGCCTTTGACCGCTCGGGCCACGGAGGCCTCCTTATCTCGAAGGGAAGACCCGGGAACGATGCTTCGTATTTTTATACTATGGTCAATTGACGAGGACAATACCTGAGCTGGCACCCGCGCCTTCAATAGGCGTCAGGACTTTCGACCCCGATTAGATTTATCGCGCACCAGTCTCGTATACACGCTGGTATAATTTGTTGGATGTTCTGAACGCTGCATGAGATAGCGACTTTCGAGTATTTATTGTAACAAAGCTGGCAACCTTCCGATCACAAGATCACTACTTTTTTACTTTTCTTTGTCAAGTCCAAATGCACGGGCTATCGGAGTTCAATTGATATTGGTTAAATTGACGCCACTCTACAACCTTCGAGCATGGATCTTTCATAGTAGAGAAAACATTAACATCAAGGTGAGGCCAACATGTATGACCTCAGACACGTGGTTAATTACGTCATTCCATTAATATATTTTCACTGTTACACATTTCCCAATTCATCAGCCAATCGCGAGTATTTTTTAATTCATAATTTTGAAAAGAAGTCACGTGACTAAGGCCATTCGGTCTGAGATGTTGGTTTCGCGATTAATACCTCATATTCGCTCTACTACAGTCCATTCATGCTCGAAGACTACAACTACGAAATTGGCTATTCGCATTGATTCGGGTTTGGTTGGTTTGGTTTTGTTAATTAACATCGCACTAGAGCTGCACAGTGGGCTATTGGCGACGGTTCGGGGTCAATCTCGAAGGAAAGGGACCCGGGAACACATACACATTCACACACACATTCATACATGCACCTCGTTATTTTAGAACCATGGTCAGATGACGAGGAAACACCTGAACTGGCACCCAACGCCTTCAATAGACGTCGGGACTTTGGACCCCGATCAGATTCATCGTGCACCAGTCCCGTATAAACACCAATATAATTTGTTGGATGTTCTGGACGACTTTCTAGTATTTTTGTAGAGAAGCTGGCATTTTTACTTTTCTTTGTCAAGTCCAAATGCACGGGCTCGAACTAGCAATCCTCTGATTAACAGCTGAACACCTTTATCCACTGCGCTACCGGGTTCCGTATATTTTATGAGTTTAATTGTTATTGGTTAAATTCACGTCACACTACAGCCACGAAATTGGCTATATTGGCGTTGATTCGGGATTCGTTCGGAAGGAAAGACCCGTGAACACTGCCTCGTAATAAACTAGAAATTGAATTTGTATCTGACCGATAATATATCTGGTTTTCCTACTCTGTTAAAAATCATTAAGATTTTGCACCAAAATTTGGCACCCATTTAGCAACCAACATTTTTTGTTTAGTTTCAGCATTTTATTGTTCTACCACGGATACCATTTACTGTTGAAACGTTGCACTAAAACTCAGAACATTGCATAAACTTAAGATTCGAGTTTTTTTAGTATTAGTATTTTTGTAGCGAAACTGTCAAATCCACCGATCGAGCTCGAACTAGGAATACTAGAATGTCGTCCAGAACATCCACAAAAATTAACGGCGTGTATACGGGACTGATGCAAGATAAATCGGATCGGGGTTCTAAGTCCCGACGTCTATTGAAGGCGTTGGGTGCCAGCTCAGGTGTTGTCCTCGTCATCTGACCATGGTTCAATAATACGAGGCATCGTACCCGGGTCTTTCCTTCGAGATAGGCTCTGAACCGTCGCCAATAGCCCACTGTGCAGCTCTAGTTCGACGTTAATTAACCAAACCAATCGAACTAAGAATCCTCTGATTTATAGCTGAACGCCTTTATCCACTGGGCCGCGGAGGCCCTTGTTTGCTGTTGTCTTTCTTGGAGGGGATTTCCCGGTTTGTTGACGTAGCGACAGCTAAAATTTCGGTTGCAGTTAAAGAGGTTAAACCAATTATCGGTGAAACCTCCGTTTTTTTCCGATAAAGGATTTTTGGTACAACCTAGATTCTATCATAATATGGTGTAATTTGCTGCAGATCTCGGTTTCGCACCAAGATATTATACATCGTTGAACTGAATTTCTTAACAGGGTATATTAAAAAGGGGTCCTCGACCTGATTTCATTTCAGTTCCAGCTATGGGTCCGTGGCTTAATGTCATATCTTAATTGTCTGTCCTGTTTTTAACCAACAACGCATGACATATTTTAAAAGCCCCATCTTAAATTTGAACGATTTAATTAGAGAAGTTCCCCAATTGAAACTGTTCTCCTTTCTAAATGAGATTGGCTTTATTAATCACATTTAAATTTTTTCTTTTAAACTTTGTCTGTTTTTAAGTGTTTATGCAATGTTGCAGGTCAACAATTGTAAAAATGTAAATATTTATATAGTGTTCGACAAAACATTATTTGTATTTATCCAATTATTTTTTAACCTTTTACCAGTAATGTTAACTTTTACAGTTGATCTAAATATATTTTTATCCTTTACAACGTTTTTACTTTTTAAAACTGATACTTTAGAGGCCTCAACAATAAAGGACTATTTAGTCGTGTGCCCTTGCGCCACTAAAACCTAAGGCCGCTTTTACATTTAACGACACGACACCGATAAATCGTATACGATTTCAGTGGCACGATATCGGGGTACGCAAAATACACATACGAAGCCGGGCGCTTTTTCACTAGCCGATACGATAACGATATTGTCGTTGCCGATCAGACGATACAATTTATCGGAACGTTTTATTGTGGGCACGCACGCGCCTTCCCTACTTCATCGTGACGACATTTTGAGTTTGTTTCCGAAAAACTTAAGTTGCGGTCTGCTATAGTCTACTGTGTTTTGTTTTATTTATATTATCAATATGGCTTTTAAGTTCGATATTGTGAACTTGTGTGAATTAATGGAAGTAAAGACCTGTATTTGGGATAAGCGAGATGAATTTTACAAGAACAAGATTGTTCGTGAAAAGGCATGGGAGGCAATATTTAGTCAAACCGTCGCCAATAGCCTCCTGCCCTAACTAACCACTCAGCTCTAGTGGTTAGCTTTAGCTCTAGCTTTTTGTAGACATTCAAATAAAACATCAAAATCTCCTTCAACATGTCTTGCTTTGATAATATCATGCACCCAGAAGCGTTTTGTTATTGATCTCTTCTTTCTCCTTAAATACAGTAAATACAACAATCGCAGTTTGTTATAATGTAATTTGTTGCGATGCGCCATATCGAGAATAGATGTGCTCTCGACAACAAACAATCACCAACTGAATGTAAAAATTGTCGTTTTCGGCGAACGATATCGGTACAATGAAAAACTGACCTTCAGACGATACGATAAAACGTTGTGTCGTCCCTTCACGATCGTTCACGATTTATCGGTGTCGTGTCGTTAAATGTAAAAGCGGCCTAACAAACCAAGCAACCGTGGCTAAATGCTAATTGGATTGTGGACCTCTGCTCTAATGTACACAATAAAACTATTCGTGGAGGTTTAGAATACGATTTATAATTATATAAGGTAATGACATGGCAAGAAGTAAATGACTTGTTACCTCCTGCAGTGCCACTTTGATCTAATCTATATCACAGTTTATCGCAGCTTAACTAGATACATGTTATCGAAGATTCATGCTATACGAAGATATGTATCGGAGTACAACTACATAAGTGCGATCATTCAATAACTTTTAGACGTGAATACATCTTTCCTTTCGGTGCGGTTACATTAGTTATACAAAGTCGTATATGGAAAAACGACATTTGTAAAATCCTTACAAGTCCACGTGGAATCAGCCTATGGCGATAAGTAACATACCATCGTGTAGAGGAAGGTGGGACGTTTTGAACAGGCCAATCATTAACTTATTCCGTCCTCTGACCTTTGTACCACGAGTGGTGGGAGTTTCGAACAAATGCAGTATACGACTCCACCCATAACTCTACGTGAAATCATTTATGGGGATAAATTACATACCATCGTGTTCAAGAAGGTGGACCGTGTCGATCAGGATGATTATTAACCCATTCAGCCCTCTGACCTTTGTACACGTGGGCAGAGAATTTCGCCGTTGGCTGTAGTATCGCTTTTGCTCACACTACTTCACGTGGAATCATCCTGCGGAGATAAATGACATACCATCATATAGAGGAAGATGGCCGCATATTATACAAATTCGCTTTCTGACCTTTGTACCACGAATGTTGGGTGTTTCGACCAAATGCAGTATTCGACTCCGACCCATAACTCTATGTGGAATCATTAAGATAAATGATATACCATCGTGTAGAGGAAGGTGGACCGTGTCGATCAGGATGATTATTAACCCATTCAGCCCTCTGACTTTTGTACACTTGGGGAGAGGATTTCACCATTGTCTGCAGTATCACTTTTGCGCACCCAACTTCACGTGGAATCATCCTGCGAAGATAAATAACATACCATCGTATATAGGAAGGTAGGCCACATATTATACAAATTCGTTTCTAACCTTTGTACCACGTGGGGGTGGGTTAATGTCACCCTTGGCTGCAGTCGTCCACATAACTCAACGTGGAATCAGCCTATGTGAATAAATGGCGTACTATCTTGCTTGTAGAGGAAGGTGGACCGTATCAACCAGGTTGGCTATTTATCATGTCTCTTCTCTGACCTTTGTACCACGTAAGGCCCAAAAGTATTTACGAAACAAATGTTATGGTAAATTGCGATCTGTATTTACCCGAATTTTGCCGTTGAGGTCCTTCTGGTATCATACACTGATGGAAGCTACAAAAAAATTTAAACTCAATCCCCATTTCTAATGAATCCCTTCATTGGAAAGAAATTCAAATTCCCAATTTTTTTTCTACTTTTCACAATAAAACCCCAAGTTTTCTTCAAACATATTTTTCCGTTCGGTTTATATGTTTTCCGTCTGTCTGTTTCTGTACTCGTATATTGAGACTTATCACAGCCACATACACACATATTCACGCTTGCATCTCGTTATTTTAGAGTCAATGTCAGATGACGAGGAAACATCTGAGCTGGCACCCCACGCCTTCAATAGGCGTCGAGACTTTGGACCCCTGTCAGATTTATCGTACACCATTCCCGTATACACGCCGGTATAATTGGTGACTTGATTTGGAAATAATAGTAAATGTGTTACTTCATGATGTACAGGATATTTTTATGAATGAACTAGAAAAAAATTATGAATGGATGACGTAGTAAACCACGAGCCTCATTTGGTAAGACGTTCAGCTACTAATCAGAGGATTGGTGGTTCGAATCCGTGAAATGGACTTGACATAGAAAAGTAAAACAGTAGTGATCTTGCGATCGGAGGGTTGCCAGCTTCGCTACAAAAATACTAGAAAGTCGTCCAGAATATCCAACAAATTATACTGGCGTGTATACGGGACTGGTGCACGATAAATCTGATCGGGATCCAAAGTCCCGACGTCTATTGAAGGCGTTGGTGCCAGTTCAGGTGTTTCCTCGTCATCTGACCATGGTTCTGAAATAACGATGTGCATGTATGAATGTTTGTGTGTATGTGTTCCCGGGTTTTTCCTTCGAGATTGACCCCGAACCGTCGCCAATAGCCCACTGTGCAGCTATAGTGCGACGTTAATTAACAAAACCAAAACCGTAGTAAACCACGTGTCTGAGGCCATACATGTTGGCTTCACTTTGATGTTAGCGAGATTATAACCTTATGATTTCTCTACTATGAGGGGTCCATGCTCGAAGAGTCTGTCGCACAGGATCGAACCAGCAATCATCTGATTACCAGCTGAACGCCTTTATCCACTGGGCTACCGAGGGCCCTTCAAAAACATTAAAAATACTTACAAACAAACAAAAACAAAAAACTGCAAAATACCCTCTGCGAACAAACAAACAAAAATCGGACCAGCAATCTTCTGATTACCAGCTGAACGCCTTTATCCACTGGGCTACCGAGGGCCCTTCAGAATCATTAAAAATACTTACAAACAAACATAAACAACAAAACCTTTGCGAACAAAAATCAAAAATCGGACCAGCAATCTTCTGATTACCAGCTGAACGGCTTTATCCACTGGGCTACCGAGGACCCTTCAAAAACACTAAAAATACTTACAAACAAACATAAACAACAAAACCGAAAAATACCCTCTGCGAAACAAACAAACAAAAATAAACCGAAAACCCCACCGAAATATATCCGTTCGATGAACCCCACAACTAGGTCTGGGAATTCCCTCTCCCTCCGTTTTCCCCCAGACGCAGGGGAATAAAAGCAACAAAGACGGAAATCACCATGGCAACTCAGGACCGCTCCCATTCGGGCGGAGGGTAGGCGGGGTGATGATCGCGGGAGGCGCAAGAGCAGATGATGCTCTTTCTCTGCGATGTTTGTTTACGGTTTTTGGAAGAGGAAAGCGTCTTTTCTAGGGATTATTTGGGGATGGGGGAAAATATGAGTGGGTTGAGTCAGTTCCTATTTGTGGCGAGGGATTTTTAGAGGGGGAAGTGCTATTTAAGTATGACATGGAAAATCTGTTAAGAGATTTATGTATTCATACTAAACCTACCAAGACAGCCAAAAGTCCCTTTTTAAACTTTCTGACAACATTTCTTAGATACAACTCTATCACATCACCATTTTACTTTACGATTTTTAAAATAATTTGCATCCAATGTATTTTTTAAAGTTCGTTCTTTTCTTGTTTATATTTTTATCGGGAAATATATGTATAATGTTTCTCTAGTTAGAGATCAGTCGTTGTGATTTTTTGAGGGGGTCAGTCGTTAAAGTTTAAAAATAAGGGCCAATAAGTAAAAAATTGCCAAGTCAAATATGGGGTTTTTAGTAACTTTTTTAGAATCAAATTAGCAATTTATTTTAGAGTCTGGTAATTTGCACGTTTTTTCATTTTAGATGAGAAATTGTCAACCCAACCAACAAATTAAAAAAAAAATTGCAGTTTTTTTTTACAATGATTTCCCCAACATTTTTCATGCATAAGCGAAGAAGTTTGTAAGTTCCTGTAGAGTTGACAAAATCTCAAACCTAGTTGGCAAAAACTTGTGACATATTTGGCCTTTTGTAAAGTGAAACTTCGTAGTTTCATTTAAAAAAAGCCAACTGATCCACCACAAATATTCCAACTAGGTTTCTGATTTTGCCAAACCTACAGGAGTTTACCAACATTGGGAATGGGGGGGGGGGGGGGCTTCTTTCTCATTTATTTTCAATCAGAAAGATAATGTTTTTCCATCTTCTGAAATGTTGTTGATTCTACATGAAATGGTATAAACAAATAGGAGGCAATCAAACAATGAAATAGTGTTGATTCTACATAATCTATATATATATAAATGCGAAAACTTCACTCGTCACTAATTCTCCAACTTCCCGTATACCTATGAGGATGAAATTTGCCAAATTTGTTACTTAACCTTAAATAAGAAAAGTAAGCTATTTTTGTTCCGATCGAACGTATTTAAGGGGGTGTTAAACCCTTTTTTCGATGTTAGTAATGTGGGGTTTACTTCATATACCCGATACTCCCGCTTAGGCTGGTGTGATCACTTTAGCCTGACTGGCAGAGTGTCGGCGTAGCAAGCAGAAGTTTTTTGGTTCGATACCGAGTGTAGCCAAATGGTTTATACTGCAACGGTAACAACGTTAGTTTGTGAATCTGTTAAAATATGGATGTTAATCAACGGGAGTATCGTATGTATATTCACATTATCGTACAGCCAACTTCTATAGATTATCAATCTTGCGGGACTTTGCTAATAAAATTTCGTTACAAATTGTAACTTTTAATACCGTGGTTCCCTCTGATGGGTGACAAATTAAGAATATTATTTATTTCGCTTATAAATATTGTATTTGTATCTATTTTGTAAGGTATTTCCTTTTCGTGCGTAGAATGGGTATTTCAGCTAGTATGGTATAAACAAATTCAATTCAATTAAAAAACTTAAATTTACAAAAAAAAAGTGGTCGAGACATTTAGGAATCGAGCGACTTAATTGCAATAAATGGTGTATTTTTTCTATATATACATTGTAAAAATATGACCTTTTGAAAACGGGTCACTTGGCGTACCGTGGAAGAAACCAGGCATCTAATTTATATAGGTTAAGTGTTCATTCTGGACAATATGTACTGTTGATTAAATTGTTTTGTAGAACGAACCGTAGAATTGACGTCAGACACCATGAGAGTATCCTGTGCGAAAGGAGATTTTAAGTGCTCTCCTCGTCTTTTATTTTAAGAAAATGCACCTTGCATGTTTTCCTTTAAAGAATAGATTACTGTGATACTGTGATAGGGATTTGACCAAAGTGACGGGCCGGAGGCCCCATACTTTTTCATCGGAATTGTGCCATAGGCTATGTCGAAATTATTTTATCTGATTGAAACTGGTAGGCAGTTTAGATAATGGAAGGGGGGGGGGGGGGGCAGTCAAAAAACTGGCTGAGGCTAGTTTCCTTGAAATGGAATGGATTAGAATACTATTATACTTTATAAATT